>CM071934.1:40607551-41352531 GCA_016081115.2 Rehmannia glutinosa | reverse complement strand
TTGAAGGAAAAATCAAAAAGAGGGGGAAAAGGTAATTGATTGAATGAAGAGTCTCAAAAATAAGGAAAACTAAATCTTAGTCTCTTTTTTCACGATCTCACTTTGCAATTTGCATTCTAAGTTTCGATTTCTCTTTCAAGAATTCAAGTTCCGCAACTGGGTTCCGCACGCCTTGCTTTCGGCTTTACATTTCACGTTCATTCTTCCTTCCCAGGGCTTCTATTTTTTTCCCAAGTAAGTTTTGTTTATGTATAACACTTTCTTTCTCCTACTTATATTATATTACATACGTTTATGTTGTTGTTTATGAATTGGATTATATTTAGTCTGATTATCAGTTTATCACAAACTTTTGATTTTTGTACTTGTGTGCTAATTAGAAGCAAAAAAAAGTGAAATTGATTAAAAACTTCAAATAACCACAACTTTTGGTTCTTTTCTTCTTGAATAAATTTTGAATGATTATGTTAAGAAAAAGTCTGCAGTTATAGAATTATAGTTAGTGACCTAGTGTACCAACTTATATATGTGGGGTTCAACTCATGCCAAGTTGTGGAGGATAAAATTATATAAAGTGATTTTAAACTTTATGAACCACAAAATCGTCATTGATGATTTTGGCTAATAAAGATTATGGAGAAAAAATGATTACATGGATATATATTATACTATATTCTTTTTTATTATATTTCTTTTGTAGCATAATGGAGTCTACAGGCTCTTAATCAACACCTTTTGAATCTCAATTTGTTGAAGGTCAAGGACAATTATCTGAAAATAATCCACGACAAAAAAAGATGTAGCACGGAGATATGTAACAAAGGCGAAAAATACTAAAGGAAAAAAGATATTGACATGTGGATTTTGTCACGCTTCTTTTAGAGGTGGGGGTATTAATAGGTTGAAACAACATCTTGTTGGAGCAAAAGAAAATGTTGTCTCTTGCAAGAAAGTTCCTAATGATGTTGATTTATTATTCAAGGTCTTTGAAGAGGAATATTGAAAAGGCAAAAGAAAGACGAGGAGCTCTTGAAATGGATGAAGTACACGAGTTTCACGATGATGATGCCATCTAAGAGATCACCCATCAACCAACTCAAGGAAAACCAACCCAAAGAGAAGGCCACAAGGTTGACCAACTTGCATCCTTAGGAAAGAGAAAAGCCACAACTAGGTTGCATACTTATTTTAAACGTGGTATTCTTGATCCCTCTCAACCTTCTATAAAGGTTTCTTTACAAAGTAGAGAAAAATGGTTTAACACTGATTTAGTACTTGCAATGTGGTTTTATGATGCATGTATACCTTTTAAATGCTTGCAATTCTCCATTTTCCCAAATTTCCATGAGTAAAGTTGCATCTAAGGGTCATGGTTATAATAAACCTAGCTACCATGCACAGTGAGTTACACTATTAAAGGATCCCCAAAAATAGGTTGAATTTATTGTTGATTCTTTAAGGAGTAAATGGATAGAAACTGATTGTACCATTATGGGTGATGGATGGAAAGATTCCAGACAGAGAGTATTGATTAATTTTTTAGTTTATTGTCCTAGTGGAATGTTCGCCTATTTTTTTTAGCTTCACACGCGTGTACGGATGACGATTTAGAAAATAGGGTTTGCAAGGTCGAATCCGAGGATTAATAAATTAATGTACCAAGTATTGGATTATAATAGTCCTATTTTTATCTAAACTATCGAAAGTTGAAGGATTGGTTTTATTATTACTAAAGCATAATTTAATCCTAAAATAACAAAACAAAGAGCGATTGAAAGATCAAGTATGAATGGATGGATTCCTGGGTTATGGTTTCAATTAATATCCCACTTTTATGCTTAGATTAAGCAAACCAAGGTCAAACGTATTCTTCTCATATAGACCAATCACCAAAGTAATTTACCCCTCTCTCGAGATGTATGTAAAAGCGTTGATTGGAATATCTATGTTAGCATCTCTACTAAACATGAGATATCCAACTCCCAAATGGTCAAAAGATTATAAGATCTCACAAATATTCACAAACTTCTCAATCATGCAATATATTTGTGTCAAGTACTCAAGATCTAGTATTGAAACTCATCGGTTAGAATTATGAATCAATACATCAAACAAGTTTAGATCAAAGGCCTTTTGATAAAACAAGAATTAAAGCAAAGTACATGAATAGAGAAAGAAAACATTAACTTCAATTATCCTTAATCATCAAATAAAAGTGTTTATTAACCTACTCCCAAACCCGGGAATCACAAGATGTTTAGCCAGACATTGAAGATAAACAATTCATAGACAAATTATTCATAATCAAAATCTAACTAATTGAAATAACGATACGATGGAATGAGTGACTCAGGGATGATGACAATCTCTTGATCTATCTTCAATCCTCGAAGGTGTGGTTGCGGTCTTGATCGATCTCTCAAAGTTTCTGGTGGAAAACCGCTCTTTTCTCTGGTTTCTAGGTTAAAAATCAGCGTATCCTTGTTTGTGGCTACCTCGTGTCTATTTGTACTTCGTTTGGGTCGAAACCTAGTCGAAACGAGTCAAACTCTGTTTTTCCCGCAGAGGAGCACGACCGTGCCCTTTGGCACGCCCAGGCCGTGCTGGGTGCCGAATCGATCTTCCAAATTTCTGAAGAGAGCACGGGCGTGCCGATATGGCACGGGCTGCCCATGCTATAGGTCGAACACTTTCTTCTTCAGGTATAGGTTGAGCACGGGCGTGCTAGGGAAGCACATCCTGCTCGTGCTCACCTGTATCATCAAACACTTGGCTATTTTCTTCCGTTTCTTACCCGGTTCGTCCGACTTCTCCTTGATTCGACTCCAAACTTTGTCTAACATGTCAAGTATTGGCGGTTGCAATGCCCGATTTGTTGCCAAAATGCTACAATTATATATAAATTTCTACAAAACGAGCAAAGCGTAATCCTTTTCCACAAAACGGGAATAAAACCCTATTAACTCATATAATGCATGCATATCAACATATTCTAGCCAAGATTAAGCCCAAAATACATGCAAAATACATGTCAATCAAACCCCCAAACTTAAATTGTTGACAGTCCCGATCAACACTTTATAAACAAGACAACACAAATGGGAAAAAGAAGAGCAACTCAAGAACACCGCATCATAATTCATGTCATCTATCCATAGACATCAAGCACAAATCAATCAAGTTTTAAAAGGCTAAAACGGAGCATAAGTTTATAAAAATCATGGTAAAACACTTCAAATCATGCTGCTCGGGGATAAAGTGTATACTCTACTCACTAGCATGATAAGGGATGTGTTTTCGCTCAAGTCATAACAATGTTGAAGAATTACCATATGCTTGCAAATCGTCTCTCATCTCCGCCACTCGTTTGTATGCAATTCACAAATCATAAAGGACTTTATTTAAGGTTGTAATGAAGGCTCTTTGGTTAAGGTAGGGAAATATGGATAAAGTGACTCAACTCAAGCGTATAGATTGGTAAACACATTGTTTTTCTCCAACAATTATTCTAATTCAAATCAACTATGTACTCCCAATCGCCTTATATCCTATCACGTCTCTGTTTCTCCCCTCTTTTCATACAAATCATCCCATTTGCCTTACATCACAAATTCCAGCCTTTCTTTTTTTTTTTCATGTCTGGCCAACTCACTTTTTTTTTCAGTCGATTTTTTTTTCTCGACTCCTTGTGAGTATTTTTCATTTTTTCTTCTCCTTTTTTCTTTTATTCCCAAGCACCCAACATATACACATTTTCTAAATTTTTGACACCCCTTCATTCAACCCTTTATTCCATCCCTTTACTCAATGCTATACGCTCAAGTTTAAGGTAACCGATATATCAAATTAAGTTCTAAGGCTTGAAGTGTGGCTATCCAAAAATCAGGCAATATGCTCAAATTGGCTAACTAGGGAAGTCAAATATCATAAGGTAGACAAAAAGGCTTGAAAAGCTTAACAAAGATGGCCTAAAATCATCTTCATGAATGCATACAACATGTGACTTTGACGGAGATACCAAAGCAAGTTCTAGAATTCAAATAAACATGAATGACACACTCAATCACAAACAAGACTGCATAATATGAAAGCAGTAAAGGCTCAAAAGCTCACAGGCTTGTAAGTGCATAATTCAAAGTATGTTAATCATGATTCAATAATCACATGCTCCATATTAACTATTCTCAACCCGATCAACTCACACTCAACATCCAATTCAAAACAACACAAACCAATCTGCAAATGCTCCCAAGATCAAGATCACAATCAAAACACAACAAAGTCACAATAGCGAAATCAACTCACTCCCTAACAAATAGAAAAATAATAAACGTGCTAAAGCGATAAACGTCTAAAACCATAAAAATTCAAACATCTAATGCAATGCAACTATATGCTCTACATGCAACTAAATGAATGCAAATGCCACACCCATCGGTAAAAATACTACCTCTCCCCCAAACTTGAATGAAATTATAGCTCATGAAAGAGAAGGTAGAATTTCAATGAAAAGTATGGATAGGACCAGATTTTGTGGGGGGTGGCGGCGGGTAGTGGCCCCCGGGAGATATGCCAATTCTCGATCCGCTATAATGCCCGCAATATCTTCAACTCCCATTGCTTTCGTGTGTTTGGTACCACAAGCTCACGGGCTTGGTACCTTTGCTCTCGGAATTCTCGGAAGCATTTCAAGTTTTCTCTATGTTGTCGCAAGCTTTCCTCAAATGCAATGGAGAATCTATCATGATCGTCATTGTCCCCCATGCTCCTCGCTCGCGGGAGAGCTCGAATATTGGTTCCTATGTGGGTCGCCCGCACGAAGCCTCCCTTTGGAAGTCCTTGAATCCCCACTCATGCCTATCATACTCATGCGCTCCATCACCAAGTCCTCTTCGTCGGGCAACCCGCTACCCTTCACCTTTTTCCGTCGCTGAAAACCTCCATGACTCGATATGTTTATCCAGTACATGAGCGATTGATTTGGTTGTCAACCACAAATGAGTCGGGTTAGGAAGGGGAAACGCAGACCGACTTTTTGTTGAAAAAGAGGATATTCTCCTCATTCCGATGATCTTCATGGTGTGAAGGGCGCTCATGTTGATGCTTCACTGCCCGCTAATGGCTCCATACGCTTTATGTCAACTCCAAAATGTTGTGCGATTGGGTTATCATTCCCCAATTAGTATTTTCCCGCGTCATGTCTTTGTTGTACGCAGACGGCGTGTTCCACAAAGTATGCCACCATGTTATAAGGGGTGTGGGTGAGCATACACCAAAGTAGGTATAGCTCTCTCACTTGTATACTCCCCCGTTGTTGTAGGGCAAACACGTAATGGGCCGTCACTTTTTGAATGTAGCGGAAGATGGGGTCGCAGAGTGATGAGGCCTTGGAGGAGCGTGCCGCGTATTGCATGAGGCCTGTTTCTGGGGTTTTAGTCAACAACCACCAGAATTCACGTGAGTTGTAATTTGCAGGCGTCTGATGGTACCCCAAAAATCTGATTCAGTTCGGCAATAGTGACATTTCTCCATGTGTTGCCCAACCTGAAATGGATTTTCCGAGGCTCATTCCATGGTAGCGTTTTTCGTGACCTTGACAGTACTTAAGAACTCAAGTGCGAGTGTCTTGTAGGTTGGCCACCGCCCTTGCATGAACGCGGTCCATCCAACTCGTTCAAACATTTTCTATACCTCCTCGTGTATCCCGAGAGTTCGGGTACATTCATCGTTAACATAGCGTGTAGGTGCGAAGGAACGAGTGATGAACCGATTCCACCTATCCAGTATGTCATTCTCGGTAATAGTGAGCCCGTAAGCCTCGGGGCTGTCCGGTGTGGTGGCGCTCGTGCGGCTGTGGCCCCCCATCCTCGTCTACCTCGGTTCGATCGTGGTTCAGCCATGTTTTCAAATTAGTACCTGGTAAAACAATCGTGAGATTCCATACATGCCAAGTAAAACGAACGATGAATTAATACAACAATCTAACAAAGGCATAGTGTCTCATCTCAACAATTTAATCCACAATTAAGATTTCAACTCAAATACCGATATAATTGCCGAGAATCCTAGCCACTAACGCCCTAAACAGTCTAGCACATGTATAATCCATTAAGCAATCAACTAAATTCATAACAATTCAACAACCCACAAGGTGTTCGATAAAATGCCCAATAGAAAATTTCAATCAAAATCATGGCTAAAGTATCAAACAAGCATTATATATCAACCCTACTCCATAATCCTTAAGAAATTTGACATAAAAAGTGCAATTCATACCTTAAATCCCAAGAATTAGAAGAGAGTTGGATTTTTGAAACCCTAGGTGCTATCTACCCCAAATCTTTGCTTCCAAGCAATTCCACAAGTTCAAATTATGTTTAGAGTAGTGTGGGAGTTGATTGGTGGTGATATAGTAGGAGAATTTTGGAAAACATTTGGAGGGGGTCGAGTTTTGTAAGCCTGCGCACGAGAGAATGAAGGTTTTTGTGAAAAAATTCAGTCCCTGCCCGTCTGTTTTAAGCCTCAGCAGACATGAGCACGGGCGTGCTCATTCGGCACAGGCCGCCCGTGCTAGGGGCCAAGAGTTTAGCCCATTTTCGAAAGCGACGGCTGTGCCAAACGGCACTCGTGGCCCGTGCTAGGGGCCGAACAAAATACTCTTCAGGGGCGGATGCGGCACGGGCGTGCTCATTGAGCACGGCCTACCCGTGCTATGTGTCGCACCTTGTTTTCGATTTTTCACTTTTTTTTTTGAAAATTAGGGATATTCTAAACTATGAAAACAATTAAATCCTAACTTAAAAAAGGGAAAAACAAACCAAGAAACATGGGAAGAAATAAAACAGCAAAACCATTGGGTTGCCTCCCAACAAGCGCTAAATTTAACGTCTATAGCTTGACGCCTGTTTAGTCGATCACGGCTCTAGCAGAGTGAGGCGTGCCACCTCTTCCTTTTGATCCCGGCTCAAGTAGTGCTTGATCCTCTGGCCATTCACCATGAACGTCTCTCCGTCTCGTCTCACTAACTCCACTATTCCCGGAGGATTTAACATCTTTATTACAAATGGCCCCGACCATCGCGACTTGAGTTTTCCCAGAAAGAGTTTAAGATGCGAGTTAAACAATAAGACTTGTTCACCCAGTAAAAACTCTCTCTTCTTTATCATTCGATCGTGCCATTTTTTGGTTCGGTCCTTGTAAATCCGGGAATTTTTATAAGTTTCATCCCGGAATTCCTCCATCTCATTTAAGTTTAGGAACTCTTCTCACCCGCCGCTTGGAAGTCAAAATTTAACTTTTTCACAGCCCAAAACACCTTATGCTCTAATTCGACGGGTAAGTGACACGATTTCCCGAATACTAACTGGTACGAAGATGTGCCCAATGGTGTCTTGTATACAGTCCGATATGCCCATAATGCATTATCTAGCTTCATGGCCCAATCTTTGCGATTTATGTTTACCGTTTTCTCCAAAATCTGCTTGATCTCGCGATTGGCTACCTTTGCTTGCCCGTTTGCTTGCGGATGGTATGCTAATGCCACCTTGTGCTTGACCCCATACTTCGCAAGTAGAGTGCTCATCAATTTATTCACAAAGTGTGACCCCCCGTCGCTAATCAAAGCTCTCGGGATGCCAAACCGAGTGAATATATTTTTCTTTAAGAATTTGAGCACTACTCGCGCATCATTAGTCTGTGCCAGAATTGCCTCAACCCATCGAGATACGTACTCTACTGCGAGTAGAATGTATTGATAACCCGATGAAGATGGGAAGGAGCCTATGAAATCGATCCCCCACACATCAAAGAGTTCAACCTCCATCACATTGGTCATGGGCGTCTCATGTCTTCTCGAGATGTTCCCCATCCGCTGGCACCTATCACAACTTTGTACAAATAGATAGCAATCGTTAGATAACGTAGGCCAGTATAATCCACTTTGTAATACCTTAGCCGCCATACGAGTTGGACCGAAGTGTCCCCCGGAAGGTGAAGAATGGTATTGTTGTAGAACTCCCTCCCACTCTTCTTGAGGCACACAACGTCGAATGATGGTGTCGGTGCACCTCTTAAAGAGCAGGGGGTCGTCCCATATATAGAACTTGACGTCATGGAGGAATTTCTTCTTTTGATAGGATGATAAATCCGGAGGCAAGACCCCTGCAACCAAATAGTTAACAAAATCTGCATACCATGAGAATTTAGCTTGTAACATCAAAAGTTGTTCATCGGGGAACTCATCTGTAATTGCCTCTGTGCTTTCTTTCTCCTCCTTCTTGTATTCCAGTCTGGACAAGTGATCGACTACTACATTCTCGCAGCCCTTTCTATCTCGAATCTCCATATCGAATTCTTGTAGCAAGAGGATCCACCGAATCAGTCTCAGTTTGGCATCCTTCTTGTCAAATAAATATTTAATTGTCGCGTGGTCGGTGTGGACTATCGTCTTAGTTCCAATCAAGTAAGATCAAAACTTGTCGAATGCAAAAACACGCCATTGCCGCATTTCCTTCTCGGTGGTTGTGTAGTTTTGTTGGCATTTGTCTAAAGTTCGCTCGCATAGTAGTAGATGACTCAACATCTTGTCCCTTTTCACCCAAAACAGCCCCAACCGCAAAGTCGGCATCACACATTAGTTCAAAGTGGTGACTCCAATCCGAACTACTAGAATTGGTCTTTGTCACCAAAGCCTTCTTCGAGAATCTCAAAAGCCTCGCAAACAATCATCCGAAAAATTGAAAAAAGATCTTTTTCTAATAACCGACTTAAAGGTTTAGTGATTTTAGAAAAGTCACGGATAAACCTTTCAGAGAATCCGGCGTGCCCCAAAAAGCTTCTAATGGCTTTCTCATTTGTTGGAGGTGGGAGTTTCTCAATTGCCACAACCTTCGCTCTATCAACTTCCAAACCTGCAGAAGAGACTCGGTGGCCTAAAACAATGCCATCTCGTACCATGAAATGGCACTTTTCCCAATTTAAAACAAGGTTAGTCTCTTTCATCTCTCGCAAAACTAGAGAAAGGTTATCCAAGCAATGATCATATGAATCTCCAAACACGTAAAAGTCATCCATAAAAACCTCCATTATTTTCTCAATGAAATCATGGAATATAGCCATCATGCATCTTTCAAAAGTAGTGGGCGCGTTACAAAGTCCGAATGGCATTTTGCGAAATGCAAATGTACCATAGGGGCATGTAAAAATTGTCTTCTATTGGTCCTCTGGGGCAATCATGATCCGATTATACCGGAATAACCATCGAAAACAATAGTAATCATATCCCGCCAAATGATCAAGCATCATATCAATAAAGGGAAGGGAAAGTGATCTTGCGAGTAGCATCATTTAACTTCCTATAGTCAATACAAATTCGCCATCCAAGAACTACTCTAGTTGCAATAAGCTCATCACTTTCGTTTCTCACTCGTCATCCCCCTTTCTTTGGAACCACTCACAATAGGACTTACCCAGAATCGTAAATAAAATATATAATTCCAAAGATCTAACCATTTTAAAACTTCTTTTCTAACGACATCTTGCATTATAGGGTTTAATTGTCTTTGATTTTGCACAAAGGTTTATAGACATCTTCCATTCTAATCTTATGCATAACAATCGATGGACTAATGCCTTTTAAATCAGAGATTGACCAACCTATCGCCGACTTATGTTTTCTTAACACCCTTAACAATTTATCGAGTTGAACTGAAGTTAAAAGAGATGATACGATTACCGAACTCGTGTTATTCGCTCCAAGGAATGCATATTTGAGATGCTCGGGCAAGGGCTTGAGTTCTAGGTTCGATTTGTCCTCGTCGGATGGACGCACGGGCCGTGCCGTCTTCAGTTCCTTCAGCTTTTTCTTCGACTATAGGCACGGGCTGCCCATGCCATTTGGTACGGGCCGCGTCTTGATTTCTCTTGGATTTTTTTTCGACCTTAGGCACGGGTCGGCCGTCGTTTTCTTCAAGTTTTCCTTCGGCTATGCGCACGACCTGGGCGTGCTCAAGAGCACGGGTCGTGCGCCCCTGTATAACTGACTCTCGTACGTTTTTTAGCTTGTGCGCGTCTCTTGCGCTTCTCGGTAGTTCCTGCATATTATCCAAAGCACAAACGCAATCATACAAGTCTTGGTTATCAATATCAATAGTCAAGTTCGACGTTGAACACGAATGTGTCAAGCCAAACTCCAAATTATCCCTAAACAATGTATGATCCACATACTAATGAATGCAAGATTCAACTACGTCTATGAAATTACAAGTCTCAACACCATCATGAAATTGAAGGGCCTTATAGATAGTAAATAAAACATGCTCATCATTAACCCGTAACGTGAGCTCTCCCTTTTGCACATCTATTAAGGCCTTCCCCATAGCCAGGAATGGACGCTCAAGTATCAAAGAGACGTCTTTATCTTCCTCCATGTCCAGCACCAAGAAATCCACAGGGAATATGAATTTATCAACTTTGACAAGTACAACCTCGATGATTCCCTTTGGATAAGTGAGTGATTGGTCCGCGAGTTGTAGGGTGACCGTAGACGGCTTCACCTCTCCCAATCCAAGTTGCCTGAAAATAGACAAGGGCATTAAGTTAATACTCGCTCCTAAATCACAAAGTGCTTTCTTAAAGAAAACATCCCAATGGCACAAGGATAGTGAAACTCTTCGGATCTTTTAATTTCTATGGTAGTTTCCTTTGGATTATTCTTCGCACTCCTGGCCGATTGTCTGCCTCGAAACTGGTCATCTTCCGCTTGTTTGACATAACATCCTTCAAGAATTTAGCGTAATTGGGCATCTGCTCCAATGCATCTGCAAAAGGAATGTTAATATGCAATTTCTTAAAAATATCTAAAAACTTAGCAAATTGTGTGTCTAACTTTTCTTTTGAAAACGTTGGGGAAAAAGAAGGGGAACATTAAGTTTAGAAATATCGGGGTTAGAGGAAGATTTAAGCTTCTCACCCCTTTTTTGTTCAAAGATGACGCTCCTAAGCTCCTTTTCGGCCTCAACCTCGCCAATTGCCTCGTTTTTGTATCTCCCGCGTCGATTGTCGTTCCAAAGAGGGCATGGGCCAGGCCGCCCCGCAATTTTTCAGAATTTTCTCGGTATTTTCGCCCCTTGTATTCCGTTCCACTCCTCAGACAAATGGCTTTACACTGCTCATTTGGATTAACCTCAGTGTTGCTCGGAAACTGACTTTCTGATGCTGCCCACCAATAATCGTAGCTATTTGACCAATTTGGGTCTCAAGATTCTTCATCTGGGACCCCAATTGGGTTACATGGTTTTCGATTTTATCCATCTTTGCCTCATCCTTGTTGAACTTGTTCCTCGTCTCACTCATAAACGAAGTGAACATATCCTCCATGGTGGGCTTAGGATTTGTAGTAATAACACCATTTGTCACATTAAACCCCGGTGGTGGTTGCATCACATTCTTCGTGTTTGCGTAGGAAAAGTTCTCGTGGTTCCTCAAGCCCGGATGGTAATGAGTGGGATTTTGATTGTTCCGAAAATTGTTGAAATTCCGTTTATTCACATAGTTTGCTTCCTCTATCGATCTAGAGGAACTCCCCATTACTTGCACCCGTGTTTCTCATTTGCTTTAGTCAAAGCACTTAATCGGTTTGTCAATACGGCCATCCTGGCCGTCAACTCTTTTATCGGGTCCAAATCGAGACTTGGCTACCCTTTTCACATTAGTCCTCTCGGAGGGCCATTGATAGCTATTCATGGCCATCTCTCCAACAAGTTGAATGCATCCTCTCGAAACCTCGCATGTAGCGCCCCGCGCAACATCCACACACGATCTAGTCCGTCCCATCAACCCATTGTAGAAGAAAGCAGAGCCGTTGATCCTCGGAAATCCGTGATGCGGGCACCTCCTTAAAAATCCCCGGAATCTCTCCCAGGTGCCTTGTACAAAGGCTCGTAGTCAAACCGCTTAAACCGAGTGATCTCGCTTTTAAGTCAGAGTGTCTTACTTGGTGGGAAATACTTGAACAAAACCTCGACTCGGCTCATCCCAATTGTTCACACTCCCTGAGTTAGGGTGCCTAGCAGATTCCTAGCCTTATCCCTTAAAGAGAAAGGGAATAGGCGAAGACGTATAAGATCATCAATCACCCCATTCATCTTAATAGTATTGCAAATATGTATGAAATTAGCAAGATGAGAGTTGGGATCTTGACGGAAACCCCAAACCGATTCTCACGCACCATCGATATCAATGTCAAGCCAAATAAATTGTTCGCATTGATTGGGACATTGGCAATTCCACCATAGTTGCGATTGATTGGGCGAAAGAAATCGCGAATCGCCTGCTGTTGGACTTCCGGAGCCACTGGAACCTCTGGTATTAGTAACTCGACATTGACCCTATTGGCCCGGTTGTTACCTCCGTTTTCGCCCCCATTATTTCCTCTGTTGTTAGCTTCTACGCCTGCCATAGTCTGTTCCTGCTGTCTTACTGCCTGTTTGGTAGCCGCACTATTCTGCCTAGTAAAAGCCTCAATCTCCGGTATGAACGGTGCTAATTCTCCTTGCTTCGAGCGGGTGATCATGCACTACCTGAACCAACTAAAGAAAACAAGTCAACCACAGTAAAAGTAGAATTAAACAACAAACTAAAAAGAAAAGAAAAAATGTCTAGATTAAGAATAGTTCTATTTATCGCAATATTGGTACTAAATATTTGATTAATCCCCGGCAACGGCGCCAAAAACTTATTTGCCTATTTTTTTTAGCTTCACCGCAAGTGTACGGATCAGTTTATAGAATAGGGTTTGCAAGGTCGAATCCACAGGGATTAATAAATTAATGTACCAAGTATTGGATTATAATAGTCCTATTTTTATCTAAACTATCGAAAGTTGAAGGATTGGTTTTATTATTACTAAAGCATAATTTAATCCTAAAATAACAAAGCAAAGAGCGATTGAAAGATCAAGTATGAATGGATGGATTCCTGGGTTATGGTTTCAATTAATATCCTACTTTTATGCTTAGATTAAGCAAACCAAGGTTAAACGTATTCTTCTCTATAGACCAATCACCAAAGTAATTTACCCTCTCTCTCGAGATGTATGTAAAAGCGTTGATTGGAATATCTATGTTAGCATCTCTAATCAACATGAGATATCCAACTCCCAAAAGTTCAAAAGATTATAAGATCTCACAAATATTCACAGACTTCTCAATCATTAAATCTATTTGTGTCAAGTACTCATGATCTAGTATTGAAACTCATCGGTTAGAATTATGAATCAATACATAAAACAAGTTTAGATCAAAAGTCTTTTGATAAAACAAGAATTAAAGCAAAGTACATGAATAGAGAAAGAAAACATTAACTTCAATTATCCTTAATCATCAAATAAAACTGTTTATTAACCTACTCCCAAACCCGAGAATCACAAGATGTTTAGCCAGACATTGAAGATAAACAATTCATAGACAAATTATTCATAATCAAAATCTAACTAATTGAAATAACGATACGATGGAATGAGTGACTCGGGGATGATGACGATCTCTCGATCTATCTTCAATCCTCGAAGGTGTGGTTGCGGTCTTGATCGATCTCTTGAAGTTTCCGGTGGAAAACTGCTCTTTTCTCTGGTTTCTAGGTTAAAAATCAGCGTATCCTTGTTTGTGGTCGCCCCGTGTCTATTTGTACTTCGTTTGGGTCGAAACGAGTCAAACTCTGTTTTTCCCGCAGAGGAGCACGGTCGTGCCCTTTGGCATGCCCAGCCCGTGCTGGGTGCCGAACCGATCTTCCAAATTTCTGAAGAGAGCATGGGTTGCCCATGCTATAGGTCGAACACTTTCTTCTTCAGGTATAGGTTGAGTACGGGCGTGCTAGGGAAGCAACCCTGCCGGTGCTCACTTGTATCATCAAACACTTGGCTATTTTCTTCCGTTTCTTGCCCAATTCGTCCGACTTCTCCTTGATTCGACTCCAAACTTCGTCTAACATGTCAAGTATTGGCGGTTGCAATGCTCGATTTGTTGCCAAAATGCTACAATTATATAAATTCCTAAAAAACGAGCAAAACGTAATTCTTTTCCACAAAACAGGAATAAAACCCTATTAACTCATATAATGCATGCATATCAACACATTCTAGCCAAGATTAAGCCCAAAATACATGCAAAATACATGTCAATCATGGAATCTCCTTTATCAAGTCTGTTGATGCATTTGTAATTGAGACAAATGTTGAATATCTCTATATTTTAGTTGTTGGAATTGTGAAAATAGTTGGTGTAAATAATGTGGTTCATATCGTCACTGATAATGCAAGTAATTATAAAGTAGTTGGATATTTATTATGTGATAGATATCCATCTATTACTCAAAAGTGCACTCACCGCATTAATTTGATCATGAAAGATATTGGTGAGTTGCTACATGTTAGTGATTTGTCTATTCTCGCATCTAGAGTTACATGTTTTGCATATAATAACAAATGGCCTCTCAATTGGCTGAGGAAAACAAAAAAATTGGAGGGAAATTCTTTGTCTCGAGATACTCATTTTGCAACTACTTTTATTGCATAGAAAAGCTTGAATGACCATAAAGAGGACTTGTAAGCCATGGTAACATCTCAAGATTTCAAAAGATATTTAAAGAGGACGTTGCAAAGTAAGTTAAATTGTTTATTTTAGATGAAAGATTTTAGAATAATTGTTTTGTTAGTGTGAGAATCGGTGCTCCACTTTTTTGTCTCATTGTGTATTTGTGATTCGATGAGAAGTCGACCATGGGTTATGTATATGAAGGCATGTATAGGATAAAGAAGGACATTAAAGATTTATTTAGAAATAAAAAAGGATTATATCAACCATATATTGACATTATTGATTAGGAATGCGATAGGATGTTGCGAAAAAGTCTATATGTTGCGGCATATTATCTGAATCATACTTTCCAATATGACAAAGGATCATTTTGTAATAAGCCAGAGATCATGGGTGGATTGTCGAACATCATAGATAAAAATTGAGAGTGGAAATTCAAAAATATGTGATGAGATATCCTTCTTTCGAGATAGGCAAAACAGTTTTTTCAGGACCATCCGCTTTGACAATTGCTAGATCAAACCGGCCAGGTAACATTCGATTTTTGGGATGGGGAATTAAGGTGACATCCCCAACCTATATATTGAAAGAAATATACATAGTAGTTTATTACAAAGCAAGTAGCCTATTTAACTTTACATTTTCTAAAAGAAAGAAGTCCTAATTGATCAGTTCTAAGATAACATTTGATATGTCTAGGTATAGTAACACTATCAAAAATGAAACTAGTTTGATTTGTAAAACTAAAAGCATCAAGACGATCAACATCATGGTTTGCCTCCCTGTAGATATGGGTGATGACAACCTGCTTATTATGTAACAGATTATGAATACGAACAAGATGAGGTGCTAAAATCCAATGCCCAAGAGCTTGTTTGATGACAATGTTGCACAATATCTTGGAATCAACTTCAATCCAAAGGTGATAGATTGACCAAGAGGCAAGTAGTTGAAGAGCAATTTGAAGGCCAAGACATTCAACATGTAAGGGGCTCACATCATTTGGAAGGAACTCACTAAACTTGATAGTTTGTTATTACTATTTTGTTTCTAATTTGAATATTTTATATGCTTTTGTCGTCTTATTTTTTCATGGTATTATCTTGCCAGATGATTGGTGGAAATTGTTTGGCACTGATGCTCCAAACTTACATAAATTGGCAATTAAAATATTGAGTCAAATAACTTTTTCTTCTGGATGTGAACGTAATTGGAGTGTATTTGAACACATTCACACGAAGAAGAACTTTTTATTGCACTTAATGCTACTTGTATTTTATTTTATCCCCGATTTATCTCACATTTGGGATTATTATAGGGTTAAAAATAGCAAGAGCCCATATGATCCTATCGATTATGAATATATTGACAAGACAGAGTTTTGGGTTATGGAAGAAATATTTGATAGTGAACTTGATTGTGATGAGTTGGAAAACATGCTTGAGGAGGAATCAACAAGAAGTACGGAACAATCAAGCACCAATACTTCCATAGGTTGGTTTAAATTATTACTTTTTATAAAATTTTATTTATAATATTATTTGATATTGATTGTTTCTTAATATTTTATTTCAGATAAAGACGATGATATTGCGGCAACGAATGATGTTAATCTTGAATGCTTTGATCATCGAACTAGTGTTGGTGGTAGTGATGGTGATAACATGGAGGAAGATGACATTTGGAATTGATTTAGATTGTTTTAGTATAGTATTTCAATTGTTCTAATTTGTTACTTCTTTCTGGACATTCAGTTTGATTTTATTTATTAAACTTATGTTTAGTAAACATGCATAAATAACTTCTACTCATGTTAGATTTATTTATTTGGATATGCAATTTGTTAAGTTAGTTTTATATCTTTTTATTTGCATTTGTTAGTTTCAGTACCTTTGTACTTGTGTTTATTTTTTATATGTATATGTATATGTGTTTGTATATGCATACGGGTCAACTGGTTCTTAAAAATGGTTCAACAGGTCGAACCAGTGACCCTATTATTAGTCCAGTTTGATGTTCGGTCCGGGTTTAAAAATATTGCTGCCTAGTGACATGTTCCTTTGGTAGTTCCTCCTCATCATAATTTATCGAGATCATCTTTTTTTGAGTCTGGATACAAAGAAATTAATAGCGATTCTATTGATATCTCTTCAATAACTATGTATTATGACTCCGGGAGAAGTGAGTTGAAAAAATGTATTGTTTTCGTAGATAAAAAAACAAGTACAATCTGCAGTTAAGAATTTTTTTATGTGTCATGGCATATGTGAGTATAAGGTTGTGGAGTCTATCTCGACAGTGTGGAAAGTTGTTCGTAAGCATAATCAGTCAGGAATTATTGAAACGGGTTTATCATCGCAACAATGTGATTGGTGGTTGTGATCAAGTTTTGTGAAAAGACATTCGATATGGAAAATTACCAAGTTGAGAGCTTCCTATAGTTGTGTTATGAACACCGTCTCTAAAGATCATAGAAACTTATGTAAAAATATTATCACTAAAGATTTTATGGGGATGATACATGTGATCCGGCATATGATATCAAATATGTTCAGCAAAATGTGAAGGACAAATATGGATATGAGATTTCGTACCATAAAGTTTGGCACAACTTGGAAAGGGTAAGGAAAAATATGCATGGGACTTGGGAGAGCTCTTGTCGATACTTGCCTACATATATGGGGGTGCTGCAGAAATACAATCCGCGAACAGTTGTGGAGTGGTTCCCTAAAGAGTAGATGATTGTGGTGTGCATACATTGGGGGTACATTTTCTAGGTGTTTTGGTCATGCATTGAGGGTTTTAGTTGATCATTTTTCATTATATATGGCAGGTCCGTCTACATCCACTCCCGGTGTTTATGTCCTTCAGCCAGTACTGACTGACCACTATACAACACAGTGGACATCATTTTCATAGCTATTGTAGACAAATTATAGTGATATGGGAGCTCCATATGGTGCCCAATTACCCATGATCCATCCACGCCCAAGCGTCCACATTTTAGCATATCGCCCGTCTCATTTCTGCCTACACTTAGTGCATATCGTGATATGACCGGAGAGTCTGCTTCATCAGCTGCAGGTGTTCAAAATGACGAGGACGAGCCACAATATTTTGCACATGACGACCAGCCGGATGTTGGTAGGCGTATGAGTACTAGACGGAGGATAGCACCTAGGTGTGGCACTGGGGGACATAGAGTTAGGATTATTCTGAGATCTTATTGTAAAACAAATAATGAATCAACATATTAAGTATTATTTTATATTGTCTGCATCATTTTATCACATTTATAATTGTACAGTTATTTGGCATACATTTATTAGCTTTGCATTGATACGACTTGTCACCCCTACTTTATCAGACGTAATGGTCTTGTCTACAGTAGCTTTCTCATATGTAAGCTTTAAACGCATGTCTAGTCTTGTCCACAGTAGCTTTATCAGATGTAAGCTTTATGCACATCTGTAGACAAGACTATAGTAGATTTATCAGATGTAGGCTTTATCCAGTGATACATCTTGTCTACATAACTTTATAAGTTGTTAGGTCTTGTCTGAATAACTTTAAAATATTTACAAAAAATAACACCATGAATACTTCACATGGCCTATATATATATGCTAAAAATTTCATTTGATTACAACTTGAACCGGTCCCCTCTATCACCCCACAAAAATTATATTATTTCTATTTTGACTCCACATTGAAATAGATGAGTTCAGTTGGTCCCTTTTACTACCCTCACAAAAGCCTAACTCTCATTTAATGATGGCATTCTATGATGAAAAATATTCAAAATGGACATTGCCAATGCACATCATCCCCGTCGATTCACTACTAAGCGAGAAGAGTAAAGGCGACTAGGTAGTCGGTGAAGCCAACAATAGTGTGGACATTCTGGAGGCTAGAGCGATTCTAAAATTTGCATTCAAGTGCACCTTTACGAGTCACACATCTTCAAGCCCGCTATACTTTGTTCGCCAAAATGCTAAGTACGTTGGGTGTATATTGGGATCATAAACTTAATTTCGTGTACGCAATGGATAAGGACTGAATCACTTGGCGTTTGGTAAATGAATATTCTTATGTTCATCGTGCAAGTTGTATTATATTCCATTTTTGTATTTAAAGTATATTTAATTATTCATTTTCTTTATTTTTTAGGATGATCCAACCATTTCTCCAAATGCTTATTTGATTGAGGGAGAACCTTTGTTTGACGAGCTCGAAATACTATTTAAAAAACCGGAGCTAGAAACACAAGGCTTAAGCAACTTGCAGGCTCACCTTCTACGCTACTTGACATCATGACCTAGGTTTGGAGCTAATCCGAGCAAGAAAACTCTTCTTCATGCCACAATTGATCGTGCAATGTTGTTAGGTTATTCCCGCACTTATGTTATAATTGCATGACGTCTCTTATTCAATATTATTTCTTGTTGTTTTTTAATTATGTGTTGTAGATTTTATTATGTAATCGGGTTTTCATTCAGTAATATTTCATATTTTAGTTATCCGAAAATTGTGTATTTATTTAATATTTAAAACCAATTTTCAAAAATACAAAATTAAAAGTAAATATATAAATTGTAGGTGCCAGTTAACAGACAAAAAAAGAAATTATGATCAACATGCGTTATTTTGACTGGCGCTTGCTTGGCATGCGCATACACTTAGACATTTACAACCCCCCAAAATACCCCAATTTTGCAATCGTTTGTGGCATTTGCCACGGATTGTTGAATAACCCAGATAATAGTGAGTTAATTTTGGAGAAAAATGTTTTTTTGTTTTCAAAAAAAAATTATTTATTCCACAAACAACAAACAAACACAACTAGGGATGGCAACGGGACGGGTCTGGCTAAACCCGGAACCCGTCTCGCCAAGCAAAAATCAGATCTGGGACCCGCCCCGACCCGCTTTCAAACCCGCCCCGCCCCGCTTTGGACCCGCGAGACCCGGCAGAAATTTAAGAACTGATTGTATGGGAATGACAATATCTCAAAACCTGATACACAATATCAAAATCTCATGAGTCTTAGCAAAATTCTGCAAATAACCCTACAAATAGAATGAAACAAAAACTACAGGATAAAAACAATCGACCTTTATCTTTGTATTGAGAGTAAAGCTCAATCAATCGGGTGTAATTCGAGTTTGTAAACCCACGCTCACCACAATCAAGCGAGATAATCACAACATATCCAAAAACACAAAATTCCACCACAAGAAGCACCCATTTCTTCCTTTTTCTTCGTTTTCTTTGCGCTAAATTGATTTAATTAATAATTTGTTTTTCAACCGTGGATATTAGAGGCGATATATACATATATAAAAATAAAATAAAAAATATATTATCGAGTGTAAAGAATAAAATATAAAAATGCTTAATTATATATATATATATATATATATATATAGGGGGAGGATACAATGAGACCACATATTATAGTGAGACAATGTGGACTCATCTCAACCCTCCCTTATCTATATCAATGGCTAAGATAAATAGGGGTTAAAATTACATTAAACATTTAATTAAGACAAAATAAGAGTATAATTGTCAAAACAAACATGTGGGGGACCATCCAAATATGGAATCAGATATTAGGGGAGAGAAAATCACGTGGGGAGAGAGAAAATCACGCCGGAGAGAGAAAAACACGCATGTGCTCTGCCATGCAGTATGTTGTACACTTATCAATGATTTGTTGTATACTTAACACTATTTTACTGTATGTTTAACATAATTTTACTGCATATTAAAATGATCAAACAAAAATATGTGGGGACCATTAATTAAAGAACCATTTATAGAGAGAAAATCACGCTCATTAACATGTGGGGACCATGGATTAAGTAAATCAATTAGAGAGAGAGAAAATCACGCTCATTATTGTGCTGTATAGTTAGCATATATTTAATATATATTTAACACTATTTAGCTGTATGTTTAACATGATTTTACTGTATATTACAATTGTCAAACAAAAATATAAGTATACAACAAAACACATATAAGTATACAACAAACCACATATAAGTATACAACAAAGAAAAAATATGTATACAACAACATAAATATATACATCAAAAATTAACTATTTATACAACAAAACACATCTAAGTATACATCAAAAAATATCTAAGTGTACAATAATCCTCACTGCCTCCTAGTAGGCGCTCGTTTTCTCCACGTCAGCATCGTCTTCTTCACCAATCCTCCAATCCTAAGATCAGAAAGCCCAAACTCGAGATCGTCGGGCGGGTGCTAAAACGTGACCACAAACCAAAAAGTCCATTCAATTCTAAGCCAACTGGCCACAATCAGCAACTTCTGGAAAAAAGCAAGGGCAGTGAAAATTGCAAGCATCTTCCATTTTTCCTTTCATCCTCTTCTTCGAAACGTTCCAAAGGTTGCAAAGAATCTTTGCATAACATTTTCAAGATTCAGCATGTTTTTCGTGCCCATGTTCAAAATACACATCTCTAATTTTCTGAGAAGCGTGCCACGTCAGCAAGCTATCCGTACCCAGCATGTCTTCTTTACCAGGTACCCGAAGTGGTACGCGCTATGGAAGGTGACCCAGCTAACGTCTTCGTTGCACACTAGACCAGAACCCATCATCAGCTCGGCGAACTGCGCTGAATCGATCTTGGAAACCCGGTCGATCCCGTGGGCCTTTAGCAAATCGATCGATTCCGGAGCGTGGGGGTCACTTAATATCATTGTAATTGTACGAATCGACTCCCATGTGCCGGCACTGCGGAGGAGGAGGATTTGGAGGACGAGGCTTTGCGGGAGAGAACAGTTACCAAGTTGAATGTCTAATTATACAATTACAATCTTACCCTTTACTGATTTAAAATAAATTAAAAAAGACCAATAATGGGTTAAATCTCAACCATCTAAAATTATAGATTTGTGGACAGGATTAGTCCACACTGTCTCACTCTAATTATGTGGTCTCATTTGATCCAATCCTTAGGATACAATGAGACCACATATTATAGTGAGACAATGTGGACTCATCTCAACCCTCCATTATCTATATTGATGACTAAGATAAACAGGAGTTAAAATTACATTAAACATTTAATTAAGGCAAAATAAGGGTATAATTGTCAAAACAAATATGTGGGGACCGTTCAAATGTATGGAATCAGTTATTAGGAGAGATAAAATCACGTGTGGAGAGAAAAAATCGCGAGAAAATCGCGCTGGAGAGAGAAAATCACGCATGTGCTCTGCCATGCAGTATGTTGTACACTTATCATATATTTGTTGTATACTTAACACTATTTTACTGTATGTTTAACATAATTTTACTGCATGTTAAAATGGTCAAACAAAAATATGTGGGGACCGTGAATCAAGGAATCAGTTATATAGAGAGAGAGAATCACGTTCATTAACATGTGGGGACCGTGTATTAAGTAAATCAATTGTAGAGAGAGAGAAAATCACGCTCATTATTGTACTGTATATTTAACATATATTTAATGTATATGTAACACTATTATGTTGTATATTTAACATATTTGTACTGCATATTATAATTGTCAAACAAAAAAATAAGTATACAACAAAACACATATAAGTGTACAGCAAAACATATATAAGTATACAATAAAAAAAATAAGTATACAACAAGATAAATACATACATCAAAAATTAACTACTTATACATCAAAACACATCTAAGTATACATCGAAAAACATAAGTGTACAATACTCCATCCACGTCAGCATCATCTTCCTCACCAATCATCCATCTACAACAACAGTTACACCACTCCATCAACCAGAAACAGAAGTCAACCTCAATTCTCCACCAATTGCTCAACAAAAAGCCCCACGTAACCTTAAAAATCCATAATAACAGAGATGGCGAAAAACATGGAAATCGAATCGAAACTCTTCCAGAAAATCTCCAGCGGAAACTTAGATAGGAGAATCGCCTTCGATCTCATCGATCAGATGCCATTTCTCTTCGTCCGCATCGTGAAACCCAAAATATCAAACCCAGATATAGAGTCCTCTTTCTTTGCGAAGCTAGTAATTGGGACCCACACCATCAAAACCAAAACCCAGCCTACAAACAGAGAATGAGACGAAATTAAGCTTAAAAATGAAATTGAGTAATGACCTTTGTGTAAGTCCAAGCGGCTACGATAATCTAGACGGGGGGTGAATAGATTATCTCCATCTTTTCGATTTTACCCTCTTTTTGGAACCGAATGCCCAAAGACAATAATGAAGGTGCATAATGTAAACAACACACGTCGATTTATAGAGGTTCAACCCACCTAGGGCCTAATCCTCTACCACCCCAGTATATCCGGGATGGATTTCAAAAAGATAAAAAGATTTTATTAATTACCAAAATTAATACAACACCAACTTACAACAACACCTTGAAGAGCACCACACTCTTCTTCAACACCACCTTTGAGATTACCACAATCTCTTCTTGAAGATTACCACAATCTCCAACGGCACCTTGTGAAGATTACCACAATCTTCAACCTTGAAGAATACCGAATTCTTCAACACCTCAACAAGAAAATTACCACAATCTTCTCACACCTAACACCTAGATCACCCAAGTGTGTTCTTACCACAAGAACACTCACAAGGATATCTTGTGTTGAATGATGACCAAAAATCAAGATTACAACTCAATAATGAATAATACAATTTGAGTGCAAGTGTAATCAAGAAATGAAAGCCTAGACCTCAAGATGTGAAAGTGATAAGCTAGGCAAATTACAACAAGAATAATAACTATAAAGAACAAATATTTGCTTAAAGTGTATCTTGTTGTGTTGTATCTCAATTGTTATATTGGTTGCTCCAAAACTTCCTCTATTTATAGGAGATGATTGATCAAGCATAGGCTCCTCTTGGGGATTGAAAATCTACAAAAAAAAATACAATTAAAATCAAGAATATAGCTGTTAGAAATCAATCCCACATTTTAAGGAAAGTTTGTCTACTGTCAAACGGTCAGAATTTCCTATCAAAAGATAGAGGCGGACGGCCGCACGTAAATAGACGTTTGAAGAATACACAGAAAAATACAACAAGGCGACCAGTCAGGGGGGACATCGATCGGTCAACCTATACCCTGACCGGTCCCCCTCAATGGTTTTTAAGGAGAATTGCTCTGTTTCAATTTTTAACGTTCGTGCACGGCCGACAGGGGGTGCGACGGTCGACGCCACGGCCGACACTGGTCGTGGTCGGTCCACCTGGTCTTTTTCAAGTCCGTCTCATTTTTTGTTCCAAAATTCATCTTCAGGTACGGGTTGCCCTCTACGGCGATCGGTTGACCTCGAGACGGAAATATTGTCCAATTTTTGTCGAAAATAAAACTCAAGAAATACTCCGAAAATTTAGTAAAAATATTTTAAACCAATCGGGAGTATTTAGAAAACATTTAGGAACCTTGTTTTGAAATAAAAACTTATAAACATAAAATCATTAAAAGTGTTGTCCAATTTTATCTAAAATAAAACTTGAAGAAATACTCCGAAAAATATTAAAACCATTTTAAATCATTTAGGAGTATTTGGACAATAATTAAAAATATTGTTTTGGTGTAAAAATAAAATCATCAAAATTAAGATAAAATCATGTATCAAACAATCTCCCCCTTTTTGATGATTACAAACCAAAACAATTTTTAGAAATATTAGGAGGACAATTTTAAAAACGATTTTCCGGTAAAAACATCTAACCGTTTGGAAGCAACCAAAATTTCCAAAATACATAAGCAACCAAGAAAGGGAGTAAATATATTCAATAATAAGCACAAGATCTTCTTATCAACAAGCACGTCAAGAATAATATAAAAGCAATTAACCATAAGCTAAAAGCTTAGCTTTTACATATTGTTCAAGAGCTTATAAGCTCCCCCTGTCAACAAAACATCATTAGACAAGTATATAAGTCCATCAAGCAACAATTGGACTAAAAATAATTCACAACTTATGGCTTTTAAGAGCCATAGCTTATAGCTTTTATAACAAGCTTTTATTAGCTTCTTTTGAGCTAATGAGCCAATATCCTGTTTCTCCCCCTTTGGAATCATCAAATAGAATGTTAGCATGATAAAAACATCATACAAGTTTATCAAATTGCGCCAACAATACGATTTATCAACCATTTAAAGAATTAAGCTTAGAATCCAAAAAAATGGGAGAGATGTATCATAAGAAATCCATAAGCTCATTTTGTTAGCCAAAAACATGTGATCTCAATAAGATTTTAAGACATTTGAAAATAAGAGAATCATGTAGGTGATGAGTTTTTCATTGAAACATTTTATCAAACACTTGGCGGACGTCAAAATTTGAAGAAAATGTATATAGCCCTTACAAAAGAATTTAAGCCAAGTTTTTCATATCATCACCCAAAAATAATTTTTCAACATATGTCCATCAAATAAGAGGCTCAACAAAGTAAATTCTCAAGGGTTCAACCCAATTGAGATAAATTAGCTAAAGAAGAGATCAAGGCATTACAAATGCCATCAAGCAAAAATATAAGAACCATCAAGTAATACATGTCAAGCATCAAACAATGCATACAAGACATTACAAATGTCCCAAATCATCCATTAAAAAGATCAAGGCATCAAAACAAGAGAAGCACTTTTACCATCAAGTACTTCATACCAACAATACCAAACTAGAGTATTTTTACCATCAAATACTCCATCAATATCATGATCATCCAATAGCCATTTTCAACTTGCTATTTTAACCCTTTCAAGAAAACAATCAAATCTCATTAGTGCAATTTAGAGTTTCACAAGATAGTTCATAAAAATATGAAACAACATGAACAAGAGAAAATGCTAAGATAATAAAGGGGTGGGGGCATCATTCCTCGTCCAAAGAGAAGCAAGTTCCGGGAATAAGATCTTTGATAAATTTCTTCAATTTTCCCATAGACTTTTTCAATCTAGAATTTTCTTCCTTCACAACCCGGAGCTCTTTTCTAAGAGAGGCTACATCTCTAAATGTATCTCTTTCCACTTTGTCCATTCTCTCTTTGAGACTTAAATCTTCAACATCCGGCTCATTTTCATCTTCTTCCTCATTTCCTTCATTGAAGTGTTCTTCCTCGTTTTCTTCCTCCCCAATTTCTTGTTCATTCCCCACATTCTCTTCTTCTTCATCTTCTTGTTCCTCAACATTTCCTCTACCAATATTTTCAACCTCATTGTCATTAAAGAAATCATTTCGAGGTTGTTGTGGATCTTGAGCACGTCCCCTAGCGGCTTTGGTGGGAACTCGTGGTAAGTGTTGTCGCATTCTTACCATTTGTAGAATATTGGCATTATCATAGTCATTGTGCCGAATTTCGGTATTCATCTCACTTTCCGGATAGCCCGAAAGGTATAGTATTCGACAAATCAAATTTCCCAACGTATATTTTTTTTAGTAAGCCTTCTTGATTCCGACAAACAATATACAAAAATAGCCCCATAATTTACTCTTTCTCCTCGGATAATCTTATAGGTAAAAAAGAGTTCGAGATTACTCGGAAGTTTTACTTCTTTACCACAAACACAATAGGAGCAAATAATTGATACAATCCGATAATTTGGTGGCATTGCCGACAAGCTTACTTCCGGAAAAACTCCTAAAAACGTTTTTACCTCATAGAGTGAGACACCAAAAAGATCATTATACCAATGAGCACGATCCACATATTCAACGCCATCATTCGGCACATTAAAATGATTACAAATATCGGCCAATGTCCACGAAAAGTGCCTACCATTAACGAATGTGTGAAGTTCCAACGGATTATCTACCGTAGCATCAACAATCCACATATTTGTATAAAAAAGTTTTATAAGCTCGTCATCATAATGCAAACATGGATTATCCCATAATGAGACCCAACCTTGAATTTCAAAATAAGCCCTAATATCCGGATATTCATCATGAAAAGCCAAAAATCGAACCATACGAGTGCACACAATTTTCTTGTCGTTCAATCCAATATTCTCATAATGCTCCTCCGCAAGTTTATTTAGAAATCGAAATTTATTGGCTCTAGAGGGAGGCTCGTAAAAAAGTGATAACTTACTTGAATCCCAATGAATGTTTGATTTTGAAAACCCGGCTCTTAATTCATCAATCTCTTCTTCCGTGAGCCGGTTTGGATTATCTCCTTGTGGAATATCATCTTGTTGGGGGTTGGAGGAAGATTCTCCCCTTTGCTTCCTTCTCCTTTTTGAGGATTTCGTCCAGTGAATTGACGGGTGCCATGAAAAACAAGATGAATTTGAGTGATATGAGCACAAGGATGAAACAATTTGAAAAGAAATGAGAGATTTGTGAGAATTTTTGGAGTGAAATAGCACTAGGGTTCGAAGGATATGAAAGAAGAGATGAAAGAAAATACCCCCTGTTTCAATTTAAAACTTTCTGCCCGCAGAACTTACCCGATTGTTGATCGGTCGACGGGTGCCGACGGTGTGGGTGGTCGATCAAGGCGCGGTCGACCCCTGGTCGTCGAGACTGCACCGCTCCGGGTACCGTTTGAGGCAATTTTATCCAGAATTTTCCAAAATTTGATTTTTCACCCCAAAAGTTTTAAAACTTTGCAAAAAGACAATTATGGACTAAATCCAAACAAAAATTTCGAGAAAAAAATGTATACTTAAGAAAATCGAGATTTAACGAGTAGTGCCCTTTTTTTTTGGAAAATTTAAAAAATCATTTAGGGGCGCTTAAGGGGTTGAAATGAAATATTTTGAAAGACATGTGCATAAACATGACAAGAACATAATATCGAGTTCTAAGAAAAATACGAGTAAACATACCTCGATGGTTTAAGAATCTCCAATAGACGATGGCCAAATGAATAGGAGATATATAACCTACACAGTTCTTAAACAAATTTTGCACAAGATATAATAGCACAAGTGTAGGCAAGTAATAAGAGATATCACAAAAAAAAAGCTTATGCTATAAAAATCCATAAAAGTTTAAAAACAACATGTAAGGTCTCATTTTCAAAGGATTTTAAAAACACAAATATTTATTGAGGACCTTAATTTTAAAATTATTAAAACTCATTTGCAATAAAGACACAAATAAAAACATGCATACTAACTAAATAAAATGCATATTTAAATGGGGAGATACAGTTTACCAATTGCTCCATTTCCAAGCATTGTGGCCTTCTCTTTTTCGAAAGTGTCTTTCTCTTGGGAAATCATTTTGTTGATGATGTCTTTGCCATTTCCAAGGATTGTGTTCTTCCCATTTTAAATTATATCATCTTCTTGGAAATTGACTTTGTTTTCTCCTTCTTTGATCAAATGAGATGTTCATTTGATGTTTCCTTGGCGGCATGAATTTTCTTCGATTATTATTTTGCCGGGTACCTAATATAACATTGTTTTGTGGTACCCTCAAATGCTTGGGTCCTTTTGGATTAGCTTTGAGACTTTTAGGTCTTCAATAATAATTAGAGCTATTTCTAGCCCGACAAGTATTTACCGTATGACCCTTCTTACCGCAATAAAAGCGAGTAACATCACTAATGTGCATATGAACTCGATTCCTTTTCATATGATTTATACCATTAGGCTCATGATCAAGTTTACTATTCAAATTATCACAATCATAAACATTCACAACATTGGGCAATTTATTGGTACTCAAGTTGGATTTAGATAAATTATTTTTCATGCAATTAATATCCTCAACAAGAGTACTATTTTCTTTTTCAAGGTTTCTAACCTTGTCAAGTGTGGTGGTGTGAGCACATGATAGTGATTCATAGGAAGTAAATAAACTATCCTTTTCATTTTTCAAAACATTGAATTCCTTTTTCAAATTTTTGTACTTAACAAGTAAATTTTGGAATTCATTTTGAAGATCATCAAAATTATTTTGCGAATCACTATAATCATTTTGAATAACAATATCATAGGAAGTAGAGGGTTTAAGACATACCTCGTTTTCTTCTTCGATGCCCATAAAACATTGTTCGACTACTTCATAGTTGGAAGTTGAAAAAGGCTTGTTCCTTAGATTTGAACTTGTATCCCTTTGAGAAGTAGATGCTTTTGTTTGACTCCTTTCATTTGCAAATACTCCATAGATGGCTTCTAATATTTGCCATACTTCATGTGCCGATCGAATTCCTACAATATGTTCATATTCCAAATTAGTAAATGAACAATACAAAATATTCAGAGCTTTACCGTTTAAGGAGATGATTTTCTTCTCTTCATCATTGAGCTCTTTGAAGCCTTTGGAGGTGTGTGGTGTGTCCTTCATCGGAATGGATTCTCCATTTATGACGATGTTCCAAATATCGAACCCGCAACCTTGTAAATAACATTCCATTCTTTCTTTCCAAAATATATAATTTTTGGAATCAAATAGAGGTGGCTTGGTGGTGGAGGTGCCGGAAAGTTGAGCTTCGTTCGTAGCCGACGATCGTTCCTCTTCACTCGCGATGTGAAACGAGCTTGCCAAAGAGTTTGGCTCTGATACCACTTGTAAGTCCAAGCGGCTACGATAATCTAGAGGAGGGGTGAATAGATTATCTCCATCTTTTTGATTTTACCCTCTTTTTGGAACCGAATGCCCAAAGACAATAATGAAGGTGCGGAATGTAAACAACACACGTCGATTTATAGAGGTTCAACTCACCTAGGGCCTAATCATCTACTATCCCAGTATATCCGGGATGGATTTCAAAAAGAAAAAAAGATTTTATTAATTATCAAAATTAATACAACACCAACTTACAACAACACCTTGAAGAGCACCACACTCTTCTTCAACACCACCTTTGAGATTACCACAATCTCTTCTTGAAGATTACCACAATCTCCAACGGCACCTTGTGAAGATTACCACAATCTTCAACCTTGAAGAATACCGAATTCTTCAACACCTCAACAAGAAGATTACCACAATCTTCTCACACCTAACACCTAGATCACCCAAGTGTGTTCTTACCACAAGAACACTCACAAGGATATCTTGTGTTGAATGATGACCAAAAATCAAGATTACAACTCAATAATGAATAATACAATTTGAGTGCAAGTGTAATCAAGAAATGAAAGCCTAGACCTCAAGATGTGAAAGTGATAAGCTAGGCAAATTACAACAAGAATAATAACTATGAAGAACAAATATTTGCTTGAAGTGTATCTTATTGTGTTGTATCTCAATTGTTATATTGGTTGCTCCAAAACTTCCTCTATTTATAGGAGATGATTGATCAAGCATAGGCTCCTCTTGGGGATTGAAAATCTACAGAAAAATACAATTAAAATCAAGAATATAGCTGTTAGAAATCAATCCCACATTTTAAGGAAAGTTTGTCTGCTGTCAAACGGTCAGAATTTGCTGTCAAAAGATAGGGCGAACGGTCGCACAGAAATAGACGTTTGAATCTTACACAGAAAAATACAACAGGGCGACCGGTCAGGGGGGACATCGACCGATCAACCTATACCCTGACCGGTCCCCCTCAATGGTTTTTTAAGGAGAATTGTTCTGTTTCAATTTTTAACGTTCAGGTACCGGTCGACAGGGGTGCGACCGGTCGACGTCACCGGTCGAGACCCTGGTCGACCGGTCCACCTGGTCTTTTTCAAGTCCGTCTCATTTTTTGTTCCAAAATTCATCTTCAGGTACGGGTTGCCCTCTACGGCGACCGGTTGACCTCGAGACAAAAATGTTGTCCAATTTTTGTCGAAAATAAAACTCAAGAAATACTCCGAAAATTTAGTAAAAACATTTTAAACCAATCGGGAGCATTTAGACAACATTTAGGAACCTTGTTTTGAAGTAAAAACTTATAAACATAAAATCATTAAAAGTGTTGTACAATTTTATCTAAAATAAAACTTGAAGAAATACTCCGGAAAATATTAAAACCATTTTAAATCATTTAGGAGTATTTGGACAACAATTAAAAACATTGTTTTGGTGTAAAAATAAAATCATCAAAATTAATATAAAAACATGTATCAAACACTTTGTGCCCTTTTCAGCTTAAAATATAAATATTAAATTGGAAAGATCCCAACCATCTAAAATTTGAGATGTGTGGCCAGGATTAGTCCACACTGTCTCACTCTAATTATGTGGTCTCATTTGATCCTATTCCTATATATATATTCTAAATTATATATATACGGGGCGGCTCTGGGCTGATCCAGCTAGTCCCGGGACCCGGACGGATTCAAAAAAATTGGGCCCGAGACCCACCCCGAAACCCGTTAAATCGGGTTTAAACCCGCCCCGAGCAGGGCGGGTTCATTGCGGGGCTGGATTTGGATCCGCCCCATTGCCATCCCTAGGCACAACCTTTCATTTTCAGAAGCCCAGTCAAAACAACCCAATAGTCCATGTTCCCACTTCCCACATCTATATATATTATATAATGACAAATAAATTGCACCAAACAGTGATAAAGGATTTTTTTTTTGATAAAAGTAGGGAATGAGACATAAGCGCTCATATGGAATCGAACTCGAATTATTTACCCTAATAACATAAGTCTCCACGAGTGATAAACGATTTAGATTCAAGACATAGAAATTTCAAATTGTTACACGGAAAACAAAAAGAAAAAAAATTAATGTCGTACGCAATAAAGCTTGCAACTTACCAAGAAATCATATGTTTGCTCGATATTATAAATAACAATATATTATTTTATAATAATATTAATCAACATAACAAATAATAAATACAAATTTTGTAATTCTAAACGGTAAGGAAAAATGTGTTCGATATATCTTTTTTGCTGTAAAAAAAAGATTTTTTTATGGGATAATTACAAAAAACACCCTTGGGGTTTGGATTAATTACAAAAAAAAACCAGATATGTTTTAAAATTACAAAAACCCCTTCAAGTTTTATTTTGTCTTAAATTTAAGGGGGATAATTGTAATATTTTTTAAATGTCATGGGGTTTTTTTGAAAACAATTTCGAAAATCATCTGGAAAAATGTAAGACGGAATCAAATCTCAAGGAGTTTTTTTGTAATTTTCTGTTAAGTTTTAGATTATCTATTATCTAGTTTATTTTTGCTTCAGTTATTCCTATTGAATAGGACTTTCAGTTTCTAGTTTTGACTTGTTCCTACCACGTTCATACTTGTGTAAAACGTGGGTTGCAGTTTCACTTTCAGTTATTTGTAAGGCTATTTATAAGCCAGACTTATTGAATATTAGTAATCTTCTTTTTCTCCAAATTACTTTATTTTGTTTCTGACTCTTAACATTGTGGTATCCGAGCCAGCACTGGGCTTGGAGAAACAAAGCAGCAGTCTTTGTGTTTTTGTGGCAGCAAATAAAATGACGACGGAAGGGAACTTTGTGCAACCTGCTATTCCTCGCTTTGATGGTCATTATGATCATTGGAGCATGTTGATGGAGAATTTTTTAAGATCAAAGGAGTACTGGAGTATTGTGGAGACTGGTTATGTCGAACCAGAGCATGGAACGGTATTGGCAGAGGCACAACAAAAGAAGCTCGAGGAATTGAAGCTGAGAGACATGAAGGTGAAGAATTATTTATTTCAAGCTATTGATCGAACTATTCTGGAAACCATCCTTGAGAAGAACACATCCAAACAGATATGGAATTCCATGAAGAAGAAGTACGAAGGAAATCAAAGGGTGAAAAGATCTATTCTTCAAGCTCTTCGCAAAGAGTTTGAAACTCTTGAGATGAAATCTGGTGAGACTATTTCTGAATATTTCTCAAGAGTGATGTCTGTTGCAAATAAAATGAGAATTTATGGTGAACAAATGAAAGATGTTACAATAGTTGAAAAGATACTGCGATCCTTAAGCGAAAAATTCAACTATATTGTTTGCTCTATTGAAGAATCAAAGGATATTGATTGTTTATCAATTGATGAACTGCAAAGTTCTTTAATTGTTCATGAGCAGAAGTTTAATAGATATAAAGGGGAAGAACAAGCACTTAAGGTAAGTTCTGAAGATAGAACAGGGGGAAGAAGTTATGGTCGCGGATTTGGCCGAGGAAGAGGTAGAGGCCGAGGACGTCAATTCTTCAACAAAGCTGTTGTAGAGTGTTACAAATGTCACAAGCTTGGACACTTCCAATATGAGTGCCCAAGTTTGGAAAAAGAGGCAAATTATGCTGAGCATAGAGACGAGGAAGAGATGTTGTTGATGTCCTATGTTGAGATTGATGAAGCTAAAAGCAATGATGTTTGGTTCCTGGATTCGGGCTGTAGCAACCATATGTGTGGAGAAAAAGCTCTCTTCTGCAACTTGGATGAAAGTTTCAGGCAAACAGTGAAGTTGGGAAACAACTCAAAGATGGCAGTAATGGGAAAGGGCAATATAAGATTAAAAGTGAGTGATTTCAATCATGTCGTCACCGAGGTGTTCTTTGTGCCTGAGTTGAAAAATAATTTTCGAGCATTGGCACTGCAAAGAGAAAGGTCTGGCCATTCTTATACAATACAACAAATGTAAGATTTATCATCCAGAGAAGGGCTTAATTATACAAGCAGAGATGACAAGCAATAGAATGTTCATTTTGACGGGTGCAACAAAACTAAAGAAGCCTGAGTGTTTTTACACAACCACACAAGATGTATCACATCTTTGGCACTGCAGATATGGACATTTGAGTTACAAAGGCTTGAGGACTCTTCAAGAGAAGAAGATGGTGCATGGACTACCACAATTTGAAGCCTCAACAAAGGTGTGTACTGATTGTATGATTGGAAAACAACATAGAGCTGCATTTCCAAAAAAAAGCACTTGGAGAGCCTCTCAGAAACTTCAACTCATTCATGCTGACATATGTGGCCCTATCACACCGATTTCAAACAGCAAGAAGAGGTATTTAATTAGTTTTATTGATGATTTTAGTCGAAAGACATGGATTTACTTCTTGGCTGAAAAATCTGAAGCTTTAGTTACATTCAAAAATTATAAGAGTTGTGTTGAGAAGGAAACTGGTTGCTACATTAAGTGCTTGCGCACTGATCGTGGAGGTGAGTTTACTTCACACGATTTCAGTAATTTTTGTGCAGAAAATGGAATCAAGAGGCAGTTGACAGCAGCTTACACTCCGCAACAAAACGGAGTGGCCGAGAGGAAGAACCGGACTATCATGAATATGGTTCGAAGTATGCTTTCAGAGAAAAAGATTCCGAAGACATTTTGGCCAGAAGCTGTGAATTGGACAGTACATGTTCTAAACCGAAGTCCTACTCTAGTGGTGAAGAACATGACCCCAGAGGAAGCATGGAGTGGAGTAAAGCCTTCGGTTGAATATTTTCGAGTTTTTGGTTGTATCTCACATGTCCATATACCAGATGTCAAGAGAACCAAGTTAGAAGACAAGAGTTTGATTTGTGTGTTGTTAGGAGTTAGTAAAGAGTCTAAAGCTTACAGACTCTATGATCCAATTGCAAAAAAAATTGTGGTAAGCAGAGATGTAATTTTTGAGGAGAACAAATTCTGGGATTGGGATAAAAGCCATGAAGAACAGGTGGTTGATGTGTTGGAATGGGGAGATACTGAAGAAAATGTCACTGTGAATGATGAATATGAGGTTGAAAATGAAGACACCGATTAGTACGAAGTTTCTCCAAATGAAGTAAATGAAGAGAGCTCACCTAGCTCAAATGAAGGGAGGCTTAGAAGGCCACCATTTTGGATGAGAGATTATGAAACGGGTGAAGGTCTTTCTGAAGAAGAATATGGGGTTAATCTAGCATTGTTTGCTTCCACAGATCCATGTTATTTTGAAGAGGCTGTAAAAAGTGCAAAATGGAGAGCAGCTATGGATTCGGAAATAAATGCCATAGAAAAGAATCACACTTGGGTGTTAACTGACTTACCTGCTGGAGCAAAGAAAATTGGTGTCAAATGGATTTATAAAACAAAACTTAATGAGCATGGAGAGATAGACAAGTACAAAGCACGCCTTGTGGCGAAAGGATATGCACAACAACATGGAGTTGATTATACAGAGGTTTTTGCACCTGTGGCAAGGATGGATACAGTTCGACTTATTATTGCACTTGCAGCTCAAAGAAGTTGGACAATTTACCAACTAGATGTGAAATCAGCTTTTCTTCATGGAGAATTAAGTGAAGATGTGTTTGTTGAGCAACCAAGGGGCTATGAGCAAAAATATCATCCGGACAAGGTATACAAGCTAAAGAAAGCTTTATATGGACTTAAACAAGCTCCACGAGCTTGGTTTAGTCGTATCGAAGCACACTTTGAAAATGAAGGATTTGAGAAGTGCCACAGTGAACACACGCTGTTTGTGAAAACAAGCAAAGGAGGTAAGATTTTAATTGTTAGCTTGTATGTTGATGATCTTATTTTCACTGGTAATGATGAATCCATGCTTAATGAGTTCAAGAGTTCTATGATGCGTGAGTTTGATATGGTGATTTGGGGAAGATGAAATATTTTCTTGGAGTTGAAGTGGTTCAAAATAATAATGGCATTTATATTAGTCAAAAGAAGTATATCTCTGATGTGTTAAAAAGATTTGGGATGGAAGAGAGCAATTCTGTTCATAGTCCAATTATTCCAGGTATTAAAATTTTCAGAGACGAAAATGGGATCAAGGTAGATGCAACATACTTCAAGCAATTGGTAGGAAGTCTCATGTATTTAACCGCAACTCGACCTGACTTGATGTTTGTGGTTAATTTAATAAGCCGATATATGGGGCAGCCAACTGAGCTTCACTTACAGGTTGCAAAAAGAGTGTTGAGGTACTTGAAAGGCACAACAAATCTTGGGATCTTCTACAAGAAGGGGGGGAATGAAAAGTTAGTTGCTTTTCTTGACAAAGTGACTATCTTTGGTGATTTGGAAGATAGGAAAAGCACATCGGGGTATGTGTTCATATTGAGTTCGGGAGTCGTGGTCATGGTCCTCTAAGAAACAACCCGTTGTCTCGCTATCCACGATCAAGGCCGAGTTCATCGCAAAGATCATCATGTGCGTGTCAAGTCATTTGGATGAGGAGAGTCTTGGAGAGGATAGGTCATACACAAAGTAATTGCACGCTGTGTATTGTGACAATAGTTCGACAATTAAATTATCGAAGAATCCGGTGATGCATGGATTTGAGCAAACACATAGATGTGCGGTTTCATTTTCTGCGTGATCTTACAAGAGAAGGTGTTGTGGAGTTAGTTCATTGTGATACACAAGATCAGATTGCAGATGTGATGACTAAACCTCTCAAAGTTGATCAGTTTCTGAAGATGAGAAAACTAATGGGTGTCTGTGAAATCCCAGAAGTAAATTAATTGCTGTTAGCAATTAGTTTAAGGGAGGGTGTTAAGTTTTAGATTATCTATTATCTAGTTTATTTTTGCTTCAGTTATTCCTATTGAATAGGACTTTCAGTTTCTAGTTTTGACTTGTTCCTACCACGTTCATACTTGTGTAAAACGTGGGTTGCAGTTTCACTTTCAGTTATTTGTAAGGCTATTTATAAGCCAGACTTATTGAATATTAGTAATCTTCTTTTTCTCCAAATTACTTTATTTTGTTTCTGACTCTTAACATTTTCAAAGAACTCTGGTTTTTTTTGTAATTAGCCCAAACCAGAGGAGTGTTTTTGTAAGTATCCCTTTTTTTAATTGTTAATTGAGTTTGACCAATGACCATACAAGTATTTTTATTTTTGGCTTTTTCTGTTTTTAACTTTCTAAACAAAACACACGTTCCTGCTTCCACTTTTTGATATAATCGCTTCTTTCTTGAAGCTAAATTCTATAGGATTTATATAATTATATGTAATTGGGATAACACACACACAGATACGCACGCACAAAATTCAAAAATATACGACTATTAGTTGCTCCATGGGTTGCTCTTCGTCGGTTCCAGGTGAATTTCAACATTTAGGGTTCAACAATTTTATCTTTTTAAATTATGGTGATCCCCAAATTTTCCAAATTATATGTGTCTTTTTTCTTCTGCTGAATTTGTGTGTTTTCCATCCGTTTCTTTGTTGAAAATACTAAACAAAGAAAGCTAAAGTTGGCGTTTGATCTCTCTGAGTTCTCCCATGGTATTGGTCCATTGACTTGTATAGTTTTGGCTTTTTTGGTGCCCATCACCTTGAAATTGGTGATTTGGATGGTTTTTAGTTTGATTGACAGTTTGGTTTGATGATTTCTTGTGTTTATTTGTCGAATTATGTCTTTTCCAGATAGAGGTACAGGGCGGGCCGGTGGTATTAATCCGGACAGTGGTGGTGTAATTGACGCGAAGAACCTTCGTGTTAAGGTAAAGTAAAGACTATCATATTAAGATTCCCAACTTATAACTTCTTTTTGGTCCATGTTCTATTGCTGGTGAATATGAAGAAGGGTCAGAAATAGTTGAGTCGATTGTGAATTAGCTACCTTTCTTAATGTTGCTATTTAGATTAAAAAGAGTGACTAGTTGGCAAGGATGCCTTTCCAGATGTTAGAATAATTAACATACATAATTGAGATAGAAAAATAGAGAAGAGGATTTCATAGAAGTCTTGCAAAATACAATGAAGACAATACAAATGTGAAATGGGGAGGCTACTACAATATATAGATAAAACCCTAGCTAACAACTAAGAATGGAAAATACAAAACTACCCCTATAACATAAATAACAATATAACTCTAACACCAGAGATAATGGAAAGTAACATTGTTTTATGGCAGAACAAATTGATCTTGGAAACTTAAGAAGTTGAAGATGAAGAGAAGTTGACACGGGGATTGGGAAAGCAAAATAGTATAGTCTGGTAGAAGAAAGAATGGCTTCAGTATTATCCTGTGGTATCATAGTCATGAATGGCATTATCAAGAGCAGATAGTTGTTTCTTTTTTATGTGTACTGGATAATATGATACCAAAGATCTTCTAGCAAGACCAACAAATCCTGCACGAGTACCTACAAAAGTTATGTTACATAAGCTAGGTTTTAGCAAAACCTTCCAATGCCTCAGTCATTTCAGAATTTGTGTTTTATAGTAGAATAATGACAATGATTCCTAAGGTGTGTTTACCTTTTGATAGAATGATTGAATCCCTCCAAGATTTGATCTAGTTCAGGTAGGATTTTGTTTCCTTATCTCGTTTTAATAACAGTCTAGAGTTTCCTTTGATACACGGGGTGGAAGATGGTCTTCTTCCCTAACCTAGCCCAACAATTATGCATAACTAATATAGCCCTCTTTGTAACATAGCCAAAATATCCCAGCTTATATACCAGGTCTAATCCAGGGGACATCACTATAGCGTGGACTTATTCGAGTTGTATTCTACTGTTTCTTCACCCAATTAAAGGTCACCATCCAGGCTAGTATTTGCAGCCAAGTTCCTGTCAAATGTTGTTACATATAATAATGTGAAGAAAGCTTGTCATTAGAATTGCTTTGGTGGTCAAATATTCTTGAGCAAGGGGTATAGAATTAACCCCTCAAGGATAAAATTATTTATGTCATGGCCTAATTTGAGAATTTTTATACTATGTTTTTAGTATGAAACAACTTGACACTGAAATTGTATTATTGGTTATGGAATAAAAAAATGTGTAGAGGTGCTGGGAGTGTTTGGATCTGAATGAAGTTTTGGTTACTCCCGAAATTATTATTGTTAGTGGGAGGTTGGGTTATGATGTTTCAGTTTGATAAGGAATATTAAATGGGGGTTGAGCTATGATTTTCTTCAGGAAGCTGCACCCCGTTGTTGAAGGGGATTTAGGAGTGTGATGATACTGAGAGGCTCATAAAGTACGGTGTTTTTTATTTTTATTTCCTTTCTCTGCTTCTTTTCTTATAACCTGTTTAAGCTAATGAGTTGGTCCTGATGTTTGGTTTCTCAACTTTAATGACTTAATATCAATAATACTTTCCTTTTAGTTAGAGGGTCATGTTAAGTAACACTCCTTAATTATTTTCTCTGCCAAAGTGTAGTTGTCAATTACTACTGAATTTCTGCCATTGGTGGTATATGACTGAACTAGCAGTGTGCAGATCTCTGTTTCTTACCTTTTATGTCTACTTAGGGTGAGGTAATCCTGGAAAAACCTATTATCCTCTAGCTTATTAAGCCCTTTCATCTGGCATCCTTTTGGTCATGTCAAAAGTTTGTGCCCTTGCAATAATGTTCAAAAACTTGTGAAGAGCAACAAAATAGAATATCTAATCTGTTGCACTCATCATTTTATTCCCATAAAATTTGCAGTTGGTGCTTTTAGGTGATTCTGGCGTTGGGAAAAGTTGCATTGTTCTTCGATTTGTTCGTGGTCAGTTTGATCCAACATCCAAGGTAATAACATATCATTGTTGATGTTGAATAGTATAGTTTGTGATATAATTTGTCAAACTTACAATTCTTTCGTTATTTTAGGTTACTGTTGGAGCATCTTTCTTGTCTCAGACAGTAGCCTTGCAGGATTCTACTACAGTGAAGTTTGAAATATGGGACACTGCCGGACAAGAAAGGTACTTTTTTTCAACTCGCCAAAATTTATTTTCTAAATTTCTAAGGGAGGAACCTCTTTGCCCATGCCTACCTCCAAATCAAATTCCTTTTCTCCCAGTTTTGGATTTACGATGTTGTGTTTGATATTTAGCATCCTTTTGCCATTGTTCAGGTATGCTGCTCTGGCACCATTGTATTATCGAGGCGCTGCAGTTGCAGTTGTTGTGTATGATATAACTAGTCCTGAATCATTCAGTAAGGCACAGTATTGGGTCAAGGTATGTTCGGAGATTAATGATGCACTGTTCATTGATAACTTACTTGGCACTTGTATTGAATGTCGATATTTAAGAAACATTGCATGCTTATGAAAATAGAAAGTTAGCATGTCTGCTTAATCTGGTCATATTTCCAGTATCCATTCCTTGTATTGATGTTCAGAAACACAAATTCTTCAAATTTTTATAAATATTTTTAACCTGTACATTCTCCATTAAAAGGAAAACAATTTTCTTTTGGTTAGCAATTGGTTTTTTGATTTTGGTAGGAATTACAAAAGCATGGGAGTCCTGATATTGTCATGGCTTTGGTTGGTAATAAAGCTGATCTCCAAGAAAAACGAGAAGTACCAGTCCAAGTGAGCAGACATATTCTGTATAACTTTCCTTGTATTAGCATATTTTATTTTCACTGTATCACATTTCCTTTCCCGTTTATGAAGGATGGGATCGACTATGCTGAAAAGAATGGAATGTTCTTTATTGAGACTTCTGCAAAGACGGCAGACAACATAAACCAGCTCTTTGAGGTTTATTTCTCTCTTTCTTTCTCTTAACCTTTTTCCCTTGGCTGTTTTTTTTCCCCCCCAATAATCTGTACTGATGCTCGTAACTATTGCAGTTTCTACTTTTTCTTTGTAGAATCTATTAGCTCCGGTTACTTTTACATTTTTCACATGGATACTTCACATTTTTCATGTCATTTTCTTGAATTTGATTCATCTTAATATTCAATGCCCATAGTAATCTTAAAGTGAAAATTGAAAATTGGGAGTGACGCTAACTTTAGTTGTTTGGGAACAAAGAGAACAACTTTCAATTTACCCAATTATACCCTAATTGGGTAAATTGGCAATCTATGCCCATAGAAGGACGTGTGCTGGTGTACCTAATTTACCAACTTTGTAACTTACTTTATGTTCCTTCTATGACACAGTTATTGGATTTTTGCTTATAAGCATAGTCGAACACACCTTTTCGTTAAATGTCAAATCTTGATCAATTCGCATGTACAACATGCTGATGCCTATTTTTTTTTTTTTTTCCTGGTTTGTCAGGAAATTGCCAAGAGACTACCTCGCCCGTCTCCTACCTGACTGTCCTGTCCAAACATTGAAATCAAAATTATGTGTACTGCAGGTAGCTCCATCTGCCTGTATTTAAATGTATATTCTACTTGTAAGCAGACATCTTATAATGGCACATCTACATTTGTTGTTCTCCAGGTTTGCCTTAAAACTTTTTAAGGAGTGTGCATTGTTACTTTGCGATGTTACTTTTCCAATATGTGTCGAATTGGGAACTCGCTTGGTCGATGATTTCATGCATGTAGTGTGGTTCCACCTTTGAATCAGGCTTGCTTTGTGTTTGGTGAAACTTATGAATCTTTGTTATGGTGCATCATTGTACAGGTTGGGCTGGAAAAACTCAATTTGATAAAGCGCCTTTGGACTTAAAAAAAACGTAGTGTTTTAGGAATTTGATATAGCCTTTGGACTGCTAAATGGTATCGATGATATACTTATTAAATCTTTCAAATATGTGCGAGGGCTAATTCTTTTGAGAATATTAACTTTTTATTTATTTGAAAGAGGGCTAATTCTTTTGAGAATATTAACTTTTTATCCTGATTATTTCCGGAACTTGATTTAAACTGAACTGCCATTTTTTTTTTTTTTTTTTTTGCTTAAAAAGTTTATCTCAGTAGTTTAAAAGAATTTATCAATTTTTGAATGTTAAATTCAATTGAATATGTTCATTTCTCCAATGCTGGGCAAACATGGAGGTTCTAGCTTGGTAGGAAGTGAAGTTTTGACCATATATATACATATTTATTTATAAGGAGCCAATGAATATTATATTTTCTTGCTTTATAAATGCTTAATTAATCAATCTATTACATTGCAGGAGAAATATGGGCTAACCTGTCCTAATTAAGCTCCATCTTATATTTAGAGATTATAAGATGCCTTCGATTCCATGATACAAATTAGTAGTTAAACGATTTCGATTTTTTTTTTCTGTAGTAAGCTAAAAGGTAAACACATACTGTATTTAAATTCTCAAATAAGATGACCAATTTTCAGCCAAAATAAGTATTTAAATTCTCAAATATGGTGTAAATATTAATCAATCGATATTAGTCGAGTATGAATAACTGATTTTTTTTTAATAAGTTGGGAGTGGTGGTTGGAGGGGATGTGATAAATTTCAAAGAAACTGTAAGATACAGGTTCGAACCATGGTCAACACCTCACAAAGGGTGAACAATACCACATGAGCTATTAAAAACAAGAAGTATTAAAAATTAAAAATTAAAATTCTCAATTTTGTGCTCAAACTTGGGCTCGAGCGAGGACTGAATCAACATAGCTCCAACACTAGACTTAATTTTTCATACCCAAACCTAAATTCATACTTGTATTTAAATTTAAATGAACACTGCACGAAATAATCAATGATCAATCACACTTTGGTATGGTGAATTATTCAAAATACAATTTTCCTTTTAAAATTAATGTTTCAAATGCAGATCCAAGCTGATAAGTTTTCAATTATGAGTTAAGAGTAAAGAAAATTATAAAAGAACAGAAGTTAACACAGATTTTTGTCTCCTTTTCTTCAAAAATCTATAACTGAGTGTTTAATGAATATCATCTAGCATTCATGTAACAACTAATTTCTCTAAATTGTAAAGAAGGAAAAAAATTGAATAACCCATGGATAATGTATATTTATATACATATATGTGTGTATATTGCACTAATTAGTGTATGATGAATTATATGAGGATTAATCATGTATATATTCTATTGTAATCTAGATAGAAGGTAAAGTGTATATTTCATTATGTAAAACTGAGTTACAAATACATGCTCAGAGTTCTATATATATAGCTGAATGAGATGAGATGAGAGGCGGTTATTCTGTTACAAAAAGTTAGTTACAAAAGCTAACAAACTAACAGAAACACCGTGGTGGTTACTTCTCCAATATATTCTAACCATAATGAGTTTGTAGCTCAAATGGTATCGTTCATCCTTTGTGAGAGTGTTGATCGGAGTTCGAACCTGATATCTTTTAGTTTGTTTGAAATTTATCCCCTCCCCTAACCAGTACTCCAAACTTAGTAAAAAAATCATGTATATATTTCAGTTTGGCTATATATATATATATAGTTGCTCATAAAATGGATACTGTAAAGTTTTCATATTATATTTTAAATTCTAATTAACTAGTTTAGTGGTTGAATATTTAGAAGTATTTTGGTATTTCCTAAGTCAATATACCGGGAATCATACACACATGTAACCAACTCGGAAAAAGGATATGAGCTAGCTAGCTAGGGTCCATTTAGAGTTTGATAAAATATGTTGCCCTATTAATTAATATATCAATACAAAACCCTGGATGTTCGAATTCAAACAGTGTTGTATGTTAATGTTGTAACACTGAAACATACGACACACTCACACAACGGAAATATAAATAACACCAGGATTTTTAACGTGCTTAGATTCCTCAATCTTAATGCACGAGGCCACGCCCAGAGAAGAAAACAATCCAATATTAGAAAACAACAATTATTACAAATACGACTGGATTTACGTAAAGCATAAAGACTCCCTCTTTATCTTATACACCAACACTCGTATAAAACTAATATTCCGATTGATTCTTCCAAAAACCTCAACCTTGTTGGAATCCCTCCAACTTCAAATCCCTTGAAAGATTGAGTTGATCCACACCGTAGATCTTCACCGTCTTCTCCCGAAGACTAGAATAAAGACACAAGTATTTCTTGAAGAAGAACAATAAGCTCAAAATATCTTTTTCTCTTGGTAATCTTCTTCAAAGGCTGAGTTCCCTTTATATAGTGAATAGAAACGATCCTCACATGGCGTAACCGATCCTCTCGTGGTGGAATCAGGGCGTGCAAATTTATTTATCAATATATCAATACAAAACCCTGGATGTTCGAATTCAAACGAGTGTTGTATGTTAATGTTGTAACATTGAAACATACGACACACTCACACAAATGGAAATATAAATAACACCAGGATTTTTAACGTGCTTAGATTCCTCAATCTTAATGCACGAGGCCACGCCGCAGAAGAAGAAAACAATCCAATATTAGAAAACAACAATTATTACAAATACGATTTGGATTTACGTAAAGCATAAAGACTCCTCTCTTTATCTTATACACCAACACTCGTATAAAACTAATATTCCGATTGATTCTTCCAAAAACCTCAACCTTGTTGGAATCCCTCCAACTTCAAATCCTTGAACGAGCGATTGAGTCGATCCACACCGTAGATCTTCACCGTCTTCTCCCGAAGACTAGAATAAAGACACAAGTATTTCTTGAAGAAGAACAATAAGCTCAAAATATCTTTTTCTCTTGGTAATCTTCTTCAAAGGCCGAGTTCCCTTTATATAGTGAATAGAAACGATCCTCACATGGCGTAACCGATCCTCTCGTGGTGGAATCAAGGACGTGCAAATTTCAGATTGGAGTTACAAAAACTATAAAAGGAAAACAACATAATATAAAATCTTTCCTTATGGGTAAGAATCAAATACATAAGGAAGGAGTTTAAATGGCAATTTAAATAGGCTGAATATATCAATATACGCAATCACAGATTTAAAGAAGCTACCTAAAATAAAGACAATCGCCATTAAATAATCACGAGAGAATCGACAAGATATCGGCCAGATTCGCGACTAAGGAAGGTGTTGCACACAGATGTTCAACACCGGATTTTTATTTTGTCGTGCAGAAAGACCAAATTTGCCAATAATGATAACATTAATAGAGTTTAAGTCAACAAAATGAATCATTATATTCCTACCTAGATGCACAATCATATTTTTTTTGGACCTACATGCACAATGATAAATTTTAGGTTTAGAATAATTCGGCAGCTGAGAAAAATCATGATTCACGTATTATTTTGGTTAATTTTAAGAATGACAATTTTGTTTACATGATAAAATTGGTTGTTAATACTCATGATTAATTTTAGAACAAAAGTTGAGTCAAAAAAACTTAGAACAAAAGTACTTAATTAAAAAATGCAGAAAATTTCGTTACATTATTCTTATATATTACACACACACACATATATATAATTTCAACTTTTCTCATAGAAAATATCATGTTTTATTCGATGAGAAATTTATTACTATATATCCACATGATTTGACCAGGATTAATTTTAATTAACTTGCTTTGATTAATGAGAATGTGATCTTTAAAAAGTATTTGGTAAATTTACTTCAAAAATGTTGTAAGTTCATATATATTATAATAATTTTGAAATTAAAAAATATTATGTTTTATTTAAAACAAATATTTTAAATACTTAAATAAAATAAATTGAAAGTTTACGTGAAAATAAAGGAAATAATTTTGCCTCTTCACAAAGCCGATCCATTTCTGCAGGCTTTTGCCAACTTCGGCCAATATGAAAAGCCAGCCACCATCCACCGCGTCACATCGGCTCATTAGTGTTTGGTGGGTTATGATTTTAAGATATTAGGAGTATGTATGATTTAATTAAGTGAACCACTAAGTGCATCTCCAACCAACTTCAAATCCCACCTTATCACACCAAATATGCAAAAATTCCTCTCTAACCCAACTCTAAACCTCACACCAAATTTGGTGTAGTGAATAGTATTACACCAAATTTGGTGTAACACTATTCATTTACACCAAATTTGGTGTAATACAAATATCCCACATTTGCCCTCCAATTCCCTTTTACCTCAAAATTAAATTCCAATTATATCCCCATTTTACATATAATTAATTTATATAACATGATTTTAATAATTAATTAATATTTTCTATAAATTAATAAATAACAAATAATTATAATGTAAATTATAAGAAATAATAATATTAATTTTAATATTTATTTTAGTAATATAACTAATTAATATAATATTAATTAAATGAAAGTTTATAGTTAATTACATTACTATTTAAAAAAATATAAGTAAATAAAATAATTGTATAAATAAATAAATTTTGTTACTATAAAATGAAGAAAAAAGAATAAAATATTCATTTGGTGTAAGATTTGGTGTAATGGGTTGGAGATGATTTTGACAAAATTATACCAAAACACCAAATTTGGTGTAGTTTTTACACCAAATTTGGTTTAATGAGTTGGAGATGGTCTTACACTTGTAAATTTTTGGTTGATTTATATGCCACTTTTTTAATCATTCCAAATCCCACTTCAATTATAATTTAAATCTGAATACTAATATAATAAATTATTGTCTTTAACGTCATTATTTGAAAAGTAAAGTTGTGCAAAAAGTGGCACACCACCGCTCGACTTTAAGGGTGTGTGTGGGTCGCAGATTTCGCTTTGAGATAATTACAGTTAACACCCCAAACTATCCAGGTTTTTACACTTTGCCACCTCAACTTTGAAACGATATACTTTGCCACCTTAACTTTACGAAATTTTGCACTTTGCCTAAATTTCCAGAATTACCCCTAGTTTCATGAAAGTTGGTTTTCAGTTTACCCTCTAAACTTTGAAGTTGTTGCACTTTACCACCTAGTTTATAAATTTCATTGCAATTTTCAATTTTACTCCTCATGGTCTTGCGGCCCTCGAAAATGGTATCAGAGCCTAGGTTTATTAAGAACTTTTAGTTAAATTTATTATATTTATGTAATTAACAATTGGTGAGGAGAAATTACTCCGAGATTATGGATCCAGGACCAATGTCCGAGATGTACCCTTACAGACATATCGTCAAATATTGACGATGTATGCACAAGAACACCTTGACCAGGTTTCATATTGGGAATACCAACATGAAGAAAAGGAGCGGCAGAGCCGACGGGGAAACCTTAAGACAATACAAAATGCGAAAGCGAGAATATTATAGCGATTCGGATGCTTAACTGGACTTTATATGTTCACTTAATGAACCTTCAAGAAACGGTTCATGAAAATTCCCATCGAACAATGATTCCCGATGGAGTACGTGAGTGGAACGAGATACTTCCAGACAAATCTAAGATCTCCGAAGATCTTAGAGAAATCGAAGCGGTGCGAGAATTATGGCAACCGCCATATTCACCTACCAAAGACAAGTTCATCGATCGAACGGATGGAGACGATGGTGAAATATCGAAGGAAACTCTTGAACTCCTTCATGATATTTAAACGAGTCAAGAACCTGGAGGACGGTAGCCGAGTTCATCCGGAGGAAGGAAACGTATTGATTTTGGGGCGGTACCCTATTTACACCAAAAAGGGAAACCAACCGAAGTTATACGAAAGATGAGATGAGGAGAAGCTCATTGCTCTAATCAAAGGAAAATCCATCAAAAATTAAAAAGATGGATATGGAAAAGATGAATCTTAAAGATCTACACGACTGGCGAGAATCCTTGGCGGGATTAGGTATTGTAGATTTAAAGATGAACGCGCAGTGAGAATCGCTTTGGTTACCTATGACCCACAAGGTAGACCAATTCCTCCACCACCGCCACCGATTAATCCTAATGTCGAAGAAAGCACGGGTTCACATCATGGAGCTCGGGACGAGAGGATGCCACATGTTGGGGACTTCACGACCGGGAGTGATCCACTTTCGGGGACGGGAGGTCGAAACCTCTTGCAAGGGAACTGGACAACCTAGGAAGGCCGAATGTTTATCGACGCCTTATGGAAGATCGCACTCGACCCAATACATCCGTATGGGTTGATGTTAAATCTGGACATCCCGATTTTAAAAATAGAGAAGTTCTCATTGATGAATGAGCTTGACTATGAGAATTTCAGTGAGAACCCTCGATCTTACAAAGGATTCATTCATTTTACTCCTTGAAATGAGTCTTGAAGGATCGGTGAAGATTGCTGGGATATGACCGATGCTAGTACGAAAAGTTCGGTCACATTAGGGGAATCACTTAAAGGAATTGTCGATGGTATGGCAAAACTATTCAAAATCCAATTCATCGGCACGGGTTATTTCGAGGATTAGAGGATGAAAAAGAAAGAAATATAAACAAGCCCTCTATAGCCTTGAGTTCTTGGATATTTGTCATATTGACGAATATATCAAGTTATTCACCGAATACCGGTGGAAATCAAGATTGAGGAGAAAGAAGCGCACAACTATTCTTTGCAAGATTCCGAGTCCCCGGAGAGAAATGCTTATCGGGAATACAAGGTGGAGTCAAGTAGAAACCGTGGCGGAAAAATGTCTTTCCTAAAGGCCAAGTTATCTCGAATGGTGCTATCAAGCGCTCCGCACAGAATTACAAGAGATTAAGAGGAATTAACAAAGCGGTTCTCATGTTGCGTGGATAATGATATCCCAACAGTTGTGGGAGGTCAACCAAGGCGGCACAAGAAGAATAAGGAGAGAAGCCATCCATACCGCCGAGGAAGCAACAACAAAAGAAGCGGTCTTCATGGAGACCTAGAAGGTTTTGGTCAAAACAAAAAAGCCCGAAGCTATAAATCGGGGACAAAGACCAAAGACCAATCGGAGTAGAGCCTCATCATCGGGTTCTAATCAAGCAAGTACCAAAGCAGAAATCCAGGAGAAGAACTTTCGGGCGTGCTCACACTAGAGCTAATGAAAGTTTCAAAAGCTGTAATTCTTTGGACATGCGAGCAAGAGGGCATATCTCAGCGGATTGCCCGGCAATCAAAAACGAGGAGTCGGGCAGTTCGAGGCCACACCGTAAATCGAAGAAGTCTGTCTATTATCGTGGATTTAATACGGTGTATCAATTTGAGGATATTCCTCGGATGAAAGCATCTATGAAGAAGAGATCTATTTCGATGATGGAAGTGACTCATTTCGAGAATCGAGTGAAGAAGAAATTCTTCACAGAGACGATCGGGGAGGATATGTCGGGATTCCTCTCTCACACGATGGTTTCTCATAAAACTCTCATGAGAATCATGAAGGAAGATCCAAAGCTTCAAGTCTATGATGGATTTACAATTGGAGCTATGGAAAAAACATTGGATAAAATTGGGTTTCGAATGAAAAACACCAAATTATCCCGGGGGTAACAATTATCCGATGGAGTTTACCAAGAACTCGATCGAGATGCGGTTGGTCCCTATTAGAGAAATACAAGAGATCAAAAGCAAAGTTAAAAGAGAAGTTGCAAATACACTCTCATGGATTCATATCGGAGCCATAAGAGTAATTATTAAAGCAACATTCAAAGAAGGAATAGATTCACCTCTTAATCTTGCTATCTTTGACAAGCGAATCTCGCATCTCAAGGATTCATGCCTTGGAGCGATTCTGAAATTTGTATGCGGGGAAATTGGCATTTAATGTCTATCCTAGAATTGCATACAATTTGGGAGATCGAGACTTGAGAGAGTCCTAACCCTTCATCAAGATTTCAAAAGAGTCGATTTGATGAAAGAAGGAAACGGGCCTTACTCGATCACATACAAGATTTCCTATGCTCTCTCGAATACCCATCATTCAAGTATTCTTGAGAAAGGAATTTATTGAAGTCCCAAGAATCTTTGAGGACTTTGCCAGGGTAGTGTTACCGAGAAATCATTGAATCTCCAACTATTAAGGAGATTGATATGATAATTCAAGATCAACCAGTCTTCAACAAAAGTCGGAGTCTCGAGTTGAGCCTAGAAGGATGTCTTTCGGCAAAGAAGATAGAATGGTGAGTAGCGGCCGTTGGGAAGAAAGGAGACCAAATGCAGATTCAACGCATCCCCGATGTTTTTAAAACAAGAGGAGAGCTGAAATGTCGAGAAGAATGGCGAGAGGTTGAAGTAATATTTGACATCACTCAAAAAGGATAACATTTTTCCTTGTGATGTTCTATATTATCTCCAACAACCAATCGTTGGAAGGTATCAAGGAAGCCTGAAGATAGGAGAAATTGAGCTTACTATCATAGGAGTTGCGGGAAAGATCCGAGAACAATTAATATTGGGAATTGAATTTCTTGAGGAGCATAAACCTTGGGAAAGATTACAAGACGGAATGGAGTTCACGAGTGGCTAATAAAAGATACAAAATCGATGACCACTAGTCCATTCTCCATATACATTTCTATTGGAATGTTATATCTTGAATACAAGGCCGAGTATTTCACCGCCTATATTGATTGTGTCTTAGGAATATGTCTTGCAAAGCCGGATGTTTTTCCTAAAGAAATTGGAGAAGATTTACCGGCTATTGCAGGAAGAGATTTCTCTAAAAGGATTCTTATCCTTAACGGGGAATTAAACAAGCGAGAAATAATGATCGGAGGAGCGGGCGTACCCATGGTACAAAGTAAAGACGCCACCAATCTATTTCCATGATACGAGGGCGAGATATTTTTTTGGGAAACAATTTCCTACAAACATTCAAGTGGTTCACACAAGAGAACGAGACGAGAAGACTTATTTTCACAACCTTATGTGATCATAAGATTATTGTCCGAGATGGGAAGCATTTTACGAAAAATGCCCATTAATTTTCGCGGCAAAGCGTGGTGATGAGGCCAAACTTCGCAATCAAAAATGGCGGATCGAAGGAAATTTGGTGAAGCTTTATTATCCTATAGACAATTTGGTTCCATCCGAAGGATCGAAGATATGGGATAATAACTTGTATTCATTCGTGAGTACAAGGAGAAGAACGAGTCACTCCGGAAGCCATTGCGCGAGAATTATGGATGAGTCTAATGGAGAATCCACAGAGTGAGGTAACCATAGAGGAACAAATATCACTCGAGGATATCAAGAAGAAGATCCAAAGGAATTACAATGAAGATCCTTTGGCTTGGTGGGATAAGAACGAGCTTAAAGCTTCCTTAAAGGTTAAACCTGGAAAGGAGTACGAGTTCGTAAGATTCAAACCAATCCTTATGAACCGGGAAGATCGTGAGGATATGCAAAAGATACTTAAGGAACATCTTGACCTTAAGTTAATTTCACCAGGAGTTTCTCCATACAAAGATCCAGGATTCCTAGTCGAAACCATGGAGAAATCAAAAGAGGAAAGCAAGACTTGTTATTAATTACAAAGGGATTAATAACATTTTGGAGTTCGACGGATACTATATCCCAAGCGAGAGAACATCCGGTTAATCAGTATCAAAGGTGCCAAGATATTCTCAAAGTTCGATTGCAAGTCCGGATTCTACCGATTAAGATGGAGGAAGAAAGTAAGAAGTTTGACTTTCTCTACACCACATGGACACTATATTTGGAACGTGATACCTATGGGATTGGCTAACGCACCCCGGATATATCAAAGAAAAATAGATAATCTTTTCAAAGATTATTTCGAGTTTCATGTTCGTGTATATCGACGACATTCTAATCGCATCAAAGAACATGAAGGAGCATCTCAAACATTTAGAAATATTTTGAGATGTTTGTCACAAAGAAGGATTAGTGCTTTCGGAAAAAAGCGGCGTGTCGCAACAAGACAGATTGAATTCCTCGGAATTGAAATCGATGAATCTGGAATTATTCTATAGAATCATATTGTGGAAAAGATACGAGGATTTCGGATACACTAAAAGACAAGCGACTTGAGTTTTAAGGAGTTGTTAATTTTCTTTGGAATGTTTATTAACAATCTAGCATACTACGAGGAAGGTGTTTAGCCCATTACTTAAAAAAAAAGATGCAATATTCAAATGGGAAGATGAACATCAAGAAGGAATTAAGCAACTTAAAGAAGTTTGTAAAAAGCTTCCAAAACTTGCGATTCCCAAGACGAGGATGAACTCGGTTCTTTACACGGATGCGGTGATGATTGGTGGGCGGCAGTTCTTACTAAGGTCACACCAAATGAAGAAGTGCCATGCCATGCGATATTGCGGCGGTTTATTCACACCCGGTGAAGCAAACAGATGGCATATCAATGAGAAAGAATTCTTTGCGATCGAGAAAGGCTTTTAAAAAATGGCCTCTATTTTTTGGCTAAAAAGTTTACTTTAAAAATTGATAATTCAAGTGTCAAGGCTTTTACGAAAAACAAAATTGAATCAAAACCGAGAAAAGGCTCGATTACTTAGATAGCAAGCTGAATGCCAATATTATGATTATGATATTGTCATTATAAAATCTCATGAAAATATTCTTGCGATTTCTTGACACGAGATGGAAGGCGTTCTTGGCGAGGTCCTTAAACGAGTAAGACATCTCGGGAAAACCTGGAGAGTCTAGAACGAGATTTTGGGACGCTATGTCTCAATGCGAAGTTCTTTGGACGACTTCAACATGCTTTGACCGAGAAATCCGTTTCTAGTCAAATACGAGCATGCCGGTTCGCTCAAGGACAATTGTTCTTAGATTGCAAGGGCCTCTCTTCCGGCCGCATCTCTACGGTCAAGTGCAAAAAGGGGCCGAGAGAGTACGGGGCTCTAACCCGGAGGTTATGGATTCAAGTACCATAATCACAAGTGTTGCGGGTGATGCATCCCCCGAGGGTGTACAAATCAGCGAATGTTGAAGCTCCGGTGTCACAACCCGAGTCTTCAAGTCAACCCAAAGACCTATGGGGTAAAAGAGGGAGAGTTGAATCTTAGGCCACAGACGAGGCAAATCTAAGGTTCAAGCGACGAGATTAAGATTTCTCCTATGCGGGTATATCGGAGGCAATGGGAGAAACTAGTTACAAGACAAGGTATTAACCCGAGAAAACCATGGTTGATATCTCGAGGCAAGTATCCCGAGTTTGGATGAAACCAGGAAGTCATCCAAATGAAGTACAAGAATGGTATACTTTTGGAGCTTTAGCTTCAATCTATACCGTGTCACCAGGATTCCCAGAAATTTCAAAATTACCAAAATGGATTGGGAAGCGATTTACGAGACCTGGGCTAATAATCCACATTTGGCAGAGGTGATATTTTGGAAGCGTATTTTATCGGTGCGGCTCCGAACCGAAGAAAGGCTTTAATGAAGCTTTTCATTTCATCAAGCTAAGAAGACCGGATGGAAATGCTTTAAAATATATTAAAGCGACTTCACAGGAAGAAGGACGATGTTAGTAGGAGCATTTTTCAAGACAAAGCTTCTACCCAGGCGAGCATGGGGTCTTTGGGTTTGTCTAATCGAAATGGACAAAGTCAAATATCCATTCAAGTTCTTCCGCAGTCGGCGAATGGATCTTTCCTTTTGAATTCGATGACTGGATCAACCACGGGGTTTGCGGAAGAACTCTTCGAGACCAAAGAAGAATTCTGCGGGAAAACAAGATTCCGGCAAGCAAAGAAACTTACAGGAAATTCTGTAATATGGCGCATGTTGGCCGATGGATCGACCAGGATCTGTCAAGCATGCCCCGATGAAGGAACCCGAGTTTGGGAAAGGTTTTCGACCCAAACCCGACCGACAAGACCAAGGTTTGGAAAGGACAAGGCCCGACTCACAAAATGCGTTTTCCTCGGGGACCACGTAAGCAAATTTTTAAAAGATTCCCGACAAACATCACATAAATTTGAGTCACGCGGGAGAAAAAGAAAACCAGCTAAGCGAGGCAATAATGTGAGATATGACGTAAGCGATGACGTCATATATATCAAGCCAAGATTTGAAGTCCGCCTTTGAAGTCCGGACTTACCTCTATAAAATGCAGGATTTGAAGGAAGGTCGAGGACATCGAACATTTTCCTTAGTTTTCTTACAATAAAATCGAGTGAAAAATTTGTAATATTTTGAGTGTTTTAGTTTTAAGTTTTATGTATTTACGAGTGCAAACCTCGGCTATGAGAGGCTAAACCAAGATTCTCCTCCCAAAAGGAGATTACTAATGTAATAAATATTTCTATAAGTTCTTAATAAAAAGAGGCTTTTGCTTCAACATGTGTTCATAATGTACTATTAATTCATCCCCTTTGAAGAATTACTTTACGCCTTGGAGTAGGAAACGAACCAAGGCCGTGGTCCGGCGATTTCGAAGGAGTCGGATAACTTGCGAGATCATCTTCCCCGAGGGTGAGGTTGAGCAGTGAGGAGAGCTGTTTGTCAAACGATCCGGGGCGTAATTTTCCGTGGTGGCGTTGCGAACCACTTAACCCGGTCTTCATTTGGTCAAAGAAGGTATGAATTTTAAGGGATTTATTAATTTTACGGAAGCATGTTGGGCCGATATGGTCGTGATGGACTATTTTCATTTTCGGACAATAGACCTAATTTGTATACGGATTTATTCTTGAAATGAGAATTCGACTAAAGTATGTCTGTTAAGTTTATAGGTCGAAACACGACATGATCCATTTAAAACCTCACGAATAGAGATGGATCTAAGTAGGTGTAACAATGCCACGAACAAAACAAGTGAGAAAATAAGAATTCTCGTTTCTCGAAAATTCGAAAAACAAATTGATTATGGAGAAAAATTTTCATGTTTAATGATTAATGCGATAAATTTATTATTATGTAGTAGACTGCCACAAAATAGAGTTTAAAGGGATAACTGGAACTATTGTTTTAAAAGGATAAAACCTAGGGGCAAAATTGTCCATAAGGGGCGAGGTGTAATAATTTTCATAGTTCAGGGTGCAAAGTGTCGCGAATGAAAGTTTAGGGGGTAAAGTATAAAAAGGGGTAAAGTTGGGGTGGTTAAATGTAATTATCTCTTTCGCTTTTTATATTTGACATAACTCCACATTTGTTGATTTGATTCTTTTTATATTATTTCATCCTTGTTGATTCCGAGCTCAAGTCAGGTAAGATCCCGGATGGAAAGAAGATATTAAGAGAATATAGTGCAATAAGAACAATAAACATTGAATACCTAAAAAATTATATCTATATGACTATATTTATACGATAAATTTGTGTTGGTAAAATATTAGAAAGTGAAGGCTTCTGTTTGGAAGAAAATGGCTGGGATTGTGTATAGTTTAAGTCGAAGCCAGAATCCGATTCTATCTCCGTAAGACGAAAACGCCCCGTATACTAGTGCTTACGGTTCCGGCGCTCGCCTCTAAGATACAACGACTTTTTGATTCGGTTAGCGTTAAAAGACAACAAAACCGGAACAAATCGAACAAGCAAAGTGTTTGACTACTTTCAAGCTTTCAAGGAGGAAAATGGGCAAGATGCAAAATGCAATGCTCGATTTTTTTGTTTTCTGATTAATTTCGTATCTTTTTTCAGTCACCAGGGATCGACTTTTATAGGCCTTAGACGCCCCGTATGGAAAGAACATGTCTTTTGGCTCGAAAAGACACCTTTTGCACTGAACAGACGCACCTGCGCAGGGGAGCACGACCAGACGCACGGGCGTGCGCCTGCCCGTGCGCTGGCTCGAAACTTCGGCAGGTAGCACGACCCGCCCGTGCGCGGGGCCGAACCTTTTTCCCAGTTGAACTCTTTAATTAATTACGAAAATTAATTAAATCTATTTAATTAATTTCAAAAATTAATTAATTAATTATTTTTAAAGGTTTTTGGTCCAAAAGGCGGGGCGGGCGGGCGGTGGTGGTGCGCGCGCGCGTGTGTGCTTTGAACCAAACCCATAAGCATGTAGGTCCTCTCCCCTTTAAAAACTTGGGTGCCCCCAAGGGCCCAAACCCATTTGTCCAACTTGGGATAAATAAAGTGTGCAACTTTACCCTTTTTTTTATGTGGGATGGAGCATCTCTTCTCCCCACATTTTCCATTTTCCATACCATTTATTTATTTTAAGTGGCTAACTTGTAGCATTAATTTCTCATTCACCCGGAATCGGTTTTGAGAAATTCTAAATGCTATTCTCATCTACTCTCTTAGTAGAATTTTTACAAATAATTTAATTCTATTTTTCACAAATGGAAACCACTTAATTAATTGGTCAAAATCGGGTCAACACCCAATTTCTCAAAGACCAATTCCAACAATCCCCCACATGAATGAAATTAATGCACGCGTGTATGCAGATTCACTTGAAAGTCTCGGTGAATCGTTATTGCATCAGGATAGGTAGCTTGTGGCTTTGAACCTTTCTTAGTAAAATACTATCGGATTTACTGGCTGCTTAGTGACGCGATGTCTTGAACTACTCAGCCGTTGGTGTAAACCAAGACAACAATACTTACACAATAACAACTCTAACACCTGTTGTTCTCACGTTGTGTCCATTTCGGCCCTGGACCATATCTTAGATTCATAAGGGTTTCATTTGAAGCGGCCATTACTTCTCACTTATATAGGTGATCTCCTATTGAAGAGTATCCTGCAACACTCCACCTTTCGGTATAGGAATCATTAAAAGTCTTAAACTTAACCTCACCACATTCAGCAGGTTTACATACACTTGGATGTATCGAGAATGAGCTAACACATTTTCCAAGTATTCAGCTGAACATACATAACTTAGTTGTCCCATTGAACCAAGGTCTTGGGATCTCCAATTCACAAGGTTGGGTTACCGCTATGAACATTCTTTAAGTTGTGGATTTTAAACCCATTCCCTTAACAGGTTTATACTGGTGATCTCGATTTATGCCTTTTGTAAGCGGATCCGCAAAGTTTTTTTGACTTCACGTAGTCAACCGAAATAACTCCATTCGAAATCAACTGTCTAATGGTATTGTGTCTCCGACGTATATGTCTAGACTTACCATTATACATACTGCTTTGTGCCCTTCCAATTGCTGATTGACTATCACAGTGTATCATAACAGCAGGCACAGGCTTATTCCAACAAGGAATGTCCTCTAATAAGTTTCTAAGCCATTCTGCTTCTTCTCCAGCTTTATCCAAAGCAATGAACTCGGATTCCATAGTGGATCGAGCTATGCACGTTTGCTTAGAAGACTTCCACGACACCGCTCCTCCACCTATTGTGAAAACAAATCCACTTGTGAACTTGGAGTCTTTTGTGTCTGATATCCAATTAGCATCACAGTATCCTTCTAATACTACTGGAAATCTCGTATAAAGTATTCCATAGTTCATGGTATACTTTAAATATCTAAGTACCCTTGGCACGACTTTCCAATGATCCGTACTTGGGTTACTTGTGAACCTACTTAGTTTACTCACTGAATATTCAATGTCTGGTCGTGTACAATTCGTTAAGTACATCAGACTGCCAATTACCCTTGCATATTCCAGCTGAGAAACTGGTTCGCCTCTATTCTTGGCCAAGTGTAGACTTAGATCTACAGTGTCTTTAATGAGCGCTATCAAAAGCATTAAACCTTCTGAGTATGCTTTCGACATAATGGGACTGTGACAAGACAATTCCATCTGAAGTTCTAGAGATTTTAATCCCTAATATAACATCAGATAATCCCATATCTTTCATGTCAAAGTTCTTCTTCAACATGTTCTTAGTATTCATGATTAAATCATGACTACTACCCATGATCAACATATCATCTACATAAAGGCATACTATGACGTAATCATTTGTAGTACCTTTAATGTAGACACACTTGTCACATTCGTTGATCTTGAAACCGTTTGACTTCATAGTCGAGTCAAACTTTTCGTGCCATTGCTTAGGTGCTTGTTTTAGTCCATAAAGTGACTTAACAAGTTTACACACCTTTCGCTCTTGACCGGGTGCAACGTACCCCTCGGGTTGTTCCATATAAATCTCCTCTTCAAGTTCCCCATTCAAGAAGGCAGTCTTAACGTCCATTTGATGTATCTCAAGGTTATGCAAAGCTGCAATAGCAATGAGAACACGAATGGACGTAATCCTCGTGACAGGAGAATATGTATCGAAGAAGTCATATCCCTCCTTTTGTCTAAACCCTTTAGCTACCAATCGGGCTTTATACTTGTCGATAGATCCATCTGCTTTATACTTCCTTTTAAGGATCCACTTGCATCCCAAAGGCTTGCAACCCGGTGGGAGATCAACCAACTCCCATGTGTGATTTTTCATGATGGAATCTATCTCATTATTGATAGCTTCTTTCCGAGAGGAGAGCTCGGACTAGACAATGCTTCTTGAATAGTTCGGGGTTCATTTTCTAACATATAAGTTAGAAAATCAGGACCAAAAGACTTAGCTACTTTTGTCCTTTTACTGCGTCTTGGTTCCTCTTCATCATCACTTTGAGGTAACCTTGCAGTATCATAAGTCCGTTTACTCGAACTTTCTTCTTTCCGTTCTTTGTTCGGAAAGATATTCTCAAAGAATACAACATTCCTTGATTCAATGATCATACCTTCATTTATATCAGGAATTGCTGACTTGTGCACTAAAAAGCGATATGCACTACTATTGTTAGCATATCCAATGAAAGCACAATCGATCGTCTTCGGACCGATTCTAACTTGTTTCGGCTTAGGTACTTCGACTTTAGCCAAACACCCCCACACTTTGAGGTATTTGTATGATGGTTTACGTCCCTTCCATAACTCATATGGAGTTTCGTTTTTACCTTTGTGTGGGATCTTATTAAGAATGTAGTTTGCAGAAAGTATGGCTTCCCCCCACAAGTTTTGGGGTAAGCCAGAACTTAACAACATCGCATTCATCATCTCCTTAAGAGTACGATTCTTGCGTTCTGCAACACCATTTGATTGAGGTGAGTAAGGTGCAGTCGTTTGATGAATTATACCCGCTTTCGAGCAAAATTCTTCAAACGGAGCAACATACTCTCCGCCTCTATCACTTCGAATCATCTTAATTTTCAAATTAAGCTGATTTTCAACTTCATTCTTATAAGTTTTAAAAGCTACTAAAGCTTCATCTTTGCTTTTCAAAAGATATACATAACAATATCTTGTGCAATCGTCTATAAACGTTATGAAGTACTTTTTCCCACCTCGAGTTTGCACAAGTTTTAAGTCACACACATCTGTATGAATTAGCTCGAGTGGTTTGGTATCTCTCGTTACCGAATGAAACGGTGCCTTGGCCAATTTTGCTTCAACACAAATTTTGCATTTGTCTTGTGAATCGGTTTTAAACGAAGGTATTAATTCCATATTCACTAACCTTTTAATTGTGTTGAAGTTTACGTGTCCTAATCTATCATGCCATAAATTAGAACAATCCAACAAGTAAACAGAAGTACCGTTTTTATTCTTCGCCTCTTGGCGGAAAACAGACATTACACTCATTTTAAACAGGCCCTTATCAAGGTAGCCTTTACATAAAAACAGACCATTCTTGGTCATTACAAACTTGTCGGACTCAAACACTAGCCTAAATCCGCCTTGCTAAAAACGGACTAGAAACCAAGTTCTTGCGGATGTCTGGGACATGCAACACATCTACAAGCGTAAGCTCCTTCCCGGAGGTCATCTTGAGCACCACCTTTCCAAGCCCAACGATGTTGGAAGTCGAGGAGTTCCCCATGAACAACTTTCTTCCATTGATCGGAGTGTAGGAGGAGAACATCTCCTTATCGGCACAAATGTGACGAGTAGCCCCGGTATCTATCCACCACTTCCTTGGGTTATCCACCATATTGGCTTCAAACACAACGATGGATAGATCGAGCTCCGACAAGTCTATTGGAACCGACTTGTCCTCCGTCACATTGGCTTGTTGGTTGCCACCTTGATTGCCCTTCTTCGGGTGTCGGCAATCCTTCGCCATGTGGTTCGGTTTGCCACAATTGTAGCAATTCCCCTTGAACTTTTTGGCCTTGCCTTTCTCCTTCCCGGAGTGCTTACGTTTCTTGCTAGTGCTTGACTCAGCAAGATTGGCCTTAGCATCCATTCAGATTTCTTGGTTTTAACATCGATTTCGGTTGTCTTCTTCGATCGGTGAACAATCAGATCCTCAAGCCCCATCTCTTTGCGCTTGTGCTTGAGGTAGTTTTTGAAATCCTTCCACAATGGCGGCAATTTTTCGATAATTGCAGCCACTTGAAAGGATTCATTCAAAAGCATCCCTTCAGACACTAAGTCGTGAAGGATGATTTGAATCTCCTGAACTTGGCTGATCACCGTCTTGGTGTTAACCATCTTGTACTCCAGGAATTTGCCGACAACAAATTTCTTTGTGCCGAAGCATCTTTCGTCTTGTATTTCTTCTCCAAGGACTGCCACAATTCCTTGGACGTCTTGAACGTGCTATAGACGTTGTAGAGAGTGTCGTCTAGCCCGTTCAAGACGTAGTTGCGACATAGAAAATCGCTGTTATGCCAAGCATCCACAGCAATTCTCCGGTTGGTGTCAACTTTGTCTTCTTCAACGGCAGTGGGGGGGTCGTCTTTCAGAAAACGAGCCAACCCCAAAGTGGTGAGGTAAAACAGCATCTTCTGTTGCCAACGTTTGAAGTCGGTGCCGGAAAACTTGGGCGGCTTTTCGCCGTGTGCGGGAGAAGCAACCATGGGTGTGAACGAGATCGAACTGGATGCCATCGTCTTCAACAGAAACAAATAAAAAGTTTTCGTCTTGCGATTGTTGGTAAAATATTCTGGAAGTGAAGGCTTCTGTTTGGAAGAAAATGGCTGAGATTGTGTATAGTTTAAGTCGAGGCCAGAATCCGATTCTGTCTCCGCAAGACGAAAACGCCCCGTATACTAGTGCTTACGGTTTGGCGCTCGCCTCTAAGATACAACGACTTTAACAGTTTCGGTTAGTAGCACAACAAAACCGGAACAACAGCGAACAAGCAAAGTGTTTGACTACTTTCAAGCTTTCAAGGAGGAAAATGGGCAAGATGCAAAATGCAATGCTCGATTTTTTTGTTTTATGATTAATTTCGTATCTTTTTTCAGTCACCAGGGATCGACTTTTATAGGCCTTAGACGCCCCGTATGGAAATAACATGTCTTTTGGCTCGAAAAGACACCTTTGCATCGAACAGACGGCTGCCTTTCGCACGGGCGGCGTGCGCTGCCCGTGCGGTCGAAACCGGCAGTAGCACGACCCGACCGCACGGGCGTGCTTCGCCCGTCTTGTGGGCGAACCTTTTTCCCAGTTGAACTCTTTAATTAATTACGAAAATTAATTAAATCTATTTAATTAATTACAAAAATTATTTAATTAATTATTTTTAAAGGTTTTTGGTCCAAAAAGAATAAGGCCGAAGCCCAAGCCCAAGCCCACAGCCCACGACCCGGACCTGGGCCGGGTCGGGCCGGCCGGCGGCGGCGGGCGCGCGCGTGTGTGCTTTAAACCAAACCCATAAGCATGTAGGTCCTCTCCCCTTTAAAAACTTGGGTGCCCCCAAGGGCCCAAACCCATTTGTCCAACTTGAGATAAATAAAGTGTGCAACTTTACCTCCTTTTTCCTATGTGGGATGGAGCATCTCTCCTCCCCCACATTTTCCATTTTCCATACCATTTATTTGTTTTAAGTGGCTAACTTCTAGCATTAATTTCTCATTCACCCGGAATCGGTTTTGAGAAATTCCAAATGTTATTCTCATCTACTCTCTTAGTAGAATTTTTACAAATAATTTAATTCTATTTTTCACAAATGGAAACCACTTAATTAATTGGTCAAAATCGGGTCAACACCCAATTTCTCAAAGACCAATTCCAACAATTTGTACCATAACAACACTTTCCTAATGAGATATGACATCTCTCGATATTTTAGGGAGGTTGATTATCTAAAATCTACTATCTACCTTACCCAATCGTTTTTAGCAAATTTAGGGATTCTCCACAAGATCCCCAGACATTGCGTCACGAATGTCCTTTAGGTCTACCAACGTCGGACTTGACCCATCATCCGAGGTGCGTATTCAGTGCCCCTCGGTCGACCACTCGGACCCGATCGATCGATTCATGGGTCGGGCTTTTTACCGTACCAATATAGCTAATGCTATATCACTTGTCTAACTTGGTATTTATGGTTTCAAAGACCCCCCCAAAAAATGTGATCCATAAAATGGGATAGTTACAAAATATACTCCTAATGTTCAGCCTAACTATAAAAACTTTAGATATGTTTCAAAATTAGAAATACTCCGTTAAGATGTTACAAACACCCCTTTAAAATTGTATTTACATAACAAACACCCTATAAGAATGTGTAAATTGTATAGTCGAAACAAATGTTAGTGTGACATTTTTATTCGAAAGATAATTGGATTTTGTAATTAGACTAAACCTCAAGAGTGGCTATTGTAATTATCCCTTAAAAAAGTATACTTTGCATGTGTTACATATTTCGGTTCTGAAACTCCCACGGTCATTCTGAATTTATTAAATTTTGTAACTCTCCAATAAATTTTGCAACACCTCATAATAGCCCATTATTTTGAATTTAATTTTATTGTTAGAAATAGAATCCTAACACTATAAATAGTTGTTCTTGGGGTCTAGTTAGACACTCACATGATTACACACCTATAAATTCTTACACTCTTTTTATTCAAAATATTACTTTGTATTTTGGCAACGTGATACGGCTTCGCTAGTTTTCTTGTGATTGTGCCCACAAGAGAAGACATAGATGTTGTCTTCTTGGGTTTTATCTTGGGGTGGTGGTGAGCCGTCAAGAACTTGCACGAAGGGAGGCCATCATGATATTAAGACAGTGTGAAGTGGCGTGACCCATATAGGACAATCTTTTATTTTCATGAATCTATATTAGTTAAATATATTTATAAGTTATATTCTTTTTGAAGTCATTTGCTTATATGTTATATATATATAAAGTTATTTTATTTTCATCATTAAAAAGAAAATTCTCAATAGTATGTTCGTAAACTTCACCATAATGTCAATTTTTTCTTTCATTGTTTTTCACATAATTTTCGGCATATTAGTATCAATATTTGATGGTTACTAGCCCCAAAAATGACTATATATAGTATTCATTCTCATTTTATTAGGGATGGCAATGTATTGGAAATGGATCGAACTATAGATTGATATTTGATCCGCTACAATAGCGGAGCCAGAACAGAGTGGTGGGGTGGCAGATACACGGAAGTGGGATAGGTCGAATAGAAAACCCAAGAATAATTAAATAAATTCTAAATAGAGAAACATTAAATAAATAAATAAAAAGAGGAGAGGGAGAGGAGGGGACCAGATTGGCCCCCTAGCTCCGCCAACGACCGTTGGGGATACAAAAGATTCGGACTTGCCCAACCGCACTTGCTAGACCTATACATGTACCTTGTTTGGTGAGTAAGATCTGCCAGACCTGTCTGTCCATTCACTTCATACATTTAGCCGCATTTGTGTGCTTTTACCTCATGACCTTGCTACAAAAAAAAATGATAATTGAAATATTTAAATCACTCTGTTTTTTGCTTATTTTATTATAAAAACTACCTTTAAAAAGAAAAAGACAACAAAAATATTATAAAATATGAAGAATTGTATTGAACTAGTACAATAAAGAATTACAGAATGAAAATGGAATTAAAAATTATAGAACAACAATCGAAATTGGTAATAAACTAAATTACATAAGCATAATATAAAATTGGTCCGAATCGTGTGTTGAACACACTATCTTTAATGATTCGCCCCCTATTTTGGATGTCTATTTCCCAAGATAAGACAGGAAAACTGGGTTACCTAAAAAGTCCGGAGAATTGAATATAAGGTCTGGAAATCACCACCAAAATGCAACTGGAAGTCAAGGAACACAAGAGCAATATGCAAGGAATATTTTTATGCAAGTGTAGTAGTTGTGTTGTTGTGTAGTTGTGAAAAATTCGACCACTTTTTGTAGGCTTCAAGATCAACCCATATTAACTCTCCACTACCCCATGACTTTGAGCATTCACTTTCCACTCCTCCATGACCTGGGAGTTTCAAGTGTCACTACCCTATGATTTGGAGCATCCACTCTCCCACTACTCTATGAGTTAAGAGTTTTAGGTGTTACAAAATTAAATATCATTGGAGTTAAATATATTCTTCATTATTGAAGAAATATGTCCGAGAAAATTAAGCATAATTTTCATTCAACTTTTCCAACAATCCCCCACATGAATGGATATTTCGAAGATACAAAGATTTGGTGTAAAGTTCAGCAGTTGAACCCGGCATAAGATAGGTAGGTGTTACCCTTTGAACCTTACCTTGTGAAAATATATTTATATATCTAGCTGATCAGTAGACGCGATGCCTTTGAATAGTTCGGTCTTTTGTGTAAATGACGATATACCTCACATATGATTCTTCCTAACATACTTCAGTTCTCATTGTTATGTTCATTCATGGCCCCGAACATACGCTTGGTTCTGCAAAAGGTTCTAAGAATTGAGCCTCACATAATTCTCTTCAAAGCGGCCCCACTTTTCTCTCACATAGGCGATTCTTCTTTAAAAGTAGCCCACACTATCCAACTCGGCTTACTGACGCACAAGAATCATTAAAAGTCAAATGTTTATCTTTTTCTCTACGGCTTCACTGTTTAGAAATGGACAAGGGAAAATTCTCCCACAGTGATCCTATAGTCTTTTTACAATTAGGTTGTCCCATTGAACCTAGTTATTGGGATCTCCAATCAACTAAGTTGGGGTTCCATTGTATCAACATATTTTTCTAGAGGCTTAAGTCCCATTCCTCTTGATGATTTTGAAACTAACTCTCGATTTAACCCATTGGTCAACGGATCCGCTAAATTATCCTTTAATTTCACATAGTCAACAGAGATAACACTAGTTGAGAGTAGTTGTCTAATGGTATTGTGTCTATTACGTATATGTCACCTTGTACATATTGCTCTGTCCCCTGCCAATCGCAGATTGACTATCACAATATATACAAATTGTTGGCAAGGGCTTTGGCCATCTTGGAATATCTTCTAAGAAATTTTGAAGCTATTCAGCTTCTTCCCCACACTTGTATAAAGCTATAAACTCATACTTCATTGTGGATCTAGCTATAACCGTCTGCTTAGGAGATGTCCACTATATAGTTGCACTTAGGGCTGCAATCGAACCGAACCGAGCCGAGCTTTTGAGTGTTTGAGTTTGTCTCGTTTATTATTGAGTCAAACTCGAGCCTAAATTTATCAAACATATTGATGGCTCACGAACTTTTTCGAGCCTTATCGAGCCTAAACAAGCTTAGTAAATATTAATTAAACATTAAAATATCTTCAATTTATTACAAAATATAAAATTATTTATATTTAAAATTCATAATATATTTATTAAAACTTATAATTTTATTCAATAAATTAATTTTATTGAAATATTTTATATTATCTTAAGTAAAAATATGAAAAATTTAAATTAAAATCAAATTATTAGTTCAATTTATACGAGCTTATTATCAAGCCTATTCACGAGCTTACTAATGAGCTTGTTCACGAGCTAACGAACCGAATATCTCTAAGTTTGAGTTTGGTTCGTTTATTTTAACGAGCCTCATTAAACGAACTCGAACGAGCATTTATCGAATCAAACTCCGAATAGCTCACGAGCAACTTGCACTTCCTAAAGTGAATACAAATCCAAATTCTTTCATGGCACTATCAAATTTTTCATGCCATTGTTTTGGGGCATGTTTCAAGCCATGTAATGACTTGACCAGTTTACAAACCTTATTCTCTTGCCCAGGTGCAAAGAATCCCTCAGGTTGTTCCATGTAAATCTCCTCTTCTAAATCTCCATTTAGAAAAGCATTTTTTTACGTCCATTTGATGTACTTCAAGATTCCACAAAGCTGCAATTGCAAATACCAATCTAATGGAGATTATTCTCATAACAGAAAAATACATATCAAAGTAATCATTGCTCATTTTTTGTCTCAGAACCTTTAATTACAAAGTCCAGCCTTGTACTTATAAATTGTTCCATCCGTCTTCATTTTCTTCTTCAAAATCCATTTATAACCTAATGGTTTATTTCCTTCAGGAATATCCACTAGTTCCCACATATGGTTTTGCAAGATGGAATCAATTTCACTTTTTATAGCTTCTTTCCTTAATGGACCTTCAGAAGAATTTATAGCTTCTCTGTAGCTTTTGTTGGACAAAACAGAGAACAAACCGAGAGACTTCTAGAGGGAGGGCGACTGGTCGACCTGGAGGTCGACTGGTGTGATCGACCAAGAGGTCGACCAGTGCCCGGGGTTTTTATTTTGTTTCTGTTTCTTTCTGTATTGAGGGGACCGGTTGGACCCTAGGGAGACCGGTCGCACCCCTGTTCGACCGGTCACCCTAGCCCATCAACCGGTCCACCCCACAGGGCAACCCGTATTTAAATATTCTCAACGTCTTCTTCTTGTTAGAGGCGACCGGTCGCCCTAAGATTTTATCAGCATAAACTATCCATTGCATTAGACAACTTTTCGTGAGATTGTGGGATTGATTCTAACAACTATTTTCTTCAATTGTTTGGCATTTCTTTTACATATTTCACTCTTCTAGGAGGAGCCTATGTTGGTATTCAAATCAAGGATCTCTCCTATAAATACTTGATGGCTTGAAGGATCAAGATATAACACAAGCATACAAACAACAAGCAAAAATCAGAAAACATCTTATTCTTCACTTTCAACATACATATTGTTCTTAGCCTAAGTTTTACACTTGCATATCTTGAGCATTAGACTTCATTTACACTTCCACTTAAAATTTGTATACTTCATTTGAGTTATAATCTTGAATTGGTTCAAATCATCCAAAACAAGAAATCTTTATTAGTGTTCTTGTGGTAAGAACACACTTGGTTCTAGGTAATGAAGAGTTTGGTGCTCTTCATTGTTGTACGAAGATTGTGGTAATCTCATACGTGGTGGTGTAAGAAGAGTGTGGTACTCTTCAAGGTAAAGGTTGTATTTGTTTGCTATCAATAAACTTTTTCTTTTTCGAAATCCATTCGGACATACCGGGTGGTAGATGATTATGCCCTAGGTGGGTTGAACTTCTATAAATCATTGGGTGTTGATTTTTTTCTGTGCTTATATTTCTTTACCATCTTCATATTCCTAAAAAGAGGGCACAAATCAAAAAATCGGGAAAATCTATTCACCTTCCTCTAGATTTTCGTAGCCACTTGGACTAACAAGTGGTATCAAAGCCAAAATCTTTGGCAAGCACGTTTAATCTTTGCGAGTAAAGAGGAGATCCATGGCTACGAACTAAAGCTACCTCACCACCGGCGCCTCCACCAATAAGCCACCACTATTCAACGCCAACAACTATGCCTTTGAAAAGACCGAATGGAATGCTTTCTAAAAGTTTGCGGTTTCAATATTTGGAATGCCGTTATTGAAGGAATAACTCAACCAACAAAGAAGTTGGAGGATAGAACTATGGCCTTCAAGAGCTTCAAAGGATTCGATGAAAATGACAAGAAGACATTCTCTCACCGCCACTGAGTACAACTGAATTAGAGGAATAAGGTCGGCACATGAAGTGTGGGAAAAATTAGAAACAATTTATGAAAGTACTAACAAGCTAGAAAAACAATGCTTGTTAAAGATTTTAAAAACTTCATAATTCTTGAGGGTGAAGGAATTTCAAAAATGGTGGAAATTAAAGGCTAGACAACATAGTCAATCCCTTATTGGCGCTCGGAAAGGTCATCTCGGAGGAAGATAAGGTAACCAAAGTATTAAATGCTCTTTCCGGCTCATGGTCCAAAAAGGTGACGGCTATAACGGAAGCACAAAAACTTGAGACTCTCAAGTTTGATGAACTCATTGGAAATCTTCTCATATATGAAGTCTATCTCAAGGAAAGAAAGAACTCCAAACCATTCACCTCACAATCGGGTATACAATCTACTCCTAAGGGTCTTACTTCAAATAATTCCTATTATGCTAGTTACGAGGATAATGAGAAAACGGCCGCCCTTGTTCGACAATTTGCAAAATTTGTCAATAAAAACAACGTAAGAAAAACTAGAGACAACTCTTGCTTTAAATGCGGGAAACCCGGGAACTTTATAGACGATTGCCCAAAATTAGCGGAGGAGGAGCAAAAGAAGAAAATGCATTTTCCAAAAAAGAAGGCTCTCAATGCGGAAGTCAAAACATGGGATGAACTTCTTGCAACATCCAACGATGAAGAGGAAACCAAACATGGTCTTATGGCCATATACGATGATAATAACGGGGTACGCTCTAACACTTCCTCTTCCTCTTTAATCGATAAACTTCAATATGATTATGATGAATTACAAAATGAGTTTAAAGATATTATTTTCAAGTACAAAAGTTTGAAAAGAGAGTTTGAAGAGTTAAAACTAGAAAAAGACAAGTTGTTTATTTCTTATGAATCTTTTGATCATGCACACTCTATTACTCTTGCTAAAGTTCAATGTCTCGATTCCGAAAAATAATTGCTCACTAAAGAGATTGAGGAAAATGAAAAAGATGTGCAACATTTTAATTTGAGTATGGATAAGGTCACAAAAATCCTTTGTGCACAAAAAAGTGAGCAATCATAACTAGGACTTGGTTATAAATCTTTTCAAACCAATTTTAAGAAAAATGACCAAGCTCCAACTTTTATTCGTGCTAGTAGTCCTAATATTATTACTTGTTATTATTGTGGTAAAAATGGGCACTTTGATAGTACATGTAAAGTTAAAAAATAGTAATGGACATTTTTGGAGACCCAAAGGTCTCAATGCTAACCCCCATGGACCCCAAAAACTCTAGGGTACCTAAAACCAATTTTATTTGTAGGTACTAGGGGATATAACAATCACAGAAGATTCCAAATGGCTCATGGACAGTTGGTGTTCGCGCCACATGATCGGAAAAGAAGAACCTTTTACCAACATCAAGTTCCAACAAGAAGGAATGGTCATGTTCAGGAATGGCAAAGGCAAAATTCTTTGCAATGGAGATATTGGTAACTCTTTTTTCTCTCTTCGTGATGTCATACTAGTAGAAGGGCTTAAGTCCAATTTGATAAGTATATGACAACTTTGTGATTCAAATGTCTTATTCTCAAAAATGGTAAAATTATTTGTGAAGCTAGTAGAAAATGCAATCTTTATAAAATTTGTACAAGTGATTTTGTTAGTCAAAATGTTTCTTGTCTTGTCGCCAATAATGATTTAACTAGTTTATAGCATAGGTTACTTGGACATGTTGGATATAAAAATTTACAAAAGATTTACAAAAATCAACATGTCAAAGGACTATCCAAATTAAATTTTAAAAATCTTGGCTTATGTGATACTTGTCAAAAGAACAAATTAGTTAAAAATAGTTTTAAGCCCAAAAATGAAATTTCCACAACCAAGCCTCTACAACTACTTCATCTTGATTTGTATGGGGATATTGGCACTGAGAGTCTAAGTGGAATACATTATACTTTTGTTATAGTTGATGACTTCTCTAGATATACTTGGGCTATTTTTCTTGCAAATAAAAGTGATGCCGCTAATGAGTTTGCTCAGTTGTGCAGACTTATAGAGAATGAAAAAGAAGTTACTATTAAATCTATAAGGAGTGACATATGAGGTGAATTTGATGGTGATTTCAGAATATTGTGTGAAACCAAGGGGTATGCACATAATTTTTCGGCTCCAAGAACTCCACAACAAAATGGTGTTGCCGAGAGAAAAAAATCAGACTCTTCAAGAAATGTGTCGGTCTATGCTCAACAAATTTTCACTTCCAAAATATTTTTGAGCCGATGCTGTCAACACCGCATGTTATGTCATAAATCGGGTATATCTTCGTCCCAAGTTGAATAAAACACCTTATGAGCTTTGGAAAGGGAGAACTCCAAATATTAGCATTCAAAATATTTGGTTGTAAGTGTTTTATTTCGAACACCAAGGATCAATTAGACCAACTTGATCTTAAGGCCGATGAGGAATATTTATGGGGTATTCGACTAAGAGTAAGGCATATCAGGTTTATAACAAAACTAGCATGGTGTTCGAGGAGTCTATTCACGTTAAATTCAATGAAGCCTCTAGAGTTGAAAAAAGCCCAAATGATTATAGTGATGAAGAAGATGAAGTTGGACCAATTGTTCTAAATGATGCTCAAAATGATCAACCTTCCACATCAAATGATCAACCTTCCACATCAAATGATTAACCTTCGTATTCTAATGTTCAACAAGAGGATAAAGGTGATAACTCGGATCTTCCCGTGGCAATGAAATTCAAAGGATATCATCCTAAAGATCTTATAATTTGGGATCCTCAAGACAAAGTAATGACTAGAAGGAAATTTGCCGAAAAACCTCTTATATTCCAAAAAGAGCCCAAAAATGCTAAGGAAACCATTGAAGATGAAGATTGATTTCTTGAGATGCAAGAGGAGATGAATTAATTTGAAAGGAATGATGCATGGGAATTAGTACATTGTCCTCTATCACAAACGATTATTGGCACAAAATGGGTATTTCGAAATAAACTCGATTATCAAGGCAACATTGTTCGAAATAAAGCAAGGTTAGTTGCTCAAGGGTATTGTCAAGAAGAAGGTATTGATTATGATGAAACTTTTGCACCCGCAACACGTTTAGAAGCTATTCGTATTTTACTTGCATACTCTTGCTTTAAAAATTTCAAACTTTACCAAATGGATGTTAAATCCGCTTTTCTAAATGGTTTTATTGAAGAAGAAGTCTATGTCAAACAACCACCGGGGTTTGAAATTTTTTCGAGGCCAAATGATGTTTATAAACTTAAAAAGGCCTTATATGGTTTAAAATATGGTTTAAAACAAGCACCCCGAGCTTGGTATGATAGACTTAGCTCTTTTTTTTTTTTTTTTTTTGCAAAATGGTTTTTCAAGAGGTAAAGTTGATACTACTCTTTTTGTTTTTGAAAAAGGGCAATATTGCTTATTAGTCCAAATTTATGTTGATGATATAATTTTGGTGCTACTAATGAGTATATATGTTATAATCTTATGCAAGAAGAATTTGAGATGAGTATGATGGGAGAACTTAATTTCTTCATTGGGCTTCAAATAAAGCAATGCCAAAAAGGTACTTATGTATCTCAATCCAAGTACACCAAAGAGCTTCTAAAGAAGTTTGGAATTGAAGAAGGAAGAACCGTTGCTACTCCTGTGGCAAAAATATCAAGCTTGACAAAGATGAAAAAGGCAAGTCGGTTGATGAATCAAAATGTGGAGGTATGATTGGTAGTTTACTTTATTTAACCACAAGTAGACCCGATATTCTTCATGTTGTATGCCTATGTGCTCGATTTCAAAGCAATCATAAAGAATCTCATTAAGTGTCGTTAAAAGAATTTTTCGTTATTTGAAATGCACTATTTCTTATGGTTTATTTTATCCAAAGAATGAATATTTTTTTAAAAGGATATAGTGATTTGGATTATGCGGGAAATATTGATGATCGTAAAAGTATTTTCGGATCATGTTAATTTTTAGGCGATTACCTAATATCTTGGTTTTCAAAGAAACAAAATTGTGTATCTTTATCAACTGCCCCGAAGCTGAATATATTTCTGCAGCCTTTTGTTGTACTCAACTTCTTTGGATGAAACGAACTCTAGCAGATTATAAATGCTCATTCGGACATGTTTCTATTTTTTGTGACAATACGTCTGCTATAAACATTGCTCAAAATTCAGTTCATCATAACCAAACTAAACATATTGAGGTTCGACACGATTTTCTAAGGGACTGTGTTTCCAAATGAAAAATTGAGATGTGCTTTGTTCCGTCTCAAGATCAACTCGCGGATATTTTCACAAAACCATTGTCCGCCGAGTCTTTTACTTCAATTCGAGCTTGTTTAGGCATAATACATATCGAATAAGGTCTATGTTTGTATTTTGTACATTTTCAAAACTTAGGGGTGAAAATCGCATTTTTAACTTAAAATTCGGACAGAAACTGGACTGCAGAATAGGTACTAGTCGACCTATTCAGGGACCGGTCACTTTCTTAGTCGACCGGTTGCCCTGCTCTATGGCAGTCATATGTTGCATTCTTTTCTCACTTCAGTTTTATTTTCAAAACTTAACACCCCTTCGCCCAATTCACACACTTATCACTCAAAATGATTTTCTCTTGTAATTTCTGCTATATTGGGCTTCTATAATATACATTTCTTCTATATTATTCATCTTCCACAATCATTGGTAAGTTTAATTCACTCTTTCATCTCAATTGGGTTGAACCCTTGAGAATATGTTAATACTCGATATATTTGTATAATTCATGTATTATTGTGATGGAAATTGTGTATGTTGACGGATTTTGATTGTAGAATTAGGATTGATGTTGAATTTTTTGGGCATGTTTCTCTATACAAATGTCATACATAACTTTGATTTTATCTTATGCATGCCAAGTGTTAGATAAAATGACTCAATGAATATTTCGTCTCTTGGATGCCACTTCTGAATTTCATTGATTAAGTTCTTTATGTTGATAATTCCATGTCCATAATATGAGCTTCTAAATACTTTCTCCATTGATTGCCCTTACAATTTGGAATTCTAGAGCTTCATATTCTTGATATATGTATTACACGATTTAATGTGCACTTTGATGTCTGTTTATGATGTTTTTATCGTGCTAATAGTCTTTTTTCATGATTCCAATGGGGAGAAAGATGAGAAAAATGGAATGAGCTTATAAGAAAATAGTAAGATCAAATGAGCTAGTAAAAGCACAAAAGCTCGCAGAAAAAGTTCACGCTCAAAAGCCATAAGATGTGGATGACTTATGGTTTATTACTCTTGTATTGAATGATATTTTTGACTAATGGATTATTTTTGACATGGGGAGCTTTTAAGCTCTTAAGCTTTAAGTCATACTTTGCAAATGCTAAGCTTTTAGCTTTTAAGTTGATTGATTCTATACTTATTTTTATCTAGCATGTTGATAGGAGGAGCTTTTAAAATTATTTTAAAAAATCATTGCTCCTATCCTTATGATTTTCATCATGAAAACTGTTTCTTAAAATGAATAGTTGATTTTAAACGGATAAACATATTTCATTTTAAAATCCCTCTCTAAAAATTGTTTTGGTTTGTAATCACAAAAAAGGGTGAGTTTGTTAAATAGAAATTTTTATCGTAATTTTTATGATTTCATATAGTTGAGTTTTATACCAAGACAATGTCCCCAAATGTTGTCCAAATACTTTAAAACAATTTAAATGATTTTTACTAATTTTTTGGAGTATTTCTTGAACTTTATTTTTGACAAATCGAGGGGATTCTGGAAGGAGGGCGACCGGTCCACCGGTCGACCAAGAGGTCTAATGGTGCCTGGGGTTTTGGTTTTGGTTTTGCTTCTTTCTGTATTGAGGGGGACCAGTCGCACCCCTGGTCGGCCGGTCACCCTAGCTCGTCAACCGGTCCACCTCGCAGGATAACCGGTGATTAAATATTCTCAATGTCTTCTTCTTATTAGAGGGTGACCGGTCGCCCTAAGGTTTTATCAGTAGAAACTATCCGTTACAGCAGACAACTTTTCATGAAATTGTGGGATTGATTCTAACAGCTATTTTCTTCAATTGTTTGGCATTTGTTTTACAGATTTCACTCTTCTAGGAGGATCCTATGCTGGTATTCAAATCAAGGAGCTCTCCTATAAATACTTGATGGCTTGAAGGAACAAGATATAACACAAACATACAAACAACAAGCAAAAATCATAAAACTTCTTATTCTTCACTTTCAACATATATACTTGTTGTTCTTAGCCTAAGTTTTACACTTGCACATCTTGAGTATTAGGCTTCATTCTTGATTACACTTCCATTTAAAAGTTATATACTTCATTTGAGTTGTAATCTTGAATTGGTTCAAATCATCCAAAATAAGAAATCATTGTTAGTGTTCTTATGGTCTGAACACACTTGGTTGATTTAGGTGTTGAAGAGTTTGGTGCTCTTCATTGTTGTAAGAAGATTGTGATAATTTTCATAGGTGGTGGTGTAAGAAGAGAGTGATACTTTTCAAGGTAAAAGTTGTATTTGTTTGGTATCAATAAATTTTTTCCTTTTCGAAATCCATTTGGACATACCGGGTGGTAGAGAATTAGGCTGTAGGTGGGTTGAACCTCTATAAATCATTGGACTAACAGCTTTGAGGTTCACTTTTTAGCATGTAGGTTTAGAAAATCTGGACCAAAAGATTTTTCTATCCTAGCTCGTTCGCTGCGTCTAAGTTTTACCCATTCTTCTTTATTGCTCTATGATTGTTCTATTGAATCATGCATCCATTTAGAAGAGCTTTCTTCTTCTTTCTATATGCACTGAAATATATTTTCAAAAAACGAGGCATTTCTCGATTAGTATCGTATTCTTTATATCTTCATGTTAGATTCATGCATAAGAAATCGATAAGCACTATAGTTATATGCATATCGGATAAATACACAATCAATAGTTTTGGGACCTACCTTCACCTTCTTTGGTGTAGGTATAGCAACCTTAGCAAGACACCCCCACACTTGTAAGTATTTATAGGATGACATTCTTCCATGCCACAACTCATAAGGGCTTTTGCCTAATTTCTTATGGGACACCTTATTTAAAAGGTAATTGGTTGTAAAAACAGCTTCCCCCCGCATGTTTTGAGGCAAACCTGTAGGTCCCAAGGGGTGTGAGTAAGGTTTAGAAGGGGGGGTTGAATAAACCTTACCAACTTTTCGATTTAGTCATTTTTAAAATAGTTCAGAGTTAATTTCACAGCTATGTCCTTGATGGACAGCTAAGTTAGTTAACCAGCAGAGTTAGCCACTCAACAGACTCGACTGATCTGTTGATAGAATAACTCAGCTGTTTAGTCTAATACTTAACTCGGCTGTAATGAGATTTTCAGCGGAAGACTTAACACCCTTGAATTTGGTTTAAATTTGTTTTAACACTTGGTTTTAGCACTTTGTTAAATATCAATTGGATAGTAAATTATCAGCAGATATTAAATGATATGCAGAAAGTAAATGCTGAAATGTAAATGACACAATAATTTTTATAGAGGTTCGAAGATGGGGTAATCTTCTAATCCTCTCTTCTCCAACTCCTGGAGGAGTCCACTAAGTGTTGATCAGAGTACAAAGTGGTTATCAGTCCAGATGCAAGTCTTGATCACACAGCTGACTTGATCCTTCGGGACTCAGTCTGGAGATACCTTGGTCACACAGCTGGCTTCTCGCAAACGACTCGCCTTCTTCTTCACAGGGCAGCTGCCTTGCTACTACATCTCACTTGCCCAAGCTTCTTGGATTTGATCACGAAGCCCTCCAATAACTTGAGACTGGTTCGACCTTGAACCTTTCTACAGTCCTCCTTGGAATGTAGACCCCTTTGATTCTTCAAAAGTTTCCTTTTCAACAGTATGAAGTTGTCTTTCCTTCACAACTTGGTGTTGGATCGATTTTCTTCGAGGTTTAGGCTTGAGGATTTTATTGAATAACTTGAGAATATTTTTTAGGGTTACAACTCGAATAATAGCTTGAATGTTCGTGGTTCAGGTTCCCTTCTCTCTAAGTGATTCCTCAGTCTTTTATAGTGAACTTTCAAAAATCTGCCCGTTGAAAAGATAGGCTGATTTCAAAAGTCACTTGTATTCATTGGCTTGTCTTGTTGCAGTCCTTGATCTTGACATTTCCTCGTATTTAAATGAACTTTCAGCTTTTCAGAGTCTGACACAAGGTGCAGTGCTTCCCATTGGTTTATTCCTTTTGCACGCTTCTGGGACTGAGCACTTTAAGGCATGGCAGCATGGAAGTATTACTTGTTTAGGTAATATTCTTGACTTCTGTGCAACGGATTCTTTTCTGTTGGCTTGACGTGACTTCCTTTCCTTAACTTCCCCAGGTGACTTCGAGACTCATCTGTCATTTCAACTTGAGACTTGGCTATCTTGAGTTGACTTACTCACACTTCACACAACTGTATCATAGCTGCTACTCCTTCAGTCGAGTTCTTGTCTTCTTTTCCTTGCTATACTACAATTTGCTTCACAATGAGTCTTCATCCCGATCTTGATTGACTTCTTGTATATCCAGGCATAGCCGACTTGACTCGGCTAAATGCATGACTTTATCTATTTTAATGCAAATTACAAGGAAAATGGGGTGCCAACTTTCTAGTCTAAGTTTTACATGGCATTCATCAAAATCTAAACAATAAATTTCCCAACAATTTCCCGCTTTTTGATGATGCCAAAACATAAAAAAACATACATACAACAAGCAAATTGCAAAGATACATAGAATCAATTTTTTTTATCATAACATTCTTGTCCTTTACACAGCTGTTTACAAGGTGTATCAGAGCAAACATGACATTCTATATCTACGCAAAAATATAGAAATTCTAGATTCTTATTCAATGTACAGAAGACTTACATACATATGCATTTACAATAGTAAAATACATGAAGGGGTGGACAGCAACACTTCATCGCCTTCGCTGTCTCATTCTTTCCTCTTCAGCTCTGTCATCTTCTGGTCTCTTTCTCTTCTTTTCTTCTTCAGCTACTTTCTTTTTCTCGTAGGCTCTTTTGGCAGCTTCGTCTTTTCTCTTTCTTTCTTATCTTTCTTCCTACAGCTGAGTTTCTCTTTTATTTTCTTCTTCAATCATTTTTACATAATCAGCATTCTTCCTGGCCACTTCCATGTTGGCTACTTCGTCATACCCAGCCCAATAGATCCCTCCTTTCTTCCCTGGATCTATGTATTCGATGTTTTTGGCTAGAGGTCTAGGTCTGAAACCTCTTCCTCCACTGCTTCTTCCTCTTCCTCTGGGTGTGTATTATTGTTGGGGCCTTCTTCCATTGAGTGACTAGGTGAGTGACAAAGCAGAGTGATCGCTAGAGTCTCGCCGCTATCGCCTTTCTTCGCACAACTTGAGCCCTTTTTCCCAATACAAGTCCCAGGCTTGGGCCATGGTCATGCCTTCGAAGTATCCCGCGGATGCGAGGGTTTTGAATTCATCAACAGATCTAGGCTCGGTACCGACGTCTAAAATGGCATCAGTGTCTCTTCCTACTGGAATGCCTCCGTATTGTTCCAGTATGTCCATCGAACGGTCATCCATTTTTCTTTCAACCTCCTTCATCTCTGCTTATACTATCTTCCTCTTCTCAGACATGGGCACAACAGAGTGTTGGAGCGGCAGAGTCACTGGAAGTTTGTTGATGATGTCAGTTGTGACAAGTCCTTGTTGAGGGGTTCTAGCAACCATTAAGGTCATATCCTTTGAACCTTCTCCCTCAACGGATTTTCCCTTACCTTTCTTCTGCTCTTCAACTATTTTCTTCTGCTTCTCAACAGCTCCTTCTTCTCTAGTCGATCCTTTCAATGTCTTTAGGTATTCCTCTTCCCCCTTTTTGGCATCATCGAAGGAGAGAGGAACCCCTCGAAACATGCCAGCAAGCATGAAGTCTAGGCGACAGATAGCTGAGTTTTTCTTGGAGTCTGCTGCGGAGTATGCTGCATGGAATTCTGAGCGGGTGGCTTTGGATTTGGCTGCCACCAGCTTCAGTTCAGCCATAAGGAGGCTGAACTTTTCATTCATGTTTTCCTCCACGCGCAGAAGTTCTTTGTGATGAAATTCTCGCAGTAGTTCCATTTCAGTGGTATGAGAAGCATGCATCCTATCAATATTTTCTTGCATCCTCGTCTTCATGTCAGCATTATCAGCGCTCCAGACTAACATTTTATTGTACAATGCTTTGAAATATCGAACCTGTTCCACACGCATTGATTGCTGTTGTTGCCACCATTCCCATATTCGGACTATTATTCCACGCAGATTAGCTGTAAGATTGGCATCTCTGTTATCCAGCCGCATGTCCAGTGAGGCCTGGTGCCTTTCCATATTCTCTATCTCCGCAAATATTGCCTTGAAGACTTCTCGAACCTCAGCTGTCACCTCTGTCTCAGCTGGCGGCCAAGCAACATCAAAATCAAAATCTGCTGGGACGATGGTATCTGTGGGAATGACTGGATCAGGTTTATGGAAACGTCATTGATCTCTAGCTGATTCTTCATCCAGATCAGGTAACTCTAGTGAGAAAGGGAAAGTTTGTTCAAATGCATCATCATGGACATATGGAATCTGTTCAACTGTGACTTGTGGCCGTGATGTGTCTGGTTGAGTCGATTCTGCTGCAGCGTTGGGAGCCTGCGCAGTAGACTGTGATTCAACTAGGGTGGTCTGTTGTGGTATGGACCCAGCTTGCTGAGCCTCAACTGTCTCAACAGCTTCATCGGTCTCAGCTGGTTTTTCCATTTGAGTTGTCTGGTCCTCGGCCGTATCAGTAGCATCATCGGACGATGATAAGACTTGAAGGGGTGGCTCATCATCAAAATTGAACTTTTTACGAGCAGCCTTGAATTCTGGCTTACTCGTGCTGGGAAGAACATCCTCAGCTGAGTCGTTTGGACTTGCAACAGGGGATGACTCAGCTTCATCTTCACCTTCAGATCTTAGAAAAGTTACATCAGGGTTGTCTTCGGAATCGTGAAGGGCACTTATCTCCTTCTCAGTTGCATCAATGATAACATGAGGGATGTTCTGTACTTCTGCCTCTTTACCTCGGGAAGTCTCAACCTCCCGTAGGCCTTCAGTACCTCCTGCAGTCGCAACTGCAGCAAGGCCTTGTCCAGTCCCTTCGACAGACTCAACTATCTTGGGGTCTTCTACGGTGGCATCCACAGGAGTCTCAACTCCGTGGATTGCACTTTCATTTCCCAGAGTGTTAACTCCTAGGGCAGATCCATCCTGTGCCTCGACTGCATCAGCAGCGTCCTCAGCATGCGAGAAGCGATTGGCTTGCTGCGGTGAGAGCAGTCTCAACTGTCCGAGCTTCTTCAGTGACAACCTGTTGTGTTTCTATTTCTTGTTCCTTCTCCACTTCGCCTCCGAGATTCGTGGTGGAGTTGTCTGCAGCATCCTCCGACCTAGCTGCACTGGAGGGAGTTTCCCTCTCAGCTGGCACACCAGTTGAGTGACTTGGATTGGGGTCACTCTTCTCCAAACTCCCGGCTATTTCCTGTGAGTGTTCAGCCGTGGGGGCAGGTGGTAAGACACCTTCAATAGGGGTAGGCTCAACTTGGGTCCCCAAGTTCCCAGTTTCATCGCCAAGTCCCCTAGATCCATTCTCTGAGTGATCTGGGGAAGTGGTTGCAGCAATAACAGTAGCAATTTGGTGCACCACTCCCAATGGATCAATTTCCAGCTGAGATTTGGAAGACTCTCCCGTTCCTTCCATCAGCTCTTGCTCATGCATCATCCTGGATTCCCGCATGGCTTGCTGCATTTCCAATTTTTCTGTATCTGCAGCAGGGTCCAAATCCTCATCACTTTCTGAAAGTATGTCAAGATGTGGATGAGTATGATCAGTGGTTCTAGTTAGAGGACAAACACTGGCTTTCGCATGGGCTTCTGCTTCCTCTGCTACCCTAGCCTGTTCGTTCTCCTTTCGAATTTGCAGCATGTTGATGCAGTTATCCTCATCAATGGCTTGCAGCACTATATCAACTTCAAGGAACCTGAAGAGTTCTTCTTCCTCCTCAATAAACTCTGGGTGTTCAAACTGCACCCTAGAGTGATTCAAATTCCACTTCCTCCATTCTCGCAGACGATTTTGAATGTCTGGATATAGTGGAGATAGCATGATCACATCATCGTCCACATCTTGTTGTACTTCTCTCTCAGGAATGGAGGGTAGCAGAGATTGCTGCTCTTCACCCTCAACAGCGTCTGTCGCAGGCGGAGACACAGTCCTGTCGACAAGAGACTTAGATGTATCAGCTGTTACTTGCTACTCAGTTGTTCTGTCCACAGCTGGATCTTTGACTTGTCTCTGCTGAACATCCTCAGCAGACTTGGCGGTTTCATCAATTATCTCTGGAGACTCTACTTCTCCAGCTGTTTTAGCAATTTGTTCCAGCTGAGTGGCAGACTCAGCTGTTTTCTCAAGCTCTGAACGCTTGAAGAGTCTTCTTCTTTTGGTCCTCACCAGAGGAATTTCTGGTTCGGATTTGGTTTCCTCAGAATCCTAGGAGGCGGGGCCGGTGCCACTTTCTTGGTCTGAGGAGCTGGCTTTCTTGGCTTGCTAGTCCTCTTTTTCTTGACAACTGGAGAAGGTATTTGAGGTTCCTCCTCAGCTGCGGCTGCAGGGGCAGGAGACACGGCTACAGGGGCAGGTGCAGTTGTTTTCTTTGCCGCAGGGGCAGTCTTCTTCTTTGCAGCTGCGGGAGCAGCTTTCTTCATTCGAGGGGAGGAGACAGTTGTTTCTTTTGGGTCAGCTGATTCCCCCTCACTTGTATCCGCTCTCTTGGCATAAGCTCTCTTATGAGCTCCCGAGAGATTCGATCGGAACATTTTCTTGTTGACATGGAACGTCTTTCCATGTCAAAGTGGAACTCCTGTCACTTCCATCAACCGGCCAATAACAAGGCCATACCCCAAGGACCCTCCGAATGACCCATCTTCCTTGAAAAACTTATTTCCAATATTTTGGCAGAGTCTGATGTATACAAACTCAGCCCAGTTAACCTTCTTTTCCTCCATGATCGCAGCCATCACGATCAGCTTGGTTTTGGACAGCTGATTAAAGCTTCCAAATTTTATGTCTACACACTTGGCAACAATGTCCAATAGCTTATGGTAATCTTCCTTCAGCAGCTTCTTATCTGTTGTGTAGACAACCTTCGCAGCACATTTAGGTTTGGCCACTTCCTTCCATGCGGCAGCCAGGTTACATCAACTTCAAAAATTTCTGGTACACCTTCCGACGGCAGCAAGCAATGCTCCGCTAGATCCTCAGCAATGATCGTAAACTCCTTTCCGTGAACAGACGACTTGATGCCTTCATCGTGAACTTCAGCATTCACGTAGAACTATGCTAATTCCTCCACATACGCCATCTGAAACTCCATAATGAGAAAGGGTTTCAGTCCAGATTTCTCCACTTTCTCAGCTATCTTCTTCACAAGGGTTTCATCGGACCCCTGTTTGATCATCCATTCGAAATCCACGGTAGAACCAGTGTGGATTTGCTTTCCCAACTTAGCGAAATCATAGGTAGTTGCCATTTTTGAGTTTTACCGAACGAAACCTTAGAAATTTGCTTAGAAGATTGATAGGGTTTTGAGAGAAAATACAGTCGTTGCTTTTGGAGAGATGAACAGTTTTGGTGTAGTGTGAGAGAGAAAACGAACGAAATGGTATATGTATAGGTTATGAAAGGGCGTGCATACGATTTTGAAATTTGATCAAGATCAATGGCTCAGATTTAGCACGCCGATTAGCATTTAATTTCTCGCATTTAGTGCGGCAGCATTTATATCCAATCATAGGCTTGGTTGTGCAGCTTTTGACTGTACCTGTCATTATTGCGCTGACGTCATCCTTAAAAACATTCCCGCTTATTAAAAACGACTGCATTTTTGTCACTTAGCTCATAAATGACTCAGCTTACTTCTTAGCTGATTCAATTATTCTTCTCTCTTTTCACATAGGTACTCAGTTGTCAGCTAACTCGATGCAGCTGATTTTCCGATACGACTGATTCACTTAGCTGATTCATGAGCAAAGCTCTATTTTCATCTTTTCTTGTTTCATCTCTTCTCCTTGAGTCTTCTGAGTGTTAACTCAGCTCAATTAACCCTAGCTCATGCTTGAGTTCTTCAAATCTTGATTCACATAATGGCTTTGTGAGTATGTCAGCTAACTGTTTATCAGTTGAGATGTATTCCAAGGTGATTTCCTTCTTTTCAACATGATCTCTTATAAAATGATATCTGACATCAATGTGCTTTGTTCTTGAGTGCAACACAGGATTTTGAGTGATTGCAATAGCACTTGTGTTATCACACATAATTGGAATTTCTTTTTCTTCAACATCATAATCTCTCAACTGTTGTCTCATCCATAAGACTTGGGCACAACAGTTGCCCGCAGCTATGTACTCTGCTTTAGTTGTGGATGTGGTTATTGAATTTTGCTTCTTGCTAAACCAGGAAACCAATCTGTTTCCAAGCATTTGACATGTACCTGAAGTACTCTTCCTGTCAACTCTACATCCAGCATAGGCAGAGTCTGAGTAACCAATAAGCTTGAATCCTCCTTCCTTTGGATACCATAAGCCGACTTCCTGGCATCCCTTCAAGTATCTTAGGATTCTCTTAGCTGCAGTCATATGGCTTTCTTTTGGTGCAGATTGAAATCTTGCACATACGCCTATAGCAAAGGTGATGTCTCGCCTACTTGCTGTGAGATAGAGCAGTGATTCAATGAGTGCTCTGTATCTTGTTTGATCCACAGGCTTGCCATTTGCATCCATATCCATCTTGATTGATGTATTAATTGGTATTTTCATAGAAGATTTCTCTTCCATACCAAATTTCTTCATTAAATCTCTGGTATACTTTGTTTGACTTATAAAGGTTCCATCCTTCAGCTGTTTAACTTGAAGTCCTAGAAAGAATGTCAACTCTCCCTTCATGCTCATTTCAAATTTGCCTTGCATGAGGTTTGAGAACTTATCACACAGCTTTTTGTTTGTGGATCCAAAAATAATGTCATCCACATATATTTGAACAAGCAGTATACTCTCTCCATCTTGAATTCTGAAGAGTGTTATGTCCACTTTGCCTTTGGTGAATCCATTATATGTTAGAAATTGAGATAATGTAGCATACCATGCTCTTGGTGCCTGTTTCAATCCATATAAAGCTTTCTTGAGCTTGTACACCTTATCTCCAAGAGTCTTCTGCTCGAATCCTGGAGGTTGTTCAACATAGACTTCTTCTTTTAATAATCCATTTAAGAATGCACTTTTTACATCCATTTGGTATACAATGAAGTTCTTGTGTGCAGCATAGGCAAGAAACATCCTTATTGCTTCAAATCTTGCAACAGGGGCAAATGTTTCATCAAAATCTATCACTTCTTCTTGGCAATACCCTTTGGATACCAATCTTGCTTTGTTTCTTACCACAGAACCGTCTTCATTCATCTTGTTTTTGAAAACCCATTTTGTGCCAATAACATTCTGATGAGTTGGTCTTTGAACCAATTCCAAAACTTTGTTTCTTTCAAACTGATTCAGCTCTTCTTGCATGGCCTGAATCCAATTTGTGTCGTCCAATGCTTGGGACACATCTTTTGGCTCTATTTGGGAAATAAAACAAGTGAACATTGCTTCTTGTTGAGCTCTGGATCTGGTTCTTACACCATCTCTTACATATCCAATGACTAGCCCTGGTGGATGGTCTCTCAGCCATCTCACATCAGGTTGGAGTAAGTTAGTTGGGTTGATCGTCTTGCACTGTTGTGTTATCTTGAGCAGACTCTCTCATCATCACTTAGTCGCAGATTGTCCAAATTGTCTTTGAGATTCGGCTATCTCATCTTCACCTTGATTAATTACTCCGACTTGACTTCAACATAAGGACTCTTCGCACGGTTGGTGATTGACTTATCGCCTAATTCTTCAAGGTCTTCTCCATTTACATTAGGTTCATTAAACACTACATGGATGGACTCTTCTGTGACCATAGTCCTTTTGTTCAGCACTCTATAGGCTTTGCTTTCAGCTGAGTATCCCAAGAAGATACCTTCATCAGCTTTAGCATCAAACGCCTTTAGATTATCCTTCCCATTGTTGTGGATGAAGCATTTACATCCAAATATTTTAAAGTACCCAATACTTGGCTTTCTCCCTGTCCAAATTTCATGGGGAGTCTTTCTCAGTTGTCTATTAATCATGCATCTATTTTGAGTATAACATGCAGTGTTTATAGCTTCAGCCCAAAATCTTTTAGGCAATCCAGCTTCAGCTAACATGGTTCTTGAAGCTTCCTTGAGAGTTCTGTTCCTTCTTTCTGCTACTCCATTCTGCTGTGGAGTCCTTGCTGCAGATAGTTCATGAGCAATACAATTTTCAACACAATACTGAGTTATTATTCCATTAACAAACTCAGTTCCTCTATCAGATCTTATCTTTATAATGGTTTGACTCTTCTCATTTTGAACTCTTTTCATCAGTTGGGGTGGGGTAATTTCTGCAAGGTTTCCTTCTTTTTACACATGAAGATTGTCCATGTATATCTTGAATAATCATCCACCACTACTAGAGTGTATTTCTTCCCACTTATGCTAGCTGGCTCAACTGGGCCAAATAGATCCATGTGTAACAGATGCAATATCCTTGTTGAAGATGGACTTGACTTCTCTTTAAATGATGATTTAATCTGCTTTCCCATTTGGCATGCATCACAAACACTTTCTTTCTTGTACACTGAGTCTGGTAATCCTTCTACAAGATTGCTCCTTGCAAGCTTGTTGATTGTCTTGAAATTCAGGTGACTCAGCTTCTTGTGCCACAGCCAACTTGATTCGGTTGTACTCTTTGCTAGCAGACAAGTGCTTGGTGTAGCAGTTGACCAGTCTACCACATACATGTTCTTTTGTCTGGATCCTTGCAACACCACTTCATTTCATTTAGTGTCTTTGATTTGGCATACTCCCATATTGAATCCAACATTATAGCCCTTATCACAGAGTTGGCTGATACTTAACAAGTTGAAGTTGAGGCCTTCGACATAAGCAACATCTGTGATTTCTAATCCATTTTTCTTATGGATCCAGTGCCTCTAATTTCCCCTGGAGCTTCATTTCCTCCAAATATGACTTTTGCGCCTCTAATCTCCTTGAATTTTGACAGATTTTTCTTGTTTCCTGTCATGTGTCTGGAACAACCACTATCCATGTACCAGGTTCCTTGGCACTCAGTTGTTCCTTGAACCTGCAATCAAGGAAATTAGTTTTTAGGTACCCATACTTGCCTGGGTCCTGAGGGGTTAGTGATGTAAGATGATCCAACCAACCTATAGCCAATTGATTTGACTCTGAGGGGTTGCCATCTATCTGTGCCATAATCATAATTTACTTTGGCAAATTGCTTGGGGGCTTTAGGTTTATACAGTTGTCTCTTTTGTTTGTATGTCTGTGCGTGTGTTTTAGCAATTGCCTTCTTTGGGTAATTGTGATATATCTGACTGTAGTGCTTGGGTGCATATGTGTGCTGATAATAACTCTTTTGCCTTTGGAATGACCTTTGCTGAGTTCTAGGCCTTTGCCATTTAGGCTTGTATTCCATAGGTCTTTGCTGATATTTCACATTAATCCAATCAGCTTGACTTGGGTAGTTTCTACCATTCCCATTATTTGTGTTTCTTTGATAGAACTTCTGGGGATTTTGGTAGCTCTGTTTCTTCTTCACAGAGTACTTCCTGTTTGGAGTTTGCTGAGGAACTCTGTCGGATTTCTTCTCAACTGTCCTCTCAGCATACTCAACTGGCTGTTTTCCTTTTCCTTTATATCCAAGGCCAGTTTGTTAGTGATTGTGCTTTGGAATAACTGTGTGTGCAACATTTGGTGTCTTGGATTTTTGAGATACTTCATTACTTGAAGATCCTTTTTCCAAGATCACTCTTGGAGTTTGACTATGCACAAAGGAATTGAATCTTATGCCTGTCTTGTCTCCACATTCTTTTTGACTCATGATAAGGTCATCCAATGATTTAGATGCCTTTGTGAATAAAGCAATCACATTTTTGAGATCATTTTCTCTCTTTTCTATAGCAGCTACCTCTGCTATTAGTTTAGCATTTTCAGCCTTCAGCTCTTTGTTCTCATCAGCTATGTGACTTAGAGTACTCAGCTCTTTAGTCAGCTGTGAGTTTTGGCTTTTGAGCTGGCTGTTTTCCTCATTTAATAATGAGTGTGAGTATTTAATGTGCTCAAAATCTTTCATCATTTTGCCTAATGAATCATAAAGATCAGTGGGTGATGAAGTGTGTGTGTCACAATCACTATCACTAGAATTTGAATGAGATGAGTTAGAGTGTACCTCATCTTCTTGGTCAGGTTGATCTTGTTCTTTGGCCAATAGACAGATTAATGCTTCTTCTTCAGAGTCACTTGAGTAGTCAGCTTCACTACTCTCTGAGTCTGCTGCTTCTTTTGACTTAGCTGTATCAGCAGTCTCATCAGCCAACATTGCTCTTTTCTTTTCTTGCCTTCTTTCTCTGAAGACTTTTCTTTCTTCTTCATTCCTTTATTTATTGACTACAGGATATGGACAGTTAATGTCAAAGTGTCCTGGTTGTCTGCAATTCCAACACAGGTTTTCAACTTTTTGATCAGCTCTCTCATTTCTTGGGTTGTCAGATCTTTGATAATCGACCTTTTGATAGTCAGCTCTTTTGTTTTCCTATCTTCCCTTGACTTGGAGGGAGCTGAATGCCTTCTGGAGGATTCACCTTTGTTTCTTTTGTAGTTCTTGTTGAAGAACTTGTTGAATCTTTTAACCATCAAGGCAATCTCCTCCTGGTCAATGACTTCTTTGGTCTCAGCTCTCTTCCCTTCGTTGACTACGAGTGCAGCTGTTTTGGGTACAACTATCTCCTCTTGATCCTTTCTTTTCAGCTCAAACTCATAGGCTTTGAGGTCTGAGAATAGTTCATGATTGGTTGTTTTGGATAGGTCCATCGAGTGCCTTAGAGCCATGGTCTTCATTTCCCACTCAGCTGGGAGGCTCCTTAGTATCTTCATACACATCTCCTTCTGTGTGTATTCTTTCCCAAGTGTTGAGAGCTCATTTGTAGTTTCAGTGAATCTAGCATCCAACTGGTCCATTGTTTCACTTGCAAGCATTTTAAAGTTTTCAAATTTTTGAACAATAATAGATAATTTGTTTTCCTTGATTTGCTCAGATCCTTCACAAATTAAGGTTAATTTATCCCAGATTTCTTTGGTTGTCTTGCAAGATTTGACTTTGTTGAACATGGCTTTGTCCAAAGTCTTGTAAAGTATATCCTTGGCCACGTTGTCAAGGTTGTATCTTTTTCTATCAACATTTGTCCACTCAGCTCTTGGATTTTCAACCATAGCTGGTCTGGGAGGAGCAACCTCCTCTTCCTCAGCTGCAGCAGCTCTCCTTGCAGTTGTGTTCACCTTCATTATTTGCAGTGGCCCATCCTCTATCACTATCCACATTTCATCATGTAAAGATGATAGATGAACTTGCATACGTATTTTCCAGTCATCAAATTCTTCAATGGTGAACATAGGAATGCGTGTCAAATTTGCTTCCATGATAATAACTTTGTTTTTTAAAAAAATGGCTTTTGAAAGAACAAATGTTAAAAATCTTCTTTGAAAGATTGGAGATCTAGTTCAGTAACCAGTGCGGAAGGCTCAATGAACCAACTGCTCTGATACCACTTGTAGGTCCCAAGGGGTGTGAGTAAGGTTTAGAAGGGGGGTTGAATAAACCTTACCAACTTTTCGATTTAGTCCTTTTTAAAATAGTTCAGAGTTAATTTCACAGCTATGTCCTTGATGTACAGACTAAGTTAGTTAACCAGCAGAGTTAGCCACTCAACGACTGATTTGTTGATAGAATAACTCAGTTGTTTAGTCTAATACTTAACTCGGCTGTGATGAGATTTTCAGCGGAAGACTTAACACCCTTGAATTTGGTTTAAATTTGTTTTAACACTTGGTTTTAGCACTTTGTTAAATATTAATTGGATAGCAAATTATCAGCAGATATTCAATGATATGCAGAAAGTAAATGCTGAAATGTAAATGACACAATAATTTTTATAGAGATTTGAAGATGGGGTAATTCTTCTAATCCTCTCTTCTCCAACTCGTGGAGGAATCCACTAAGTGTTGATCAGAGTACATAGTGGTTATCAGTCTAGATGCAAGTATTGATCACACAGCTGACTTGATCCTTCGGGACTCAGTCTGGAGATGCCTTGGTCACACAGCTGGCTTCTCGTACGACTCAACTACTTCATAGGGTAGCTGCCTTGCTACTACATCTTAGTTGCTCAAGCTTCTTGGATTTGATCACGAAGCCCTCCAATAACTTGAGACTGTTCGACCTTGAACCTTTCTACAGACCTCCTTGGAATGTAGACCCCTTTGATTCTTCAAAAGTTTCTTTTCAATAGTATGAAGTTGTATTTCCTTCACAGCTTGGTGTTGGATCGATTTCCTTCGAGGTTTAGGCTTGAGGATTTTCTTGAATAACTTGAGAATATTTTTGAGGGTTATAGCTTGAATAATAGCTTGAATTTTCGTGGTTCAGGTTCCCTTCTCTCTAAGTGATTCCTCAGCCTTTTATAGTGAACTTTCAAAAATCTGCCCGTTGAAGAGATAGGCTGATTTCAAAAGTCACTTGTATTCGTTGGTTTGTCTTGTTGCAGTCCTTGATCTTGACATTTCCTCGTATTTAAATGAACTTTCAGCTTTTCAGAGTCTGACACAAGGTGCAGTGCTTCCCATTATTTTATTCCTTTTGCACGCTTTTGGGACTGAGCACTTTAAGACATGGCAGCATGGAAGTATTACTTGTTTAGGTAATATTCTTGACTTAGGTAATGATTCTTTTCGATTGGCTTGACTTGATGCGCTTTCCTTACTTCTTCCCAGGTGACTTGAGTCGGCTCCCAATCATTGGATGACTCATCTGTCACTTCAACTTGAGACTTGGCTATCTTGAGTTGACTTGACGGACACTTCACACAGTTGTATCATAGCTGCTACTCCTTCAGTCGATTTCTTGTCTTCTTTTCCTTGCTATACTCAGCTGCTTCACAGCGGAATCTTCATCCCAGTCTTCAGTTGACTTCTTGTATATCCAGGCATAGCCGACTTGACTCAACTCGTACAACCCTATCTATTTTAATGCAAATTATAAGGAAAATGGGGTGCCAACTTTCTAGTCTAAGTTTTACATGGCATTCATCAAAATCCAAACAATAAATTTCCCAACAAAACCAAAACTTAGTAACATGACATTCATCTTTTCTTTTAGTGTATGATTTTTTTTCTTTTTGCAATGACATTCTATTGAGATGAATAAGGTGTTGTTGTTTAGTGTCTAATTCCTTGTTGGGCACATAATTCAGCAAACGACGATTCATATTCACCTCCACGATCATTTCTTAGCACCTTAATTTTGTTGTTGAGTTGATTGTCAACCTCATTTTTATAGAGAATGAGTTTCTCTATAGCTTCATCTTTACTTTTAAAAAGATACATATAACAAAACTTTGTGTTATCATCAATAAAAGTAATGAAGTATTCGTTGCCACCATGTGTTTGTGTTGATTTTAAATCACATACATCAGTGCAAACAAGTGGTTCATTATGTTTTTTCAATAGTTTTAGATGTCCTTGTTAACTTTGCCTCAATACAAGTATCACACTTGTGCTTGGAATCAATATGGAATGTTGGTATACAATTCAAGTTAATTAATCTACATAGAATATTACTCTATAATTAACATGTCCTAGTCTACCATACCACAAATTAGAAGGCTCAAGTAAATAAACAGAAGAGTTATTCATTTCATTGATTTTCGGTTTAACAACCATTACATTAAGCTTAAACAGCCCATGAGAAGCATAACCTCACCTACAACCATTCCATTTTTCATCAAAATTACAACCCCTGACTCAAAAACAATGCAAAAATCGTGCTTATCTAAAAGTGAACCAGATATCATTTTTTTATGAATATCTGGTACAAACAACATATTATTAAGAGTTAGTTCCTTCCCAGACGTCATCTTCAGAACCACTTTTCCTTTTCCTTTGACCTCAAAAGTAGTTGAATTTCCCATGTACAGCTTCTCGCGGCCGTCTTCAGCTGGCTCAAAGGAACTAAATATTTCTTTGACAGAACACACGTGCCTAGTAGCCCAAAGTCAATCCACCATTGTTTTGGGTTTGAACCCACCAAGTTCACCTTAGAGATCACCTCAGCCAAGTTCATATCTGACAACTCTTGGGAAATTTCCTCAACCATGTTAGCCTCTCGGTTCCTCTTTGGTTTCTTACAGTTTGAGGCCTTGTGACCCTTGCCACCACAATTAGAGCATTTTCATTCGAATTTCTTCTTGGAAATACCTCATTCCGGTCCCAAATTGTTGAACCCTTTACCAGTTTGCCCAAATTTCTTTTTGCCTTTAGAGTTTGGCCATGCTCCACAACATTAGTTTTAGCAGCCACAACATTAGTTTGGCCATGCTCCTTCCACAATGCGAAGCCTAACAACAAGTTCTTCAACGTTCATCTACTTTCTTTTATGCTTCAGATAGTTCCTGAAATCTTTCCAAGCTGGTGGCAATTTTCAATTATTGCGGCCATTGGAAAGTTTCGCTCAATAAACCATCCAATCGGCATGAATTTATGCAAGATCACCTGAAGTTCTTGAACTTGACTTATCACAGGTTTGAAATCAACCATTTTAAAGTCATGGAAACGGCCAATAATAAACCTTTTAGCCCTCGCATCCTCAGACTTATATTTGTGGTCAAGAGACTCCCACAATTCTTTAGGAGTTCGTTTATAGCTATACACATTGTACAACGGATCTGCTAATCCATTCATGACATAGACCTGCAAAGGAAGTTGGCATGATTCCAAGCATCCCCCGCATGAGCGGCTTCTGCATCTATTTCATCCTCACTTAACTTGGGAGGATCTTCAGTCAATAACCTTGTTAGGTTCAACGTAGTCAAGTAAAAATATCATTTGTGGCCAATGTTTGAAATCCAAGCCGATGAATTTCTCCGGTTTCTTAGCATGATTCATAGGCACATTAATAGTGGGGTTAGCCACCATACGAGGCACAATCGGGTTAGCCACTGGGTTAGGCACAACTGGATTAGGCATAACACCTGTCTAATTTTGTGCCAGTCGGAACTTCAGAGTTCAAATCAGATACAATTTTTGAAATAGAAATCAAAGTTTAGCACTTTGATTAATCGGAACAAAACCGATAAGAACAAATATATTAAAAATTTGTTCAAAATTTTATTTTAAGGTCCAAATTTTGATTTCCTTCCGCTCCAAATTTGCTCGGGATATTAATCTTCTTAGTCCAAAATAAAATATTCGAACCAACTTAATCAATACAATTAACAAAAGTTAGTATACCAAATATACTATAAAAAAAATTAGTAAAGTGCAGTGTTAATTTGACATTGTGCATGAACAACACGAAATAATATGGATATCAATTACAATGATTAATAATGTTCAAACAATCAGTAAACAATTATAGAGTTACAATTGAACAAAAAAACTTCTGCTGACTTCAAATCCTAAACTGCAACAAGTACATATCTTTTTTTTTTTTTTTTTTTTGTGATATTATATAAGATCAATCTAGATTGCGAAGTGCTTGGCCAAAAGCATCATTTACAAGTGCAACATCTATTTCAACAATAAGAAATACATGCCAACAGATATGTTTATTACACGAGAAGTCTCCTGTCAGACGATCTAACCATTAGACGGATCCTAACACCCAAACCCAAATCTATACCCAGTCTCTTTTTAATTAACCTTCCGGACCAAATCTGAAAATACTCTATTTGTCCCCTCCACCTATACAACACGTCTTTCTCTCTGTGTGCAAACTAAAGTCGTAGATTGTTGTGGCTCTTGTATTAGGTTTTGTGCGTCCAGTCTCTGTCCCATGGGTCATAAGCTATCCCAAATACCCGTTCATTTCTACAAAAAATATCAAAAATCATGAAATGGGTTCTTTTGTTTGAATTGTAGGCCTCCCTGCCATTCTATCAGCATTTTGAAACCCACCAATTTCAGGCATAATTTCTTTCTTAAGTTTGTTTATATATTAAATTTATGCTTCCAATAGGTCAAGTTTTCGAAGGGATTTATAGATTGAGAATTGCTCTAAATGAAGAATATGAATATTGTCATTAATAATGGACGAGGGGAGTAGACAGATTCAATTTTTTTTTTTGTAAATGGTACAAAATAACCATTTCCAAATTGTAAAGATTAAAAATAGCCAACTTTTTTAAACACATCTTTTTTAGTCATTTTGGGGTGTGAAATGACATTCATACCCTTTAATCATATTACATTAGGTCATATACCTCTTTTTCTCCTTTTCACTTTCTCTCTCTCAGTTTTGGTTCTAAGACATAAAATATTCCGGCGAATTTCCGGCCACCGTGTTTTTCGATCGTAATCTCGAAACAATGTAACCATTTTGTTTTATAGCTCATCCTTTATTTGTTTTAGTGTCGTATTTAGTTTGAGGTTGGGTATACAAAAGATTTGAAAACCATAAACATGAAAAAATCCAGTTCGAAATAAGCTTGAACAACAACCTGCAAATATAACTCGGCTTGAATTTTTTTGTGGTACAACTCAGATTCGAGTTTCTAACTGACTCAATATCGAGTCATAATGACTCAATTTCGAGAAAAAAAAACTCGACTTCGAGTCACTCGAAGTTAAGTTAGATAAGAAAAAATTTACACTCGACTATTATCAATAATAGGAATTAGCAACATTTCGAGTATTTCAGAATAATCAAAAGCCCTTTTCGAGTTATACTACAAAAACCCTTTTCGAAATCCATTATAGGAATTAGCAACATACATTTCGAGTATTTCAGAATAATCAAAAGCCCTTTTCGAGTTATACTACAAAAACCCTTTTTGAGTTATCTAATTTTGTGACTCGAAATCCAAACTCGATTTCGAGTTACCCATCATCTTCTTCGCCCAGCTCCTTTCCGCCATTAACAACACAAAAACCAACTATCACATCTAAACCCTAGAATCTCTACAAAACCTACAACAAATCCTAACCTAAAACAAGTATAGACAATCTAAATCAACAAAAATCCATGATACTACACAAATGTAGAAAATGGGTTAGAGGTCGATGCGGTCTCTATCTTCTTCTTCGCCGTCAATGTCGCCGGTTTCGGTCACTGTAGCTTTTTGAGTTTTTGGTGTAGTTGGTAATGTTAAACTTGTAAAGGGCTTTTGAACTACTAAAGGACAAGTTTGGAATTTCACACCCCAAAATGGCTAAAAAAGATGTGTTTGAAAAATATGGCTAAAAAACATTTTCAATTGGCCCAAAAGACCAAAAAAAACCCACTGATTTTCTTTTGTGTGTTTCTTTGGTCTTTTTCTTTACTAGAAAGGGCATTCATTAATCATTCATGTCATCCAAGTGTTTGTTAATTTGACTGAATCGACTCTAACGCGTTTCATACGACTACTAATACTTTTCAAGGAGACTACTAATCTTTTTTATTGGAAAAACTAATACTTTTAATGGGAATTACCAAAACCTTTAAGATGAAAACCTAATAGTTTTCTGGAGGACTACTAATACATTTCACAAGGATTACTAATACTTTTGACGGAAAAAGCTAATAATTTTTAGGGTGACTATTAAATATTTTCAAGAGAATTACATTATAATACTTTTTAGAGAAACTAATAATACTTCTCAGATGAAAAACTATTACTTTTCAGAATTTCTGTGATACTATATCACTATTCAATATTACAAAAACTAATACTTTCAAGTGAACTACATACTAATACTTTTCATATGAAAACCCAATACTTTTCAGCGCTCTCGTGATACTATATTATTGTCCAATATTACAAAAATTAATATTTTCAAGTGAACTACGAACTAATACGTTTCAGAAGGACTGCTAATACTTTTCAAAAGGACCGCTAATACTGGTCTCTAAATATTACAAAAATGTCACTGCTAATTAAACAAAAACCTCACCGGGTCGGATGTTGAGATCCATCTAAAGAATTTTGGCCCGTTACACCGTCTAACATAAATTTTTGTCTTATTACAATGAACACCAACAGTGGGGAAAAAGTATATATTATCAAGTCGGCAACTCAAAACTAAACTGGATTAGACTATCAAATGGTATATTGAATTCAATGTTACAGATAAAACACTTAATGGAATCTGTTTTATGTTTATTATAAAATATGAAGAATTGTATTCAACTAGTATAATAAAGAATTACATAATGAAAATGGAATTACAAATTACAGAACAATAGTCGAAATTTGTAATAAACTAAATCACATAAGCACGATATAAAATTGGTTCGAATCGTGTGTTGAATACACTATCCTTAAAATCGTCTCCTATTCTGGACGTATGTTTTCCAGGATAAGATGGGAAAAAATGGGCTACCTCAAAAGTCCCGCGAACTGACAATAATGCCTAGAAATCACCACCAAAATGCAACTGGAAGCTAAGAAACACAAGAGCAATATGCAAGGAATTTTGTTATGCAAGTGTAGGAGTTGTGTTGTTGTGTAGATTGTGAAAAATTGGACCACCTTTTATAGGCTTCAAGATCAACCCATATTAACTCGCTACTATCCCAGACTTGGAGCATTCACTTTCCACTCCTACATGACTTGAGAGTTTCAAGTGCCACTACCCCAAGAATCCACTCTCCCATTATTCCATGAGTTAAGAGTTTTAGGTGTTGCAAAATTGAACACCATTGTAGTTAAATAATGAAAATTATGGAAAAAGCACAAATTCCATTCAATTTTTCCAACAAAACTACTCAGTGCTTAATTTGGCTGTGCTTCACACTTATAACGAAAAGGAAGATGACCTATTACGGAAGACTGACCTAATATCGTATTACATGCGTGATATGTTATGAATCCATCTGTCAAATATTGCAATCTAAGACATGGCTCAAGCAATAAAGGAGAAGCCTTTCAGGTTGTTTTACCTACTTTTTCAAAAGGTAATTTGGACTTGCTCAATTTACTATCCACTTACTCATCAAACTGAAATGAGACATTATATGCTATCCTAGTTAAAAAAAACCTAAATTTGAATTTTACAATCCAAACATTTCTCAACAAGTCACCTCTCTACCTAAAGTCGTCCATAATTCAAACGAGCCTTATGGTACCCAGGCCAGCACGTCTGAACGGCCCAGGTCCTGAGTATAGCAGACTATTTATTATTGGGCTTGCTCATTTTATTCACAATTGATCGACACTGACTCCGGCTAGATTCAACCTATCCTAGACTACGCCTTCTAAAGTCTTTCGGAAATACTTTGGGTCCACTTTTCCCTTGTATGTGGACATGTCTTCATCTTAGTGTCCGGGCAAGGGCGGAGCTAGACCGTAAATATTGGGGGCTGAAACATTTTGGGGACCAAATCAATAAAAAATAAATATTTAGTACTAAAATTAATATTTTAAAATAGAGGAAATTACACAAAATACCCTGTTTTTTTAAAAAAAAAAAGACAAAAATATCACCCTATCACTAATCTACCCCATCCGGTCTTAAACTTCCCAAATATACCCACCAAATTTCTTTTCTTATCAGTTTTTTACCCTTCATCAAAGTCGGGTGCTAAAAAAGATACTGACAAATTGGACAACCCTAGCTTTCTATCGGAGGAATCTTTGATTCAGAAAATAATGTTATTGATCCCTATCTAGAAGAGCAAGGTTTGATGTGTCAATTTTCTTCCAGTTCTCTGATTATTGCAAATCCTTTTCATCTGATTTTTGACAAGGACTCGTGTTATATAGGTATGGATGATCCTGAGACCATTCTCGCACCTCTGGCAAATTATTTGAGACCCATGCTCCTAAATTCATGGATGGAAAGGAGAAAGGCTGTTTTTACAGAGAATGCTCAGAAAATGAAACTGGTGCTTGATGTTTCTTATGTTTTCATACCTTCCCACAATTTAGATTTTGATTTCAGAAGCGCCATGTCTTCGCCGCACCACGTCACCGCACCATCGACGCCTAAGCGCTTCGGCGAATACTATTTTAGTGCTCCGATCAATCCTTCTCATCTCTCTCAATTCTATCGTGATTTTGACGACTTGTTCGTTGCTAGTGGTGGTGGCTCCGCCGTGGTTAGTGGCGGCAGTGCCTCTTCTGAAGATGATTTTGTGTTTGATTTGAGCGAAGATTGGGAAAAAGCATCGGTATCCGCTGATTTAAGGGAAGATGATAGAAATTTGATTTTAGGATTTTGACAGATGAATTGATTTTAGATTTTTGCAAAGTTTCTTTAGTTTTAGAAACCGGGTGTCGTTTTATGCCTTTTCTTGATTTTTGATGTTCTGTTCTGAGCAAATTTTGGATTGGGAATCGCGGTCGTGTCGAAGAAGATGATGAATGTTTCGTACGGGGCGACGAGGATTGGGTGAAGATTTTGTGGTTGATTTCGAGTTTTCATCCGACGGGGTGAGGCTCTGCAACTGTTTGATGAAATTTCGAGCGAAGACTCAGAGGTTAAACTCAATTTTCTGTGTTTTTTTATTATTTTGTGATTTGAAGTTTTTCGTTTGTTTCGATGTTGTTTCTTTTATGTTTCTGTATTTCCATTTATTTGTTCTTTTTTATTATTTTTGATTTGTTGTGTTATATATCTAACTGTGTATCGTTTTTTATTTCTTTTATAGTGGATGTGGGATTTTTTGTTGCTTGTTATGCCGAGCACTTTATTGGTGGGAAAGCTATGGACGTTGAAGCGTTCGAGATAGAGAATGAACAAGCAAGGCTCACTAATCTGCTTCACAATCATGCTAAGTTGAAGCTGCAAAATGATGATGACGATGACAACGACATTGAGTTTCTACCTCCACTTCCTAATGATTTTAGAGAATTGTTGATATGTTAATCTTAATGATGGTGTAATCAGTTGAAACATGTAAGAAACATAAATGAAACATGTAAGAAACAATTGTGAAACAAGGGATCATGTGATAAAAGTTTGTAGTAAATTGCTTTTAAATTTAGAGAAATAGTGTATTTTTTTCCCATATACTCTTTCGTTTTTTTTTGTCATCCTTGTAAATGTTGATCTTGCTTCATTTTCGATGTCTGCATGCCTAATCTTGAACTAAAGATCTCACGTACTGTAGCAAAGTTGTTACTAGTAGGTCTTTCACCACTACAGTTGATGCATTCAATAATTATATGATGTTGGAAGTCAATACAAAGTATTTTTTGGTCTAATAATGGAGTCGTGTCCATTTCTCGTAGCCGATGATGGACAAGTAAGCTCAAATTTTCTGAATTGAATTTGTTGTTCCAAGATTTCTTTTAGGGTGCTGAATGTGCAGTCCATTGGAATCAGTATTCTTGTTATCTCAAAGTTGGTATACTCTATATTTTCTTCCCATTGTCCATTGTGGCATACCACAACTGAGATTTTCACCATGCAACTGTGGAATGCAATGAAAAGTTGGCTAAATGAAACATATAAGAAACATAAATGAAACATGTATGAAACAACAAAGAAACAACAAAGAAACAAAAAAGAAACCAACGCAAAAATCAGCGGAAAATGGGTGTTTTTGTCATAAATCAGCGAAAAATGGGTATTTTTGTCAAAAATCAGCGGAAATGGGTATTTTGTCCAAAATCAGCGAAAAATGGACATTGTGCAAGGATTAAGTTTGAAAAATGGGTTATTCATGTCCTTTTCCCTTTAAAATAAATATGAATGGCCCATTCATATCTAAGGATACGCCCCTGTGTCCGAGTGCTCTTACCTCAGCCCATGCAAAAATGTCTCAATTCCAGCCTAGATTAGTCGGCCTAATTGACATCCTAAGCCCATCTGGCCACCTTCTGGGTTTGCGGAGAAACTAAAGAAAACTAGAGATGGGCCCAGACGCCGAGTCCACGATTTTTTTCCTTTTTTTTCCAACCTAGAGTATCTCTACATCAACCGAGGACACAGGCCCCACACTTTCTTCGGACTATGGATACCAAAGTATCCTCATATCAGCCGGAAACAGAAACCCCACACTTCCTTTGGACTATGGGACATTCGTCCGCGATAGTCAAGGTTTGAACCCAATTACAACCTCAAAACCAATAGGCCAACCCTTGAGAGTTGCCCGCGATATTTATGTGTTAAATATATATATGTGAAATATTATTTTCCAAAACAAATACCATCTCGCATTTATATTTCTACTATACTAAATGATTGATAATTTTAGAAGTACTAATAAATATAACACAAAAAATTATTTATGTATGTATATTTTTATGAAAATATATAATTGATAATTAAAAATAATACTTGAATTTTTAAAAACATAAATCGGAGTTCTGCTCCGCCCCAATCTTTTTCCCTGAGCGGGGATGGAAGCCAAAACCGATCCATGTCCCATTGCCATTCTTATAGAGAACTCAATCATCCTTGATGTATTAATTAATTTTATTTCATAATAAGAACAATAAAAACATACAAATAACAACAATATCTTATCAAGCACAAAAGCTTGAACTAAAACTCAAAACTAGCATATATTTCGTGAAATTCATCCTCGCCAAATTTCGTTAAATGTACAACGTTCGGCTACGAATCTATTCAACCTTCCCCAAAAGATACATTTTATGACTTCTTCAATTTTTTCATAAAATACAGAAAAACAAATAACTATTATCAATGCGGCTTAACCTCCACTCCCACATCTTTCAATGACTCAAGACGTACAGGCCTGCAACAACACAAAACAGATCACTCTATCAAAAATCCCACTTCTATTTCAAAATCATAAAAAATAGGGATAATTACAAAAAGTACCCCTAAGGTTTGACCTAATTACAAAAAAACTTACAAAGAGGCTTGATTTGGTGTTAAAATTAAGGGTTAATCTGCAATGATTTTACAAATATGAAGGGGGATTTTGAAATATATTTCAAACCTCAGGGTACTTTTTGTAAGTTTTAAAGTTAGCTGGGTTTTTTGTAATTAGATCAAACCTCGGGGTACTTTTTGTAATTATTCCTAAAAAATAAGACAACCTTAGTACAAACCTCGTAAAAACATCGCCACGAATAGGATCATCCATGACTTCCTGGCGATCAAAGTCCTGAATATGAGCAATCTTCCGGAAGAAAGACTGCTTCAAGAACCTTTCGCCGTCCTCCGCCACGCGCTCCGGCTCCACCACTTCCGGAATCGTCTCCCTTCTCGATTTCTTTAGGGTGACATTCGGCGCTCGGACCATCTGATGGAACACCGTGAACAACCCGAAACCCATCTGTAACGCTATCATTCCAGCCGCAACGTACACTGGAACAAAATCGCCCTGTCTTTTTGACCTGTCACGTAGCATCAACCACAAACCAAGTCATTTACACAAAGTTCACCTAAAAATATTGGCAATTAATTAAAACTTCCTAGAAAATATATTTTACCAAAAATAAGGTACCTACAAATGTACTATAACATTTAACAATAGAAAACTAAAATTCGAAACTATTCATTTAATTTAGCTAGATAATAAATCAACGACTTAATTTAATTTGACAAATCATACTTGGATTTGATGCCATCTGGAGAGGCAAGAGAATGGTGAGCCGTGGGGGCGTATGCTTTCACTTTCGAGGAAGTTGATGTGGTAAAACTCGAACTTCCTCGTAACCCCTTAACCATTGATTTCCAGTAAGCCTGCAAACACCAATAAAATAAATTATACAAGAACCCTAAATTATAAATACATGATTTCGCTTCTTTAAGCTAAAAGTTGGCTCTAAGATAAGTACCGCTGTCCTGAAAGCCATTGTATGATATTGAAGTAACAAAAATCTGATTGGAAATTTTCAAGAATTGATAATTAGATAGAGTAATTCGAAACTTTGAGATTGTGATCGTGTTTGGATGGGATAGGATTGTTTCGCTATTTTATAGGAGAATATGAAGAGAAATTGGAGATTTTAGTAGAGAGTGGACATGCAAAAAAGGGATACTTGTCACAAAGCTAAGGGTACAGCGTCACCATGGGTACCTCTTTGAAGCAACACGTCAATACTCTGGCAGCTGATGTATTTGTGATCTTTTCTTAGTATAATTTAATTAAATAAGCTGTCTGTATTTTGCAGAAAAGTATTAAATAAATAAAAATAGCATAATTAACATCCATTCCAAAAAACCGAAGCTTTAAACGGATTAAGTTTTAGTACATTATGAGCCTCAAGCCCATTGTTCTCAGTTCATCTCAAAAATAGTAAAATACAGTTCATTGACTGCTTATTCCAAACTGGGCCCCGGCAACATGGAAAATTTCCTAAAAGTGTAATAAAATAAAATGAAAGCGAGATATTTTTAAAATATAAATCATAAAATATTTTAGTTAGTTTCATTAGTAATGGGGGTAAAATTGGTTTTTTCCTATTTTATTATTTGTGTAATTATTTGATGTTGTTTTTCCAAGGTATATCACTCCAAGTCAAAGATTATGACAAAAGTCAAAGTCTTCTTCTTCCCAATGGGGAAGCCTTTATAAATTTTCTTCTCCGAAAGCTAGAAATTCTTTATATGGGAACTTGCATGCACACATGCAAACGTTAGACGGACCCCGGGATTATCCCAGGGAGGCCCCTCCAACGCTCAAGTCAGCACAATGATTGAGAGAGAAATTAAAATAGTAAACAAATACTGAATTAATGCGTAAGAGTCAGATAACTTACAAATGAAGAGGAGGGAATAATTAATTACGGTGTAGCTAGCAGATAGCGGTGAACAAGGTCGTATTCCTTAGGGATTGAATATGAAACACATAAAGTATAGTAATGTCATACTTCAATTTTATTGAAACAATCGGAAATCAAAAGTTATTATCTAAACTAATCCTAAATTATCAAATAAGAATATCTAAATATTTTTAAAAACTCGAATTTCACAAGATTTCAAATAAATACGAAAGCAACCCTAGGAACATAATCGCAACATATTTCATAAATATTAATTCCAATTAATGTTTTAACAAATACGAAAACAAACCGTTGATTAATAAGAATTGTTAATATCCATACTCAAACAAACCGTTGATTAATAAGAATTGCTAATATCCCTATTTAACAACTAATATTAACTCCCAAAAGATCTTAGAATTGAAGCAAACCTCCACAAACAGTTAAAGTCTCCCGACTCTATACCCATTTATGTTAGGAATTCATTTTTCGTAAGTTAGAAATCATCTCCCGAATTATGAACTAACAAATAAGACATGCAAATTATTGGCCAGATAATCTACAACAAATTACACTCAAATTCATAAATAGGACACAAGAAATCAATTAAGAAGAAACAATCAAATAAAATTAACATCAATCCACAGTTTTGATCATGCTCTAGGATCAAGAATTTTAGCCTAACATGTTTGAAACAAATTCATAGACAAACTTGAAATCAAATAAGTTGACATTGAATCAAGTACAAAATAAAAGATCTAAAGTAAGATGATAAAACACTTCTTGTCAGGATGAATCCTACTTAACTCAATTTTCACTTTAAAAAAGAAATAACTAAAATTTGAAAAAATACAATTGTTTTATTTAAATAACTCAAAATGGGGATTATCACGTGGGTATGGTATGGGTATGGGTATGAATATAATAAATGGGTATGGGGATTTAAAAGAAATGCTCTAACTAAAATGTTGAATTCTAACACTTTTGTTTAATCTTTTTAATATTTTGCTATTTTTTATAATATATAGCGCCTTCGTAGTTGTGAAAGGTCTTATGTCGTTCTTCGTTGTAATGTTTATCTTGCCATACAAGTGTGTAAAATTTTGTATCTTGAGGTGTAAAATCGTGTGTGTTCAGCTTAGGGCTTGGTCTTCCTTTTATAGATGCTTTAAGAGATCTCTCGTAGAGGACTGACAAAATTAGAAAACAAAATTAGCCGCAGAACAAAATACATGGTCGTGTATTAATACATAGACATGTCGTGTATTTGGTTTGCTCTCTGAAAATTGCAGAATACACTTCACATGGTCATGTGACAGAATACACGGTCGTGTAAAGGTATACGGTACGTGTGACTTGTAAACGTGTGAATTTGCTCATGGGGTCTTCATGAAAGTTATAACCCTTTCTCTTAGCTTTCCATAACATCTCGAATCAACTCAATTTTGTTGAGAAATTTATGGCCAAAATATTAAACCCTGCCAGTGCTGAAAATTATTGACACGTTTGGACGTTTTCGAAAGCAATTCTCTTTTGTTCGATCGTCCATGCTTCTTTCCTTCATGTATTCATTCTTCCTTTGGCTCTTGACATATCTTTTGGAATATGCTATCGTTTTTTATCCAATTTAGCTTCATTTACTGTATAAACACACAAAGATATGTAATATTACGCCCAACAAAGGAAAGTAACCAAAACACACTAAATATCCTTGCAAATGTATATATATATATATATATATATATCAAAATTCCCCTAAATGCACGTATATTTTACACATATCAATCTTTTCATACCTGGGTGATGGGCCCCTAGGCCGTGTAGACGAAATTGGCATATGGGCCAGTCCCAGACTCCTTTGGGTCGGGTTATTCCATTAATAGCTCATTGGAAAATAATATTATTCCAATATATAAATTGAATTATATATTAATTATTAAATATCATTTTTACCCCCAACATAAGCCCTTCAGCTCCGGTGCTGTGGGAGAATAGAGCAGTGCGGAAGCTAAACTGATATCCTGTCTAGCTTGTCTTAAAATTCCTTGAAGATTTTGATACTTGAGTCCTCATATTCAATGCGACGGCGACGATCCACAACTTAAATACGAACCCGAGAACCCAATGAGACAGAATCTAAATAGCAGCGGAATAAATAACAAGTACAAGTACATCTTAAAGTCTACAATCCATCATCCAAATTACAACCCGAAAATCAACAAAATATAGTAGCTTAAAGTCAAAGGGTCCTACGCCCTTTAGTTACAAACCCGAAGAGAAAGAAATACAATAGTCCAACAACAACACAAGATAAGAGGCCAATCAACAACAAGAAGAAGTAACGAATCCAACAAGCGTAGTACAAGGTCTCAATCCCGAGCCGGTTCCGCATCCTCAACGAAATCCTCATCTAAGGTTAGAAAATAGGTGGGGATGAGACAAAAATCTCAGTGGATGGGGTGATCGTGTGCGAGTGTGGCGCCATATAGTTAATGTGAGAAAACAGTTATATGAAAACGCGTGAGTATGATGCATGGATTCACACACAGTTCGCAAGCATCGTGATAAAATATTTAAAGAATATACTTATACAGTTCAAGAAAACAGTTCATGGTCACACAGGCACTATGTGATTCAGTCAAGACAGGTAGGATTGCGTACGGAAGTGTAATGCCAATCCCAATGCAAGGCAAATAATGGTTGCGTACGGATTTGTAGCACCAACCAATGCAAAACAGGTAGCGGTTGCGTACGGAAATGTAACGCCAACCAAAATTGGTCCGATAACTCCGGAATCGTGTGGATCAGACAGCGATTCCTTCGTTCTTCCTTGTAACTCCCCAGTCAGTATGGTTCAAGACCGGCGCATTATCGCTCCGTAGGCAAAGACGAAATCCACATTGGAGCTTGCAAGGCTCGGATCCGTCATAATCATGATTATACCTCAGGTACTACGACCCGCTTCCCTTGGACAAACTCCATCCCTCGATTTGGATTAGGGCGATGGGGGAAGAGTGGAATAGCGGCCGAGCCTGCCCGGCTCCATCCCCGACGTATCCATTCCGACTGTGAGCTCGACACACCAAGTTGACTCAGGCAGGAAAGTAATTACAATTATAGGCAGTCAACCAGACAGTCGAGTATTATTGATTCAGGAAGCAGTTTTAGAAAGATTTTTGAAAAACGCGAGTGGCAATTATGGCGTTGGTGGAATATTTGGATGAAGATGATCATCGGAAGGATAAGCAATCTTCGATAACTTGAAAGATTAGGTGGAACATAAGTCCCGTTATAGATTCAATTCGCAAGGCGAGGAAGTCGCTCCGCGATCGGGTATTAATCGGTCAAATTGATCCGATAAGTCAAGGGTTTTTTTTTGGAAAGTAAAATACTTAAATTAAATCTCCAAGTCAGAGAGTCCAGGGCTATTTTAGTAAAAAGAAAATAATTTGAGTTAGGTCCTTTATAAAAGAAAAATTGTAATTTAGCCCCGTTTTGTAAAAACTAACACTTTTGGGGTTAAAAATTGAATAATTAAATATCCCGACCTTGGAAAATTATGAGGTCAGTTCCTAAATTCTCCAAATTGTCCAGAGATTCAGGTTTTTAAAGTTTTGAGGTCGAGTTTTTATAAAAATCTTTCCAAATTTGTAAAAATTGCCAATTCGGACCTTAAGTTTTAAAAATTCGGAACTCACAAACCGGAAGGGATTTTAATGTGATTCCAGTTGGAAACTGTCACTAAGGTTAGTAGGATATTGGGACAAAAGCAGTTTTTAAAAGCAATATGTGTAGGTCCTTTAACTTTTGAAAATATCATTTTTGTCCCATTTTAAAATAATTGTCTTTAAGGCTTTTAGGGGTCCAATTATTATGAAATTTGAACCTTGGGTCCAAAATATAATTAAGTTATAGTTAAGTTAGTATTTCCAGGTGCATGGGCTTCATAAGTCCTGGAAATTTCATTTGGGTCCTCAAGTTTAGTATTTTACACATTAGTTCCTCAATTTTTGAAAAATTACTTTCCAAGCCTTAAACACTTGGATTTTTGGAATACTTTTAAAATATGTAATTCCCAGTACCTTAAGAGTAAAAATTTCAAATTTTAAAGTTAAGGTCTGGTACAATTTTAAAAATTGCAAAGTAGCCCTTAAACTTTCAAAATTTTACAATCTAGTCCTTGGGCTTTTAAAGGTTGATTTTATTTATCTTAAAACTCTTAAAACTTTATTAAAATGTCCAAAATTTATTTTTGAACCTGAGTACAGTCCCAAATTTCGAAATTTGCAGAGGGGTCCTTTAGCTTTTATTTTCTTGCAATTTAGTCCACCAACTTTCCATTTTTACATTTTTAAGTCCAAAATTGAAATTTAATCAATTATGCTCGACTTTTCCAGGTTATAAGGCATCCAAAACATAGATTTTAAATATCATACACATGCATGTCCAATACATACAAGAATTCATCAATTAGAACATTAAAGTGTACACGCATGCACCTAAAATTCAATAAATAGCAATTTTGAGCAACTCTTGAGAATTTTCATAACTTGATACATAAAATTGACATGCAATACATAGATTATATATATCTCAAGGCTCATGATCAAATTTTCTACATGCATTTAATCAAAACACCTAAAAGTTGGAAAATATTTTTCCACCCACCTTAAATTTGGAAATTGTGAAATAAAAGGATAATTTCACAATTTTTGGATGAGGCTTCTGTTAGATAAATGTTTTTATCATGATTTTGATGATTATGTTCGATTTTGTTCAAATATGTTTTTAAACCAAAACTATGTCCCTAAATGTTGTCTAAATACTTCCGGTCAACTTAAAATGTTTTTACTATTTTTCGGAGTATTTCTAGAAGTTTATTTTCAATAAAACATTGGACAACACATTTGTTTCAGGCTTGACCGGTCGCCCTATAGGGCAACCCGTACTTGAGTTGAGTCGAGAAACAGAAAATGTGACGTAAGAAAAACAGTCGGCGGCCGGTCGACCACCAGTGGGCGCAGGTGCGGTCGTCGTCGGTCGGCCGGCGGCGGCGAATTGCACGCAAGTTGGATTTTTGTTTCAGACTTCTCTGTTTCGTAAAATCGTCAAGGGCAACCGGTCACAGCTATGGGCGACCGGTCGCACCCCCCTTTGACCGGTCCCCCTGTGTAAAAATTCGCAGAATTCAATTTCAATCTTATCTCTGCGCGACCGGTCGAGCCCCATGTTTATCAGCAAACTATCCGTTGCGTTTTCAGACAACTTTTCCCTATTTTGTGGGATTGATTTCTAACAGCTATATTGATCATTTTAAATGGTTTCTTTTGCAAAGCAAATCACTCCCCAAGAGGAGGAGCCAATGTCCGGAAATGAAAGCCAAGTCCTCTCCTATAAATAGAGGCTTCATTCAAGCAACAAGATACAACACACAATATACAAGCAAAGAGCAATTGAGCAAACACTTTCATATATCTTGTTGTATTAGCCTAAGCACTTTCATTTGCACTTATTTGAGGTCTAGGCTTTCAATTCTTGATTACACTTGTACTCATATTGTATCAATCATTATTGAGTTGTAATCTTGATTTTGGTCATCATTCAACACAAGACATCCTTGTGAGTATTCTTGTGGTAAGAATACACTTGGGTGATCTAGGTGATAGGTGTTTGAAGGTTGTGGTAATCTTCAAAGGTGTTGTAAGAGGGTTGTGGTAATCCTCAAGGTGGTGAAAGAGGGTTGTGGTAATCCTCAAGGTGTTGTATTAATTTTTGGTAAATTAATAAAATCTTTTTTTCTTTTAAAATCCATCCCGGATATACTGGGGTGGTAGAGGATTAGGCCCTAGGTGGGTTGAACCTCTTTAAATCAACGAGTGTTGTTTATTTTCCGCATTTACATTCTTGTTATCTACTCGTTGTTTCAAAAAGAGGGTGATTTGCGAAAAATCGGCATAATCTATTCACCCCCCCTCTAGATTATTGTAGCCACTTGGATTTACAAGTGGTATCAGAGCCAAACTCTTTGGCTAGCTCGTTCCGAGTAAAGAGGAAAGATCCATGGCTACAAATGATGCTCATCTTACCACCGCGCCCACCAACAAGCCACCACTATTCGACGCCAACAACTACGCATTTTGGAAAGACCGTATGGAGTGGTTCCTACAAGGGTGCGGGTTCAACATTTGGAATGTGGTCATTGAAGGAGTTGATCAACCAACAAAGAAATCGGAAGATGGCACTTTGGCTCCTAAACCTTTCAAGGAGTTTGATGAAAACGACAAAAAGGCTTTCTCTCTAAACGGTAAGGCCTTAAATATTTTGCATTGTTCTCTTACCGCCACCGAGTACAATCGCATAAGAGGCATAAGGTCGGCACATGAGGTTTGGGAAAAATTGGAGACAATCTATGAAGGGACTAAGAAAGTCAAGCAAGCAAGAAAGACCATGCTTGTTAAATACTTCGAAAACTTTAACATGTATGATGGCGAAAGCATCTCCAAGATGGTGGAAAGGCTTGACAATATTGTCAATCCTCTTGTGGCCCTCGGCAAGGTCATCTCCGAAGAAGAAAAGGTGACCAAGGTATTGAATGCACTTCCCGGGTCATGGTCCGAAAAAGTAACGGCAATCACGGAGGCACAAAATCTTGAGACACTCAAGTTTGATGAACTTATTGGAAATCTACTCATCTATGAAGTCTATCTCAAGGAGAGGAAAAATTCCAAACCATCCACAAATCAATCGGGTATGCAAATTATTTCTAAAGGTCTTGCTTCTTCTTCTAATAATGCATACTATGATAATGATGATGATGATGAGGAGACGGCCGCACTTGTTCGAAAATTTGCAAAATTTGTGAATAAAAATAAAGCAAGAAAACCAAGAGATAATGCTTGCTTTAAATGCGGAAAACCCGGACACTTCATTGCCGATTGCCCGAAGCTCGATGAAGAAGAGCAAAAGAAAAGGAAGCCTTTCACTAAAAAGAAGGCTCTAAATGCGGAAGTCAAAACATGGGATGAACTACTCGAAACAACCGATGAGGAAGGAGAAACCGAACACGGTCTCATGGCTATAGACGATGAAAACAATGAGGTACACTCAAACTCTTCTACTTCCTCCATAGTTGATGACTTGCAATGTGATTTTGATGAATTGCAAATTGAGTTTCAAAATTTAATCGTTAAATACAAAAACTTGAAAAAGGAGCATAAGGAGATTAAAGTTGAAAAAGAAAAATTATTTACCTCTTATGAATCTCTAGACAAAGCTCATGCTCTTACTCTTACTAGAATTCATTCTCTTGAAACCGAAAAGGAATTACTCACAAAAAATATTGAATGTTTGAAAAATGATATGCATCGTTTCAACATAAGTACGGATAAAGTTACAAAAATTTAGATGCACAAAGAGGTGAGCATTCCAAATCGGGACTTGGTTATAAGCCATTTCAAAGTGTTTTTAAGAAAAATAACCAAAGTCCGACTTTTGTACGTGCTAATAATTATAATACTCCTACTTGTTTTTATTGTGGCAAAGTTGGACATTATGCTAATAATTGCAAATTGAGAAATAGCTCAAGACATGTTTGGAGACCCAAAGGTCTCAAGACTAACCCCCATGGACCCCAAAATTATAGGGTACCTAAAAGGAATTCTTTTGTAGGTAATAGGGGCTATAACCACAATGGAGGATTCAAAATGGCTCGTGGACAGCGGATGTTCACGCCATATGACCGGGAGGAGAGAACTTTTTACCAACATCAAACTCCAAGAAGAGGGTATGGTCATGTTCGACAATGGCAAAGGAAAGATTCTTGGAAATGGAGAAATTGGTAACTCTTCTTTCTCTCTTAGTAATGTTCTATTAGTTGAAGGGCTTAAGTTTAATTTGATAAGTGTTAGCCAACTTTGTGATTCAAAATATGATGTTTCCTTTAATAAAGAAAAATGCCTTATACTTAAAAATGGTGAAATTATTTGTGAGGCAAATAGAAAAGGCAATCTTTATAAAATTTGTACAAGTGATTTGGTTAGTCAAAATGTTTCTTGTTTAGTCGCCAATAATGATTTAACTAGTTTATGGCATAGGCGACTTGGACATGTTGGATACAAGAATTTGAAAAATATTTACAAAAACCAACATGTGAAAGGACTACCCAAATTAAATTTTGAAAATCTTGGCTTATGTGACACTTGTCAAAAGAACAAATTAGTTAAAAGTAGTTTTAAGCCCAAAAATGAAATTTCCACAACCAAACCTCTACAAATGCTTCACCTTGATTTGTATGGGGACATTGGTACGGCTAGTCTAAGTGGAAAACATTACACTTTTGTTATAGTCGATGATTTCTCGAGATATACTTGGGCTCTTTTTCTTACCAATAAAAACGATGCCGTTAATGAGTTCGTTAAGTTGTGTAGACTTATTGAGAATGAAAAAGAAGATACTATCAAGTCTATCCGTAGCGATCGAGGTGGAGAATTTGACGGTGAATTTAGAGTATTTTGTGAAACCAAAGGATATGCTCATAATTTCTCGGCTCCAAGGACACCTCAACAAAATGGAGTAGCCGAACGGAAAAATCGGACATTACAAGAAATGAGTCGGTCCATGCTCAATGAATTTTCACTTCCAAAGTATTTTTGGGCCGAAGCCGTAAGTACCGCTTGCTATGTCATTAATCGAGTTTATATTCGTCCTAAAATGAATAAAACTCCATATGAGCTTTGGAAAGGTAGAACTCCAAATATTAGTTATTTCAAGATATTTGGTTGTAAATGCTTTATTTTGAATACAAAGGATCAATTGGACAAACTTGATCCTAAGGCCGATGAAGGGATATTTATGGGATATTCAACAAAAAGCAAAGCATATCGGGTTTACAATAAGACTAGTGGAGTTGTTGAAGAATCCATCCATGTTAAATTCAATGAAGCTTCGGGAGTTGAAAGAATTCCTAATGATGAAAGTGATGAGGAGGATATTATTGAACAAATTATTCAAATTGATGATCAACCGTCTACATCAAATGATCAACCGTCCACTTCAAATGGTCCTCAAGAAGATAGAGGTGATATCTCGGATCTTCCCGTTGCATTGAAATTTAAGGGAGATCACCCAAAAGATCTTATTATTGGTGATCCCCTTGACAAAGTAATGACTCGGAGAAAATTTGCCGAAAAAGCTCTTATTTCTCAAAAAGAGCCTAAAAATGCTAAAGAAGCTATTGAGGATGAGGATTGGTTTCTAGAGATGCAAGAGGAGTTGAATCAATTTGAAAGAAATGATGTATGGGAATTGGTACCTTGTCCTCCTTCTCAAACCATTATTGGCACAAAATGGGTTTTCCGGAACAAACTTGATGATCAAGGCAACATTGTTCGAAATAAGGCAAGGTTAGTAGCTCAAGGGTATTGTCAAGAAGAAGGTATTGACTATGATGAAACTTTTGCACCGTAGCACGTTTAGAAGCTATTCGTATTTTGCTTGCCTATTCTTGCTTTAATAATTTCAAACTTTACCAAATGGATGTTAAATCCGCCTTCTTAAATGGTATTATTCAAGAAGAAGTCTATGTAAAACAACCTTCGGGGTTTGAAAATTTTTCTAGGCCTAATGATGTTTATAAACTTAAAAAGGCCTTGTATGGTTTAAAACAAGCACCCCGTGCATGGTATGATAGACTTAGTTCTTTTCTTCTACAAAATGGTTTTATAAGAGGTAAAGTTGATACAACTCTATTTGTTTTTGAAAAAGGGGAAGATTGTTTACTTGTGCAAATATATGTTGATGACATTATCTTTGGTGCTACTAATGATTCTTTGTGCAAGAAATTTTCTAAGTTAATGCAAGGAGAATTCGAGATGAGTATGATGGGGGAGCTTAACTTCTTTCTTGGACTTCAAATTAAGCAATGCCAAGAAGGTATTTATATTTCGCAATCAAAGTATACAAAAGAACTTTTGAAAAAGTTCGGCATTGAAGAAGGAAGAACCGTCTCCACTCCTATGGCAACAAATGTCAAAATTGACAAAGATGAGAAAGGCAAGTCCGTGGATGAATCAAAGTATCGAGGTATGATTGGTAGTTTACTTTATTTAACCGCTAGTAGACCGGACATTCTTCATGTCGTATGCCTATGTGCTCGTTTTCAAAGCAATCCCAAAGAATCTCACATGAGTGCCGTTAAAAGGATTTTTCGATATTTGAAAGGCATCATTCAATATGGTTTGTTCTATCCAAAGAATGAAAATTTTTCTCTTAAAGGTTATAGTGATTCGGACTATGCGGGAAATATTGATGATCGGAAAAGTACTTCCGGATCATGTCAATTTTTAGGCGATTGCCTAGTTTCTTGGTTTTCAAAGAAGCAAAACTGTGTTTCTCTTTCAACGGCCGGCCGAATATATTTCCGCCGCATTTTGTTGTACTCAACTTCTTTGGATGAAACAAACCTTAGCGGATTACAAATGCTCTTTTGAAAATGTACCTATCTTTTGTGATAATATATCCACTATAAATATTGCTCAAAACCCGGTTCATCATAACCGTACTAAACATATTGAGATTCGACATCATTTTCTAAGGGATTGTGTTTCAAAACGTAAAATTGAGATATCTTTTGTACCATCTCAAGATCAATTAGCGGATATTTTTACAAAACCGCTATCTTCCGAGACTTTTTCATCAATACGAGCTCGGTTAGGCATAATGCATATTGAATGAAGCTTACGTTTGCATTTTGCACGTTTTTAAAACTTAGGGGCGAAAAATCGGATTTTTGGTTGAAAATTCGGATTTTGGAAAAACTGTCAAAACAGTGGGTTGAAGGAGTTGAGGGCCACCGGTCACCCTAAACCTCGACCGGTCGCCCTCAGCCTCGATCGGTCGCCCTAAGCTGTATTTTGGCTTTTAAACATTCTGTCTTCAGCATTCTTTATTTTAACAAATTTTTGGCCATTTTTCGTCCCCTTTGCCAAATTCACTCAAATTTCATTCAAAAATGGTTTTCATGCATATTTTACACAACATGGACATTATATAGCATGATCATCATCATTATGGCTCACTCTTTCCGATCAAATGGTAAGAATTTCGCTTCTTTTACTCAATTGGGTGGAACCCTTGAGTTTTCGAGTTTCTTGAAAATTTTTGATGTAATTTTCGTATGATCATGATGAGCTTGGTTGTTGTGTTGTTATGTATGATGATTGACTTGAATTGATGTTGAAAATTTTTGGCTTGAACCATTTACAAAGGTTATATTCAACCTCTTTTATTTTTAACGCACACAAGGTGTTCGATGATATGTCGCAATGAAAATTTCAACTTATACATGATTCTCTTGCTTTCAAAAGTTTTCTATACTTATTGAGATCATATTTTGACAAACAAAACAAGCGTATGAACTCTTCATATTACATTTCTCCCATTTTCCTTGGATTATTATGCTTTCATTGCTCAACGGTTAATAAACCGTCCCTTTGGCGCACTTTGATATTATTGTATGGTGTTTTCACCATTCTAACGTTCTTTTTGATGATTCCAAAGGGGGAGAAACAGGATATTAGCTCGTTAGCTCAAGAAAAGCTAATAAAAGCTCGCAATAAGTATTGTGGACTCTAATACCTAGTCCATGGCTTGAATTTTTGAGTCGGATGAAATTGTTTATAAGCTTTGTGACAGGGGGAGCTCCTTAGCGCATGATGCACTCTATATATACTTGTTATAGCTTGTGCTTCTTACTTATAATAATCGTTTGTTGATATGCTCATAAATAGGGGGAGCTTTGTATGAAATACTTCTAACGGATAGTTTACTCGTAAAATCGAAAATTTTATTTGGTTTTTAAAATCATCCTCAAGAAAATTGTTTTGGTTTGTAATCATCAAAAAGGGGGAGTTTGTTAGATAAATGTTTTTATCATGATTTTGATGATTATGTTCGATTTTGTTCAAATATGTTTTTAAACCAAAACTATGTCCCTAAATGTTGTCTAAATACTTCAGGTCAACTTAAAATGTTTTTACTATTTTTCGGAGTATTTCTAGAAGTTTATTTTCAATAAAACATTGGACAACACATTTGTTTCAGGCTCGACCGGTCGCCCTATAGGGCAACCCGTACTTGAGTTGAGTCGAGAAACAGAAAATGGGACGTAAGAAAAACAGTCGGGATGACGGTCGACCAAGTGGGCGGATCGGTGCGGTCGTCGACGGTCGGCCGGCGGGCTTAATTGCACACGCAAGTTGGATTTTTGTTTGAGACTTTCTCCATTTCAGTAAAATCGTCAAGCGGCAACCGTCACTGCGTAGGGCACCGGTCGCACCCCTTTGACCGGTCCCCCCTTGTGTAAAAATTCGCAGAATTCAATGTCAATCTTATCTCTCGCGACCGGTCGAACCCCATGTTTATCAACAAACTATCCGTTGCGTTTTGGACAACTTTTCCCTATTTTGTGGGATTGATTTTCTAACACTATATTGATCATTTTAAATGGTTTCTTTTGTAGCAAATCACTCCCCAAGGAGGAGCCAATGTCTGGAAATGAAAGCCAAGTCCTCTCCTATAAATAGAGGCTTCATTCAAGCAACAAGATACAACACACAATATACAAGCAAAGAGCAATTGAGCAAACACTTTCATATATCTTGTTGTATTAGCCTAAGCACTTTCACTTGCACTTATTTGAGGTCTAGGCTTTCAATTCTTGATTACACTTGTACTCATATTGTATCAATCATTATTGAGTTGTAATCTTGATTTTGGTCATCATTCAACACAAGACATCCTTGTGAGTATTCTTGTGGTAAGAATACACTTGGGTGATCTAGGTGATAGGTGTTTGAAGGTTGTGGTAATCTTCAAAGGTGTTGTAAGAGGGTTGTGGTAATCCTCAAGGTGGTGAAAGAGGGTTGTGGTAATCCTCAAGGTGTTGTATTAATTTTTGGTAAATTAATAAAATCTTTTTTTCTTTTAAAATCCATCCCGGATATACTGGGGTGGTAGAGGATTAGGCCCTAGGTGGGTTGAACCTCTTTAAATCAACGAGTGTTGTTTATTTTCCGCATTTACATTCTTGTTATCTACTCGTTGTTTCAAAAAGAGGGTGATTTGCGAAAAATCGGCATAATCTATTCACCCCCCCTCTAGATTATTGTAGCCACTTGGACTTACAGCTTCTTAGGTCAGCCCCTAAGTCAAGAAAATATCAAAATTTGGAGTTAGAAAAATGAGAGAAAAATTAAGGAGAAAAAGAAGGAAATAAGGAAATGAAAAGGACTACACTTTACCTTGTGTAGTAGATGTTTGGAGACTAGTTGAAGCTTAAAAATTGGAAATTTTGGCTCAACTCCAAAATCTCCTAAGGTCAGCCCCTATTTCTCAAAAATGAAAAAGGGGTGTTAAAATTTGAAAAAAATAGGAAGAGTAGGAAAGAAGGGGTCTAGTACTCAATTCTTACCTTGTAGTCTAATTTCCTCTACTATTTCTTCTTCAAACTTGAGGTCCTTCTTCAAAAATGTTATCAAGCTCTAATCTTCAAGTTCTTCTAAATGTGCCTCCAAACCAAATTCAAACTTAAGTTAAGAAGGTGGAAGAGATGAACAATGTGATATCCAAAAATGGATTGAAGATAAAATTTCTTACCTTGGTATGATGATGGTTCGATTTTTCTTGTTGATGTAAGGGAAGTTCTTGAATTTTTTCTAAGTGTATAAGAAAGAAGAGGAAGAAAGGTAGAAAAGAGTTAGAGGATTGTTAACAAGAGAGAGAGAGAGAGTTGTTGGTGAAAATGAACCAAATTTTTGGTCATTTAGGCCATATGGTCGTGTAGTATGAGAGAGGGGGAGGAAGAAAAATTCAATCTTGCAAATGGTCTCTTGCATGGAGACAAAGAGAGGGGTCAAAGTATGGGTTTGAATGGAATGTTGAGAGGAATAAGAAGAATGTTGGGAAGAATAGAATATGTTGGGGAATTTAATGATATAAAATTGATGTATAGATAATGTGTATAATGTTTGAATTAATGATATAATTATACACAAGATGACTAATATATGGTGTAGGTGTACAAGAGTTGGATGATATTTTTACTCCAAAAATACCATGTTGGCCGTCCACTTCAAGGGCATTATGGTAATTCCATATTTTTTTTTGTCCCAAATTTGATGATAATAGATGAAATATATCAATCTCCAAAATATTTTGTGATTTCCTTGATCACTTGTAAGTCTCATGATCACTTAATCTAAATCAAATTCTTAATTCTATAAGGTAAAAGTCTCTAAAATAAATAGTCTCTTAAAATTCTAAGGTGACTAATAAATACAAAAATAGTAATAGTGATCAATCAAGTGATCATAAATGAGGAATAGAACTAATGATGATCATGATCACAAGTAATTAAATAAAATGAAATAAAATACAAAATGTATATATTATTAATAATTACCCATCAAAATGACGCGGTAAAATAGTCGATCAAAAGTATAAACGACAATAAGGATCAATTAATAGCTCGGAAAAATCGGGGCTTCACATCCTCCCCTCCTTAAAAGAATTTGGTCCCCAAATTCTCTTTAGAATAGTTCTGGATATTGATTCCTTATGTCTTCTTCCATCTCCCACGTTGCGTCTTCGTCTCGGTTGTGGTTCTGCCACACCACTTTAACCATCGGAATTTCTCTCTTACGCAAATCGTCGATCTGGCCGATCAATGATCCGGATTGGCCTCTCGGTGTAGGATAGATTTTCCATTAGAGGAGGAGTATCTCGAGTAATGATATGCTCGGGATCTGGTTGATACTTCTTCAGTCTCGACACGTGGAATACATCGTGCATTCCCGCATATGGTGCTGGTAACTCGAGTCTGTAAGCTAACTTCCCGATCCTTTGTAAAATCTTGTAAGGTCCAACATATCTCGGACTCAACTTGCCTCCTTTCTTCGGATTGATCAATCCTTTCCGTGGTGAGAGTTTGAGAAATACTTTATCACCGACTTCAAATTCCAAATCCTTTCTTCTCTTGTCCGCGTAACTCTTTGGCGGGCTCGAGATGTGCGAATCGGCTCCTTGATCAGCTTGACCTTCTCCATGGCCTCTTGAACTAAGTCGACCTTTGGAATCGAGGGCGACTTTCGTTTCTCTTTCGGAGTCCATTGGTCGTCAATCTCCCAGTGTAGTGGGGATCTACATTTGCGCCCATATAATGCCTCGTAGGGTGCCATCCCAATCATGGCCTCGATAACTGTTATTGTAGGCGAACTCGGCTAATGGTAAGTGCGAATCCCAACTTCCTTGAAAATCCAAGTGCAGCTCGCAACATATCTTCAAGGGTTTGAATTGTTCGCTCGGATCTGTCCATCGGTTTGTGGATGTCTTCTTTGTCTTTGAAACTTAGTGAGGTACTCCGATTTCTCGTGCAAGCACTTCCAAAACTGGAGACAAACCTCGGGTCTCTGTCGGATACTATATCGACCGGTACTCCATGCGGTCGAATGATTTCTCGGATATAAATATGTGCAAGTTTCGCAAGCTATCGTTTTTGATGGGTAAAAAGTGTGCGATTTCGTGAGTCGGTCTACAACTACCCAAATAGCATCATGGCCTCCTCTCGGTCCTTGGTAGATCCGTCACGAAGTCCATCGTTATATGTTCCCATTTCCACTCGGGAATTCTCAACGGTTGTAGCAAACCGGATGGTCGTTGGTGTTTCGCTTTTACCCCGTTGACAAGTCAAACATCTCGCAACGAATTCTCGCTACTTGGTTCTTCATGTTTATCCACCAATAGCTCCGTTTCAAATCCTTATACATCTTGTTTCCTCCAGGATGTATAGTGTATTTTGAACGGTGTGCCTCTGCTAGATTCTATTCCTAATGCTCGTCATTCGGTACACACACTCGATTCCGGAACTCGATAACTCCATCTTGTGTACCGAGAATTCGATCTTTCTCCTTTAAGTATCTTCTCCTTCGTTTTTTTGAAGATGTGTATCTTTCTCTTGTGCTTCTTTGATCTCATTCACAGATTGGGTGTAATCGAAATGTTAGCACATGAAATCTGCGTATTGGTTCTGTCGATTCCAATTGCTCAGCTCTTTTAATGATTCCCACTCTCGAATCATAAGTTTGGTTAAGCTCGCCTTCTCGCTTAGAGAGCGCCCGCTACGACGTTAGCGTTCCCAGGATGGTATTGAATATCAAAGTGATAGTCCTCAATCAACTCCATCCATCTCCGTTGCCTCAGATTGAGGTCTTTCTGGGAGAATAGATACTTCAAGCTCTTATGATCCGTGAAAACCGTGAATGTTGCTCCGTAGAGATAGTGTCTCCATTTCTTCAACGCGAACACTATCGCTGCCAATTCCAAGTCATGCGTTGGATAATTGGCTTCATACGGTTTGAGCTTTCGTGATGCATAAGCGATAACCTTTCCTTCCTGCATGAGCACTGCTCCTAGTCCTTCTTTTGATGCATCACTGTAGACGACAAAATTTTCGGTTCCCTTTGGAAGGGCTAAGACTGGAGCTGTAGTAAGTCATTTCTTTAGCTCTTGGAAACTCGCCTCGCATTTGTCATTCCACTCAAACTTGACTTGCTTTTGGGTTAGTCGAGTGAGTGGTCCGGCTATCTTGGAGAAGTCCTGGATAAATCTTCGATAATATCCAGCTAGTCCTAGGAAACTCCTGATTTCCGTTTCAGACTCGGGTTGTTTCCATTCAACCATTATCTGTACCTTCGAAGGATCTACTGCAATCCTAGTGCCGGATACTATATGTCCAAAGAACGCGACTTCACTAAGCCAAAATTCGCACTTGCTGAATTTGGCATACAGCTTATGCTCTCGTAGTGTCTCTAAAACGATTTTTAGATGACGTTCGTGCTCTTCTCTAGACTTAGAGTATACGAGTATGTCATCAATGAATATCACTACGAATTGATCCAAATAAGGTTGGAAGACTCGATGCATCAGGTCCATAAATGTTGTTGGTGCATTCATCAGACTGAAAGGCATCACTACAAACTCGTAATGTCCATATCGAGTTTGAAATGCGATTTTGAAATGTCTCCTTCGCGGATCTTGAGTTGGTAATATCCTTGTTGTAAATCAAACTTCGAGTACACCGTTGCTCCTTGAAGTTGATCAAATAGTTCATCTATCCTCGGGAGGGGATATTTGTTCTTGATGGTCACACTATTAAGTCCACGATAATCTATACATAGTCTTAATGTACCATCCTTCTTTTTGATTTAACAACACAGTGCTCCCCACGGAGACGCACTCGGTCGGATAAATCCCACATCCATCGTTTTTGTAATTGCGTTTTCAACTCCCGTAACTCAAGAGGAGCCATTCTATACGGTGTTCGCAATCGGGTCAGCCCCCGGCAACACTCGATGGTGAACTCGACTTCCCTATCCCGGAGGGACGGTGGTGAGTTCTTGTGGAAATACATCCGTATATCGATACTATAGGTACTTGGTTGATTTGTGTCTCAACCTTGGGTTTGTTAATTACAAACGCCAAGTACCCTCGAGCCCCTCTAGTGATCGCTCTTCTCGCTTTCATTCTTTGAAATGATTGGGGCAATCTTAACTCGTGCCCTTCCCGAAATCTCCACTTCGGTTTTTAGGGTTCACATAGCTTAATGGACTTGTTATGGCAGTCCATTTGTGCATGGTGTGCAGATAACTGATTTATCCCCAATATCACATCGTATTCGGATATAGGTAATAAGATCAAATCGGCAGAAAGTTTATCTCAAAGAATCTTAACTTCGCATGCATTATAGATAATATATGTTATATCGACTTGCACCCATAGGAGTTGACACTTCTAAACATATAGGCATATGTTCCATGCAAGCATGCAGTTTGTGTACAAAATGCGGTGCAACAAATGAATGCGTTGATCCAGGGTCGAACAATATTTTAGCGTAGTGGTTAGATACTAGAAGCGTACCTTCCACCACATCTGTTGCCTCCGGAGCCTCCTGTCCGGCTAGTGTAAATGCCAGAGCGGGCATCCGCCCGATTACCCTGGCCATTTCCGCTTACGTGGGTTGCGTCTGTTTGGTTCGGTCATCGTACATCGGGCAATCTTGCAGCTGGTGCTGATTACTACCACAGCGCAAACACCTTCCTTGTTTACGCCAACAGTTGTTGGCAGTATGTCCCGGTTTGTGGCAATGCGCACACTCTTGACCCGACTTTTCTTGCAGACGGTCTCTTTCCTTTATCTATTTCATTAATCGGTCCTTCAAACTTAGCAGCGGTTTAGATGGTTGTCCCATAGATGTTCTCTTAAGATCATTCGATGGCCTATTCTGCTGAATTTGTCCAATACGGTTGATCCCGGCTCAATGCGGGAGCCGCTTTTCTGGCCGAGTAGTAGGTTGCGATTCAACATCAACAACTGTTTCTGAAGTTCCAGTTTCAATCCTCGAGTGAACTTGTAAAGCTTATCCTCCTCAGTACTGATTGTCCCCAGAGCATACTTGGACAATCGGTGAAATTCGGACTTGTACTGAGCTACAATCAGATTCTCTTGCCTCAATCTGTGAAATTCATCCCGGCGTGCTTCCTTCACGACCTGAGGAATATATTGTTCATTGAACTCAGCCAAGAAATTTCCCCATGTTCTGATTACTCGGTCCTGTTCCCATCTCCTTTCAATGCCGCTCCCCGTCTCTAGCCGATTCATTCGAAATTTAAATACAACGAGTGTGACTCTCTGCTCGTCGGAGTATTGAAGAGCATTGAAGATATTCTCCAGCTTCTCTATCCATTCTTCTGCTTTCACATTGTCCGGCTCTCCCAAGAAGGTTGGTGGGTCGAACCGCAGGAATCGCTCCAACGTGCGATCGTTCGCCTCTCTGGCGGGTTCGGGAGCACGGGGTTGAGGCTCTGCCTGTTGCCTCATAAAAACCAGTATTTGTTGTAAGGCTTGTGCGGTCAGATTGTCTCCTGCAGTAGGTGGAGGAGGTGGCGGTAATTCCGGAGAGGGTACCCGATCCCTGGGTACATCGTCGTCTCCTCGTGGAACGCGACAAGGTCTCCCACGTCCTCGATGTTCTGCCATTCTGTATCTTGAAGCGTTAGTTGCGATTCGCGAGTAAATGAATACAATAATGATTCGCGTAAAGCAAGGAATATCGCAGGGAAAGTAACAACAAAACTAAGGCGGATCAGTCAAAGGTAGAGGAAAAATAAGAAGAGAATAAGAAAGAATGAATAAGGGGAAATCAGTTAAGAATCAACTATGTCAAAACAAGTATGACTATGAAATCTCAAAGTATGCGTTCTAACTTAGTTCAAACATCAATAAGACGGTTCTATGCCAATTTGAAATCGATTTCACACTTAATTAGTCAAGTCGCGGTACTACCCAAAACACAGACCGAGGGTCCTATCCTAGGTCAGCTCGGTGTAAGTTTCCATCTTACTAGCCGAGCTCGATACCACTCTTCTTCGTCACGCCCAAACGAGACGCGATGACGATCCACAACTTAAATACAATAACCAAACAGTCCAAACAAATATCAACGAGAACCCAATGAGACAGAGTCTAAATAGCAGCGGAATAAATAACAAGTACAAGTACATCTTAAAGTCTACAATCCATCATCCAAATTACATCCCGAAAATCAACAAAATATAGTAGCTTAAAGTCAAAGGGTCCTACGCCCTTTAGTTACAAACCCGAATAGAAAGAAATACAATAGTCCAACAACAACACAAGATAAGAGGCCAATCAACAACAAGAAGAAGTAACGAATCCAACAAGCGTAGTACAAGGTCTCAATCCCGAGCCGGTTCCGCATCCTCAACGAAATCCTCATCTAAGGTTAGAAAATAGGTGGGGATGAGACAAAAATCTCAGTGGATGGGGTGATCGTGTGCGAGTGTGGCGCCATATAGTTAATGTGAGAAAACAGTTATATGAAAACGCGTGAGTATGATGCATGGATTCACACACAGTTCGCAAGCGTCATGATAAAATATTTAAAGAATATACTTATACAGTTCAAGAAAATAGTTCATGGTCACACGGGCACTATGTGATTCAGTCAAGACAGGTAGGATTGCGTACGGAAGTGTAATGCCAATCCCAATGCAAGGCAAATAATGGTTGCGTACGGATTTGTAGCGCCAACCAATGCAAAACAGGTAGCGGTTGCGTACGGAAATGTAACGCCAACCAAAACGGGTCCGATAACTCCGGAATCGTGTGGATCGACAATGATTCCTTCGTTCTTCCTTGTAACTCCGGTCAAGATGGTCCAAGACCGCACCTTATCGCTCCGTAGGCAAAGACAAAATCCACGGTGGAGCTTGCAAGGCTCGGATCTGTCATAATCATGATTATACCTCGGTACTACGACCCGCTTCCCTTGGACAAACTCCGTCCCTCGGTTGCGGGATTAGGGACGATGGGGAAGAGTGGAATATAGCGAACCGCCTTGTTCCATCCCCGACGTATCCATTTCGATCGTGAGCTCGACACACCAAGTTGACTCAGCAGAAAGTAATTACAATTACAGCATCAACCAGCAATGAGTATTATTGATTCAGGGAAGCAGTTTTAGAAAGATTTTTGAAAAATGCGAGTGGCAATTATGGCGTTGGTGGAGTATTTGGATGAAGATGATCATCGGAAGGATAAGCAATCTTCGATATCTTGAAAGATTAGGTTGAACATAAGTCCCGTTATAGATTCAATTCGCAAGGCGAGGAAGTCGCTCCGCGATCGGGTATTAATCGGTCAAATTGATCCGATAAGTCAAGGGTTTTTTTTTGGAAAGTAAAATACTTAAATTAAATCTCCAAGTCAGAGAGTCCAGGGCTATTTTAGTAAAAGAGAAAATAATTTGAGTTAGGTCTTTTATAAAAGAAAAATTGTAATTTAGCCCCGTTTTGTAAAAACTAACACTTTTGGGGTTAAAAATTAAATAATTAAATATCCCGACCTTGGAAAATTATGAGGTCAGTTCCTAAATTCTCCAAAATTGTCCAGAGATTCAGGTTTTTAAAGTTTTGAGGTCGAGTTTTTATAAAAATCTCACATTGGCCCCAAATTTGTAAAAATTGCCAATTCGGACCTTAAGTTTTAAAAATTCGGAACTCACAAACCGGAAGGGCTTTTAATGTGATTCCAGTTGGAAAATGTCACTAAGGTTAGTAGGATATTGGGACAAAAGCAGTTTTTAAAAGCAATATGTGTAGGTCCTTTAACTTTTGAAAATATCATTTTTGTCCCATTTTAAAATAATTGCCTTTAAGGCTTTTAGGGGTCCAATTACTATGAAATTTGAACCTTGGGTCCAAAATATAATTAAGTTATAGTTAAGTTAGTATTTCCAGGTGCATGGGCTGCATAAGTCCTGGAAATTTCATTTGGGTCCTCAAGTTTAGTATTTTACACATTAGTCCCTCAATTTTTGAAAAATTACTTTCCAAGCCTTAAACACTTGGATTTTTGGAATACTTTTAAAATATGTAATTCCCAGTACCTTAAGAGTAAAAATTTCAAATTTTAAAGTTAAGGTCTGGTACAGTTTTAAAAATTGCAAAGTAGCCCTTAAACTTTCAAAATTTTACAATCTAGTCATTGGGCTTTTAAAGGTTGATTTTATTTATCTTAAAACTCTTAAAACTTTATTAAAATGTCCAAAAGTCATTTTTGAACCTGAGTACAGTCCCAAATTTTGAAATTTACAGAGGGGTCCTTTAACTTTTATTTTCTTGCAATTTAGTTCACCAACTTTCCATTTTTATATTTTTAAGTCCAAAATTGAAATTTAATCAATTATGCTCGACTTTTCCAGGTTATAAGGCATCCAAAACATAGATTTTAAATATCATACACATGCAAGTCCAATACATACAAGAATTCATCAATTAGAACATTAAAGTGTACATGCATGCACCTAAAATTCAATAAATAGCAATTTTGAGCAACTCTTGAGAATTTTCATAACTTGATACATAAAATTGACATGCAATACATAGATTATATATATCTCAAGGCTCATGATCAAATTTTCTACATGCATTTAATCAAAACACCTAAAAGTTGGAAAATATTTTTCCACCCACCTTAAATTTGGAAATTGTGAAATAAAAGGATAATTTCACAATTTTTGGATGAGTCTTCTTAGGTCAGCCCCTAAGTCAAGAAAATATCAAAATTTGGAGTTAGAAAAATGAGAGAAAAATTAAGGAGAAAAAGAAGGAAATAAAGAAATGAAAAGGACTACACTTTACCTTGTGTAGTAGATGTTTGGAGACTAGTTGAAGCTTAAAAATTGGAAATTTTGGCTCAACTCCAAAATCTCCTAAGGTCAGCCCCTATTTCTCAAAAATGAAAAAGGGGTGTTAAAATTTGAAAAAAATAGGAAGAGTAGGAAAGAAGGGGTCTAGTACTCAATTCTTACCTTGTAGTCTAATTTCCTCTACTATTTCTTCTTCAAGCTTGAGGTCCTTCTTCAAAAATGTTATCAAGCTCTAATCTTCAAGTTCTTCTAAATGTACCTCCAAACCAAATTCAAACTTAAGTTAAGAAGGTGGAAGAGATGAACAATGTGATATCCAAAAATGGATTGAAGATAAAATTTCTTACCTTGGTATGATGATGGTTCGATTTTTCTTGTTGATGTAAGGGAAGTTCTTGAATTTTTTCTAAGTGTATAAGAAAGAAGAGGAAGAAAGGTAGAAAAGAGTTAGAGGATTGTTAACAAGAGATAGAGAGAGTTGTTGGTGAAAATGAACCAAATTTTTGGTCATTTAGGTCATATGGCCGTGTAGTATGAGAGAGGGGGAGGAAGAAAAATTCAATCTTGCAAATGGTCTCTTGCATGGAGACAAAGAGAGGGGTCAAAGTATGGGTTTGAATGGAATGTTGAGAGGAATAAGAAGAATGTTGGGAAGAATAGAATATGTTGGGGAATTTAATGATATAAAATTGATGTATAAGATAATGTGTATAATGTTTAAATTAATGATATAATTATACACAAGATGACTAATATATGGTGTAGATGTACAAGAGTTGGATGATATTTTTACTCCAAAAATACCATGTTGGCCGTCCACTTCAAGGGTATTATGGTAATTCCATATATTTTTTTGTCCCAAATTTGATGATAATAGATGAAATATATCAATCTCCAAAATATTTAGTGATTTCATTGATCACTTGTAAGTCTCATGATCACTTAATCTAAATCAAATTCTTAATTCTATAAGGTAAAAGTCTCTAAAATAAATAGTCTCTTAAAATTCTAAGGTGACTAATAAATACAAAAATAGTAATAATGATCAATCAAGTGATCATAAATGAGGAATAGAATTAATGATGATCATGATCACAAGTAATTAAATAAAATAAAATAAAATACAAAATGTATATATTATTAATAATTACCCGTCAAAATGACGCGGTAAAATAGTCGATCAAAAGTATAAATGACAATAAGGATCAATTAATAGCTCGGAAAAATCGGGGCTTCACAGAGAGCGCCGAAGGATGTTTAGTTTACGAGGAGCCCCCCTTGAGGGTGCTCAACTTTGACCTTGTATTTCAATTCCCTTGCTTGGCGGAACACTTAGTGAAAATTTCTTGAAATTTTGAGGAGAGTGACCATGGAGAGTTGTTGAGAGAAGTGGAGTACATTGAGTAAGGAGAGTCAAGTTGAAAGTAAGGGACCGGGGAATGATGCCCGAGAGTGCCTCCCCAGCTTGAGAAGGGCGTCATCCAGGCGCTCTTCAGCTTAGGAGCTCCCGTGCGCCCTTCAGTGGGGAAAGCGCACTTCTGGGTGGTGGCCTAAGCCCCCTAGTCCGTCCTTGTGCGTATGCCCCTCTTCCGCAATATTTTGTCTTTGATTTTTGTACATGAGGATTTGTTCATATTTTGTGTGGAGATGGATCATTCACTTCAGGAGGAAGCCTTCGTTCTTCCAAAATGGCCAGAGATGTTTGTATGGAGGTTAGAGGACGCCTTTCAGGAGCTCAACGGGCGCCTTTCTGTGGCCCGGAGGGAGGTGTCCTTCAGGAGCTCAGGGGGCACCCTTCCACAGTCTGGAAGGGGTGTGCTCTTTAGGAGCCTAAGGGTTCCTTTTCTGAACCCTTATTGTTGGGAAAATTTATGTTTAGATTTTGATGATACCATGTAATACTTAGAATAGGAAGTTGGCCCCCTGTTTTCCTTGTATTTCTATTTGTAATAGATAGGACTGCATGAGCTAAGTGAAGTCAGCTATGTTGAAGAATACAAGAGTAAATTGAAGACTGAAGTGAAGACCCAGCTGTATGTCAGCTGAGTATAGTCTGGATGGAAGGCACAAGCTCGACTGAAGAAGAGATCTGGCTGTGGGACAGCTAAGTGATGGATGAAGGAGTGACAATCAAGTCAGTTAAGAGCTGAATCTGCCAGTTGAACTGACAGTTGAGTCATTCCTAAAAGGTTGGAGTTGACTCAAGTCAAAGGGGTAAAGACAGCTGTCAAGTCAAGTCGAATGATATTAATCCGTTGCACATAAGTCAATGATATTACTTAAATTAGTAATACGTTCATGCTGCCATGTCTAAAAGTGCTCATCCCAGAAGCGTGCAAATAAAATAAACCAATGAGAAACACTGAGCTTGTGTCAGGACCTGAAAAACTGCAGGCATCATTTAATACGAGGAAATGTCACCATCACAAGCTTAAAATCAAGAAAAGACAAGCCAACGACCAAGATGTGCTATTTGAAAATTACTTATCTCTTCAACGGGTAAATTTTCAAATAAGCATTATAAAAGGCTGAGGAAGCAAATTAGAAAAGGTGATCGTTCGAGCAAGAAAACCTGCAAAAATATTCTCAAGCTTTCATAAACATTCCTCAAGCCTAAAATCGAAGGAACTCGATCCATGTAGGTCCCAAGGGGTGTGAGTGTAAGGTTTAGAAGGGGGGGTTGAATAAACCTTACCAACTTTTCGATTTAGTCCTTTTAAATATTCAGAGTTAATACTTCACAATTTGAGTCCTTGATGGACAACTAAGTTAGTTAATCAACAGAGTTAGTTACTCAATGACTGATCGAGTTGTTGATAGAATAACTCATTTGTTTTGACTAAAGACTTAACTCGACTGTGATTTGTTTTCAACGGAAGACTTTACACCCTTAAATTTGGTTTAGTATTGATTTAATACTTGGTTTTAGTACTTATAGATTATCAAGTGGATAGCAAATTTATCAGCAGAGTTAAATAAATAAAGTGCAGGAATTAAAGTCTTTGAAATGTAAATGACACGATAAGTTTTTATAGAGGTTCAAGATGGGGTAATTCTTCTACTCCTCTCTTCTCCAACTCCTGGAGGAATCCACTAAGTATTAATCAAGATATACGAGTGGTAATGTCCGGATACAAGTCTTGATAACACGGTGACTTGATCCTTTGGGACTCGATCCGGGAGAAGCCTTGGTCACGCAATCCGGCTTCTCGTGCACGACTCAGCCTTCTTCACAGGCAACCGCCTTGCTACTACTGAGCCCACTTGCTCAAGCTCTTTGGATTTGATCACGAAGCCCTCCAAAAACTTGAGACTGGTTCGACCTTGAACGTTCCTACAATCCTCCGTGGAATGTAGACCCCTTGATTCTTCAACAATTTCCTCTTCAACTGATTGAAGTTATCTTTCCTTCACAGTGAGTGTTGGATTGATTTTCTTCGTAATGTAGGCTTGAGGATTAATCTTGAATGATTTGAGAATATTTTTGGTTATAGTTCAAATGTTTTCTTGAATGTTCGTGGTTGATTAACCTTCTCTCGAGTCATTCCTCGGCCTTTTATAGTGATCTTTCAAAAATGCCCGTTGAAGAGATAGGCTTATTTTTGAAAGTCACTTGCGGTCGTTGGCTTGTCTTGTTGCGATCCTTGGAATTGCCACTTCCTCGTATGAATTGTTCTTGACTTTTCGAGTTCGACATGGTGCGAGTGCTTCCCATTGGTTTATTCCTTTTGCACGCTTCTCGGGTGAGCACTTCGAGAAAGGTAGTATGGAGGTATTACTTGTTTAAGTAATTCCCTTGATTTACGCGGCAACGGATCTCTTTCAATTGTCTTAACTTGTTTGCATTTCCTTGCTTTCCCAGGTGACTTAGAGTCGCCTTCCAATCATTGGATGACTCTTTGTCACTTCAACTTGAGACTTGGCTATCTTGAGTTGACTTGATCGATACTCTACTGGCATGCATCTCATTTGCTCCTTGATCGAGTTCCGTCTTCTCTTCTTTGCAATACTCAATTGTCTTGCAACAGAGTCTTCCTTCTAGTCTCCAGTTGTCTTCTTGCATGTTTAGGAATAGCCGACTTAACTCGGCTTGACCAGCCCTATTTATTACAATGCGGTTTACAACGAAAATGGGGTGCCAACTATTGGTCCAAGTGGCTACGATAATCTAGAGGGGGTGAATAGATTATCTCGGTTTTTCAGATTTTGCCCTATTTTTCTAATAATCAAGCAAAGACGAGAATGTAAATGCGGAAATTAAACAACACTCGTTGATTTAAAGAGCTTCACCCCACCTGACTACGTGCTCTACCACCCCAAAGTATATCAGGGATGGATTTCAAAAAAAAATTATTAATTTACCAAAAATTAATACAACACCTTGAGGATTACCACAACTCTCTTACACCACCTTGAGGATTACCACAATCCTCTTACAACACCTTGAGGATTACCACCACAATCCTCTTACAACACCTTTGAAGATTACCACAACCTTCAAACACCTATCACCTAGATCACCCAAGTGTATTCTTACCACAAGAATACTCACAAGGATGTCTTGTGTTGAATGATGACCAAAATCAAGATTACAACTCAATAATGATTGATACAATATGAGTACAAGTGTAATCAAGAATTGAAAGCCTAGACCTCAAATTTGTGCAAGTGAAAGTGCTAAGGCTAATACAACAAGATATATGAAAGTGTTTACTTTGTTTTCTCTTTGCTTGTATGGAGTGTTCTATTTTGTTGCTTGAATGAAGCCTCTATTTATAGGAGAGGTCTTGGCTTTGATTTCCAGATATTGGCTCCTCCTTGGGGAGTGATTTGCTGCAAAAGAAACCATTTAAAATCATCAATATAGCTGTTAGAAATCAATCCCACAAAATAGGGAAAAGCTGTCTGAAAATGCAACGGATAGTTTGCTGATAAACAGGGGGTTCGACCGGTCGCACAGAGATAAGATTGAAATTGAATTCTGCGAATTTTTACACAGGGGGACCGGTCAAAGGGGGTTTCGCCCTTGGTCTTGACCGGTTGGGGTTGATAGAAAATCAAAACAGAGAAGTCTGCATTTGAGAGGGCACTCCCAGGTACCGGTCGCCCAGTGGTCGACCGGTCGCCCTCACCGGTCGCCCACCTGGTCGACCGGTCGCCCTCCCCATTTTCTCTTACGTCCCATTTTCTGTTTCAAAACTCAACTCAGGTACGGGTTGCCCTATAGGGCGACCGGTCGAGCCTGAAACAAAAGTGTTGTCCAATTTTAAATCGAATATAAACTTCAAGAAATACTCCGAAAAATAGTAAAAACATTTTAGATCGATCGGAAGTGTTGGGACAACATTTAGGGACATTGTTTTGGTATAAAAACTCATTTGAACAAAATCATCAAAATCATGATAAAAACATTTATCTAACAAACTCCCCCTTTTTGATGATTACAAACCAAAACAATTTTCAAGAGGACGATTTCGAAAAACAAAATAAATTTTCCGGTTTATGAGTAAACTATCCGTTTAAAAACATTTTACAAAAGCTCCCCCTATCAACAAGCACATTAATAAGAAATATTGCATAAGCTAGAAGCACAAGCTTTTACAAAATAAACAACAACTCCATGAGCTTAGAAGCTCCCCCTGTCACAAATACTTATTATCCATGCAAACAAGTTCATAAAACAATCATTGGACTGAGTTTTCTTCACAACTTATGGCCTTAATAAGCCATAGCTTATAGCTTCTATCATGAGCTTTTATTAGCTTCTTTGAGCTAACGAGCCAATTTCCTGTTTCTCCCCCTTTGGAATCATCAAAAAAAATGTTAGGATGATAAAAACATCATAGAAGTATGTCAAAGTGCGCCAAAGAAATGGTTTATCAACCATTGAGCAATTTAGACTTAAAAACCAAGGAAAATGGGAGAAATGTATCATGAAGAGTTCATACGCTCGTTTTATTTGCCAAAACATGATCTCAATGAGTATTGAAGACTTTTGGAAGCGAGAGAATCATGTAGAAGTTGAAATTTTCATTGTGACATTTCATCGAACACATTGTGGGCGTGAAAAATAAAAAGAGTTGTATATAGCCCTTGTAAATGATCCAAGCCAAAAATTGCATCACCAATTCACATCAAACATCATACAATACAACATAATAACTAAGCTCATCAAGATCATAAGCAAAAAATATCAAGAAATATACAAGAAAGCCATAAACTCAAGGGTTCAACCCAATTGAGCAAAGTAAGGAAAATTCTTACCATTTGATCGGAAAAGATGAGCAATGATGATGATAAACATGCTATATAAGGTCCAAGATATGAATTGAATGCATGAAAATCAATTTTGAGTGAAAATTGTGTGCATTTGGCAAAGGGGACGAAAAATGGCAAAAAGAAGTGAAAATAACAAATGCTGAAGACAGAACGAACTTAAACCAAAATTTGGCCTAGGGCGGCCGGTCGTGGTTGAGGGCGACGGTCGACGTTGAGGGCGACAGGTTGCCCTCAACCTCTTCAGCCAAATTTGTTTTGTCAAATTTTTCAAAATCCGAATTTTCAACCAAAAATCCGATTTTTCGCCCCTAAGTTTTAAAAACATGCAAAATGCAAACGTAGACCTCATTCAATATGCATTATGCCTAACCGAGCTCGTATTGATGCAAAAGTCTCGGAAGTTAGCGGTTTTGTAAAAATGTCCGCTAATTGATCTTGAGATGGCACAAACGATATCTCAATTTTTGTTTTGAAACAAAATCCCTTAGAAAATGATGTCGAATCTCAATATGTTTAGTACGGTTATGATGAACCGGGTTTTGAGCAATATTTATAGCGGATATATTATCACAAAAGATAGGTACGTTTTCAAAAGAGCATTTGTAATCCGCTAAGGTTTGTTTCATCCAAAGAAGTTGAGTACAACAAAATGCGGCGGAAATATATTCGGCCGGCCGTTGAAAGAGAAACAGTTTTGCTTCTTTGAAAACCAAGAAACTAGGCAATCGCTAAAAATTGACATGATCCGGAAGTACTTTTCCGATCATCAATATTACCCGCATAGTCCGAATCACTATAACCTTTAAGAGAAAAATTTTCATTCTTTGGATAAAATAAACCATATTGAATAGTGCCTTTCAAATATCGAAAAATCCGTTTAACGGCACTCATATGAGATTCTTTTGGATTGCTTTGAAAACGAGCACATGGGCATACGGCATGAAGAATGTCCGGTCTACTAGCGGTTAAATAAAGTAAACTACCAATCATACCTCGATACTTGGATTCATCAACCGTCTTGCCTTTTTCATCTTTGTCAATTTTGACATTGGTTGCCATAGGAGTCGAGACGGTTCTTCCTTCTTCAATGCCGAACTTCTTCAAAAGTTCTTTTGTATACTTTGATTGCGAAATATAAATACCTTCTTGGCATTGCTTAATTTGAAGTCCAATGAAGAAATTTAGCTCCCCCATCATACTCATCTCGAATTCACCTTGCATTAACTTGGAGAATTTCTTGCACAAAGATTCATTAGTAGCACCAAAGATAATATCATCAACATAAATTTGCACAAGTAAACAATCTTGCCCTTTTTCAAAAACAAAGAGTGTAGTATCAACTTTACCTCTTGTAAAACCATTTTGCAAAAGAAAAGAGCTAAGTCTATCATACCATGCACGGGGTGCTTGTTTTAAACCATACAAAGCCTTTTTAAGTTTATAAACATCATTAGGCCTAGAAAATTTTCAAACCCCGGAGGTTGTTTTACATAGACTTCTTCTTGAATAATACCATTTAAGAAAGCGGATTTAACATCCATTTGGTAAAGTTTGAAATTTTTAAAACAAGAATAGGCAAGTAAAATACGAATAGCTTCTAAACGTCTACGGGTGCAAAAGTTTCATCATAGTCAATACCTTCTTCTTGACAATACCCTTGAGCTACTAACCTTGCCTTATTTCGAACAATGTTGCCTTGATCATCAAGTTTGTTCCGGAAAACCCATTTTGTACCAATAATAGTTTGAGATGGAGGACAAGGTACCAATTCCCATACATCATTTCTTTTAAATTGATTTAACTCCTCTTGCATCTCTAAGAACCAATCCTCATCCTCAATAGCCTCCTTAGCATTTTTAGGCTATTTTTGAGATATAAGAGCTTTCTCGGCAAATTTTCTTGGTCATCACTTTATCAAGGGGATCACCAATAATAAGATCTTTTGGGTGATCTCCTTAAATTTTAATGCTACGGGAAGATCCAAGTATCTCCTTTATCTTCTTGAGGAGCATATAAAGTGGAGGTTGATCATTTGATGTATCATTTTGAACAATGGATTCACTAATATCCTCTTCATCACTTTCATCATTTGGTATCCTTTCAACACCGAAGTTTCATTGAATTTGACATGGATGGATTCTTCAACAACTCCACTAGTCTTATTGTAAACACGATATGCTTTGCTCTTGATTGAATACCCCATAAATATTCCTTCATCGGCCTTAGGATCAAGTTTGTCCAATTGATCCTTAGTATTCAAAATAAAGCACTTACATCCAAATATCTTGAAATAACTAATATTTGGAGTTCTTCCTTTCCAAATCTCATAAGGAGTTTTATTCATAAACTCGATTAATGACATAGCAAGCGGTACTTACGGCTTCGGCCCAAAAGTATTTTGGAAGAGAAAATTCATTGAGCATGGACCGACTCATTTCTTGTAGCGTCCGATTCTTCCTTTCGGCTACACCATTTTGTTGAGGTGTCCTTGAGCCGAAAAATTGTGTGTATATCCCTTGGTTTCACAAAAGACTCTAAACTCACCGTCAAATTCTCCGCCTCGATCACTTGAATAGTTTTAATAGTATCTTCCTTTTCATTCTCAATGCGTCTACACAACTTAACAAACTCATTAACGGCATCACTTTTATTTGCAAGAAAAAGAGCCCAAGTGTATCTAGAAAAATCATCAACAATAACAACAGTGTAATGTTTTCCACTTAGACTAGCCGTACCAATATCCCCATACAAATCTAGGTGAAGAAGTTGTAGAGGCTTGGTTGTGGAAATTTCATTTTTGGGCTTAAAACTACTCTTAACTAATTTGTTCTTTTGACAAGTGTCACATAAGCCAAGATTTTCAAAATTCAATTTGGGTAGTCCTTTTACATGTTGGTTTTTGTAAATATTTTTCAAACTTTTATATCCAACATGTCCAAGTCGCCTATGCCATAAACTAGTTAAATCATTGTTGGCGACAAGACAAGAAACATTTTGACTAACCAAATCACTAGTAGAAATTTTGTAAAGATTGCCTTTTCTATTTGCTTCACAAATAATTTCATCATTTTTACGAATAAGGCATTTGTCTTTATTGAAAACAACATTATAATTTGAATCACAAAGTTGGCTAACACTTATCAAATTAAATTTAAGCCCTTCTACTAAAAGAACATTATTAAGAGAGAAAAAGAAAAGTTACCAATTTCTCCATTTCCAAGAATTCTTCCTTTGCCATTGCGAACATGACCATACCCTCTTCTTGGAACTTGATGTTGGTAAAAAGTTCTCTCTTTCGGTCATATGGCGTGAACATCCGCTGTCCACGAGCCATTTCGAATCCTCCATGGTTGTTATAGCGCCTATTACCTACAAACGAACCATTTTTAGGTACCCTATAGTTTTGGGGTCCATGGGGTTAGCCTTGAGACCTTTGGGTCTCCAAACAAAGCTAAAATTGTTCTTCAATTTACAATTGCTAACATAGTGACCAACTTTACCACAATAAAAGCAAATAATATTATGCACTCTTAGCACGTACAAAATTCGGACCTTGGTCATTTTTCTTTGAAAATGGTGAAAAAGGTTTATAGCCAAGTCCTAATTTGGAATGCTCACCTCTTTGTGCATCTAAAATTTTTGTAACTTTGTCCGTACTTATGTTAAAACGATGCACATCCCTCTTTAAACATTCAAGATCTTTGGTGAGCGATTCTTTTTCGGATTCAAGAGTATGAACTCTAGTAATAGTAATAGCATGAGCTTTATCAAGAGATTCATAAGAAGTAAATAATATTTCCTTTTCAATTTTAAGCTCTTTATGCTCTTTTTTAAACTCTTGTATTTAATGATCAAATTTTGAAATTCAATTTGCAATTCATCAAAATCACATTGCAATTCATCAACTAAGGAGGAGGTAGAAGAGTTAGAGCGCCTCATTATTTTCGTGCGTCTATGGCCATAAGACCATGTTCGGTTTCTCCTTCCGCTCGTCGGATGTTGCAAGCAATTCATCCCAAGATTTGACCTCCGCATTTAGAGCCTTCTTTTTCGGAAAAGGCTTTTTTTCTTTTGTTCCTCCTCATCGAGTTTTGGACAATCGGCAATGAAGTGCCCGGGTTTCCCGCATTTAAAGCAAGCATTATCTCTCGGTTTTCTTGCCTTATTTTTATTCACAAATTTTGCAAATTTCGAACAAGTGCGGCCGTCTCTCTCATCATCATCATCATTATCATAGTATGCATTATTAGAAGAGGAAGCAAGACCTTTAGGAATAATTTGCGTGCCGATTGGTTGATGGTTGGTTTGGAATTTTTCCTCTCCTTGAGATAGACTTCATAGATGAGGAGGTTTCCGATGAGCTCGTCAAACTTGAGTGTCTCAAGATTTTGTGCCTCCGTGATTGCCGTCACCTTTTCGGACCATGACCCGGGAAGTGCATTCAAAACTTTAGTCACCTTGTCTTCTTCGGAGATGACTTTGCCGAGAGCCACAAGTGGATTGACAATGTTGTCAAGCCTTTCCACCATCTTAGTTAGATATGCTTTCACCATCATGCATGTTAAAGTTTTCAAAGTCTTTAACAAGCATGGTTTTTCTTGCTTGCTTGACCTTCTTTGTCCCTTCATATATAGTTTCCAGTTTTTCCCAAACCTCATGTGCCGACCTTATGCCTCTTATGCGATTGTACTCGGTAGCGGTAAGAGAACAATGCAAAATATTTAAGGCCTTACCGTTTAGAGAAAAGGCCTTCTTGTCGTTTTCATCGAACTCCTTGAAAGGTTTAGGAGTCGAGGTGCCATCCTCCGATTTCTTGGTTGGTTGATCAACTCCTTCAATGACCACATTCCAAATGTCGAACCCGCACCCTTGTAGAAAGCATTCCATACGGTCTTTCCAAAATGCGTAGTTGTTTGCGTCGAAAAGTGGTGGCTTGTTGGTGGAGGCGCCGGTGGTGAGATGAGCATCATATGTAGCCATGGATCTTTCCTCTTTACTCGGAATGAGCTAGCCAAAGAGTTTGGCTCGATACCACTTGGTCCAAGTGGCTATGATAATCTAGAGGGGGTGAATAGATTATCTCGGTTTTTCAGATTTTGCCCTCTTTTTCTAATAATCAAGCAAAGACGAGAATGTAAATGCGGAAATTAAACAACACTCGTTGATTTAAAGAGCTTCACCCCACCTAGGGACTACGTGCTCTACCACCCCAGTATATCCGGGATGGATTTCAAAAAAAAAAAAATTATTAATTTACCAAAAATTAATACAACACCTTGAGGATTACCACAACTCTCTTACACCACCTTGAGGATTACCACAATCCTCTTACAACACCTTGAGGATTACCACCACAATCCTCTTACAACACCTTTGAAGATTACCACAACCTTCAAACACCTATCACCTAGATCACCCAAGTGTATTCTTACCACAAGAATACTCACAAGGATGTCTTGTGTTGAATGATGACCAAAATCAAGATTACAACTCAATAATGATTGATACAATATGAGTACAAGTGTAATCAAGAATTGAAAGCCTAGACCTCAAATTTGTGCAAGTGAAAGTGCTAAGGCTAATACAACAAGATATATGAAAGTGTTTGCTTTGTTTTCTCTTTTCTTGTATGGAGTGTTCTATTTTGTTGCTTGAATGAAGCCTCTATTTATAGGAGAGGTCTTGGCTTTGATTTCGGATATTGGCTCCTCCTTGGGGAGTGATTTCTGCAAAAGAAACCATTTAAAATCATCAATATAGTGTTAGAAATCAATCCCACAAAATAGGGAAAAGTCATCGAAAATGCAACGGATAGTTTCTTTCGATAAACAGGGGTTCGACCGGTCGCACGAGAGATAAGATTGAAATTGAATTTGCGAATTTTTACACACGGGGGACCGGTCAAGGGAGTTCGACCGGTCGCCCTTGGTCTTGACCGGTTGGGGTTGATAGAAAATCAAAACAGAGAAGTCCGCATTTGAGAGGGCACTCCAGTGCACGGTCGCCCGGTGGTGGTCGGTCGCCCTCAGCCGCGCCCACCTGGTCACCGGTCGCCCATCGGCCGAGTCGCGCTCTCCCCATTTTCTCTTACGCCCCATTTTTTCTGTTTCAAAACTCAACTCAGTGCGGGTTGCCCTATAGGGCGACCGGTCGACTGAAACAAAAGTGTTGTCCAATTTTAAATCGAATATAAACTTCAAGAAATACTCCGAAAAATAGTAAAAACATTTTAGATCGATCGGAAGTGTTGGGACAACATTTAGGGACATTGTTTTGGTATAAAAACTCATTTGAACAAAATCATCAAAATCATGATAAAAACATTTATCTAACACCAACTTCCTATTCTAAGTTTTACATGGCATTCATCAAAATCTAAACAATAAATTTCCCAACAATTTTCCCCTTTTTGATGATGCCAAAACTTAAAACATTCAAATGTAAATAGCAAAGATACATACGGATAGTGCATTCATAGAGAATGTGTGCGTAGAATCAATCCTTTTATTGATCATAACATTCTTGTCCTTTACACAATGTTTGTTTACAAAGTGTATCGGAGTAAACATCTATGTCTACGCAAAAATAGAGAATTTCTGATTTATTACGAAGACTTATATAAAATGTATTTACATAGTAAAATACATGAAGGGGTGGACAACAACACTTCATCTCCTTCGCTTCCTCCTTCTTTCTTCTTCTTCTTCTTCGTCATCTGTCATCTTGGTCTTTTTTTTTCTCATCTTTTCTTTCTTCTTCTTTTCATACGCCTTCCGGCAACTTCATCTCTTCTTATTCTCTCTTGTCTCTCCTCCCATAGCTGAGTTTGTCTTTTATTTTCTTCTTCAATTCTTTTCACATACTCGGCATTGTTCTTAGCCACTTTGATTGGCTACTTCGTCAAAACAGCCATTGAAGAGATCCCACCTTTCTTGCCGGATCTATATACTCAATATTTTTGGGCGAGGCCTAGGTGCGAAACCTCTTCCTCTCCGCTTCTTCCTTTTCCTCTCGGGCGTATCTTTGATCTTTGGGGTCTTCTTCTTCCCGGTGAGTGACCGGAGGGAGAGAGGATCGATGGTCTCTGTCTGCTGTCGCCTTCTTCACATAGTGTGAGACCCTTTTCCCAAGACAAGTCCAGGCTTGAGCCATGGACATGTTTGCGAAGTATCCTTGGGATGCGAGCATTTTAAATTCATCAAGCGATCTTGGCTCGATTCCGCATCCGAGATGGCATAAGTGTCTCAATCTTGAAATGCCTCCATGTTGTTTGAGAATATCCATAACTCGGGCATTCATCCTTCCTTCCACTTCCTCCATCCCTCGCTTCAACTGTCTTTCTCTTGTCACCATAGGTGCAGAGTGTTGGAGTGGCGAAAGTCATCGGGAGTTTCTTTGATAATATTTGTGACAAGACCTTGTTGGGGGTTTTTGCAATCATCAAGGTTACATCTCTCGATCCTTCCCCTCAACAGACTTCCCTTTCTTTTCTCTTGAAACTTCCTCATTTGTCTTTCCTTCACATTTGCTCCTCCTTCTCAACTTTGATTCCTTGCTTTTAGGTATTCCTCTTCCCCTTTTTGGCATCATCAAAGGAGAGAGGAACCCCTGGAAACAAACTAGTGAGCGAGGAAGTCGAGTCTGCCGATAGCCAAGTTCGCTTCGAGTGGCTGCGGAGTATGCGGCGCGAAACTCGAGCGAGTAGCATTGGATTGTGTAATTAACTTCATCTCGGCCATGAGAAGGCTGAATTTTCGATCCATGTTTTCTTCCATACGCAGGAGCTCATTCTTATTTTGCTCACGGCAACTTTATCTCAAGAAGTGTGAGATTCATGCATGTGCTCAATGTGTTCTCTCAACTCATGCATTCTCTCGCTGCGGACCAACAGACTTGTTGAACAATGTTCAAATATCTAGCTTGTTCCACACGCAATGTTTCTTTGTTGTTGCCACCACTCCGGATCGACTATTATGCCTCTCAAGTCGGCAATAAGGTTGGCATCTCTGTTATCGATCTCATGTCCATCGAGGCCTGGTGCCTCTCCATCCGTTCAATTTGCAAATAATGCTTTGAACACCTCCCGAACTTCAGTTGTTCCTCTCCATTGCGGTGACGGCCAAGGCGTCAAAATCATAGTCATTTGGAATGATGGTATTTGATGGAATGACAGGATGGTCAGTGCGTGGAAGCGCTCAAGATCTCTTTTCGACTCTTCGGGAGGTCGGGTACATCCGAGAGAAGGGAAATGATTCTACAAAGGGATCATCACGAGCAAGCGGAATTTGTTAATGATGAGTGGTGCTCGTGAAGTTCCTTGTGGAGTCGAACTGCTGCGACTTGGGGAGCATGCGCAGATGGACTCTGTTTCATTTGGGGTCTGTTGTGAAGTTGACCCGACTTTTTGAGCCTCAATGTCTCTCAATGACTTTGTCGATCTCATTTGGTTTTTCCAAGTGAGTTGGTGGTCTCGGCCTTATCGAGCGTCATCGGACGATGATGAGATTTCCATGGGTGGCTCATCATCAAAGTTGAAAGTTTGGCGAGTAGTCTTGAGGTCGGACTTACTCGTGGTTGGAACATCCTCGGTGAGTCTTTTGGATCGATCACGAGGGGGATGACTCGGCTTCATCGTCTCCTTCCGATCCCAGAAAGGTTACATCAGGGTTATCTTGGGAATCGTGAAGTGCACTTATCTCCTTTTCTGATGGATCATGATAGCAGGAGGGATGTTCTGTACTTCAGCTTCTTTACCCCGGGAAGTCTCAACCTCCCATTGGCCTTCATTACCTCCTGCAGTCTCATCTGCAGCGAGGCCTTGGACATCCCTTTCGACAGTGTCAGCTGTCTTAGGGTCTTCTACGGTGGCATCCATTGGAGTCTCAACTCCATGGATTGCACTTTCGTCGCCCAGAGTGTTAACTCCCAGGGTTGTTCCTTCCTATGCCTCGACTGCATCAGCAGTGTCATTAGCCTTCAGAGCAGTTGGCACCTCAGCTGAGACAGTCTCAACTGTTTGAGCCTCGTCGATGACAACTTGCTGTGTACTTTGTGTTTGTTCCTTCTCCACTTCGCCTCCTAGATTCATTGTGGAGTCAGCTACAGCATTCTCCGACCTTGCTGCAGTGGAGGGAGTTTCTCCCTCAGCTGGCACACCAGCTGAGTGATTTGGATTGGGGTCACTCGTCTCCAGACTCCATTTGTTCCCATTGAGTATTCAGCCGTTGGGGCGGTGGTAAGACACCTTCATTAGGGGTTGGCTCGATTTGGGGTCCCCACTATCCCGTTTTCAGTTCCTTAGTTCCTTCTTCCGAGTGAGTGGGGAAGTGGTGGCAAAGAACAACGGTGGCAATATGCGCACCACTCCCATTGGGTCTATCTCCGCCTATGTTTTGGAGGACTCTCCTGGTCCCTCCATCATTCTTTGATCATGAAGGATTCGGATTCTTCCATTGCTTCTTTGCATTTGCAACTCTTCGTGGCGCAAAGAATAGGTCAGATCCTCATCACTTTTCGATAGTACGTCAAAGTGAGGATGTGTATGTTCGTGTGGTGCGGTGATAGGGCAGATGTTGGCCTTCTCACGTGCCTCTGCGTCCTCATTTTGCTTTAGCCCGTTCATTTTCTTTTCGAATTTCTAGTATATTTATGCAATTATCCTCGTCAAGGGCTTGCAAAGACGGTGTCCACCTCAAGAAATCAAGAGTTCTTCTTCCTCAAAGAATGAACTCGGATATTGAAAGCGCACTCTAGATAGGCTCAACTTCCATTTTCTCCACTCGTTGAGGACGATTTTGGATGTCGGATACAATGGAGAGTGCATGATTAAATCGTCTTCATCATCCTCTTTGGCCCTCGTTTCCAGGTATTGAAGGTAGCGAGCATTTGCTTTCGCCGACACCTTTGACCCTCTGTTCTGGTGGAGAAACAACCTTGTCAATAGGTGACTCGGTTGTATTAGCCATTCTTTGTTCCTCGGTTGTTCGACTACAATTGGGTCTTTCAAGTTGCCTTTGATCGGCCTCAGCCAGACTTGGCGCGTTTCATCAATCACTTTTGGAGACTCTACTTCTCAAATAGTCTCGAGTATCTTCTCCGGTGAGTGGTGACTCGGTAGGCTTCTCAAGCTCGGAACGCTTGAAAATTCTTCTCCTTCTTCTTGTTTGAACCGGAGGGATTTACGGTTCGACAAGGTTTCTTCGAGTCTTGGGTGGCGGGGGCGGTCTTTGTTGTTTTTTCTTCGAGGAGTGGTTGTCTTGGCTTATTAGTTCTCCTCTTCTTGACGACCGGAGAAGGTATTTGAGATTCCTTCTCGGCCGCGGCTGCGAGGGGGGAGACACACTGCTGCGGGGGCGGGTGACTCGGCTGCGCAGGGGGAGCGATTTCTTTTTCTTTTTCTTTGCAGCAGGGCAGCAGATTCTCTTAGCATTTGCGGGCGCACCTTCTTCTTTGGTGGAGAGGAGACAATTTGTATCTTGTGGTCGGTGATTCTCCTCACTCGTGATCGGCTCTCTAGCGGGCTCTCTTCGTGCGCGAGAGAGGTTTGATGTGAACATCCTCTTGTTTACATTGAACGCCTTTCCATGTCGGAGAGGGACTCCTTTTACCTCCATCACCGGCCAATCACCAGGCATCGTATCCCATGGATCCTCCAAATGCTCCATTCTCCTTGAAGGATTTGTTCCCTACATTACAGCAAAGTCTGCGTGAGACAAACTCGCCCAATTCACTTTCATTTCTCGCAACCATTACGATCAATTTCGCTTTGGGACGGTTGGTCAAAGCCGCAAATTTGATGTCTATGCATTTGGCAACGATGTCCAACAATTTGTGGTAGTCCTCCTTGGCTGACCTCTTGTTAGTGTGTAGACTATCTTTTCAAAGATAGTCGGTCTTGGCTACTTCCTTCCAAGCGGCGGCCAAGTCAACATCACTTCATTGATTTACGGTGCTCCTTCCGCCGTGTAATTTAGCGGTGTTACGCCAAATTCTTGGCGGTGATGATGAACTCCTTCCCGTGAACAGAGGATTTGATCCCCTCATCGTGAATCTCAGCATTCACGTAGAACTGTGCGACCTCTTCCACATAGGTCATCGGAAAGTCCATCGTTAGAAATGGTTTTAGCCCAGTCGTTTCGAGTTTTTCAGCGATCTTCTTTATGAGGGCGTCATCGGACCCCTGTTTGACCATACCCTCGAAATCCACAGTAGACCCGGTGTGGATTTGCTTTCCTAGCTTGATAAAATCATGAGTGGATGCCATTTTTCAGTATTTCACCGAATGAAACTTAGAAAGTGATTTGAAGATTGATAGGGTTTTTGAGAGAGTTTTTGCCTTTGCTTCTAAGAGAGAGAAGTGAACAGTTTTTAGTGATGTGTGAGAGAAACGAACAAAAATGGTTTAAGTATGGTTCCTGAAAGGACGTGCGGGTGGTTTTTGAAATGTGATCGAAATCAACGACTTAGATTTTGTACGCCGATTAGCATTTAATGTCTCGTATTTAATGCGAAAGCATTTATATCCAATCATAAGCTAGGTGTGCGGCTTTTGCCTGTACACGTCATAATTATGCTGACGTCATTCTTAAAAACATTCCCGCTTAGTAAAAACGACTGCGTTTTTGTCCCTTTGCTCATAAATGACTCAGCTTATCCCTTAGCCGATTTAACTCTTCTTCTCACAGTTCTCCTAGTGACTCAGTTGTCAGCTAACTCGGTACTACTATCTTTCCGTCTGGTGATTCACTTAGCCGATTTGAGAGTTGACTCTTTTTTCCTTTTCGTGTTTCATTTCTTTTCTTTGAGTCTTCCGAGTGTCGGCTCACTCAATTAACCCTAACTCATGCTTGAGTTCTTCAAATCTTGACTCACATAATGGTTTTGTGAATATGTCCCAATTGTTTATCGTTGAAATATATTCCAAGGTGATGTCCTTCTTTTCAACATGATCTCTTATGAAGTGATATCGACATCGATATGCTTTGTTCTTGAGTGCAACACAGATTTTGAGTGATTGCAATTGCACTTGTGTTATCACACATGATTGGAATTTCCTTTTCTTCAACTTCATAGTCTCTCTTTCTTTGTCTCATCCATAGGACTTGGGCACAACAAATTTTGCGCATCTATGTATTCTCGTCACGGTTTGTAGAGGTGGCTATTGAATTTTGCTTTTTGCTAAACCAGGAAATTAGCTTTGTTTCCAAGCATTTGACATGTGTCCGAGGTGCTCTTCTGTCAACTCTACATCCAAAGATAGTCGAGTCCGAATAGCCAATTAGCTTGAATCCACCTTTCTTTGGATACCATAAGCCAACTTCTTGGCTTCCTTTCAAATATCTCAAGATTCTCTTGGTTGCGATCATGTGGCTTTTTTTTTTTTTTGGAGCGATTGAAATCTTGCACATACATACACTGACAAAGAAAGGTGATGTCCGGCCCGCTTCTTTGTGAGATAGAGCAATGATCCAATAAGTGCTCAGTATCTTGTTTGATCTACAGGCCTGCCATCCGCATCCATATCCATTTTGATGATGTATTCATTGGTATTTTCGAAGACTTCTCTTCCATACCAAATTTCTTCATCAAATCTCTAGTGTATTTTGTCCGACTTATGAAGGTTCCATCCTTTTGTTTCACTTGGAGTCCAAGGAAGAATGTCACTCTCCCATCATGCTCATTTCGAATTTGCTTTGCATGAGGTTTGAAAATTTATCACATGACTCTTTGTTTGTGGATCCAAAAATAATGTCATCCACATATATTTGAACAAGCAATATACTCTTCGCATCTTGAATTCTCAAGAGTGTTCTATCCACTTTTCCTTTTGTGAATCCGTTCCCGAGTCAAGAATTGTGACAATGTGTCATACCATGCTCGGGTGCCTGTTTCAATCCATATAGAGCTTTCTTGAGTTTGTATACCTTATCGCCAAGAGTCTTCGCTCAAATCCTCGGAGGTTGTTCAACATACACTTCTTCTTCCAATAAACCATTAAAGAATGCACTCTTTACATCCATCATCGATATACAATAAAATTCTTGTGAGATGCATAGGCAAGAAACATCCTTATAGCTTCCAATCTTGCTACAGTGGCAAATGTTTCATCAAAATCTATCCCTTCTTCTTGGCAATATCCTTTGGCTACTAATCTTGCTTTGTTTCTTACCACAGAACCTTCCTCGTTCATCTTGTTTCTGAATACCCATTTAGTGCCAATAACATTTTGATGGGTGGGTCTTTGAACTAATTTCCATACTTTATTTCTTTCAAACTGATTCAGCTCTTCTTGCATAGCTTTAATCCAATGTGTGTCATCCAATGCTTGTGACACATCTTTAGGCTCTATTTGTGAGATAAAGCATGTGAACATAGCTTCTTGTTGAGTTCTATTCTTTCTTTCTGCAACTCCATTCTGTTGTGGAGTCCTTGCTGCAGATAATTCATGACCAATACCATTTTCTATACAATATTGAGTTATTATAACATTGACAAACTCAGTTCCTCTGTCAGATCTTATTTTGATAATGGTTTGGCTCTTCTCATTTTGAATCCTCTTCATCATTTGTGGTAGTTTCTCAGAGAGTTTCTTTTTCTTCTTACACATGAATATTGTCCATGTATATCTTGAGTAGTCATCTACTACCACCAAGGTGTATTTCTTCCCACTTATGCTATTTGGTTCAATGGACCAAATAGATCCATATGTAGCGAGATGCAATATTCTTGTTGAAGATGGACATGTCTTTTCTTTGAATGATGATTTGATTTGTTTTCCTTCGACATGCATCACATATACTCTCATCCTTGTATAATCGAGTCCGGAAGTCCTTCCACAAGATTGCTTACGCAAGCTTGTTAATCGTTCAAATTCGGGTGACTCTTCTTGTGCCATGACCAACTTGATTCAATTTGTGTGCTCTTTCCTAATAGACGAGTGTTGGGTGTTGCGGTTGACCAATCCACGACATACATGTTCTTTTGTGCGCATCCTTGCAACACAACTTCATTTGATTCAAGATCCCTTGATTTGGCATATACCCATGTTAAATCCAACATTATAACCCTTGTAATGAGTTGGTCGATGCTTAGCAAGTTGAAGTTGAGTCCTTCAACATATGCAACATCCGTGATTTTTAATCCATTTTTCTTGATGGATCCAATGCCTCTTATTTCTCCTGGAGCTTCATTTCCTCCAAATATGACTTTTGCACCTCGACTTCCTTGAATTTTGATAGATTTTTCTTGTTTTCTGTCATATGTCCGGGAACAACCACTATCCATGTACCAGGTTCCTTGGCACTCGGTTGTTCCTTGAACTTGCAAACAAGGAAATTAAGTTTTAGGTACCCATACTTGTGCGGGTCCTTAGGGGTTAGTATTGTACGATGATCCAACCAACCTATAGCCAAATGGTTTGACTCTAAGGGGTTGCCATCTATCGTGCCATAATCATAATTAATTTTGGCAAATTGCTTGGGGATTCTAGGTTCATACAAAATAGTTGTCTCTTTTGTTTGTATGCTTGTATATATGTGTTTTAGCAATTGCCTTCTTTGGGTAGTTGTGATATCTCCGAGTGTAGTGCCTAGGTGCATATGTGTGTCTTTGATGAAAGCTCTTATACCTTTGGAATGGCCTTTGCTGAGTTCTAGGCCTTTGCCATTTTGGCTTATATTCCATAGGTCTTTGCTGATAGTTCACATTATTCCAATCAGCTTGGCTTGGGTATTTTCTACCATTCCCTTCATATGTATTTCTTTTATAGAACTTACGGGGTTTTGGTAGCTCTGTTTTTTTCTTTACTGAGTATTTCTGTTTGGAGTTTTGAGGAACTTGGCTGGATTTCTTCTCAGCTGTCCTCTCAGCACTCTCAACTGGTTGTTTTCCTTTTCCTTTATAACCAAGACCAGTTTGTTTGTAATTGTGCTTTGGGATAAATGTGTGTGCACCATTTGGATTTTTGGATTTTTGAGATACTTCATTGCTAGAAGATCCTTTTTCCAAAATCACTTTTGGAGCTTGACATAGCACAGAGGAATTAAATCCTAAGCCTGTCTTGTCTCCACATTCTCTTTGACTCATAATAAGATCATCCAATGATTTAGATGCCTTAGTGAATGAGGCAATCACATTTTTGAGGTCATTTTCCCTCTTTTCTATAGCAGCTATTTCTGCTATTAGCTTAACATTTTCAGTCTTTAAACTTTCATTCTCATCAGCTATTTGACTTAGAGTACTCAGCTCCTTAGTCAGCTGTGAGTTTTGGCTTTTGAGTAGACTGTTTTCCTCATTTAGTAGTGTGTGTGAGGATTTAATGTGTTCAAAATCTTTCATCATTTTGCCTAATGAATCATAAAGATCAGTGGGTGATGAAGTCGTGTGTCATAGTCACTATCACTAGAACCGAGTGTGATGAGTTAGAGTGTACCTCATCTTCTTGGTCGGAGTTGGTCTTGTTCCTTGGCCATCAAACGGATCAAGGCTTCTTCTTGAGTCACTTGAGTAGTCACTTCACTACTCTCAATCGGCTATGTCTCTTGACTTTGTTTTCAGATCTCTGCAGACCAACATTGCCTTTTTCTTTTCTTGTCTTCTTTCTCTCAAGACATTTTTTTTCTTCATTCATTCTGTATTTGTTGACTACAGGATATGGGCAATCAATGGCATAGTGACCTGGTTGCCTCGGTTCAAAGATAGATTTTCAACCTTTTGATCACTCTTTCCATTCTTGGATTGTCACCCTTTGAAATTGACTTTTTGATGCTCTGTTCTCTTGGTTGGCCTATCTTCCTTGACTTGGATGGAGTTGAGTGTCTTTCGGAGGATTCACCCTTGCCTCTCTTGTAGTTCTTATTGAAGAACTTGTTAAACCTTTTAACCATCGGGCTATTTCCTCTTGGTCAATGACTTCTTTGACCTCGGCTCTCTTGCCATCCTTAACAATTAGAGCAATTTGTTTTGGGTACATTGTCTCTTCCTGGTCTTTTCTTCTCGGCTCAAATTCGTAGGCTTTGAGATCCGAGAATAGCTCATGGTTGGATGTCTTGGATAGGTCCATGAAGTGTCTCATGGCCATGACTTTCATATCCCACTCGGTTGGGAGACTTCTTAGAATCTTCATACACATTTTTCTCGTGTATATTATTTTCCAAGTGCGAGATAGCTCGTTGGTAATTTCGTGAACCGAGCATCCGGTTGATCCAGGGTCTCTCTCTGCGATCATTTTGAAATTTCAAATTTCTGTACTGACCACCGATAATTTATTTTCCTTGATTTGCTCGAGCCTTCACAAATCAATGTTAGCTTGTCCTGATTTCTTTAGCCGTTTTGCATGATTTGACTTTATTTAACATGGCTTTGTCAAGGTTTTGTAAAGAATGTCCTTGGCCACATTGTCCAGGTTATATCTTTTTCTGTCATCATTTGTCCATTCAGACTCTTGGTTTTTCAACCATGATAGTGCGGGAGCAACATCCTCTTCACCTTCAGTGCACTCTACTTACAGTTGTGTTCACTTTTAAAATTTGCAGTGGCCCATCCTCTATCATTATCCACATCTCATCATGTAATGCTGATAGATGAGCCTACATACGAATTTTCCAATCATCAAATTCTTCAATTGTGAACATGGGGATGCGTGTCAAATTTAATTCCATGATAATAACTTTTGATGATAAAAAGAGTTTTAAAAACTTAAGTACTAAAACAGACTTTGAAAAATTTGAAAATCTAGTTCAGTAACCAGTGCGGAAGGCTCAATGAACCAACCGCTCTGATTCCACTTGTAGGTCCCAAGGGGTGTGAGTGTAAGGTTTAGAAGGGGGGGTTGAATAAACCTTACCAACTTTTCGATTTAGTCCTTTTAAATATTCAGAGTTAATACTTCACAGTTGAGTCCTTGATGGACAGCTAAGTTAGTTAATCAGCAGAGTTAGTTACTCAACAGACTGACTCGAGCCGATTTGTTGATAGAATAACTCATTTGTTTTGACTAAAGACTTAACTCGATTGTGATTTGTTTCATGGAAGACTTTACACCCTTAAATTTGGTTTAGTATTGATTTAATACTTGCTTTTAGTACTTAGAGATTATCAAGTGGATAGCAAATTTATCAAAGAGAGTTAAATAAATAAAGTGAAGGAATTAAAGTCTTTGAAATGTAAATGACACGATAAGTTTTTATAGAGGTTGAAGATGGGGTAATTCTTCTACTCCTCTCTTCTCCAACTCCTGGAGGAATCCACTAAGTATTGATCAAGATACGAGTGGTAACAATCCGATACAAGTCTTGATCACACACGGTGACTTGATCCTTTGGGACTCAGTCTGGAGAAGCATTGGTCACGCAACTGGCTTCTCGTACGACTCAGCTTCTTCATAGGACAGCCGCCTTGCTACTACAGCCCACTTGCTCAAGCTCTTTGGATTTGATCACGAAGCCCTCCAAAAACTTGAGACTGGTTCGACCTTGAACCTTTCTACAATCCTCCGTGGAATGTAGACCCCTTGATTCTTCAATAATTTCCTATTTAACTGATTGAAGTTATCTTTCCTTCATAGGTGAGTGTTGGATTGATTTTCTTCGTAATGTAGGCTTGAGGATTAATCTTGAATGATTTGAGAATATTTTTGGTTACAGTTCAAATGTTTTCTTGAATGTTCGTGGTTCAGGTAACCTTCTCTCAGAGTCATTCCTCAGCCTTTTATAGTGATCTTTCAAAAAATCGCCGTTGAAGAGATAGGCTTATTTTTGAAAGTCACTTGTGGTCGTTGGCTTGTCTTGTTGCGATCCCCTTGGAATTGCCACTTCCTCGTATGAATTGTTCTTGACTTTTCGAGTTCGACATGGTGCAGTGTTTCCCATTGGTTTATTCCTTTTGCACGCTTCTGGGACTGAGCACTTCGAGAAAGGTAGTATGGAGGTATTACTTGTTTAAGTAATTCCCTTGATTTATGTGCAACGGATCTCTTTCAGTAGTCTTAACTTGACTGCATTTCCTTGCTTTCCCGGGTGACTTAGGTCGACTTCCAATCATTGGATGACTCTTTTTGTCACTTCAACTTGAGACTTGGCTATCTTGAGTTGACTTGACTGATACTCTACTCAGCTGCATCTTAACTGCTCCTTCAGTCGAGTTCCCGTCTTCTCTTCTTTGCAATACTCAGCTATCTTGTAGCAGAGTCTTCCTTCTAGTCTCCAGTTGTCTTCTTGCATGTTTAGGCATAGCTGACTTAACTCAGCTTGACCATCCCTATTTATTACAATGCAGTTTACAACGAAAATGGGGTGCCAACTTCCTATTCTAAGTTTTACATGGCATTCATCAAAATCTAAACAATAAATTTCCCAACAATCCAACACATTTAGTGAAGGAAAGAATACTTCATCAAGTTGAAGAGGAAATAGTTTAAAGAACTTAAGGGGTCTACTCTCCAAGGTTCCAGGAGTTGTAGTAAGGTTCAAGGTCGAACTAGAAGATTTGAGCTCGTTGGAAGGTTGTGTGATCAATTCCAAGAGTTCTAAGAGAGCTGAAGTAGCAAGGCAACTGTCTTGTGAAGAAGTTGAGTCCCAGGAGCAGCCAGCAGCGTGATCAAGGCTGACTCGGACTGATAACTGCGTTGTAACTAGAATTGTTACTTAGTGGATTCCTCCAGGAGTTGGAGACGAGTGGAGTAGAGGAATTACCCCATCCTCGAACCACTATAAAATTTGCTTGTGTCATTTTACTTACAACATTTTACTTTCCTGCATATTTTTTATATCTGTTGTTAAGTTAATATTGCTAAACCCAACTGATAATAAAATTGCTAAAAACAAGTGTTAAAACAAGTTTAAAATCAACAAGGGTGAAAAGTTTTCCACTAAACAAAACCAAATCAACGGAAAAGTTAAGTGTTAGCTGACCCAGCTGAGTTATACTATCAACAGCTCAGTCGAGTCTGTTGAGAAGGTAACTTTGTTGAAGTAAGCCAACCTAGTTGTCCCCCAAGGACTTAGCTTATTTGAGTTAACGTTGTAAAATTATTTAAAAGGACTAAATTCGAAAATTTGGCAAGATTTATTCAACCTCCCCCCTTTCTAAACCTTACAACTCACCCCTTGGGACCTACACTTATCTTGATTATTCTTCTAATCACTCATTCATTCTTTTAGTGCAGGTGTTAGCATTTTTCGCTATCTTTTTGTTGCGTATTTTTTTAACTTATGTTCGTTGGCGAGGAAGGGGGATTTGTGGTAACCCCCCTCCCATGAGGAAGCCTCTCCCCTTAGGGAATGCCGGAGGAGGTTTATTTGCAGGGACCCCCCGGTGTGGGAGCCCTTCTACTCCGGCAGAGCAAAGCTTCTCTAGAGGACTTTATTTGCCTCACGAAGCTTTTCTAGAGAACTTTATTTACCTCACAAAGTGCAAAGCTTCTCTAGAATACTTTATTTGTCTCACGAAGCGGGAAGCTTCTCTAGAGAACTTTATTTACCTCACAAAGCGCAAAGCTTCTCTAGAGGATTTTATTTGCCTCATGAAGAGCGAAGCTTCCCTAGAGGACTTTATTTATCTTACGAAGCGCGAATGTTCTCTAGAGGACTTTATTTCCCTCATGAAGCGTGAAGCTTCTCAAGAGGACTTTATTTGCCTCACGAAGCGTGAAGCTTTTCTAGAGGACTTTTCTTACCTCACGAAGCGCAAATATTCTCTAGAGGATTTTATTTGCCTAACGAAGCGCGAAGATTTTCTAGAGGACTTTATTTACCTCACAAAGCGCAAAGCTTCTCTAGAGGACTTTATTTGCCTCACAAAGCGTGAAGCTTCTAGAGGAATTTATTTGTGTCACGAAGTGCGAAGCTTCTCTAGAGGATTTTATTTGCCTCACGAAGCGCGAAGCTTCTCTAGAGGACTTCATTTGCCTCACTAAGTGTGAATCTTCTCTAGAGGACTTTATTTGCCTCACAAGGCGCGAATCTTCTCTAAAGGACTTTATTTGCCTCAAGAAGCGTGAAGCTTCTCTGGAGGACTTTACTTACCTCACGAAGCACAAAGTTTCTCTAGAGGACTTTATTTACCTCACGAAGTGCAAAACTTCTCTAGAGGACTTTATTTGCCTCACGAAGCACAAAGCTTCTCTAGAGGACTTTATTTGCCTCATGAAGTGCGTAGCTTCTCTAGAGGAATTTATTTACCTCACGAAGCACAAAACTTCTCTAGAGGTCTTTATTTGCCTCACAGAGAGCAAAGCATCTCTAGAGGGCTTGACTTTCCATGGGAGCATCGGGGAAAGTCTCCTTTTTTCTTGGAGTGCTGGGAGAGCCCACTCTGTAGCCACCTCTTATGTTGCAGGTAGGGCCAGTTCCGGAGGATGAGGGTCTCTACTTTCAGAAGTGCTGGAAGGGAGCGTATTGTACTAGTTGGTGAATAATTACATACATGTAGTTAATAGAAATGGTGAAAATAAATTGCAAAAAGTATTATTTGTTCGAAATGAATACGATAAGGAAACTTGGTCGCAGGCCAGGAAATACTTGTAATAAATCTGTTTTACATTGCGTGGGTGGAAATAGTTAGTACTCAAAAGTAAATAAGCATGTAACGACCCTAAGAAGAGGGACAAAAACTGATTGATAGGGGAGATGGCGAGTTCTGCAGCTTCTAAGTTTGTGGGGCTTGATCGATGTCTTCTCTAAGCAGCTCACCTCTCTTTGGGGTCTTTGGAAATCATGTTGATGGCTCCGCCATATATAAGTGTTTTGTCTTTATTTAGTGCGCGACTCAGGGCAGCGTGGAGCTTGGCGGAATCTATCTTCCTTCTGCCCAGTATCCTCGTACCATCTGCCTTGGTCCACATAATCTTTCAAGTAGCCTCCTTGGATCAGTTTTTTGATTTCCCTATTCAGGTGGAAACAATCATCAATAGTATGACCCTTGTCTCGGTGAAAATGACAATACTGATTGGAATTGAGTCTTGCAGTGTTGTTTCTCATTTTCCTTGGAGGTTTTATGATTCCCTGCCCCTGAGCGGCAATCAATATTTCAGCCATGGGCGCATTCAATGGAGTAAGGCTCGCCTCATATTCCTTTCTTCCACCTTCTCTTTTGTCTCATCCTCTAAGATGGTGTTAGTCATCTTCTCTAACTTTCCTCTTATGGTTGGGCTTTCGCTTGGTGGATTCCTCCACTAGGATGTATTTCTTTACTCGGGTCAGTAACTCTTCTAGGGTGGAGGGAAGCTTCCCGACTAAGTACTCATTCAAACATCCCTGGCGAAGGTTCTGTTGTAGGATTCCGGCCATGTCTCGTGCTGGACGCTGACAACTTCCTTGACATCTTCCACGAATTATTTCATGAAGTCCCGCAGCGACTCTCATTTCTTCTGCTTTACTTGGAGATGAGCAATGATTTTGGGAAACTTTGGGTTGATGGAGAACTATTGAATAAAGACTTTAGTGAACTTGTTCATCCCGGAGATTGATCCTATCGGGAGTTGGTTAAACCAAGTCAGTATCCGCTTGGTTAAAGTGGTGCGGAACACCATGCAGTAAGAGGCGTCTGCCATTTTTGTAGAGATCCACTTTTACATAAACTTTGTCTAAGTGCTCTTGGGGAACTCCAGTTCTATCATATTCAGGGATATTAGAGGTCTTGATTATGGTAGTGGCTCAGTCAAGATGGCAGGGGCCAAAGAGCTCATTTTCATCAGGGCAGTAGCCCACGAGTTGGCTTGGTTGGGTTGTACTGCTTGGGATTCTTCAGTTGGCGGCATCTCTTCACGATTTTCATTGCGACCTCTTTCTTTTCCTCCCGGACCTCTCAAGTCAGGGTCTTTAGCGGCAGGCGGAGCCCGCGGTGGTCTTCTTGTGGCATCAGTCGCAGCCTGGTGCCTCAAAGCATTCCGGGAAGCTTCGTCCAGCAGATCTTGGAGGGCTTCCCGAGATAAGCGTACCTCTTCAGTGGGCAGAGCCCCCCAGGAGGAGGGCTAGCCTCTCGACTTCCCCAAGGGGGGAAGTCTTCTAAGTCTTCTTCTCTAGGAGCTAAAAATTTTTCAATTGGAAACTTGCATGTACACATGCAGACATTAGACGGGTCCCAGAGTTATCCCAGGAAGGCCCTCCAACGCTCAGTCAGCACAATGATCGTGAAAGAAATTGAGAAAGTAAACGAATACTGAATTAACGCGTAGGAGTAATTACGACTCTGATAACTTACAAATTAATAGGGACCTTTTTATACCTGGGTGATGGGCCTCGTGGGCCGTGTAGGAAGAATTGGCATGTGGGCTAGTCCCAGACTTCTTTTGGGTCGGGTTATTCTATTAGTAGCCCATTGGACAATTAATATTATTCCAATATATGAATTGAATTATGTATTAATTATTAAATATTACTTTTACCCCCAACATTATGAATTTCAAATTATTTAGTTCACCCGAATTGTTATTATTATAGTTGGGTAAAATATATCATTAAGCAGCCAAGAGTCTCAATTAACCAGTTATAGCCCATGAGGCTCAGTATCTCAGGTATATAAAAAGTCTCTGCTTATTCATTTGTAAGAATTTTTAATTGGTTTCACTTAATTATATTCCATTGTTCTAGGATTTTCTGCTACAATTGTTGACTTAAGCGTCAGAGGGGTCTCTCTAGGACAACCCCAGGGCCCTTCTAACTTCGTTTTTGTGTTGCAGGTTAGTTCCATGCCTGAAGCTGGCACTTGGAGTTGGACTTTGAACTTAGACTGTTAGACCAAATTATTTTTATTTGGATTGATCTGCATTTTACAGCAGCATCAATTAGTAAATTTTTAGTTTAGTTTCAAACTATCTAATTCGTTTATTCAAATAATGTTAGGATTAATAGATTTTGATAATCAATAATCACAATCCTCGTGGGAACATTTCTCTACTCATTTATTATATTATTTGTCTATGACATGTGCCCTTGCGTGCATAAATTTCGTAACATTGAGAGTCTTATTAGGCTTTTTGGCCATAGGATCTTAATGAACTTTAATTTAAATATCAATTCCTAAATTAATTAAGTAACAATATAAAATTTTCATAAGTTTAGTTTATTGAATTATTTATGGTTCACAATCGACACATTCCAACTGAATTTGGCCTTGTTGCCGTATCTGAATTCAAATAGAAATTGATAATTTGGGCCAAATATGAAGAAAACCTTCCAGCAAATTAAGCATAATGAGAACAAAGGATTTTTGACAGAAAAAATGGATTAAGGCACGTGTCGTTCTTTAGGTTGCGGCAACAGAATACTTAAATTAAAAGCTGGGAGCTCGCTTGCAAAGTGATATTAATCCCTCCTTTTACAAAAGAATAATAATTAGCCTTTTCTACAAGAATCATTTGTATTTTTAAACGACTTTGTTTGTGTGAATTGGGGGGTGGGTGGAGAAGAGTGGCATGAGGCATAACATCTTCTACTACACATACCAATTTATGATATGTATATAATCAGTATTGAGATAGGCACGGAATTTTCAATTTCTGTTCACATCATAATAATTTCTCCCCCCGTCTCTCTCTCTCTCTCTATATATATATATATATATATATTATAAGTTAGAACCACATTTTACGCATGTATCACACACCCGTATGTATAGAACTGACAATATACCCACTTCAGATCCGGATCCAATAGGTAGACCCTTAAACTCGTTTTGGACTATATTTTTTTAATTTTTTAATTTTTTTTTATAAATAACTAGTATGACTTTTCGATTATATATCTTTTAGATAAGTTATTATTATAAAAAACATAATACTTTTTTAAAATAAACGAGTTAAATGAATTGGGTATGAGTGAGGTGAAGATTGAAATAGGGAATCAGATAGTAATTCCAATAGTTGGTTTGGAGTTCAATTCCCATCACTCGAGGATTTGTACTCAAAAAAAAAAAAAAAAAAAAAAAAGAGGTGGAGTTTGAAATACAAAAGTATGATCCATGACATTTTTTAAATTCATTCCAAATGGAACGGGTTTGGATTTGACCCACACCTAATATCATCCTGCACATCTGAATTACTAAAAACATTACATACTTCTATATAAAAAAAAAAAAAAAACAATACATACTTGTAATAAATATGATTTGAAGTGATATGTACTTGGTAAAAAGGTAAATGTCTCTTAAAGTAGTTTATAATTTGTTTTTTTATTTTTTGACGGACCAAATTGAACGAGAACTCGAGGACATTTAATAATTGATTAAAGTCACGAATTTAAGGTGCAGTTTGTCTATATATCGTCATTAGAATCATGATAGTGAATTGATAAAATGGAAGTTTAATGTCGGTCAACACCATTATCATGTAATCTCTTGATAATTGTGACAAGGACTGATTTGAACTTCTCCTAATACTAGAACAAGTCTACAATTGAATCGAATTGAGCCGAGCTTTTGGAAGTTTGAGATTGGTTTATTTGTTATTGAGCTCGAGCTTAATTTACTAAGGGTGCATTTGGATGGGGGATTTGGGATGAGGAATTTGAAATCTTTAGCTAAATCAACACTCTTGTTTGACATATAAATCCAAATTAATGGATATCAAATCCATCTTTAAGTTTTAGTTCATTTTCAAAGTATTTTAAATCCCTCCCAAAACCTAGTAATTTGAAATCCATTCTTTTTTCCCTTTATGCTCACTTGCAATTTACACACACTATACACATTGCACATTTACACATACTTACACACACACACTACACACACCACATACATTTACACATAGTACACACACTGCACACATTTACACACACTTACACATACATTACACCCATTACACACATTTACTCATACTTACACACACTGCACATATTTACACACACACACAGTTAGACACACTGTAAACTTTAACACACACTTCAAACGCATACACTACACACTCACGCATACTTTATCACATATTCACACCGCACTATCTTCACACATAATAAAAGTTTTTAAATTTTTATTATTGTATAAAATTATAATTGTTTATAAAATAATAAGTTATATATTTTCTTATTATTTATTAAATGTCAATTAAGAAAATGAATAGAGCTTTTAAATTTTTTCATCAAAGTTTACGATGGATTTGAAGTCCCTACACAAATCAACATCATCCAAATAAGAGATGAATTCAAATCAAAGCTAAGGAGTTTGAAATCCCTTGGAATTTCAAATCCCTCCATCCAAATGGACCCTAAGTTTATTGGTGGTTCACGAGCTTTTTTTCGAGGCGCAAACAAACTTAGTAAATATCATTTATAAATCAAATTATTTTTTAATTTATTACAAATTAAAATTATATATTTCTAAAACGAATAGTGTATCTACAAAATTATATAATTTTATTCAGACAAATAAGCTTATTTAAATATTTCTATAGTTTAATTATACGAGTTATCTCATGAGCTTACTAACTAGCATATATGCTTTAGAAATAATGAGCCGGATATCATTAAATTTGAGTTTTAATTAGGGATAATTACAATAAACCCACTAAGGTTTGGACTAATTACAAAAAAATCCAGAGATGTTTAAAAATTACAAAAGGCCCCCTCAAGTTTGCTTCAATCTTAAATTTAAGGGGGTAATTGTAATATTTCTATAATTATCACGGCAATTTTTGAAGTATTTTTTGTTTATAAAGGGGGGAAATGTAAAACAGAGACAATCTCAAGGGGTTTTTTGTAATTTTCAAAAATCTTTGGATTTTTTTGTAATTAGCCCAAACTTCAGGGAGGTTTTTGTAATTATCCCTTTTAATTATTTATTTTAATGAGTATCACTAAATGCTCCAACAAAATTTTATTAAGTCAAATTCTGAATAGTTCACGGGTGGTTTGATTCATTTGTGTTCCAACGTCTAAGCCAAAACCAAAACACCAAAATATAAAAAACCTACCAACCAAAAAACCAAAAGCCATCAAACAACGAAAAGATTAACCGTTAACGTATTCATCATTCGATACCATTATATGGACAGCGAGTCACGTAGGAGTTCCACTTTTCTTTCACTGACACAGACCTCTATTCTTAAAATATTCCGTTTTCTTTTTCATTGAGTAAAAGGTTGCAAATACTTCATTTGTCGCTGGTAATTTCTTTCTTCCTCGGAAAATCCAAGGAAATTCGCATTTCGTAAGTTGATTATCTTTTTGTACTAATTCGCTTCTGTTGTTTGCTTCCAAGGTGGGGTTTCCATTCTTTTTGTTGTTTAAGGTGGCGGATTTAACATAGACTTTGTCTGATTTTCGGAGTACAGCTTTTTGATAGTTGTATTAACGGATATAAATTTATAGTACTCTATGGAGTCAACTTCCCAACTGTATATATAATTACGTAATGTTTGTTCGATCGGCTGGAGCAGATTGTGACATAAAGATGGTGCTGACTCCGTTTACATGGCGCTATGGAGGTCATCAAGTCTTTCTTTCTGGCTCCTTCAATGGGTACTTTTCATTTTCCCATTTTTATCCCTATCGGATATCAGTTGACTTGTTTGCTGAAATTGCTGCATAATATTGGGGTGTGTGTGTGTGTGTTCTTGGTTCTTGAATGGGTTCTTTTTTTCTTTACCTGATTTCTTGTTATAATGCACATAAACTGTTTGTGTTTATATTTATATGATAGTTCTCAAATGGTGCTTTTCATTTACTTGCTTTCTTGATATGATGTGAAGTGTGTATTTTGTGTCTACAGGTGGAGTGGAAGGATACCCATGATTTTAGTGGAAGGTTCTGATACTATTTTCCAGAGAATCATTGATCTTCGGCCCGGTTGTTATCAGGTGCACTGAAATATTCAAGCTATAACTTCACATTCTGAAAAATCAATTTTTGGATTGGAGGAATTTAGAGTTAAGGATGTCATTATGGGATAGTTATTGAGTGAATATGGATTTTAAATCTTTTTGGGACCGTCTTTCAGCTATATTATTGTCGTGAATTTCTAATCCACTTGAAATTGGAATCCTTTGAAATTCTTAATATGTTTTTCAAATTCAAATATTTTATCCGAAACGTGATCCTGATGAAAATGGGGGTTAAGTCAATGGTCTTTATGAGCCCTTGCCTCGGCTATTTTACTAGGTGGAGATGCAATATTTATACAGTAGAAGATATGTAGTCGGCAGAGAGATCAGTCAGAAAAAAAAAAATTTAGGTGAGTGAACATGTAAGGTTATATTTGTACTTCAATTAAAATATGCATAATCGTAAGCAACAACCACAATCTGGAATTCCATGAATATTATGTCTTTCATGGATCAGACTACCATTTTTCTGTGGGTTTCCAATACATAGACTTGTACTGATTTCTTTGATTCTTGATCAAGTAATGTTAAAATAATAATCCCTTCTTGTTTAACAATTTATTAATTATGACAGCTTTCTTTTGCTAAACATGTTGTTTCAGTACAAGTTCTTGGTTGATGGTACATGGCTAGTTGATCAGCAGCAGATTTGTGATCCAGATGAGTATGGAACTATAAACAACATAGTTCTAGTGAGTGGACCCGAGTTTAGTTCTCCAGACTTAAATGCTGAAGCTTTTCAGCCTAGTACGAGCCAAGTAAATGCTAGAGTCGTGCCATCTGTGGTCTGTCTCTAAATTGTGTAATTCTTATTCTGCTGATATGTTGCAACATAACCCCCACCCCCACCCATTAACATTTTCTATGCTACTCTGACTGGCAAAGCAGGGTTCATCTTCACGTGGTCCCCTCGGTGAACCATTTCTGCAATTTTCCGATAGTGAAATCGATGTTTTCCGTCAAGTTCTATCCATGCATTTGCTATCTTCTACAACATATGAGCTCATTCCGATTTCAGGCAAGGTTTGACTGCCATTGGCGCTATTTTTTGCTTCAAAATTTCTCTGGTCGTAATATGCTTTGATTTCCATTATGATTCTCCAAATGTTTTTTTTTTTTAATTACATGACATTCATCAAAGTGTAGGTCTTTGCGTTGGATGTCGAGGTGGATGTAGAACAAGCTTTCCATGTTATGTTCGATTTGGTATGAGTTCTTAGAATTTTTGTTTCTTAATTTCATAGTTTGTAGGTATGACATAGATAACATATTATAAGACTCACAGGTCTTATTATTATTATTTTTTCCCTTTTTCAAATTCCCCAAAGAGGGAATTGGAATTCTCCTGTGCCAAGTAAAAGACAACCTATTGCGTCGTATAAATTATTGTCTATAGAGTTCATTTTTTATTGGGGATTCAACGTAACTATAAATTGAGTTTTGTCAAGGTTGGCTGGTTATACTAAGATGTGGTGGAGATTTCGCTACTATGATTGCTCTTATTGGAAATTCTTCATCATTTAATCATCAACGTTTACAGTTTACTGATATTATTTATGTATTATAGAAACAATGAACAATTATAATTTTGGTTTTTCCCCTTTACTTTTAAGGTTATGAAATCAAGATTATATATATATATATATATATATTTTCTTTCAGCATTGTGAATGTAATTGCTTTTCTTGTTTGATTAGAACATTAATATATGTGTTAGTTTTTTGCTTTAACTTAAATTTTTTATTTTTGCTGCCGATATGACTTCAGTTCATGAAATTACGTCAGCCCAAATAAAAATCTGACTGATATCATTCTGGATCCCTTGTGCTTCCCTAATTTCATGGGTTCAAATACGTAATCTTAAATTTGGATTACATTTGTCTACTTAGTTTATGGAAAAGTCTTGATACATAGCTGATTCGCCAAAAGGCACATAATTAACTACTATCAATTTTTATTTGATTTGATATTGATCTTCTCAGAGTGTTGCTATAGTTGTCTTTCTGATTGGACATCAGAGTTCGGAGACATGTAAATCAATGCTCTCTCTCTCTCTCTCTCTCTCTCTCTCTCTCTCTCTCTCTCTCTCTCTCTCTCTCTCTCTCTCTCTCTCTCTCTCTCTCTCTCTCTCTCTCTCTCTCTCTCTCTCTCTGGTGTGTGTGTGTGAGCGTGCGTGCGCGCTCACGTGTGCCTGTCTGTTAGTCTTATTCCTTCCTACGTGAACGTTGTTGCTCAGACTGACAAATGTATTTCAGACATTTAGTAGTCAAATTTGTAAACAACAATGAATTTCTTGTAAGGAACAAAAATGAACAAGGAGACTATTACTCTAGCAGCTTCAATCACATACATCCAGAAAAGTCATTTAATATGTTGACCAATAAAAAATATTGCTAAAATTAATGATTTATGTTTATGTTCTTCTCCTTCCTTGTTCATGAATCTAACCACAAGGCAAGAATTATCAATTAAGATCGTTAATTCCAGTATGTTGGTTTCACAAATTTTGCAATAAGTTGGTTATATCGTTTGTTAGGGACTCACGGTTGTGCCTATGTGGGATGACAACAACGAACAGATGGCAGGGATGCTAACTGCTTCAGATTATATTTTGATTTTACTTCAGGTACATGTTAACTGCTATTTGAAAATGAATAGCCCTCGACTTTATATTTGAACTACAATCAAGAATGTGAAATGAGAAAAGGAACAGTTTTTTGTAATGGCAGTAAAATGAGCGTCGTGCTTTCTGGCTGGGAAAGGCCTAGTAAAATTAACTTCTAGTCATTTTGCAATTAATTGTGCATTATTTAGTAACATAAGGTTATTATTTTTTGAGATAATTAAAAAAATAAAAAATTCCCCTGAGGTTTGACCTAATTACAAAAAAACCTAGCTAACTTTCAAAATTATGAAAAGTACCCTGAAGTTTGATCCAGTGTTAAAACTAAGGGGCAAACTGTAATATTTTTATAAATATGAGGGGGAATTTTGAAATGTTTTATGCTTATAAAGGGGGTAAATGTTAGACAAAATAAAGCTTCAGGGGTATTTTTGTAATTTTGAAAGTTGGCTGGTTTTTTCTTGTAAGTAGATCAAACCTCAAGGGTACATTTTGTAATTAACCTTTATTATTTTCAATGCTACTTCCATTTTTATTTTAGTTTCTGCCCATGCTTTACATGTTGTATATAAAGCATGACATGTTTCTATCTGAAAATGATGTTCCTTGCTTCTTGCAGCTTCACAGAAATCATGCAATGTTTGAAGCACAGACAGTTTCTGCCTGGAAAGGCTGGAAACTTCAGCATCATAGAGACATAATTGAGAGTATGGTTCCACTTCAGAGAAGGCCTTTAATCCATGTATATGCTCTTCCTAACGTACTTTCTATTGAGTTTATCAATAGGCAACTCATTTTTGTAGCATAATTAATGCCTTTATGCCGCCGCTCCCCCCACCCCTAGCCAGTGTAATGAAAAGGGTTAATTACCAAAACCACCCTTGAGGATTAGTCTATTTACAAAAAAAAAAAACCCAATTATCTTTCAAAATTACAATCACCCCCTTGACATTTGTTTCTATGTCACAAATTGCACCTCAAGTTGGGGGTATTTGTAGGCAAATACAGACATCGAGTGTAGTACCTTAAGGGGATGTTTGTAATTTTGAAACATAACCGGAGTTTTTAGCAAATAGACTAAACATCAACTGTTGTTTTGTAATTTACTTTAAAGACAATGAAAATATGGGAGTTATGAGGTTGCGTGATGTTTCTGTGTCTCTATAGTGCAAGCTTGTGTTTTACGACAGCTTGTTCTTCTAGTTGAAGCTTTCACGTGTGTACATTATCTTTCGCAAAGTGTTACCACCTTATTTTTTGTTATGTACAGGCTGGTCCGGATGATTCCTTAGCTGACGTGGCTTCCAGGATTCTGCAGAATGACATTTCTGCTGTTCCCATTATACATTCAGTAAATGGATCATCTAGTCGGTTGTTACATATAGCGTGCCTTGCTGGAATATTAGAAAGTAAGTTGATGAACTTATTAATCGAAGATCTAATTTTGCCGGAGAGTGTTTTAGGTTATTAGCTGCTTATGTTTTTCGTATCTTTTCTTATGTTGGATTTCAGATGTATGCAGCCATTTTAAAAACCATCTTGGATATCTGACTCTTTTACAGCAACCAGTTGGTTACCTCCCGGTAGGTACTTGGGCTATAGAAGTTAGAAGAGGATATGGTCGTCCATTGTTGACATTAAGCCCTAACGACCCTCTTAGTTCTGCTCTTACTTTATTACTGGAAGGTAATGATCGTTTCTTTTGGGGATAATTACAAAAATTACCCCTGAGGTTTAACTTAATTACAAAAAATCCAGTTATCTTTTAAAATTACAAAAATCCCCCTGCCCTAATGTATTACATATATCCCCTTGAGGTTTGTATTTGTTATACAAGTTACCCCATCAAAAAGATGCAATTTGGTGTAATTTGTAAAATAGAAACAAATGTCATATGGGGATTTTTGTAATTTTGAAAGATAACTGGGGTTTTTCGTAAACCTTGAGGTAGTATTTGTAATTATCCATTTCTTTTACCTTTTGACTATTGCTACATGTATGAAATGATTTAAAATGCTTTTTGGTTTGTGTTTGCCTTACAATCACACCTCAATCTCAGAATTTTGCTTTTTCTTTCTTAATTCCAAATCTACATATAATTCTTCCTCTATTAATACTTTTTGTCGCTTACTCTTTTATTGAGTAAAATTACTGATAATTTCATGGGTTCCGAAGTTGTAGTAATTCTCCTTCTCACATTCTTTGGTTTAGTACAGCTCGGATAAGTTCAATACCCATAGTCGACGATGGGGGTCACTTTGTAAATATGTACTCCAGAAGGTAATCAATCTCTCTGGATTGTCTCTTCAAACATTATGTCCATCTGGATAATTATATCCTCCTGTTGTTTCAATTTATGTTGACAACCATGTTTATGCAGTGATATAACGTCATTGGCAAAGGACAACATATATACACGCATTCAACTTGATCAGATGACAGTATCTCAAGTAAGTCCAATTGAAACTTTTTAGCTTGATAGGTTGATTGAATTTTTCCATAAAGGCATGAAACAACTAAATAGAATGTCTTATGCCATATTTATGTCACACAGCTAAATATGATGGCCTTCTCCATTCCACTTAATTAGCAGTTATGCATAAAGTTCAGTTTGCAGATATTTTAATGTTTCTTCATTTTCTCACACTTATGTAGTTTACCGTCGCCTCATTTATATTAAGGGATAATTATAAAAACTACCATTGAGGTTTAGCCTAATTACAAAAAACTCCACTTATCTTTCAAATTATAAATACCCCCTTAAAGTGTTACAAACACCACCTTGATGTTTGTATTTACCTAACAAATACCCCCTTCCTGTGAGTGTAACTTGTAAGATAGAAACAAATGTAAATGTGTATTTCTAATTTTGAAAGATAATTGGGCTTTTTTGTAATTAAGCTAAACCTCAGGGGTAGCATATGTAATTACCCCCTTCATATTGACCACCAAGTTTAGCTCAAGAATGTCTTTCATGTTTCAAGGATTCCATCATTTCTTTCTGTTTCTTTTTTCTTTTTCCCCTCGTACTGCCAAAAACTATTTAGATGAGGACAATGAGTGTTTGGATTTAGATGAGGCACTGTTCATCGCAGAATCACAATTCTATCCAGAAAGGAGATATGTAATTGTTAAGCTTATATCCAAACCATGAAACATAATAGGATTAAAGCGAAGTGCTTGTATGGTCTGGTATAATAATCTTGATGTCTCTAAGAAACATGTACAATGTACGTCATCATTTCATTCTTACAACTTCTTTAAAGCTTTTTGTGGCCATATTCAGCTGAAAATAGATGGTAAATGAGAATCTTGTCAACTTTGTTTGAAGTTGCATCATTACAGTGGAGTACCTTTGAAGATTATATAATTCAGTCGTAAAGTGTGGAAAAACACATGGAACTTAACGGTGAAGGAGATGATGCTTATTTCGTCATATAATTGAAATCATCTGCAGGCACTGGAACTTAACGGTGAAAGAGGGCGAAATCGATACCAAACTTGCACTAGGTTCGATTCTTTGTATCGCGTGATGGAACTTCTATCTGAACCAGGTTAGTATATTTGATTATCTATTTATTTTGCATCACATTCATCATGTAATGCATATTGAACTCCCTCTAATTTCTTCCCTCTTCAGATGTGCGCCGTTTAGTTGTTGTTGAGGCCTCTAGCCGGCGTGTTGAAGGCGTAATCACTTTGAGGGATGTATTTGAATTTTTTTCTAGGTAAAAACTGCTATTCAGTTTCTCATAAAAACCTGAGCTCAATACAATACTGTCCAAAGCAGACCAGTACATGTAATGTAAGTAGGAGATACAAATTAGGGCACATCTTCATACTGCTGTTAAGGAAGATTGTTAGGGTTGATCTTGTAAATAATTGTTCTGGCAGTCTCAGTGGTCCCCGTTTTATTTTGTCGCCATTACAACATTGATCATAAAGAACGGCTACCATCTTCATGTACTTGTAATTGTTGGTGCAATTGGATTGTGCTTAGAAACCACTGACTATAATTGGTTTCCAAGTGCCAACAGTTTCCCTTGAATAGTAACTAAACTATCAGTTTCAGTTTTTACATTTTTCTTTTGCCTCTTCCTCCAAAATGCAAATTTAGCACTCTTAACTATAGGGGTTGTGGCAAAATAGGTCCTTTTTAAATTCAATGCGGCAAAACACATATATCTTTAAAACCTCTCGGATTTAGTCCTTATTTCGGTAAATCTCACCTGACCTAAAAAAATTTGGGATTTTCGAATCTCCAGTCAAAAATTAAAACTATTTATTGATAAAGTAGTTGAACTTCTGACGAAATAATGGAGCTTTACATAACACTCTACCCAACAACTATATCAGCAACTCTAATATTTGGCTGGAGATAACCGAAATCCCCGATATTTTTCGTTTGGATGCAACTCACGTGATATTGTTCAAGCAATTTTGGAATTTCCGGCGAGTTGAGGACTAAAAATCCGAGAGTTTTTAGTGAATTTGCAAAACGTAGTCACATACCTATAGTTTTAGGGGACTAAAATTGCAATTTACCCATATGTGGATCATAGAGCTTGAATTTTCGTATTGAACAAAACTATGTTGCAGAGCATCTGATCCACTTTCCAATATACACCATAATTAAACAATATTCACTTTATGAATGTCTAGAGCACTTCATACTGGTGTAGCTCCAACCCATTCAAAACAAAGTAAATCTCTTCAGTGTAAGGATGCAAACAATCTCCTGAAACAAACTCATGCATGATCCCATTCAATTCAATCAAACTACAGCCAGCACTCTTCTTGATCCCCCATCGGCAATCTCTCAATCTCCTTACCTTCACTAAATCATCCCACCGCTGCGAATTAGCATACATATGGGCCAACACCGAATACACCCCACCGTCCTCAGGTCTTACTTGCATCACATGCTTAGCGGCCTCCTCTGCGATTTCCAGATTTCCATGTATTTTACACCCTCCAAGCAATCCTCCCCACACAAACACATCACCTCTCATTGGCATTTCATCGATCATCTTTATGGCTTCCGTTATCAAACCTGCACGTCCAAGCAGATCGGCCATGCATCCGTAATGCTTTAGCTCTCGTGGAACGTTATAAACACACTCCATCTCAGCAAAAATCCTCCTAGCCTCATTTATTAGCCCCGAGTGGCTGCAGCCCATTAGAACACCTAAAATCGTCACCCCATCAGGTTTGATACCATCTTCCACCATTCTTGAGAAGTATTGAAGCAATGTTATGCCATGACCATGCATAGCCAATCCCACAAGCATTGCGTTCCATAAAGACACGTTTTTTTGGCGACACGACTGAAAAACCTCATGAGCCATCTCAATGCACCCACATTTTGCATACAAATCGACCAATGCAGTTCCCAAATACGAGTCTAATTTAATTCCGTTTCCTTTAACACGATCGTGTATTTTCTTTCCTTTCTCCAGCTCCCCGAGCTGAGCACAAGCCGAGAGGGCTGCAACCAGAGCAACGTTATCAAACTTCACCGACGAATCCACCATACGATCAAACAAATCAATGGCCTCAACGCACCGATTCAATTTCGCGTAGCCTGCCAAAAGGGTACCCCACGAAACCGCATCTCTTTCAGGCATTTCATCGAACAACTCCCGAGCTTTATCAATCTCACCAGCCTTAACAAACCCATCAATCATAACGTTATAACTCACCACGTCTCTGAATATACTTCCTTCAAACACCTCCTTCGCGCCATATACGTCGCCTCCCCTACAGTATGTGCAGGCAAGCGTGTTACACACAAATACATCAACCGAAAACCCAAACTTGAGCAATTCCGAGTGGAGAGTCTTGGCAAGTGAAATCGAGTTCTGCGACAGCCCACAAGCTTTGAGAACAAAAGGGAATGTGTGGAAATCCGGCGAGATTGATTTCCGGCGCATTTGGGTATAAAAAATCAAGGCAGTGTGAGGGGAGAAGAGGAGGGTGTGTGCCCGGATAATGGCGTTGTAGTTGAAAGTTGAAGGGTTTGGAATAAGATTGAAAATCTTGGTGAAATAGGCGATAATATAGTTGGAGGGAATGTCTGTGGTCTGAGAGTGTGAGAATGTGAAGGATTGGAGGATCTGAGTGAGTAGGAGCGTGGGATGGAGCGAAAAAAGGCCTCTTGTGATGGCTTGGGCATGGACTTGGTGGATTTGTGCAGTGGTTTTGCAGCTTTGTTTAAGAGTGGTTACGAGATGCGATGTTTGCATGCACCTTATTTGCATTTGGTGTTTTGGTGGGTTCTTGAGGATCTTTTCAGTTGGGGTTTCATTTTGTGGTCAAGTGTTAGTTACCAACTGTTTCATAGTACCACTTTGTCATGTGCAATTTTCAAAAACCTTTCAATTTTTTGTAATTAACCCGAACCTTTGGGGGATTTTGTAAATTGTAATTATCACTATTAAAAAACAACTGTTGGTGTTATGGGTTCGAACATTCTGACATTCATTGGGAGACACTTTTATACTATCATTTACACGAACTATTGTTATTGGTCCAATTTAGTCTGAAAACCATGTTAAGGGTACTCGATTTCTTTTTCTTACGCTGTTTGATGATTTAATAAACTAGTAAGAAACACGTACTTCGCATGTGATCCATATGAATTTATATAAAATTTAAATAATTTTATTGATGAATATATTGATTACAATGTAGTGGTTATAACGGGAAAGTTTTTACAATAGCTCAATTACAAACTAGAAAATAAAACTATTCTATTACAAACAGAATTGCTTGAAATAGGAACTTCAGGAACTGAACAGTAATCCGAGTCGAGATAATATCTCTATCCGCAAGATAATTACGTCCCGGCTAGTGCTCACGGTTTGACGTATTACCTCCAAAGATAAAACGGATCCGTCTTCTGTGTAGTAGCACCGCTAACACAGAAGCACATTCGAACTAAAAAATGTTGAAGACTGGTTGCTGGACTTTGAATGCAGAATGCAGAAATATGGTTTTGTGTATGAATTTTGCTGTGTCGAAAACTGTAATGCACAAAAATGAATATATAGCAACAATTCCACATGCAGGAGAAAAAACTGGGTAGTGGGAATTAATCATATGTAACAGCCAAGGTGTTACATCCCACTACTGCATAACAGTCAGGTAGTGGGCTAACTTCAGGTGATCACCACTGCAGGAGTTACAACTCCAACAGTCACGCGAATCTGGACACCTACAATGTCCAGATTCATTGGGCTCCAACAGTCCAACAATTACTTGAATTTGGGCCAAACCCATTTTCGAGTGGCAAAACATTAGTGGCAGGAAACAAAAAGGCCTTTCATCTCCTTTACATAATGCCCATTTGTGACCCACTTGTGATCATTCACTTGTGTTATAGTTTATACAACAAATAACACCTTCTAGTAAATAAACTAGGATAAACAATGATTTGTATTCCATTTGGGATCAAAATCACAAAAGCCTTTCATCTCCCTTTACATAATGCCCATTTTGTGTAGCTATTTTAAAGTGTATTAATTTTCACTCATGTTTTTTCGATTTTGAGAAATAAAAAAATACTACAAATATCTAATGATTTAAAACATAGATTAGTAATATATAATTTAATTCCTCCAGAATAAAATATTTAGCCACCGAAAATTTATCAAAATCACATTTTAAAGTGATTCAAAGTCGGGTTGATACCTACTTTATCAAAATCAAAATTTCCAATAGAATATTTTAAAGTGCTTCACTAATAAATTGGAGCAACCCATAGAACAATTGAGATACAACACAACAAGATACACTTCAAGCAAACACTTGGTCTTTCATTGTTATTATTCTTGTTGTAAAATTGCCTAGCTTATCACTTTCACATCTTTGAGGTCTAGGTTTTTCTTGATTACACTTCGCACTCAAATTGTATTATTCATTATTGAGTTGTAATCTTGATTTTTGGTTATCATTCAAACACAAGATATCCTTGTGAGTGTTCTTGTGGTAAGAACATAATTGGATGATCTAGGTGATAGGTGAAGAAGATTGTGGTAATCTTCTTATTGAGGTGTTGAAGAATTTGGTATTCTTCAAGGTTGAAGATTGTGGTAATCTTCACAAGGTGCCGTTGAAGGAAGATTGTGGTAATCTTCAAAGGGAGATTGTGGTAATCTCCAAAGGTGGTGTTGAAGAAGAGTGTGGTGCTCTTCAAGGTGTTGTAAGTTGAATTTGTATTAATTTTGGTAATTAATAAAATTCTTTTTCTTTCGAAATCCATCCGGATATCTTGGGGTGGTAGAGGATTAGGCCCTAGGTGGGTTGAACCTCTTTAAATCGACGTGTGTTGTTTACATTCCGCACCTTTATTATTGTCTTTGAGCATTCGGTTCGAAAAAGAGGGCAAAATCGAAAAGATGGAGATAATCTATTCACCCCCCTCTAGATTATCGTAGCCGCTTGGACTTACAAGTGGTATCGAGCCAAACTCTTTGGCAAGCTCGTTTCACATCGCAAGTGAAGAGAAACGATCGACGGCTACTGAACGAAGCTCATCTATCGCACACCTCCACCACCAAGCCACCACTATTTGATTCCAAGAATTTTAATTTTTGGAAAGAAAGAATGGAATGCTATCTACAAGGTTGCGGGTTCGACATTTGGAACACCGTCATTAATGGAGAATCCATTCCGACGAAAGATACACCATACACCTCTAAAGGCTTCAAAAAGCTCAATGATGTAGAAAAAAAAATCATCTCCTTAAACGGTAAGGCTTTAAATATTTTGTATTGTTCATTTACTAATTTAGAATATGAACATATTGTAGGAATAAAGTCGGCACATGAAGTATGGAAAAAATTAGAAGCCATCTATGGAGTATTTGCAAATGAAAGGAGTCAAACAAAAGCATCTACTTCTCAAGATCATACAAGCTCAAATCTAAGGAATAAGCCTCCTACAACTTCCAATTATGAAGAAGTTGAATATTGTTTTATGGGCATCAATGAAGAAAATGAGGTATGTCTTAAACCCTCTATTTCCTATGATATTGTCATTCAAAATGATTATAGTGATTTACAAAATGATTATGATGAACTTCAAAATGAATTCCAAAGCTTACTTGTTAGATACAAAAATTTGAAAAAGGAATTCAATATTTTGAAAAATGATAAGGATAGTTTATTTACTTCTTATGAATCACTATCATGTGCTCACACCACCACACTTGACAAGGTTAGAAACCTTGAAAAAGAAAATAGTACTCTTGTTGAGAATATTGATTGCATGAAAAAGGATTTATTAAAATCCAACTTGAGTACCAATAAAATGTCCAATATTGTTGATATTCATAATTGTGATAAAGGACTTGATCATAAGCCTAATGTTGTTAATCATATGAAAAAGGATCAAGTGACTATGCATATTGGTCATTATGCTCCTAGAATTATTACTTGTTTTTATTGTGGCAAAAAGGGTCATACGGCTAATTCTTGTCGGGCTAGAAATAGCTCTAAATATTGTTGGAGACCTAAAAGTCTCAAAGCTAATCTTAAAGGACCAAACACATGAGGGTACCGCAAAACAATGTGCTATTAGGTACCCGCAAAGCAAAAATCGGAGAAAATTCATGCCACCAAGAAAACATCAAATGAACGTTTCATTTGATCAAAGAAGGAGAAACTACTCTCAACAAAGCCAATTTCAAGAAGAGCGTATAATCAAAAATGGGAAGAACACAATCCTTGGAAATGGCAAAGACACCATCAACAAGATGATTTTCAAAGAAGAAGAAACCATCAACCATGGGAAGGTAACCAATCTTGGAAATGGAGAAGTCATCATCAACAAAGTGACTTCTCAATGGGAAGATATCATCAACAATGGGAAAGACACAACCCATGGAAACGGCATAATTGGTAAACCGTATCTCCCCATTTGTATATGCATTTTATTTTTAAATCTATGCATACTTTTAATTGTGTCTTAATTGCAAAATGAATTTTCAAGTATTTATTTTTAATATAGGTCTCTTATATATTTATGAGTTTCAAAATTTTTAAAAGAGACCTTGCATGATTTTCTAAAACTCTTGAGCATTTTATTAGACTTATGTGGCTTATTATCTCTTATGAAATCTTATAGCATAAGCTCTTTTTGATATCTCATATTACTTGCCTACACTTGTATTTTCTATGCAAATGGTGTCTAAGAATTGTGTAGGATACATATTTCATACTCATTGGCTATTACGTCATCAAGTTTCTCAAACCATCGAGGTATGTCTACTCGTATTTTTCTTTAAACTCGATTTTATGCTTATGCACATATCTTTCAAGATATTTCATTTTGATCCCTTAAGTGCCCCTAATTGATCTTGCAAATATTTTCTCTTAAAAGGCACTACGTGTTTAGTCTCGATTTTATCGTTTATATGTTTTCCCAAAACCCATATTTGTTGGATATAGTCCAAACTTATATTTTTGCAAAGTTTTAAAACTTTTGGGGTGAAAAATCGAATTTTGGAAAACTCAGGGAGAAAGAAAAATCACATGGGACGGTCAAAGCAGGGGCGACCGGTCGCCCTGCACATCGACCGGTCGCCCCATACCTCGACCGGTCACCCAGGCCATTTTTGCTAGTTTTAAACGTTATGTTCTTCATTTCGATACAGAAGAAGAAAATCCCCCCAAACCCTTGTTGCGCGTATATCATCCCCTTTTCTCTAGAATCTTCAATTCTTCATCATTTTTCACGATTCTTGTTGCTAATCTTCTTATTTTCACTAGAATCTTACATATATGGCTCCTCCAAGAAATTCCACCGATCAAAATCCCATTTCTAAGAGAAGAAAGGGCGGAGAGGGTACTTAATCGGCGAGACGAAGCCGAACAAAGGGACATTCGAGCCGCTCAAAGAAACGTGGCTCAAGAAGGTGATGATGTTCAAAATCCCATTCTCTCTCGGGCCCAAATTACCGAAGCCGGAACAATTTCGCTTGAAAATTGCCGTTGGGCGAAAGGTAAAAATCTCTTGTTACTCAAGCTCCAAATTTCTCATGAATGCTCTTAATTTCATCAATAAGTATGCGGAATGATACTATGAGGATTCGGGGGATGGGAGGTAAATCTATTGCTCGGACTAAAATGTGTCGTTTTAGTTCATTTACAAATGAGTATCCTACTATAAGAGGATTTTTGAGGAGCGAAAATTTGGATGTATTTATGGGAGCATGCTTATGTGTTGTATGATGATGATATTATCCAACTCTTTTATGCCAATATGTGGGTCGAATATGATAATGATAGGAAGCCGATTGCCGTTAATTCGCTTATAAAGGGTCGTCATTTTAGATGGACTCCCAATGATATTTGCCGGCTTTTACATGTTAGAGAAGGTGGTTGGGATTATTTCTCTTGTGGGACTTGGAATGATGAAATGTTGGGGGTGTCGATGAAAGAAGTTAAGACGTATTTGGGAGTATGGCCAAAGTATTCTTTGTTGGCAATGACACTTGAACATCGTATTTTATCGGTCATTGTCGCATATTGCATTTGTGGTAAGTCGGGAAAGATGCCTAGCAATATGGATTATTTTTGACTTATAAGATTGCTAGGAGGGAACCACTTAACTTTGGTGCCATACTTATTCAATGTCTAATCGAGTCCATTACTCGAGGTAATAAGAAGTTGGTTATGGGAAATTGGATTTGTAAACTTCTTATTCAATCGGGACTACCTTCGTCGGAGTGTAACTCGGAGGTATTTCAAAACGACTTTGACATTGATAACATCGCCCAAATGGTCACTATGCGCAAGAACATGGAAATCCGACCAACCAAAATGGCGAGAGGAAGAGGTCAAGAGTCTCCCGATCCTAATGACTTCTTTGATGACATCGAGGCCGCAAGATTGGCGGAAGAGGGCGAACCGAGCAATCCGGAGGGTAATACTAGGTGCTCAACCGCCTAGGAGGTATACTCAAGCCGAATTTGATGAGATGAGGGCTTTTCATGAGACGAGGTATGAGGCTTTGGAGCAAAAGACCTCCAAAATGCAAAAGTCTATCGGCAAGTTAAAGAAATTCATCAAGGACTTAATTCCGGATCTTGCTTCTCCTCGGATGAGGAATGATGTTACCCACCCCTTTACTTTCTAGCATTTTCATTTAAGTTGCTTTGTACTTTTATGAACTTTTGTAAAACTCATGTGTACTAATGATATTTGCTTGTTTTCTTAAAGGGTTAAAATTGCAAGTTGATAATGACTTGTGAATGATCATGGAGTATTTGATGGTAAAAATACTCTAAAGCATTGTTTGATAATTGGTATGAAGTACTTGATGGTAAAAGTGCTTCTCTTATTGCTTTGATCATTATGTTTAGTTGGATATGTTGGGACATTTGACATTTGATACATGACATGACTTATTACTTGATAGATGTTCAAAATTTTTGGCATTTGTAATGCTTGATCATTCTTAGCTTATCTCAATTGGGTTGAACCCTTGAGAATCTACTTTGAGCTTTTTATTTGATGAACACATGTTGCATATATTGCATATGATCTTTTTGAGTTTTGGAATGAGGTTGATTGATGATATGAAAATTTTTTGGCGCTTAAAACCTTTACAAGGACTACATGCAACCTCTTTTATTTTTCATGCACACAAGGTGTTTGTTGAAATGTCGCAATGAAACTTTCAACTTCTACATGATTCTCTTGCTTCAAAATGTCTTAGAATCTTTTTTAGAATCATGTTTTTAGCTTACTATAAGCCTATGGATCTCTTATGTTTCAATTCTCCCATTCTCCTTGGAGTATTATGCTTTAATTGCTCAACGGTTCTTAAACCGCTCCTTTGGCGCGCTTTGATATTATTGTATGGTGTTTCCACCATCCTAACATTCTTTTTGATGATTCCAAAGGGGGAGAAACAGGATATTGGCTCATTAGCTCTAAGAAGCTAATAAAAGCTTGTCATAAAAGCTATAAGCTATGGCTCATAAAAGCCATAAGTTGTGATTTGTTCTTAATCCAATTGTTGCTTGATGGACTTATATTATTGTTTAATGATGTTTTGTAACAGGGGGAGCTTATAAGCTCTTGAACAAATTGTAAAAGCTAAAGCTTTTAGCTTATGGATAATTGCTTTTACATTATTCTTGATGTGCTTGTTGATAGGGGGAGCTTGTGCTTATTATTGAAAATATTTACTCCCTACTTGGTTGCTTTAATATTTTTGGAAATTTTGGTTGCTTCCAAACGGTCAAATGTTTTTACCGGAAAATCATTTCTAAAATTGCTCTCTTAGTTTGTGTAAAAATTGTTTTGGTTTGTAATCATCAAAAAGGGGGAGATTGTTTGATACATGTTTTTTTCTTAATTTTGATGATTTTATTTTATTACCAAAACAATGTTTTTAAAGGTTGTCCAAATTACTCCTAAATGATTTAAAATGGTTTTAATATTTTCCGGAGTATTTCCTCAAGTTTATTTTTGTTAATAATGGACAACACTTTTATTGATTTTATATCAATGAGTTTTTACTCCTATAACAGGTTCCTAAATGTTGTCTAAATACTCTCGATCGGTTTAAAATGTTTTTACTAAATTTTCGGAGTATTTCTTGAGTTTTATTTTCGACAAAAATTGGACAACATTTCTGTCTCGTGGTCGACCGGTCGCCCTATAGGGCAACCCGTACCTGAAGATGTTTTTAGAAACAGAAAATGAGACGGAAGTAAAAACAAGCAGGTCGACCGGTCGCCCTGGGCGTCGACCGGTCCGGTCGACCGGTCGCCCAGCGGTCGACCGGTACCTGCAAGTTTGTTTTTGAAACAGAACAAAATCTCTTCTATTTTTGATTAGGGGGACCGGTTGAGACAGGGGTCGACCGGTCGAAGCCTACGTCGGCCGTCGCCTGTTATAATTTTCAAAGTGTTGTTATTTCTCTTATTTCTATGCGACGGTCGCCTTTGTGTATTGATGACAAAAAAATATGACCGTTTGTGTGAGACACATTTCCTTAAATTGTGGGATTGATTTCTAACTTGACTATATTCTTGATTTTAATTGTATTTTTCTGTAGATTTTCAATCCCAAGAGGAGCCTATGCTTGATCAATCATCTCCTATAAATAGAGGAAGTTTTGGAGCAACCCATAGAACAATTGAGATACAACACAACAAGATACACTTCAAGCAAACACTTGGTCTTTCATTGTTATTATTCTTGTTGTAAAATTGCCTAGCTTATCACTTTCACATCTTTGAGGTCTAGGCTTTACTTGATTACACTTCGCACTCAAATTGTATTATTCATTATTGAGTTGTAATCTTGATTTTTGGTTATCATTCAAACACAAGATATCCTTGTGAGTGTTCTTGTGGTAAGAACATAATTGGATGATCTAGGTGATAGGTGAAGAAGATTGTGGTAATCTTCTTATTGAGGTGTTGAAGAATTTGGTATTCTTCAAGGTTGAAGATTGTGGTAATCTTCACAAGGTGCCGTTGAAGGAAGATTGTGGTAATCTTCAAAGGGAGATTGTGGTAATCTCCAAAGGTGGTGTTGAAGAAGAGTGTGGTGCTCTTCAAGGTGTTGTAAGTTGAATTTGTATTAATTTTGGTAATTAATAAAATTCTTTTTCTTTCGAAATCCATCCGGATATCTTTGGGGTGGTAGAGGATTAGGCCCTAGGTGGGTTGAACCTCTTTAAATCGACGTGTGTTGTTTACATTCCGCACCTTTATTATTGTCTTTGAGCATTCGGTTCGAAAAAGAGGGCAAAATCGAAAAGATGGAGATAATCTATTCACCCCCCCTCTAGATTATCGTAGCCGCTTGGACTTACAATAAATATGTACTAATTAAATACTTAGATTATTAAAATTGAAATACTTCAAAGTATTTTAATATACATTTTGTTTTTTGTATGTATAAATTAATCTACATGAATGATTAAGTAAATCTTCTAAAAAGCTCAAAACAACAAAATAACTAAATTATTATAACAACAAAATAAGTTTTTATATTAGCTTATGATCATAGTAATCAATCTTTTGTGACAGTTTAATGGCTATGAAAGTATTTTTCTTAATTATTAATTTTAGATTTTTTTTTTAAAATTAGATGCATTATGCACGATTATTCGGTAATTCATGAGCTAAAAATTGATACATCACAAGTTATTATATCAATTAAAATTTAATGAGTTGGGAAGAATGGGAGGGAGGGTATAAATCTAAAAAACACTAAAATACTCAACTTCGTATCAACATCTTGATGCAGACGGAAGCGTAACAAGAACAACAAAGAACACAAATACTACCGTTGATTACCGGAAATAAGAATACTGGAAGTATTGAACAAAGCAATATAATTCTCAAAAGAACATGTATTGCAAAGAGAATAATCTCCAAATTAATAATATTCAACCTGCTAAAAATAATAAAATAGCAAGTATTTATAGGATTAAAATCCTACCACAATAAAACTCCTAACTTAACTAGGAAACTTAAAAGATAAAACTAAAATAGAATCCTAAAAATATAAATCACTTCCTAAAATATAAAATAATCTAAAATCATAAAAGATAACAAATCAATATCATATCTCCATCATTCTCTCCGGGGTCGAGACGATTCGTCCTCGAATCGGAAGGGAGATTCGAAAAAAATTATCAAACCATGGAAGGGCGCGAGGAGGACGAGACGAGAAAATAAAATGAATAGCAGTTTTCCCCTCATCAATTTGAGTTGCGCAACCAACCCAAACAAATACATCACCACAATTTAATAAATAACAGATGGTATCATGTTCAGTAGCAATTTTTCTTTCAATTGAACCAAATCCACCAAACATGACCCCAAATTTAGAAGAATCTGACTGAGTTTTAATGGCAACATCATAATTCCCCTCATTATGTTTGTCCTTCATCCAAATCTCATTCCCTTTTTGCTGACCGACTCCCGGAATTGGTTCTAGAGCTTTTGTTGAGCTAGACAATATGTGAAACCCTTCTTCACCCTCCTCGTCAAATTTCAATGGTTTTTCGTAGCTAACCGTTGTTCGACCGCTAAACACCTATAAAAGTCTAACAATCCTCGCAAGAGAACGAGATCAATTGTAGGGTAGCAAGTTAACCACAAATCGTCTCTCAAGGAAGACTTAGCCGGCTAATAATTACTATATATCTCAATAAATAGAAAATAAATCATAAACACTCTAATCAGATTTGTCGGTTTTAAATAAACTAAAAGAAAATAATTAAAAAAACAAATTAAAACTAAACACGAATAAACTAGGAGAAAAGGATATGGAAGAAAGTCTAGGATTATGGATTCATCTCATCAAACTTGCAAGCAGAATATCAATTAATTGATCATGCGGTTAACAAATATAACAAACATGTAAATACTAGGTCTAGATTTGATAACTTTCGTATTCACATATTAGGGCTATCCCAATAATTTGCTATTTTCATTAAACATAGGGTTAGATAATACATCTCTGATTCATATCTAACCCCTGAATAAATTTAGTCCAGGAATAATATCTTCTCTCGATCTCAATTATTCCCCCATAACAATCAAAAGTTGATCAGACAATCAATTTATCAGATAAAACAACTTATTCAGGAAAGCAGATCAATTAATCAATACTCATGCTTGTTTGTTTGAATCAAATCATCATAATCCTAGAACAAGGAAATTAGTTCATGCTTGGGGATGAGATCATAATCTCAATTGAAGGAAAGAAAATAATCATAAACATAATCATGCAATAATAATAATCACCCAAAAATTAAAATCAGACAAAAGAGATGAAGAAATCTTACTCTTTGATTAAAAAGCAAAAATAACTTCAAGGGGAAGAACCCAAACAGTCTCAATGTTGAATGGAAGAGAAAAATACCCAAAAACTAAAGTCTAAAAGTGCTAAGAATAAAGGTATTGTATGGAATGATGAATTTTCGTGTATAGCCTTGGGTCACTTTTATAGATGATTGGAGAGGTCACTTGCAGAGTTTGAGTAGGAAAAGGAGACCAATTCAGCCCCAGTTACGTCGCACGCTCGTGTAATTCCACACGGTCGGCTCGTGCGATTGGAATTTGATCTCGGGGTCTTCATGAACGTTGTAGATCTTTCTCTTAGCATTCCATAGCCACCTGAATCACCGAATTACCTCAATATCAATTTTGTAGAGGAAGTTATGGCCAAAATACTAAACCCTGCCAATGTTGGAAATTGTTAGCGCGTTTTGACGTTTTTGAAGGAAATTTCCTTTTGTTTGACCTTCCATGCTTCTCTCCTTCATATTTTTGCTCGTATATTAGCTCTTGACCTATACATTGGAACGTGATATCTCTTTTTATCCAATTTAGCTCCATTTTCTGCAAAATTCACAAGAGTACGCATTATCATGCCCAACAAGGGAAACCAAGCAAAACATACTGAATATGCGTGTTGTAGGTCCCAAGGGGTGTAAGTGTAAGGTTTAGAAGGGGGGGTTGAATAAACCTTACCAAATTTTCGATTTAGTCCTTTTAAATCTACAGAGTTAATTCTACACAAATTTGTGTCCTTGAGGGGACGGTCGAATTAGTCACTCAAGTAGAGTTAATCTTTCAACGATTTCACCGAGCATTGATGGAGTAACTGTTTTGTTGGCTACAATTTAACTCAAATTTGTGATTTTATTTTCATTGGAAGACTTAACACCCTTAAGTTTGATTAAGCAAGATATTAGAGCTTGATTTAGTACTTGTAAATTATCAATGGATAGCAAATTTATCGTGAGATATAAGCAATTAAAAGTGCAGGAATTTAAATCTTTGAAATGTAAATGACACGAGAAAGTTTTTATAGAGGTTCGAAGATGGGGTAATTCTTCTACTCCTCTCTTCTCCAACTCCTGGAGGAATCCACTAAGTAATGATCGGTTTACAAAGTGGTAACAGTCCAGATACAAGTCTTGATCACAACAGCCGACTTGATCCTTTGGGACTCGGTCCGAGACGCCTTGATCACTCGGTGGCTTCTCGTTCGACTCGGCTTCTTCACAGGGCAGTTGCCTTGCTACTACTGACTCACTTGCTCAAGCTCTTTGGATTTGATCACGAAGCCCTCCAAATGCTTAAGACTTAATTCAACTTTGAACTTTTCTACAATCCTTCCCGGAAAGTAGACCCCTTGTTTTCAAAGGTTTCCTCTTCAAGGCGGGTTGAAGCTCTCTTTCCTTCACGGTAAGTGTTGGATTGATGTACTTGAATGTAGGCTTGAGGATTGAGATTGTTTCAGATTTTTCTAATGTGCTTGTATATCTCACGTATGTGTCATTCATGCATTCTTTTCTCAAACTAACTCCTCGGCCTTTTATAGTGAACTTTCAAAAATTTGCCCGTTGAAGAGATAGGCTTATTTTTGAAAGTCACTTTGCGTCGTTGGCTTGCGTTCTTGGAATTGCCGTTTCCTCGTATGAATTATTCTTTTCACCTTTTGAGTTCGACACGGTGTAGTGCTTCCCATTGGTTCATTCCTTTTGCACGCTTCCGGGTGAGCACTCCAAGAAAGGTTGTATGGAGATATTACTTGTTTAAGTAAATCTCTTGATTTACGGCAACGGTTCTTTTACGATTATCTCGACTTGATTTGCATTTCCTTGCTTTCCCAGGTGACTTAGAGTCGACTTCAAATCATTGGATGACTCTTGTCACTTCAACTTGAGACTTGGCTTTTCTTGAGTTGACTTGACCGATGCTCCACTCTGTTGCATCTCGCTTCTTCGATAGTGTTCCCGTCTACTCTTCTTTGCCATACTCAAATTGTCTCACGTGAGTCTTCCTTCCAGTCTTGATTGTCTTCTTGCATGTTAGGGCGTAGTGTCTTGACTCGCTTGGCCGCCTCTTTTCATTACAATGCATTTTACAACGAAATTGGGGTGCCAACTTTCTATTCTAAGTTTTACATGGCATTCATCAAAATCTAAACAATAAAATTCCTAACAATTTCCCCCTTTTTGATGATGCCAAAACTTAGATCATACAAATATGTAAATAACAAAGATACATACAGATAGTGTATTGACATAGAATGTATGCGTGAGAATCAATCTTTTTATTGATCATATCATTCTTGTACTTAACACTGTTTGTTTACAAGGTGTATCGGAGTATATAACTGTCTTCACAAAAAAAAATTTATAATTCTATTACGGAAGACTTACATTGTATGTATTTACATAATAAAATACATGAAGGGTTGACAAAGAACACTTCATCTCCTTCGTTGTCTCTTCTTTTTTCATCTTGATCGAAGCATCTTCTTCTCTTCTTCTCTTTTTCTCGTCATTTGCCTTCTTTTTCTTCTCATATGCCTTCCTGGAAGCCTTCATCTTTCCTTAGTCTTTCCTGTCTCTCCCGCCATAGCCGAGTTTGTCTTTTGTTTTCTTCTTCTATTCTCTTTGCATACTCGGCGTTAGTTTTAGCCACTCGCAAATTTGCCACTTGGTCAAGCCCGGCCGAGTAGATCCCTCCTTTCTTTCCGGGATCTACGTATTCGATATTCTTGGGCGGAGGCCTGGAGTGTCCAAGCTTCTTCCTCCATCCGGCCGCTTCTTCCTCTACCTCCCGGGCGTATCTTTCTTGGGGTCTTCTTCTTCCCGGTGATTGACTAGCAGAGTGACCGCCTTAAGTCTGCTTTGTGCGTCGCCTTCTTCACACAATGTGAGACCCTTTTCCCAAGACAAGTCCTGGCTTGAGCCATGGACATATTTGCAAAATATCCTTGATTCGAGCATTTTGAATTCGTCAATCGATCTTGGCTCTGTCCCGACATACGAAATGGCATACGTGTCTCTGTCCAACCGGAATGCCTCCATGTTCTTTCAAGATGTTCATCACCCTGGCATCCATTCTTCCTTCCACTTCCTTCATCCCTCGCTTCAATTTCTTTTCTCTTCTCGGCCATAGATGCGTGAGTCTTGGAGTGGCGAGTCACGGGAGTTTCTCGCTTATAATGTCATTTGTGTGAGGACCTGTTGGGGGTTTGTGCAATCATCAAGGTCATATCTTTTGATCCTTCCCCTCAGATTTTCCTTTCTTGATTTCAAATTTTCCTCGGTGATTTTCCCTTCTCATCTGCTCCCTTCTCATTTTTGCTCCTTTCTTTTCGGCTTGATTTTTTTGCTTTAAGGTATTCCTCTTCCCCCTTTTGGCATCATCAAAGGATAGAGGAACCTGTGGGAACATCTTGGCAAGCATGAAGTCGAAGTCTTACGATGGTTGAATTTTGCTTCAAGTCTGCTGCGTTGTATGCGGCACGAAATTCAGATCTAGTAGCGTTGGATTCTGTGAAATCGGCTTCATCTCGGCCATGAGAAGGCTGAATTTTCTTGTCATGTGTTCTTCAAATTTGTATATCATTTGCATTCTCGCTCACGCAGCAGATTTGATCTCGCGGTGTGAGCTTCATGCATGTGCTCAATGTGTTCCGGCCTTTTTCGCATCAACATTCTCGACTCTCCACACCAGCAGCTTGTTAAACAAGGTTCAAGTATCTCACCTGTTCCACACGCATTGATTCTTCTTTGTTGCCACCATTCCCTTATTCGAACTGTTATGCCTCTTAAGTCATTTGTAAGGGTGGCATCTCTGTTGTCCAGCGCATGTCCAAAGAGGCTCGATGCCTCTCCATCTTTTCAACTTCAGCAAAAGTGCCTTGAACACTTCTCGAACTCAACATTGATTCTTCATTGCGGTGATGGCCATACAACATCGAAATCAAAATCGGCTGGAACAATGGTGCCCGAGTGAAAAAGAGCTGGTGATGCGTGATAACGTGCTTGCTCGTTTTTCGACTCTTCGTGGAGTTCTCAGTATCTCCAGTGAGAAAGGAAAAGATTCTACAAAAGATTCATCACCGCCGGCAGGATCGTTGTTCGATGATGAGCGGTGCGCGTGGAGTTCTTTTGGGAATCGATCCATTTGTAGCTTGAGGAGCCGGAGAGTGGTTCTTGGTTCATTGGGTTTGGTTGTGAAATAGACTGCTTTGAGCCTCAAATTTGTCTTAATGCAACCGTTGGTCTCGGTGATTTTTCCTTTTCGATTGACTTGTCCTCGGCCTTATCGGCGTCGTCATCGGACGATGATGAGATTTCTAGTGGTGGCTCATCATCAAAGTTAAAAGTTTGACGAGTAGTCTTGGGATCGACTTACTCGTGCTTGGAACACCCGCAGTGAGTCTTTTGGATTTGTCATGGGGTTGACTCGGCTTCTTCTTCGTCTTCCGATCCCGAGAAAAGTGACATCGGGGTTGTCCGGGAATCATGAAGTGCGCGATCTCCTTCTCGGATGGATCGATGATTGCGGGAGGGATGTTCTCTACTTGACCTCTTTACCCGGGAAGTTTCAACCTCCCGTGGGCCTTCATTTCCTCCGGCGGTCTCTCTGCTGCGAGGCCTTGGTCCTCCCTTTTCGTGTGTCACTGTCTTAGGGTCTTCTACAGATGGCATCCATTGGAGTCTCAACCCCATGGATTGCACTTTCATCGCCCAGCAGTGTTAACTCCCGGGGTTGTTCCTTCTCGTGCCTCGATCGCATCAGCGAGCGTCATTAGCCTTCAGAGAGCGGTTGGCACCTCGGTGAGACAGTCTCAATCGCCCCGAGCTTCGTTGATGGCAACTTCTTTGTTCTTCTTGTGATTGTAATTTCTCTTCTTCGCCTCCTTGCTTCTTTGTGGAGTCATCTGCAGCATCCTCCGACCTTGCGGTGGAAGGAGTTTCCCCCCGGCGCACCACCGGTGAGTGACTTCGGGTGTGGGGTCACTCGTCTCCGGACTCCATTGTTGCAGCGATGGTTCAGTAGTTGGGGCGGTGGTAGCACACCTTCAATAGGGGTTGGCTCGATTTGGGGTCCCCACTAGCCCGGTTTTCATCGCCATTTCCTTATTGCCTTCTTCCGAGTGAGTGGGGAAGTGGTAGCAAAGAACATCGGTGGCTATTTTCGAACCACTCCCATAGGATGGATTTCGGTGTGTTGCGGAGGACTCTCCTGGTCCCTCCATTAGTCTTTGCTCGTGAAGAATTCTTGATTCATGCAATGCTTGCTGCATTTGTAACTCTTCCGTAGCGTGCATTTTTCGGATCCTCATCAGCTGTCCCCGAGAAGACATCAAGAAGAGGATGGAAGTGTTACGTGGTGCGGGAGATAGGGCGATCTTGCCTTCTCACGTGCTTCGGCTTCTTGACTTGCTTTGCTCTCTCCCCCTGCCCTTGTAGATCTGCAGGATGTCTAAGCGATTGTCCTCATCAAGTCTTGGGAGCACGATGAGTTAGTCCAAGGAAATTTAGCGATTCCTCTTCTTCTTCTATGAACTCGGGCCGTTGGAACTGTTCCCTTAACTTGCTCAACTTCCATTTTCTCCACTCACGCAGACGATTTTGGATGTGCGGGTAAGGTGGAGATAGGATCATTACATCACTATCTCGCTTAAGAAATTTGGTGGTTCTTCTTGTGTTTGTTTGTGTGAGCTACAGTGTGTCTTGAGTTGCCTCTGTGATCGCCTTCGAGACTTGGTGTTTCATCAACTACATCCGGAGACTCTACTTCTCCGGTAGTCTCGTATTTGTGCTAGGTGAGTAACCGACTCATTTGGTTTCTCTGTTCGCTTGACGAGTCTTCTTCGTCTCTGGTTTGTACTGTGGGAATTTACAGTTCGGGCGGTGTCCTCTCGAGTCTTGGGCGCGGGGCAGTCTTGGTGTTTGTTTCGAGGAGCTGGCCGCCAGGGCATCGATTCTCCTCCTTTTGATGATCGGAGAAGGTATTTGTGAGTCCTTCTCGACCCTGCTGCGGGGCGGGTGTATTTCTTGGCGGGAGCATGTTTGGTTTTCTTTCTGCAGGGCGCGATCTTCTTGGCAGTGCAGGGCGACTTTCTTCTTAGGTGGAGAGGAAGCGGTTTGTATCTTGAGTCGGTGATTCCCCTCACCGGTGTCGGCTCTCTTGGCATAAGCTCGCTTCCGAGCACCGAGAGGTTAGCTCAACATCCTCTTGTTAACATGGAAGGCCTTCCCATGTCTAAGAGGGACTCCTTTCACCTCCAATAGCCGGCCAATCACTAGGCCATATCCTAGGATCCTCCAAATGTGCCATCTTCTTTGAAGGACTTGTTCCCACGTTCGCGAGTCTGCTGTAAATAAATCCGGCCTAATTTATCTTCTTTTCTTCGATGATTGCATCCATCACAATCGGCTTTGCCTTTGATAGTAGGTCAAAGCCAAATTTGATGTCGATACATTTGGCAACTATGTCCAACAATTTGTGATAATCCTCCTTGCCAGATCTCTTGTTTCTTTGTGTATATAATTTTATCGGCAAGGTCGGACTTGGCTATTTCTTTCCATGCGTCGCCCAAGTTTACATCGGCTTCCTTAATCTCGATTTGCTCCTTCGCGGGTAGTGAGCAATATTCAGCCAAATCCTTGGTAGTAATAGTCAGCTGCTTCCCGTGAACAGATGACTTGATTCCTTCGTCGTGAATCTCAGCATTCACATAGAATTGTGCGACCTCCTCCACATAGGTCATAGGATATTCCAGCGTTAGAAACGGTTTTAGTGGGGCGTTTCCAACTTTTCCGCGATTTTCTTCACCAGGGTGTCGTCGGACCCCTGCTTCACCATTCCGTCGAAATCCACCGTCGAACCGGTGTGGATTTGCTTTCCTAACTTAGTAAAGTCGTAAGTTGGTGCCATTTCTCAGAATTATGTCAAGAAAAGTCTCAGAAATTGATTTGAATGTTGATAGGGTTTCGAGAGTAGTTTGCCTTTGCTTTTGAGAGAAAAAGATGAACAGTTTTTAGAAGTGTGAGAGAGAAACGGACGAAAATGGTTTAAATATGGTTTATGAAAGGACGTGCAGACGGTTTTTGAATTGTGATCGAAATCAACGGCTTGGATTTCGCACGCCTATTGAGCATTTCACGTCTCGTATTTAATGCGGCAGCATTTATATCCAATCATAAGCTTAGTGTGCAGCTTTATGTCTGTACACATCATCATTATCTTTCGACGTGTTCCTTAAAACATTCCCGCTAAGTTAAAAAGCATTTGCGTTTTTGTCACTTTGCTCATAAGTTATTCAAACTTATCTCTTAGCCGATTCAACTCTACTCCTCGCAGTTCTCTTGGTGACTCGGCTATCACCGACTCGGTGTATTGTCTTTCCGATCTGGTGATTTACTAAGTTGATTTTTGTTTTCGGCTCTTTTTCACTTCTTTTCTGTTCTAATACTCTTCTTTGATTTGTGCGAGTGTCACTCAGCTCAATTAACCCCAACTCATGCTTGAGTTCTTCAAATCTTGACTCACATAATGGTTTTGTGAAGATGTCGCCTAATTGTTTATCGGTTGAGATGTATTCCAAGATAATGTCCTTCTTTTCAACATGATCTCTTATGAAATGATATCGACATCTATATGTTTTGTTCTTGAGTGCAACACGAGATTTTGAGTGATTGCAATGGCACTTGTGTTATCACACATGATTGGAATTTCTTTTTCTTCAACTTCATAGTCTCTCATTTGTTGTCTCATCCATAGGACTTGGGCAACAATTTTGCCGCAGCCTATGTATTCCGCCTCATTTTGTAGAGGTGGCTATTGAGTTTTGCTTCTTGCTAAACCAGGAAATTAGTCTGTTTCCTAGCATTTGACAGTGCAAGTGCTCTTCTGGCCCACTCGCATCCAGCGTAGTCGAGTCGAATAGCCAATTAGCTTGAATCCACCTTCCTTTGGATACCATAGGCCTACTTCTTGGCTTCCTTTCAAGTATCTCAATATTCTCTTGGTCTTTGTCATATGGCTCTCTTTTGGAGCAGATTGAAATCTTGCACATACACCTACAAAGAAAGGTGATGTACGGCCGCTTCTTTGTGAGATAGAGCAATGATCCAATAAGTGCTCGTATCTTGTTTGATCTGGGCTTGCCATCCGCATCCATGTCCATTTTTGTGATGTGTTCATTGGTATTTTTACGAGAAGACTTTTCTTCCATACCAAATTTCTTCATTAAATCTCGGTATATTTTGTTTGACTTATGAAGGTTCCATCCTTGGTGTTTCACTTGAAGTCCAAGGAAAAATGTCGACTCTCCCATCATGCTCATTTCAAATTTGCTTTGCATGAGGTTTGAGAATTTTTCACCATGACTCTTTGTTAGTGGATCCAAAAATGATGTCATCCACATATATTTGAACAAGCAAGTATACTTTTGTTGTCTTGAATTAAGAAAAGTGTTCTATCTACTTTTCCTTTTGTGAATCCATTTTCGTTAGGAATTGTGACAGGGTATCATACCATGCTCACGGGTGCCTGTTTCAATCCATACAAGGCTTTCTTGAGTTTGTATACCTTGTCTCCAAGAGTCTTCTGCTCAAATCCTGGAGGTTGTTCAACATATACTTCTTCTTCCAATAAACCGTTTAGGAATGCACTTTTTACATCCATCTGATATACAATGAAATTCTTGTGAGCTGCATGGGCAAGAAACATCCTTATAGCTTCCAATCTTGCTACAGGGGCAAATGTTTCATCAAAATCTATCCCTTCTTCTTGGCAATATCCTTTGGCTACTAGTCTTGCTTTATTCCTTACCACAGAGCCTTCCTCGTTCATCTTATTTCTGAATACCCATTTGGTTCCAATAACATTTTGATGTATGGGTCTTTGCACTAGTTCCCATACTTTATTTCTCTCAAACCGATTCACTCTTCTTGCATAGCTTGAATCCGTGTGTGTCATCAATGCTTGTGACACATCTTTTGGCTCTATTTGCGAAATGAAGCATGTGAACATAGCTTCTTGTTGAGTTCGGATCTTGTTTTGACACCTTCTCTCATATCTCCAATGACAAGTTCGTGGATGGTCTCTTAGCCATCTTACATCGAGTTGGAGTAAATTAGCTGGATTGATCGACTTGCGGTTGTGTTCTTTTGTGGTCGGCTCTTTCGTGGTCACTTATTTGCAAATTTTCGGTGCTTTTGAGATTGACTATCTCATCTTCTTACGAGTTGATAATCCTTGACCGGCGTAGGGACTCTTACGTATGATTGGATGTTTCAACTTATCGGTGACTCTTCAATGTCTTCTCCATTTACATTTGGCTCATCGAATACTACATGAATGGATTCCTCGTAACCATAGTTCTTTTATTGAGTATTCAGTAGGCTTTGCTTTGGTGAGTATCTAAGAAGATACCTTCATCACCTTAGCATCAAAAGCCTTTAGGTTGTCTTTGCCATTGTTGTGGATGAAGCATTTACATCCAAATATTTCGAAATATGCAACATTTGGTTTTCTTCGAGTCCGGATCTCATAGGAGTCTTTGTCACGTTGTCTATTTATCATACATCTGTTTTGGGTGTAGCATTTGTGTTAATTGCTTGAGCCCAAAATCTTTTTGGTAACCTTGACCTAACATGGTCTTCTTTGCTTCTTTGAGGGTGGTTCTCCTCTTCTCGCAACTCCATTCTTTTTGTGGAGTCCTTGTTGCGATAGTTCATGACCAATACCATTCTCAATACAATCGAGTTATTATTCCATTGACAAACTCGGTTCCTCTATACGATCTTATTTTGATAATGGTTTGACTCTTCTCATTTTGAATTCTCTTCGTAAATTGTGTGGTAGTTTTTGTAGGGTTTCTTTCTTCTTGCACATGAATATTGTCCATGTATATCTTGAGTAGTCATCTACTACCACCAAGGTGTATTTCTTTCCACTTATCTTTGTTTGGTTCCCTTTGGGCCAAATAGATCCATATGAAGTAGATGCAATATTCTTGTTGAGGATGGGCATGTCTTTTCTTTGAATGACGACTTGATTTGTTTTCCCTTCGACATGCATCACATATACTCTCCTTCTTGTATCTTGAGTCCTGGAAGTCCTTCTACAAGATGACTTCTTGCTAGCTTGTTAATTGTTTTGAAATTCGGGTGACTCGGCTTTTTTGTGCCACGACCAACTTGATTCAATTTGTGCTCTTTGCTAGTAGACAGGTGTTGGGTGTTGCGAGTTGACCAATCCACTACATACATATTCTTCTGTCTATTTCCTTGCAAAGACAACTTCATTTGATTCAATATCCTTGATTTGGCATACACCCATGTTGAATCCAACATTGTAGCCCTTGTCACGGAGCCGATACTCGATGAGGTTGAAGTTGAGTCCTTCAACATATGCAACATCTGTGATTTCTAATCCATTCCTCTTGATGGATCAATGCCTCTTATTTCACCGGGGAGCTTCATTTCCTCCAAATATGACTTTGGCTCCTTTGACTTCCTTGAATTTTGATTTCTCTTATTTCTGTCATATATGGGGCGACCACTATCCATGTACCAGGTTCCTTGGCACTGTTGTTCCTTGAACTCGCAATCAAGGAAATTAAGTTTTAGGTACCCATACTTGTGCAGGTCTGAGGGGTTAAATTGTAAGATGATCCAACCAACCTATAGCCAAATGATTTGACTCTAAGGGGTTGCCATCTATCGGTGCCATAATCATAATTAATTACGGCAAATTGCTTGGGGATTCTAGGTTCATACAAATTGTCTCTTTTTGTCAGTATGCTGCATATGTGTTTTAGCAATTGCCTTCCTTGGGTAATTGTGGTGCTTTTGATTTGTAGTGCCTAGGTGCATGTGTGTCTTTGATGAAAGCTCTTATACTTTTGGAATGGCCTTTGTTGAGTTCTGGCCTTTGCCACTTGGGCTTATATTCCATAAGTCTATCTTTGATAGTTCACATTGTTCCAATCACTTGGCTTGGATATTTTCTACCATTCCCATCATATGTATTTCTTTTATGGATTTTACGGAATTTTTGGTAGCTCTGTTTCTTCTTTGAGTATTTTGTTAGGAGTTTCTTTGAGGACTCGGTGAATCTCTTCTCTGTTTGTCCTTTCAAAGCATACTCAAGCATTTTCCTTTTCCTTTGTAACCAAGGACAGTTTGCTTAGTATTGTGCTTTGGAGTGAATGTGTGCAACATTTAGAGTTTTGGGTTTTTCGGACTCTTCATGACTTGAAGATCCTTTTACCAAAATTACTCTTGAGGTTTGACATGGCACAAAGGAATTAAATCTAAGCTTTGTCTTGTCTCCACATTCTCTTTGACTCATAATAAGATCATCAATGATTTAGATGCCTTAGTGAATGAGGCGATAACATTTTTGAGGTCATTCTCCCTCTTTTCTATAGCAGCAATTTACGCTACTAATTTAGCATTTTCAGCCTTTAAACTTTCATTTTCAACGGCTATTTGACTTAGAGTACTCGGCTCCTTAGTCGACTTTGAGTTTTGACTTTTAAGTAGAATTTGTTTTCCTCATTCAATAGTGTGTGTGAGGATTTAATGTGCTCAAAATCTTTCATCATTTTGCCTAATGAATCATAAAGATCAATAGGTGATGAAGTGTGTGTGTCACGGTCACTATCACTAATTATACGAGCTTGTTGAATTAGATTGTACCTCATCTTCTTGATCTTGTTCTTTGGCTATTAAGCGGTCAAGGCTTCTTCTTGAGTCACTCGAGTAGTCGGCTTCTTGCTCTCTCAATCATTGTCTCTCTTGACATTTGTCTCGGTGATCTCTGCATGACCATCATTGCCTTTTTCTTTTCTTGTCTTCTTTCTCACAAGACCTTTCTTTCTTCTTCATTCTGTCTTGTTGACTACAGGATATGAGCGATCAATGGCATAGTGACTGGTTGTCTACAATTCCAACATAGATATTCGACCTTTTGATCGGCTCTTTCTACTCTTGAGTTGTCACCCTTTGATACTCAACTTGTTGATGATCTGTTCTCTTGGTTGGCCTATCATCCCTTGATTTGGTGGGAGAGTGTCTTACGGAAGATTCACCCTTTCCTCTCTTGTAGTTCTTGTTAAAGAACTTGTTAAATCTTTTAACCATCGGGGCTATTTCTTCCGGGTCAATTGCCTCTTTGACCTCGACTCTCTTCCCATCTTTGACAATTAAAGCAATTTGTTTTAGTACATGTTGTCTCTTCTGGTCTTTTCTTCTCGGCTCAAACTCATAGGCTTTGAGGTGCGAGAATAGTTCATGGTTGGATGTCTTTGATAGGTCCATGGAATGTCTCGTGCCATGACCTTCATTTCCCATTCAATTTTGGAAGACTTTTTAGGATCTTCATACACATTTCTTCTCGTGTATATTCCTTTCCAAGTGTAGAAACTGACTCATTTTGTGATTTACGTAAACCGAGCATCCAGTTGATCCGATTCTCTCCCGAGATCATTTTGAAATTTTCAAACTTACGTACTCTCGATAATTTGTTTTCTTTGATTTGCTCACGAGGCTTCACAAATCAATGTCGGCTTGTCCCAGATTTCTTTAGCCGTTTTGCATGATTTGACTTTGTTGAACATGGCTTTGTCCAAGGTTTTGTAGAGGATGTCCTTGGCTACATTATCCAGGTTGTATCTTTTTTGTCATCATTTGTCCACTCGGTTCTTGGTTTTTCAACCATGGTGGTGCTGGGAGCAACATCTTCTTCTCCCAGTGCAACTCTTAAAATTTGTGTGTTCACCTTTAATATTTGTAGAGGCCCATCTTCTATCACTATCCACATCTCATCATGTAATCTTTGATAGATGAGCTGCATCACGAATTTTCCAATCATCAAATTCTTCAATGGTGAACATAGGGATGCGTGTTAGATTTGCTTCCATGATAATGACTTTTAATAAAAAGAGTTTTGAAAGTTTAAGTACTAAAGCAGACTTTGAAAAGTTTGGAGATCTAGTTCGATAACCGGTGCGGAGGGTTCAATGAACCAACCGCTCGATACCACTTGTAGGTCCCAAGGGGTGTAAGTGTAAGGTTTAGAAGGGGGGTTGAATAAACCTTGCAAATTTTCGATTTAGTCCTTTTAAATCTACTGAGTTAATTCTACGGTTGTGTCCTTGAGGGGCAGTCGAATTAGTCACTCGTAGAGTTAATCTTTCAAACAGAGATTCACCTTTGTTGTTGATGGAGTAACTTTCGGTTTGTTGGCTACAATTTAACTTTGTTGTGGTTTTATTTTCATTGGAAGACTTAACACCCTTAAGTTTGATTAAGCAAGATATTAGAGCTTGATTTAGTACTTGTAAATTATCAAGTTTGGATAGCAAATTTATCGTGAGATATAAGCAATTAAAAGTGCGGGAATTTAAATCTTTGAAATGTAAATGACACGATAAAGTTTTTATAGAGGTTCGAAGATGGGGTAATTCTTCTACTCCTCTCTTCTCCAACTCTGGAGGAATCCACTAAGTAATGATCGGTTTACAAAGTGGTAACAGTCCCGGATACAAGTCTTGATCACAACGGTACCGACTTGATCCTTTGGGACTCGATCGGAGACGCCTTGATCACTCGGTGGCTTCTCGTTCGACTCGACTTCTTCACAGGCATTTTGCCTTGCTACTACTGACTCACTTGCTCAAGCTCTTTGGATTTGATCACGAAGCCCTCCAAATGCTTAAGACTTAATTCAACTTTGAACTTTTCTACAATCCTTCCGGAAAGTAGACCCCTTGTTTTCAAGGTTTCCTCTTCAAGCTGGTTGAAGCTCTCTTTCCTTCACGAGGTAAGTGTTGGATTGATGTACTTGAATGTAGGCTTGAGGATTGAGATTGTTTGTTTTTCTAATGTGCTTGTATATCTCACGTATGTGTCATTCATGCATTCTTTTCTCAAACTAACTCCTCGGCCTTTTATAGTGAACTTTCAAAAATTTGTTTACACTCATCAAAATCCCCCAAACTTAAAGTATTGCTCGTCCTCGAGCAAATTTAGAAAAAATAATATAAGGGGTAAAAACGAACGAACATCCAAGAACACCATGAACATTAAATAGCATTTGACTTCATACTTAAGAAAACCATGTAATGTATAATCAAGAAGTCATCATTTATAAACTCGACATAATCAATACTCTCTTGGGTACTCGACATCGTGACTCACAAGAAGATAGTGTATCACTCGACTCTCAGAAGTGTATGGATAGTGTTTACGCTCAAATTCAGTTCAATGAATGTAGAACTATCATAGGCTTGCAAATCGTCTAACATCTCGACCATTTTTGTGTGCACAATGTAAGAATCAAAAAGGACTTTTATTAGATTGTAATGTAGGCTATTTGGTAAGGGTAGGGAAATTTGGATTAAGTGACTTGGCTTGAGCAAATAGAATATAAGCATACAGACTTGCAATTCACCAACCCAATAATATCAGTTTTTTTTCCCAACTCAATTCCACCCTTATTTCTCCCCTTTTTTTTTTTCATTCTTAGTCCTTTTTGTCTTTCTTCTTTTTCTTTAGCCTCAAGCTCTCATTTTTCACAATTTTCAGATTTTTTTTTGCTTTGCTCGATTTTCTCTACATAATTTTTTTTTCCAGAGATTTTTCTTTTTTTTTCGAGCTTCATGTATTTTTTTTAATTTACCCAGATACTGCTCATCCCTCTTTCTTTTGCCAACTTCCTCTCTTTTCATAAATTTTCACCACATCTCCCCCAAAGTCATTCATTTTCTATAAGCTCAAGAAATTTTAGGGATAAAAACATGTAAATTTTAAAGATCAATGTGGCTCTGAATAAAAGTTTGGCTCAAAATTGGCTAACTAGAGAATCATGAGTTCATAGGTAGGTTTTTTAGGCTAAGTAGGCTAAACAAAGATGGCCTTAGATCATTTTCAAAAATTGCACACACATATGGCTTCAATGACGATACCAGAGCAAGTTCTAGAGTTCTATCAATCATGAATGACACACTCAAGAAAAAAATAAGTCTGCATAATATAAAGTAGTTTGAGGTACAAAAGCTCATAGGCTTATTTTTCGCAACATACTCAAATACCCAATTTTCGTAACAAATGCCAAACAAATAAATAATTTTTCTCCCAAGAATTTATTATATTATCCCCCAAGTAAGTTATCCCATGTCATAAAATATTCATAGTAAAATCATAGGGAGTTGGGCATAAAAACTGAATTAAAACCACACACAAAAACAATTAAACGTGCTAAAGCGGTAAACGTGCTAAAACAAAAAAACAGAAAAATTGAGTTTCTTTTTTTTGAAAATTAACAATGCAAGTGCTTCTACATGCAGTCCTAAATGCAATGCAAAATGCAACAGTACTAGATTATGCATTCTTGACAACCCCCCCAAACTTAAAATATGCTTCGTCCCGATCATATGAGAAAATTATCAAAAGAAAGAGGAATGCGTAATAAATACTTACATGGATAGTTTCGATGAAGCCGGGAGCTCGTCCGTCAATTCGGAAACTGAGGGAGTAGATCGTATGGTCGGGTCGCGTGCGTCCACATGCCCGTGTGCGTCTGTTTTTTTTTAAATATTTTTCGTTTTTTTTTTCAGAATTTAATTTTTTTTTCTTTTTATTTTAGAATTTTTTTTGTTTTTTTTCAATATTTTTTATTTTTTTTTTCAGAATTTATTTTTTTTCTTTTCAATTTCTTTTTTCATTTTTTTTTTAGATTTTTTTTTAAATTACTATTTAGTAACTATTATACTTACAGGAAGAGAAAAAGAACTCAAACAAACCATTAGATACGGTTAGTCGAGAAAATCAGAAAAATTTGGGTTGCCTCCCAATAAATGCTTTTTTAACGTCATTAGCTTGACGATATCAATTAAGAAATTCATGGCGGGTCATCGAGCAAGACCTTTTTGACGACCTTGGAATTTTTATATGGTTGAATTTCATTATGTTCATGCCATATGATATCTTTCACAGCAGAATCGGCAGAGTCAACAATAAAATTATCATGTAAGGCACAAGCAGGACTACGAGCTATATCAAAAATTGAAAACGTTAGAGTTTTTCCCAAGATATTCATACTTAGTTTTCTATTTTTGACATCTATCATAGTATTAATGGTGGCCATGAACGGTCTACCCAACAATATAGCGTGATCTTTAATATCACCTTTATCCTTCCCCATATCCAAGACAACAAAATTCATGAGAATTTTAAGACCATCAACTAGAACCAAAATATCGTCAACAATGCCTTTAGGATACCTAAGGGATCTGTATCAGCAAGTTGCAAACATAAGCTGGTGGACTTCAATTTTCCTAAATTTAATTGTTTAAATATAGAGTAAGGCATAAAGTTAACTCCAGCTCTGAGATCAAGCATACCTTCGACTTTCTTACCATTTCCCAAAGCAATATTAGTGATGAAACTACCTAGATCTTGTTTCTTTGGGAGTGGACTCGAGGATGGAGTAGAAGATTTGTAGGGATTCAATTACCTCTCTCGAGCGTCAAATCAAACACGCTAAACAATCTAAATTATTGATCAGATAATCCAGATGCAATCAAATCAAATAGCACAAATAGATTAAATAATATGCAAATTTCATAAACTGGAAATCAAAACATAGGTTCAAACGTAAGTTACATCAATCCCCTAGAAAAATGGGTTTAGCTCATAATGGATGTATAAAAACTCGTGAAGAAATAATTATACATCTCAAAAATCGGCAAAGAAAAACAAAGAAAGAATTGAGAAGAAAAGAGAAGGAATTCTCTCTGTGTCCAGACGAGAAGTGCCTCCAATTGTCGTCCCGAACCATAGCTTTGTGTCTCTTGCCTTGCGTTGTGCTCAAAATAATGTCCCACCCCTTGTTTGTACGAGCATTCTTGTATTTATAGGCTTGAAACCCTCAAAAATCCGTCCAAAAAGGCCCAAAAATAATTCGCGCACGTTCAGCCCATGTTCAGGCCTTTATTGCGCGCTGCGGCCCTTGAAACGCGCGCTGCTGCGCGCTGCTCGTAGTCGCTCTGCCCATCGCGCGCTGCTGCGCTGGTAAGGGCGCACTGCAGCGCGCCCATCGTCGTCCTCAGCTGCCGCACGCGTCCCCTGCTGCCTGGTCTTGCGCGCCCCAGCGCGGTTGCTGCGCGCCCATTGCGCCTGCTGCACACCATCGCACGCCCGACTGCTGCACATCGTCCAGGCTGTCCTGCTGCTTGCCCATTGCTGGCGCTTGGCCTGCTGCTGCCTGTCCTTCATCGCGCGCTGCAGCGCGCTCGGTATGGCGCTGCAGCACGCCCCGCTCTATCTCACTCCTTGCTGCTATCGTCCGGGTGTTGCAGCCCTTGCATATGGGCGCTGCAGCGCCCACCCACATCAGGCCCGTTGTACTATTTTACCCCCCCGCGCAGCGGCGCGGGGGTTTTGGCGCTGCGGCGCTCATTCTCAGTCGATAATTTACCATTTTTCCACTTCTAAAATGCGATTTCACATTCCAAACATGTTTTTTCACCATTTTTGCTCAATTTCGGCTATCAAGATCAGTCCCGATTCTCGAACGACAACAAATGACACAAACTCGACTCAAACGACATTAAAATACCCGAAAACAACGCAAAATCCTAGTTTAGAGCACTCAATACATTGATATAAAAACAACTTAACAATTACCCCCAAACTTAGACGTTTGCTTGTCCTCAAGCAATTACAGACTCTAAAAATCAACAAATATGAATGAAACAAAAATAAAGACGACTGACTCAACAGACTAACTGCAAAACTTCACAACCAAACTCATTCGTCAAATTTCATTTCACTATCAATCAATCACGTATCTTCACAATGTGATCATGAAGGTGGAATATTCATGCTAACCCCGTTTTCATTATCCAGATAGATTCACGCAATCAAGTGTTTTCAAAATGATCCACTTTTTGAATATAGAGATGAGATGCTTACCGAACTCCATAGGCTTGTCTTTCACACTAATCTCCACTAATGTAGGCTAATGTAACACAAGGATCAATAGGACTTTTAAAGCTTGTAATGTGGGCTTAGGGTAAGGTAGGAAAATATAGGAATAAGTGGCTCAAATCACCCAAACACACAATTATTACTTCAAATCACCAATTAACAACTACCCTTCACTTTTTGACATCCCCAATGTTTATGAACCTTCAATCCCGCTGATTTTTCTCATTTTTTTTATATATATATATATATTTTTTTCTTTTTCGGAACCCCCAAACTTATTCTTTTGCATACATGGAGTTCCATATTTTCTTTTCTCGGGCAACTTCATTCAATTAAATACATACCCTTCATCATACTCTCCTCAACCTTCAACATTTTTCTATACTTTGTGTGTATGAGTGATGGATAATTAGGATTTTCACATTTAGGCTCTGGGTATTAGATTGGTTGCCAAAGAAACGGGTTTATACGGCTCAAAGGGGGACACTAGGGAAAATATAATTCTGGTAGGCATTTTAGGCTCTGGCTTGTTCAAAGATGGCCTAAATCACTTCCTTAATGTTACTTCACCTAGGATTTCGCCTCGACTAGTGATCAGACAAGTTCTAAAATCCGGTGGGATCATAAAAGAAACACTCAATTGCATAAACCATCCCCAAATAAATCAACAGAGTTGAGCACATAGATGGAATTGATGGAAAGAAGAATAAATCACAGTTCAAATACATGCTCTTTTGACCGTTCAACTCATATTCAACAAATTCACTTAGTCATGCAGTTTCACAGTTTTACAAACGCCCCGACTCGACTCTAGACTCTTTTTCGTTTTTTTTTTTTTTTTTTTTTTTTGACTCAAGACACGACTCGATGAATAAAAATAGACTGCACCCCCCAAACTTAAAAGGACATTGTCCCCAATGGAGAGGTGGGAAAAAGGACTTTCCTGGTAGCCGAGGAGCGAAGGCTCCTTAAGTCATGTGGTACTACTACGTGTAGAAGATGTCTCGTATAAGCTCACAATGCGTCCTAGCGCACAAGCCCGTGGGTGTTGTATGCCTCAGAGGTGTGGTCTTGTTCTTCCCATTCGCCTTGGCCCGGGTCCTCTTTGGTTTCGCATTTTTGCAACCTAGCAAGGTAGACAAGAAAACAAAACTCGTGGAACCAAGAAATTCGGTTATGGGTGAGAAATCGAAAATCAAAGCCCATACATAATGCACCCAAGTAGAGAATATAATGCCATGTCAAAAAGATAAGCATAGAAATGCAAGATAGCACTAAACAATTTGAAACTATCATTTGGGCATTTTGTCAAACACCTCATATGCATGAATTTGGGCAAAGCTAGTAAATGCAATGGATAACTCAAATCAATCCCAAAAATCAGCACCAAGCCTAAGTCTAACATGATCAATCAATCCACAAACCACCAACCAACAACAATTATCCTAGCACTTCTACAATCCAATCACACCAAAAATCACAAGATGGGGAAAACCATGGGGTGGGGTTTGGAAGTTGCAAACTTACCAAAAAATGAGTGAATGAGATGAAGGTGTGTGTGGTGTTATAATGCTCCTTTGTGAAGATGGAGTGGGATATGTGGGATTTGCATAAATAAGAGGGGTGGGGTATGATGCAACTTACTACTCCTAAAAATGCAAAAAATTCAGAAAAAACAACAAAAACAACTACTAAACTAAATTAAAACTAAGAAAGCAATAAAAGGGGCTTGGGTTGCCTCCCAAGAAGCGCTAAGTTTACAGTCTTCAGCCAGACTTTGTCAGATTCTCCTCAAGTTGGGGCTCCAATAGGCATGTTATCCACATTGCCTTTAGAAACTCCCCAACCTCCAATGTCTTCAGCTATATTCCCAACCATCTGCTTACCATCCTTTAATTCAAATTTTAGCCTGTTGGTTGGATGGATGGTGAATACAACTTTCTCCTGATTTACCCGCAGAGTTAGCTCCCCCGTTTCTACATCGATCAAAGCCCGTGCTGTAGCTAAAAATGGTCGCCCAAATATGATAGGTATTTTCTTTTCCTCGTTCGCGTCCAACACTACAAAATCCACAGGAAAAACAAATTTATTAATTCTTACTAATACGTCCTCAATGATTCCCCACGGATAGGAGATGGATCGATCAGCGAACTGCAAAGTGATATTGGACGGCTTCACCTTCCCAAGCCCAAACTTAGTCACATTAAAAAGAGAAATAAGATTCACACTGGACCCAAGATCACAAAGTGGTTTCTCAAAGAAAACTCCTCCAATAGTACAAGGAATAGTGAAACTCCCTGGATCCTTCATTTTCTGAGGTAGTTTACTTTGGACTATTGCACTACACTCCTCTGTCAAATAGACAGTCTCAAAATCTTCCAACTTCATTTTCTTGGATTCCATTGGTTTCGCATAAATAGGTGATTCTCGGGGCAGCTGAATTTTTGCTTCCTTTTTCACGTAAAGCGCATTGCGGTGCTCTCTCGGATTAACCTTTGTATCACTTGGGAACTTTCCCTTCCGCAATGAATTCACGATCGTGAGCTAAGCCAATCGACCCATTTGTGTCTCGATCGACCTAATGTGCGTCTCCATTGTGCTCATCTTAGTATTCAGACCATCAATCTGCGCCTCGCTCCTATTCATTCGATTCCTGGTCTCTCCGATGAATGAGCCGAGCATCTCCTCAAGCAACTGCTTCTTTTCACCTCCGAGTGCATTGGAACTGGATGGGTTTGGATAACCCGGAGGTGGATTCAATACGTTCATGTTGTTGCTATAAGAGAGATTCTCATGATTGCGAAGTCCCGGGTGGTAGTGAGTTGGTAATGAATTACCTCTATTATTAAAATCCCGGTTATTCACATAATTGACTTGCTCGGCCTCGTGAGTGGCGGCTGCGTGAACGGCTGCGGGTGGGAGCACAACTTGCTGTGGTGTGCCACCGGTATTCATGATTGCTAATTGCTTTGTCAAACTCGAGATTTGAGCCCATTCAACGCATTGTAGAAAAGCGACATTGTATCGGATCTTCAAGAACACAAGCAAAAAGCGGCCTCTTTAGTTGATCTCTCGGAGGGCCATTGATAGATATTTGTGGCCATTCTTCAAGTAGAAGTAAGGACTCAGTCGGTGTTTTAGCCATCAATGTAAGTCTTGATGCCGCATCTAGTATCGTCCTCGTATGCCCATTCAACCCATTGTAGAAATATTGAACCCTCTGCCAGTCTTCATAGCCATGTTGTGGGCATCTTCGCAACAAATCTTTAAATCGCTCCCAAGTATTAGTTTTTGTATAACGGCTCAAAATCAATTTGTTGAACCGGGGCTATCTCGCTCTTTAGTTGGAGTGTCTTCTAATTGGGAGGGAAAAATTTTGCTAAGAACTTTTTAATGGATCGTCTCCCATATCTCTATAAAAATAATACTCCCTGGGCGAACGTCTGTAACCTTTTGCCTCGCCTTATCCCGGAGTGAAAACGGGAAAAGCCTCAATCGAATAGCCTCATTAGTCACACCATTCATCTTGATGGTGTCGCAAATTTCAAGAATGTGGCGGATGTGTATTCGGATCATCCATTTGGGTTCCCCAAATTGATTTCAACGAACCATGCTTATGAGGCCCGGTTTCAATTCGAAATTATTTGTATTAATGGGCTTGGCGCACAATTCCGGAGTAGTTACGATTCGGGTTCGCGTCGTCAGAAAGTAATCCCGATTTTCTTTCGGTGCCTCGGTGTGGTGGCACATTCACGACCCGATTTCCGTTATTCTCATCCCCCCCCCTTTCCGCCATTGCTCGATTTTCTACTCGCTTTGCTTTGCTCGGATTGCTCAAGTGTCCTTTCAATCTCTCGGATCAAAAGGAAGCAAATTAATATCTTTGGAATCTCGCATAAACAGACAAGTCAAATGAGAAAAATGAAATTATAAATCCTATACTAGTCTAGATTAGGATTAAGACTATGTGGTAATAGTATTAGTTTAAAATTGGATAAAATAATCCCTAAAGAACGGCACCAAAAACTTGATCGCGAAAATCTTACAAACGCAAGCTTAACACGGTGTCAAGTTTTAGCATAGGTTTTGAAAGTAGGGTTATCGTCTCCACATGGATTGTTATCGAATTTTATACTATGTACTATAATTAAAATAGCTTGATTTTATCTAGAAATCGAAAAGAGATGGATATTTATTAAACTAAAAATAAAACTAAAATTAAACTACTAATTGGTTCGACAAATTATCAAACACGTACAAGAAGATGAATTCTAGAGGGTTGATTTCACAAATTATCCCCTATGTTTTCAATCCAGTTTATTAATCACAAGTTATTAATCTATAAGCCAATATTCCTACCGTTTATCACTTCCTCTCTCGATCAAGTGCCAAGTGATTCTAGGTTCTAATTTCGATTTCGATATCTCTATAAAAATCATAAATTAAACCCTAATTCGCTCAATGAATATTCTATCACGAGGCTTCAAAAGATTCATAAACATCTCGATTCTATGAAACCCTGTCAAATATATCTTAGGTTGTCTATTCTATGGCCAGGGCGTTCAATTACCTCTCTCGAGAGGCGTCAAATCAAACACGCCAAACAATGTAAATTATTGATCGATAATCCAGATGCAATCAAATCAAATAAGCACAAATAGATTAAATAATATGCAAATTTCATAAATCTGAAATCAAAACATAGGTTCAAACGTAAGTTACATTCAATCCCCTACTAAAAAATGGGTTTAGCTCATAATGGATGTATAAAAACTCGTGAAGAAATAATTATATATCTCAAAAATCGACAAGAAAAGAAAAACAAAGAAAGAATTGAGAAGAAAAGAGAAGGAATTCTCTCTGTGTCCTTAAAAAATAGAGAAGTGCCTCCAATTTCCATCCCAAACCCTAGCTCATATATTTTGTGTCTCTTGCCTTGCGTTGTGCTCAAAATAATGTCCCACCCCTTGTTTGTACGATCATTCTTGTATTTATAGGCTTGAAACCCTCAAAATCCGTCCAAAAAGGCCAAAAATAATTCGCGCACGAATAAGCCCATGTTGGAGGCCTTTATCGCGCACTAAAGAAAGATTACTTTTAACAAAAATGTGAAACGCGATGATTTGTTACATTTCAAAATCCTGTCAAGTAAAGTAAATATAAAACAAGTAACAAGAAAAGAGATTAGTAATATCCAGAAGCATCGCAATAAGCTCGCCAATAATGAAACAAGAAGGTCGCGCGATCCATTTTCAAGTTGCTTGAGCTTTGAAATTGAGAAGAGATTATCCCCATAGCGTTAAATGATAAGTCCCAGCGCGTCCATCGTCGTCTCATAGAAATTATGCAGCTCGCACGCGTCCCCTTTTAAAGCTGGGTAGTCCCCAATCTCATCTGGGTTCTCTCCAAAGAGCCAATTTTTCCTTAAGTCACTGGTCTTGCGCAACAATTACATTTGATATTAGACTCTCCAAATTCTAGGTATGATATGCGTCCATAAATGAAAGAATTATGAAAACAAACGTCAATTTACACGACACCATCGCTTCAAGGTGTAATACGCCGAACAAGATTTAAAACTGAAAAATTACTATAACATAGGCACATTGTCAGAAAGAATGCTAAAGTATTGAAAACCTCCAGAAATATATCAGACACTTGCCCATTCTTGCCGGGCGCTTTGGATGGGGGGATTTGGATTTGGAGGGGATTTGCTTCCTTCATCTTCATCGCCAGAGTATAAAGCAGCGATTTCAAAGTCTCTCTTTAAGTTTTAGTTCGTTTTCAAAGGATTTCAAATCCTCCCAAAACGCGCCCAAATCCATTCCCTCTTTACGCCACTTGCATATTCTCGTCTCACTCACTACACACATTTCTGCTATATCGTCATTTACGGGCATTGCACATTTACCACTTGCATATGGGCAGCGCCCACCCACATCAGGCCAAAATAATAAGATTATATCTTTTATTTTACCCCCTGCTGGCGGCGCGGGGTTTTTAGAAAAATATAGAGTTTGAAATTAGAACTTTCTTCTCACAAGTTTATATTGCACCGCACGGATAGGTTTTACTGGCTGCGGAGGGAGGACAGGGTCGTTCTCGATCGATAATTAACCGTTTTTCCACTTCTAAAATGCGATTTTCACCTTTCAAACATGTTTTTTCACCGTTTTGCTCAATTTCGGCTATCAAGATCAGTCCCGATTCTCAAACGACAACAAATGACACAAACTCGACTCAAACGACACTAAAATACCCAAAAAAACGCAAAATCCTAGTCTAGAGCACTCAATACATTGATATAAAACCAACTTAACAAGTGGCTTCCAAGGATTCAAACATTCTGTTATTCCACTCTTGTGTTTGCTGACTAACTTGAATAAAAGAAATCAAGCTCTCTTCTAATATGGGTCGTGGTGATTGCTCTTTATTGGTCGCCATACCTGGTGCTTGTATAAACAACACTAGAAAAATAAATCAAACGCACCTGAGAATAAACCTAAACTAGGAAAAAATCCTAATCTAAAAACATGAAAAATAAACACAATAATTATTAAGCCTAAAGCCTTCCCCGGCAACGGCGCCAAAATTTTGTTCGACCGCTAAACACCTATAAAAGTCTAACAATCCTCGCAAGAGAACGAGATCAATTATAGAGTAGCAAATTAACCACAAGTCGTCTCTCAATGAAGACTTAGCCGGCAAATAATTATTATATATCACAATAAACAGAAATAAAATCCTAAACACTCTAACCAGATTTGTCGGTTTTAAATAAACTAAAAGAAAACAATTAAAAAGACGAATTAAAACTAAGCACGAATAAACTAGGAGAAAAAGATATGGAAGAAAGTCTAGGATTATGGATTCATCTCATCAAACTTGCAAGCAGAATATCAATTAATTGATCATGCGGTTAACAAATATAACAAACATGTAAAGACTTGGTCTAGATGTGATAACTTTCGTATTCACAGATTAGGGCTATCCCAATAATTTGCTATTTTCATTAAACCTAGGGTTAGATAATACATCTCTGATTCATATCTAACCCCCTGAATAAATTTAGTCCAGGAATAATATCCTCTCTCGATCTCAATTATTCCCCCATAACAATCAAAAGTTAATCAGACAATCAATTTATCAGATAAAGCAATTTATTCAGGAAAGTAGATCAATTAATCAATACTCATGCTTGTTTCTTTGAATCAAATCATCATAATTCTAGAACAAGGAAATTTGTTCATGCTTGGGGATGGGATCATAATCTCAATTGAAGGAATGAAAATAATCATAAACATAATCATGCAATAATAATAATCACCCAACAATTAAAATCAGACAAAAGAGATGAAGAAACCTTACTCTTTGATTAAAAAGCAAAAATAACTTCAAGGGGAAGAACCCAAGCAGTCCCAATGTTGAATGGAAGAGAAAAATACCAAAAACTAAAGTCTAAAAGTGCTAAGAATAAAGGTGTTGTATGGAATGATGAATTTTCGTGTATAGCCTTGGGTCCCTTTTATCGATGCTTGGAGAGGTCACTTGCAGAGTTTGAGTAGGAAAAGAAGACCAATTCAGCCCCAGTTACGATGCACGCCCGTGTAATCCCACACGGCCGGGTCGTGCGATCGGAATTTGATCTCGGGGTCCTCATGCAAGTTGTATATATTTCTCTTAGATTTCCATAGCCACTTGAATCACCTCAATATGAATTTTGTAGAGGAAGTTATGGCCAAAATACTAAACCCTGTCAGTGCTGGAAACTGTTAACGCGTTTTGACGTTTTTGAAGGAAATTTCCTTTTGTTTGACCTTCCATGCTTTTCTCCTTCATATTTTTGCTCGTACATTAGTTCTTGACCTATACTTTGGAACGTGATATCTCTTTTTATCCAATTTAGCTCCATTTTCTGCAAAATTCACAAGAGTATGCAGTATCACGCCCAACAAGGGAAACCAAGAAAAACACATTGAATATGCATGCAAATGCATCAAATATATATCGTTTAAACCCTCAAATGCACGTATATTTTACACTCATCAACCGTCGAAATTGTATCGTCACATTCCTTATCAAAGATAGGTGGCCCGTCATAACCATCAATCTCCTCATCAAAGTTTGGAGGTTCTTTGTAGTCAACATCTGTTATAGTATCATTGTTTTCCTCATCAAAAATTGGTGGTCCATCGTAACCACCATCTTCAATATCACCAGAGAATAAATCATCCATGTTCGTGGAATATGTTTCCAGCGGTGTGAACAGGATGGGCATAATATCAGAGGCACAATCGCAACCACCAAGAAATCGTTTTTCAACAAGCCTCTTGATTTCTTGAAATTGGATGCGCACGATATGAAATTGTTTTGTCAGCAAGTCGATCTGCTGACGGATCTGTGCGGTGTCGTTCATGCGTTGTGGATTCGGTCTGGACAACATGGTTCAGGGAGTGTAGACTGGTCTCTGAATACCAACTGATGCAGACGGAAGCGTAATAAGAACAACAAAGAACACAAATACTACCGTTGATTACCGGAAGTAAGAATACCGGAAGTATTGAACAAAGCAATATAATTCTCAAAAGAACATGTATTGCAAAGAGAATAATCTCAAAATTAATAATATTCAACCTCCTAAAAATAATAAAATAGCAAGTATTTATAGGATTAAAATCCTACCACAATAAAACTCCTAACTTAACTAGGAAACTTAAAAGATAAAACTAAAATAGAATCCTAAATATATAAATCACTTCCTAAAATATAAAATAATCTAAAATCATAAAAAATAACAAATCGATATTATATCTCCATCATTCACATCCTTACAAAGAGTAAGCGATATCACTTTAACTACAAACTCCTATAAAAAATTTAAAATTTATTAAATTACTTCTTTACCAAAATCAAGAATAACCTCATGACTTTATTTGTAATTCTTATTTCTCGAAAAACATATAAAATAAAAGTTAATATTATCCTGGTATGATCATGTGCTTACTTCTTTCATTATCTCTAATTTCTTCGATTAAAGAAACATAACTCAAAACAGATATTAAAGTACAAAATATGTGCCAAAAAGAATAAGACTTTTCATAAAGAATCCTAATTACAATGTCAATGTGAATATTTTTATCATAACACTTAAACTTACAGCTATAGCAATCCATTTAGTTTAAGTGTCCTATTAAAATCATAAACCTTGACACAATATAGATGACAACTGATCCATTTTTGTCATTAAGAGTTATGCTTTCAAATGAAAATATTGATAACTTAAAATCTAAATTTTGAAACTCTATCCAATTGATACAAAATATATTCATTTAATAAATAATTAAACTAAAAATAGTTAAAAACAAAAGTTTTCAATTTCTACATTAAGTCAAACATCAACAATTAAATATAATACTTATTATGTTTTATATTTGAAAATTACTTTGCAAAAACTTGTGTCTTTTAAAAGAGTCACTAATTCAATTAGTTTTAGAAATATATAGTATACTATTGTAGATGATACTTGTAGTTGAATTTTACTCTTTTTATTTATTATAAAATATATAGTTGTAAATTTTCAAGAATATATAGTTATACAAATTATAATTATTCGTAATATGCGAAAAATAAATTATATTTATTTTATTGTTGTAATATATAATTACCCATGCCTTTTCATAAAAAACTAATCCTTTATGGAAGAAACGAGTATATATATTTTTGATCAAATAAGAAAATGTACTTGCTAAAAAATTATATTTCAAGTTGCAAAAACTCTCTCCACTATCCTCTTGCCCCTCCTTAGGCCCGTAGAATTCACAGTACTTAGCACGAAACGTGGTCATTGCACACCAGTTTCGTATTTTATATGGTTTAACACTTCTAATTTGATACATAAATAGTACTATGAATATTATATTGGTACCTAAATAATATGTAATTTAATAAATACCAAAGTTTGACACATGTATCAAATCGTTCCATATTAAAAAAAAATCATTTATTTATTTTATTAAAATGTCATATATATTTATTTAGACACTTTTTATTTCTAATTTTGTCACATATTTTTATATACTTCATTTTGTAAAAGTTTAAGATATTTTATATTTGGATTTTGTAATAATTATTGTGTTTGTGCTAGAATCTTTATTACTTTTTAAAGGTGTGCTTATTAAGTAAATCAATTTATTTTATCGAAAATGCCATATTATATATATATATATATATATATATATATGAATATTATGAATGTTTTTTTATTTTTCTTCAACAATTTCTAGCAATGATACATATATCATTTTTAGCTCTTTACTTTTAATCTTTGAACCTTTTATATGTTTTATTTGGTTAAACACAAAACTATCTTTTAATCAGTTGCGTATTAAAGGTTTGAACAATATCCCACAATATAAGTAGTAAATAAATATTTTTAATAGAATAGAAATGACTGAAATTATAATAAAATTTGAATAAAGAAATAATTTTGTCATTTGACTATGGAATAATATATTTCTGTATAATCAAAAGGTTTCAAGAAACCATCCAACAATTCACGCTTTTAATATAAGTATAGATAAATATATAGAAAAACAAATTATATGTATAGTATAGATATTTAGATATTGATAGAAAATTGTTTAAATAAAATTATTTGGTTCGTGAATTTATCATAAGTATCAAACTGATTTTTAATTTTTATAATCTTTTAGGAAGGTAATTTTTAACTCGCAATCAAGTGTGACTGAGAAACTCAAATTAATATGTATTGAATGACTTCTACAATTTTTCTCCAAATTTTGTTAATAGGAAATATATGTCAATTTTAACTTCTATCACACTTTATTTTTCTTTTGATTCTAATTTATATCATTCTTTTTTGTCATTAAATCATACATTTTCTATTAATAAAATAAATTGAAATCATATATATCTTAATAAATAACAATAACTTTAAAACCAAAGTTTATAATGTGAGATATAAATATTATTTTGTATAAGTCATACTGTTATCCATATTTAGAGTCTAAAAGGACATTTGTTTTGTCGCAAAGAAAATGTTCCGTCTTTCTTCTTCTTGTTCTTTGTTAATTTATTTTGTATTTTCATCCATTAATATTTTAGGCGATGAAAAATTAAAAGTACAAGAAAACAACAAATGAAAAAAGAGATCATTCTTTCTTATACCTCCACATTAAATACTAAAAATTTATCTCGTTAGGCTAGAAAATATTGCTATAATTCATGTTTAGCTTACTTTTTATTTTATTTTTTTCACGCAGGAGATTTTTATATTACTTTTTAAAATACTTGCTTTAAAAGAATATTTATTTCGCTGCAAAAAATTTGTTTGGTCTTTCTTCATCTTTCTTTTTTGTCAGACTTTTTTTATACTTCCTCCTATTTCTCAGGCCATAATAAATAAAAGAATGCACATGAATACATTTCAAAATAAACAAATATTTCTCTTATTTTATATACTCTTTGTTACACCTCCACATTAAAAAATAGGGGTAAATACCGAGAACCGCCCAAACTATAATGAGTTTTACACTATGTATCCCAAACTTTAAATTGGTACACTTTACCTCCTCAACCTTTTAAAATTTTGCACTTCGCCTAAAATTCCAGATTTACCCCTATAAACATATATGTTAATTCCAGACTCCTATCTAAACTTTGAAATCGTTGCAGATTGCCTCCCACGTTATAGAAATTATTGTAACTTCTATCTTTACTCCAACTGGGTTTTGCGATCCATAAAATTGGTATCAGAGCCTAGGTTTATTAAGAACTTGTAGTTATATTTATAATATTTATGTAATTAACAATTGGTGAGGAGAATTTCTCCGAGAATATGGATCTGGACCATTGTCCAAGATGTTTACCATACAGGACATATTGTCAAATTTTGACGATGTATGCACAAGAACACCAAGACAAGATAACATATTGGAACAACTAATATGTTGAAAAAGAACGTGCAGGAGCCGATAGGGAAACCTTGAGACACTACGAAAGACAAGCAACATATTATCTAAGTTTCCTTACGGTAAATCAGATATTATATGTTGATCTGATGAATCATCAGGAAGAAGTCCATTAGAATGCTCATCAAAATCATGATTCCTGATGGTGTACCAGCATAGAATGAGATACTTCCGGACACATCTAAGATCTCAAAAGATATTAGGAAAGTCCAGAAGACAGTGCAGAATTATGGCGACCACCATATTCATTTACCTACACAAGTTCATCAGATCCAAAACTAGATGGTGAAATATCAGAAGGAAACTCTTGAAATCCTTCATGATATTCAGAAACGAGTAAAGAGCTTGGAGGACAAACCGAGTTCTTCCGAAGTAAAGAAGCGTATCGATTTCGGGACAGATTTTTACACCAAAAAGGGAAACCAACCGAAGTGGTACAAAAAATGACGGATGATGAAAAGCTCATTTGCTATCATCAAAGGAAAATCCATCATAAATTAAAAGGATGGATATGGAAAAGATAAATCTTAAAGATCTACATGACCTGGCAGAATCTTTCGCGGGATTAGGTATTGTAGATTTAAAGATGAATGCAGGAGATGGATCAGCTTTGGTTACCTATGACCCACAAGGTAGACCAATTCTACCACCGCCACCAGTAAATCCCAACGTCACAGAAAGTGCGGGTTCAAATCACGGAATCCAGGACGAGAGAATGCATCACGTTGGAGATTTCACCACAAGAAGTGAACCACTTTCAGGAACAGGAGGTTGACCACCTCTTATAGGAACTCGACTACCTTCTAGAAGGCCAAATATTTATCAGACGCGTATGGAAGATTGCATCTCAATCCGATACATCCATATGGATTGATGCTAAATCAGGATATCCCAGATTTCAAAAACCGAGAAGTCCTTATTGATGAATGGGCATCAGCTATGAGGATTGCAGCAGGTACCCTCGATCTTATGAAAGAAAGATTCATTTTACTTCTAGAAATGAGTCTTGAAGGATCTGTAAGAATTGCATGGGATATGACCAAAGCAAATATGAAAAGCGCGGTCACAACTGGAGAATCATTAAAAGGAATTGTCGATAATATGGCAAAATTATTTAAAATCCATCGGCAAAGGCTACTTTGAGGGATTAGAAGAAGAAAAAAGAAAAAGATATAAACAAGCCCTCTACAGCCTCGAGTTGCATGATATTTATCATATTGACGAATATATCAAGTTGTTCACGAAAGTACGGTGGAAATCCAAGATTGGAGACAAAGAAGCTTCGCAGCTATTCTTTGCAAAGATTCTGAGTCCCTGGAGAGAAATGCTTATCAGGGAATACAAGGATGCAGCTGATTTGGATACAGTGGCTAGAAGAATGTCTTTCCTAAAAGCCAAGCTATCTAAATGGTGCTCTCAGGCAGCACTATACCGGAATTAAAAGATATTATGAGGAATTAACAAAGCAGTTCATCTATGTTGCGTAGACGATGATATCCCAACAGTTGTGGGAAGTCAACCACGGTGGCATAAGAAGAAGAAGGAGAGAAGCCATCCATACTGCCGGGGAAGTAGCAGCAAAAGAAGTAGGTCTTCATGGAGACCTAGAAGGTTTTGGTCAAAACAAAAGGCCCACAGTTACAAATCAGGGCAAAGACCAGCACCCAGCATGAGTAGAGCCTCTCCATCAGGTTCTAACCAGGAAAGCACCAGCAGAACTTCGGGACGAAGAACTTTCAGGCGAGCTCACACCAGAGCTAATGAAATTTTTAAAGACTGTAATTGCTGGACATGCGGAGCGTGAGAGAGCATATCTCAACGGTTTGCCTAGAGAATCAGAAACGAGGAGTCAGACAGTTCAAAGCTATACCAGAATTCGAAGAAGCTGTCTATTATTAAGATTTGATAATCAATTTGAGGATTTACCCTCAGATGAAAGCATATACGAAGAAGAGATTTATTCTGACGATGGAATTTAATCCAGTTCAGAATCAGAGTAAAGAAGAATTTCTTCAACAGACGGTCAGGAAGGATATGTCAGGATTCCTCTCTCACACTACGGTTTCTCATAAGACTCTTATGATAATTATGAAGGAAGATCCAAAGCTTCAAATTTATGACGGATTTACAATTGGAGCTATGGAAAAGACTTTGGATAAGATCGAGTTTCGTAATAGAAGACACCAAATTATCCATAGAGTAACTACCAGAGAATTTGCCATCCCGATGGAATTCACTGGTAACTTGATCCAGATGCAATTGATCCCTTACAAAGAAATTCAGGAGATCAAAAGCACAGTAAAAAGAGATGTTGACAACATACTCTTATGGATTCATATAGGAGCCATAAGAGTTATTATCAAGGCGACATTCAAGGAAGGGATAGATTCGCCACTCAATCTTGCTATCTTTGACAAGCGAATCTCAAATCTCAAGGATTCATGCCTTGGAGCGGTCACAAGAAATTTGTATGAAGGAAAATTGGCATTTAATGTATATCCTAGAATTGCATACAATCTGGGACATCGAGATTTCAACAGAGTTCTAACCCCTCATCAAGATTTCAAAAGAGATGATTTGATGAAAGAAGGGAATAGACCTTACTCAATCACATACAAGATTTCCTATGCTCTCTCGAATATACATCATTTAGAGGTATTCTTGAGAAAGGAGTTTATTGAAGTCCCAAGAATCTTTGAGGACTTTGCCAGGGTGGTTGTACCAGAAATTATTGAGTCTCCAACTATAAATGAGATCGATATGAAAATTCAAAATCAACTAGTCTTCAACAAAAGTCGAAGCCTCAGAGTTGAGCCAAGAAGGATGTCTTTTCAACAAGACAGAATGATAAGCAGTAGTCGTTGGGAAGAAAAGAGACCGAGTACAGTTCAGTGCATCCCAGATGTTTTCAAAACACAAGGAGAGCTGAAATGTCCAGAAGGATAACATTTTTCCTTGTGATGTTCTATATTATCTCCAACAACCCATAGTTGGAAGGTATCAAGGAAGCCTGAAAATAGGTGAAATTGAGCTGACAATCACCGGGACAACAGGAAAAATTCCAGAGCAATTAATACTGGGAATTGAATTTCTTGAGGATCATAAACCTTAGAAAAGATTACAAGTTGGAATGGAGTTCACAGTGGCTGACAAAAGATATAGAATCAGATGACCACTAGCCCATTCTCCATATACATTTCTATCGGAATGTTATATGCTGAATACAAGGCCGAATATTTCGCCGCCTATATTGATTCAGGTGTCGGAATATGTACTGCAAAGCCGGATATTTTTCCTAAAGCAATCGGAGAAGATTAACCAGCTATTGCAGGAAGAGATTTCTCTAAAAGGATTCTTATCCTTACTCGAGGAATTAAACAAGCAGAAATCATGATCGGAGGCGCAGGCAGTACCCCGTGGTATAAAGTAAAGATGCCACCAATCTATTTCCACGATACAAGAGCAAATGTTTTGCTAGGAAACAATTTCCTACAAACATTTAAGAGATTTACACAGGAAAATGAGATAAGAAGACTTATTTTCACAACATTATGTGATCATAAGATTATTGTCCAGAGACTACGGGAAGCATTTTATAGAAAAATGCCGATTAATTTTCGCAGCAAGCGTGGTGATGAAGCCAAACTTTTAAATCCAAAAATGGCGGATAAACAAAGATTTGGTGATGCTTTATTATCCTTTCGACAATATGGTTCGAAGCAAAAAGATACAAAACAATGGGATAATAACATGTATTCATTCAGAATACAAGGGGAAGAACGAGTACCTCCAGAGGCTATTGCAGAACTAATGATGAGCCTAATGGAGAAGCCACAGAGTGATATCACAATAGAAGAACAAATATCACTCGAAGATATCAAGAAGAAGATCCAGAGGAATTACAATGAAAGAGCATCTCAAACGCTTGGAAATATTTTCAGATGTTTGCCATAAGGAAGGATTAGTGCTTTCAGAGAAGAAGGCAGTAATTGCTACTAGACAAATTGAATTCCTTGGAATTGAAATCGATGAATCTGGAATCATCCTACAAAGTCATATTGTGGAAAAGATACAAGGATTTCCAGATACGCTGAAAGACAAGAAACAACTTCAATGTTTTCTTGGGGTTGTTAATTTCCCTGGAATGTTCATAAACAATATGGCTCATTACAGGAAGGTGTTCAACCCATTACTCAAGAAAGATGATATATTCAAATGGGAAGATGAACATCAAGAAGGGACAAAGCAACTAAAGAAAGTTTGTAAAAGGCTTCCAAAACTTGCCATTCCACAAGACGAGGATGAACTGGTTCTATACACAGATGCCAGTGATGATTGGTGGGCAGCAGTTCTTACAAAAGCCACACCAAATGAAGAAGTGTCATGCAGATACTGCAGTGGTTTATTCACACCAAGTGAAGCAAATCGGTGGCACATCAGCGAGAAAGAATTCTTTGCAGTCATCAAGGCTTTCAAAAAATGGCCTCTATTTTTACTGGCTAAAAAGTTTACTTTAAAAATTGATAATTCAAGTGTCAAGGCTTTTCTGAAAACAATAATTGAATCAAAACCAGAAAAGACTAGATTACTTAGATGGAAAGGTGAATGTCAATATTATGATTATGATATTGTCATTATAAAATCTCATGAAAATGTTTTTGCAGATTTTTTAACACGAGATGGAAGGACGCGTTGCTGACGAGGTCCTTAAACGAGTAAGACATCTCAGGGAAAACCTGGAGAGTCTAGAACGAGATTTTGGGACGTTATGTCTCAATGCAAAAGTTGCTGGACGACTTCAATAGGCTGACCAGAAATCCATTTCTAGTCAAATACGAGCATGCCCGTTCGCTCAAGGACAACTGTTCTTATCACTGTAAGGGCTTTTCCTCCAGACGGCATCTCCTACGATGCAAAAAAGGGCGTGGTTAGAGAACAGGGCTCTAACCCGGAGGTTATAGATTCAAATACCATAATCACAAGTGTTGCACGTGATGCATCCCCTGAGGGTGTATAAACTGTAATGAATGTTGAAGCTCCGGTGTCACAACCCGAGTCTTCAAGTCAACCCAGCACCTCTGGGGTAAAAGAGGGAGAGTTGAATCTTAGGCCACAGACAAGCAAATCTAAGGTTCAAACTGACGAGATTAAGATTTCTCCAATGCAGGTATATCAACAACAATGGGAGAAATTGGTTACAAGAAGAGGTATTAACCCAGAATAAACAATGGTTGATATCTCAGGCAAGTATCCCAGAGTTTGGATGAAACCAGGAAGTCATCCAAATGAAGTACAAGAATGGTATACTTTTGGAGCATTAGCTTCAATTTATACTGTATCACCCGGATTCCCAGAAATTTCAAAATTACCGAAATGGATTGGGGAAGCACTTTACGAGACTTGGGCCAACAATCCACATTTGGCTAGAGGAGATATTTTGGAACTGTATTTTATCAGTGCAGCTCCCGAACCAGCAAAAAAAGGCTTTAATGAAGCTTTTCATTTCATCAAGCTAAGAAGACCGGATGGAAATGCTTTAAAATACATTAAGGCAGCTTCACCAGAAGAAGTACCATTGTTAGTAGGAGCGATTTCTGAAGACGAAGCTTCTACACGACGAGCATGGGGTCTTTGGGTTTGTCTAACGGAAATGGACAAAGTCAAGTATCCATTCAAGTTCTTTCAGAATTCAGCAAATGGATCTTTCCTTCTGAATTCAATGACAGGATCAATAACAGGATTTGTAGAGGAACTTTTCGAGACAAAGAGAAGAATTCTCTGGGAAAACAAGATTCCGGCTAGCAAAGAAACTTTCCAAAAATTATGTAATATGGCGCATGTTGGCCGTTGGATCGATCGGATCTGTCAAGCATGCCCCGAACAGAAAGAGCCCGAGTTTTGTAAAGGATTCCTACCCAAACCCGACCGACAAGACCATACAGCTGGAAAAGACAAGGATCCAGCTCACAAGACGCGTTATCCTCGGGGACCATGTAAACCAAATTTTTAAAAGATTCCCCGATAAACATCACATGGGCTGAGTCACGCGGAAGAAAAAGAAAAACACCTGGCGAAGCAATAATTCAGGATATGACATAAGCATTAACGTCATATATATCATAAGATTTGGAGTCCGCCTTTTAAGTCCGGATTCAAGTCTATAAAAGGCGAGAGTTGAAGGAAGCTGAGGACATCAAACATTTCCCTTAGTTTTCTTATAATAAATTCTGAGAGAAAATTTGTAATATTTTGAGTGTTTTAGTTTTAAGTTTTATGTATATACGAGTGCAAGCCTCATATATGAGAGGCTAAACAAGTATTCTCCTCCCAAAAGGGGATTACTAATGTAATAAATATTTCTATAAGTTCTTAATAAAAAAGAGGCTTTCTGCTTCAACATGTGTTCATAAAGTTCTATTAATTCATCCCGTTTATGAAATACTCTATACGCCTGGTGTAGGAAACGAACCAAAGCTGAGCTGAGCAGTTGCTGAAGGAGTCGGGTAACTTGTAGATCATCTTCCCTGTTGGTTGATGTTGAACAGTGTGAACTGTTTGTCAACGGTCTAGGGGCAGTAATTTTCCGACTGGTGGTGTTGCGAGCCATCTCACTCGGTGTTGTTTCGGTCAAAGAAGGTATGAATTTTAAGGAATTTATTAATTTTACGGAAGCATGTTGGGCCTGATAAGGTCGTAATGGACTATATCTAATCTTAAAATCAAAAGACCCAGCTTGGTTCTCATACATAGATTTATCCGAGAACAAATTATTTTGGAGTAAAAGTTTTACAGATTAGATTATATGATAATTTTATAAATTCTAGGGTCAGATGCAACAAATTGGAGCTTAGATGGATTTCTAAAACTAATTGGAGTTATTTACAAAACTATAGGGCAAAATTGTCAATATAAGGTAAAATGCAAAAATATTCATAGTCCAGGAGGCATAGTGAACCAAAACGAAGTCTAGGAGACAAAGTGTAAAAACAGGCAAAGTTTGGAGGGTAAAAAATATTTAGCTCTATAAAATATAATTTTATCTCATGATTAGTTTAGATATATTTCCATGATCAAGGTTTAGTTTATTTCTTGACTTTTTTTTTATTTGAGCATGAGATTGTTATATTATTTTAAATATGTTTTTTTTAAATTTATTATGATAATGATGGGATTGTCTTATTAAAAAACATCCTCAAATATATATATATATATATATTTGAGTCTAAATTAAGATATAAAATGTTAAATGATACATCTATTAAAAATTTAGAGATAGATTTGATAGTTCAAGAGTATTTGTAACGGCCTGCCTTCCAGATCGACGACTGTCCCCACAAACCAACATGAGTCTTTTCCAACGCGCTTTGTCCTCACTCACGCGCACCCTGAGAGCAGCTTCCCAGGGGGTCACCCATCCCACAATTGCTCCGGGCCAAGCACGCTTAACTTCGGAGTTTTTATGAGATGAGCACCAGAAAAGAAGATGCATCTTGTTGATATGAGTAGTATCTATCAAATCTTTTAAGCTCTCCTCAATTGTATAGTCCCATACCTACACAGTCTCAGAATCTCCTCTTCTTCGGGTGTCGGATCAGTTCATTCATGTCCCCCTCCGCCTAGAAGCCTGCCAGGAGCCACTCCTTGTCCATGCCTTCTTGCACCGGCGATCACTCCCCGCCCTCTTTGGCCCTGGGCGTTACATGCACACCAGCTTCCACTTGGTTCGTCCCCAAACCACACCGTACTAGGAGAGGTCCCGCTCTGATACCATCTGTAACGGCTGCCTTCCAGATCGACAACTGTCCCCACAAAGCAACACGAGTCTTTTTCAGCGTGTTTTGTCCTCACTCACGGGCACCCTGAGAGCAGCTTCCCAGGGGGTCACCCATCCCAATATTGCTCTGGGCCAAGCACGCTTAATTTTGGAGTTTTTATGAGATGAGCACCAGAAAAGAAGATGCAGCTTGTTGATATGAGTAGTACCTATCAAATCTTTTAAGCTCTCCTCAATTGTATAGTCCCATACCTACACAGTCTTAGAATCTCCTCTTGTTCGGGTGTCGGATCAGTTCATTCATGTCCCCCTCCGCCTAGAAGCCTGCCAGGAGGTGCTCCTTGTCCATGCCTTCTTGCACCGGCGATCACTCCCCGCTCTCTTCCTCCCTGGGCGTTACAAAGAGCGCGATTGGATCTGCTTTTATTTTGAAAATTTTCATTTTTGCTAGAGAATAGTGGTGAAAAAAAATTCGAAGAAAAAAGATGAATTTTGAGAGTGTGATTAGATGTGAGATGATAAAATAATGATGAAAGTTGATTTGATTTAAAAATAGTAAAGTAATGATTGGATGTGATCGTTAGTTAAAATGTGTGAGTGGGTGAATAGTAAAATTTGTGGGAGAATGTGTAATAATGATTAGGTTTTTGTTGAAAAATATGTAGATGTGATTGATAAGAGAAAAAATGAGAAAGAGTGAAAGTGAGAGAATAGTATATTTTCTGAAAAATTTCACAAACAATCGCATATTTGGTCAAAAAAAATCTCCAGCGGAACGAAAATGGAATCTCCCTCACATCCAACCGCGCCCTTAGAAATCTGGCCCGAGTTGCTGATAAAAGCAGAGAAAATGGCAAATACCACCAGAAGTTACACTTCTTGGGTGTTGTTGATGTTCGATTTCGCTCAACAAGGAATAAAATGCCTAGATATTGGCTGAAAAATAAGAAATATAAAATAAAGTCCTTTTTTCTTATGTGGTGCGGGACTCTGGTTGGTCATTTGTCTTGTGAGAATTTCGAATACATTGTCCTTTATATAGGGATTTTATGTTGTCATTTTTCTCATAAATGTGATCTATTTATAATAAATAGGTTAGCAATCAATATAGCTACAATTTGAGGGGGACACTTGTTATTCTCTTGTTGTGCATGAGTTGCATGGTTGACATGTGTTAAATAATATTTGCTGAGTTGTCTCGATATTGTCTTGCAGTGTCGGGGTTATGCCTGGCATCGGGGATTCTTTTTCGGTCATCGTTTTTTGATTTTTTAGGACGGAGTTTCTTGGTCTTGAAATGCCTTCATAGATTGGGCTCGAAATCTGTCCGTCGGCCTGGCATTTCGGTCATCGTTGACTTTTTCGGAGTTTCTTGGTCTTGAAATGCCTTGACTGAATTCCTCGGTATTGACAACCTAGTCGGTCCACGTTAGAAGGTCTTGAATTGCCACGTGTGTATGTCTGTCTAGCTAACTAGGTCTACTCGGGTACCATTAATGCCCCCCAAGTTTGAGACTGAGGAGAGGATACGCAGAGACGGGCTGGAACTTGAAGAGAGAGGAAATTCGAGTGGAGTTGGAAGGACTGCCAGATGTCACTGTCATTATTGTTATGCATTATTCAAATCACAATGACATTATCAAAGCGTCCCCTAATCAAACCAATGTTTGAACCAATAAGGTTGATGCTATATATTTCCGGGGGAAATCACAAGGAAAATTAAGTTAGAATTTCCTTAATACAACCATTCAATTGATCAAAAGCAAGATTGTATATAATAGCAATTCACACCCGTAAAAACAAATAGACCAAACTGACACACAAATACAAAAAAATCCCTGGCAATAAAACTTTGTAAAGAACTGTAAACTAAGAAAAACATATTAATCAACAAAATAAAGAAAGGTTAAATCTTTTGTTATTCATAATTCATTCACCGAGTTCCACACACATACACATACAAACCAGAAACTTCACACAAATACTTGAAAACCCAAGACGATAAAACTCTGTGACTGTGAAGAATTGAAAAATAACATATCGATCACAAAGACCAAAAAGATTAAATCTTTTGTCAGTCCATAATTCAACCACCAAAACCGAGCCTATATGCAAATAAAGCAGAATAGGGAAAATAAAAGTTGAAAACCAGAGGGATCAAAAGTATACGCATGTTAACATACCAGAGCAAGAAAAATGGCAGACTAATTTCTCAAAGCAAATTCTCGATTAGAATGACCCTCTCTTTTCTGTTGTTTGTTTGCTTAAAGTGGGAGACCCAATTTTTTGGTTATTGTTCAGAAACGGGAGCCCCAATTTTTTGCCAGAATTTTGGTTGAGAGGTGCAATGGGTGGTTTTTTGAAAGTTGAGAAATACAGCCCTTTTTTGGTGGCAGGCGAGTTTCCTTGGGTGGCGATTTTTTAGCGGGATGGTGGATGAGCGGGAAAGTGGTTTGATTGAGGAAGGGTTTGCCGGGGAATAAGTTAGGAGGGTGTATTGGATATTTCACTTTTCTATAGAAACATTGGTAGATTTAGGATTGATATAGATGTCACCAATACGCATAAATTGCAGCATATATTATTATTATAATAGTAGTTGAATACTATAGATTTTGCAGACTCTAGATTATAGTACTGACACCCCTGAGGCAAAGCTCAACTGGTAAAGGACCTGAGTGATGTAATGTTTACTTCGCTTGCACCCGTAGAGTGCAAGTTTGAATCTCCCTAGTAATAGATTGGACGAGGATTTCTTGTGTGGTGATTCAGTCTAAAGTAACTTATGACTCTAACTGATTGAGGCATATCATGCGATTCACGTCCTCCACGAAGCTCTAGAGGCCAGACAGTGGAGGCCCTCGGTGATGAAAGTTCATCCATTCAAAGTATAGTTCTACGTGTAAAATATACGTACATTTAGGGGCTTATTTTGATATATATTTGATATATTTTCATGTATATTCAGTGTGTTTTGGTTGGTTTCCTTTGTTGGGCGTGATACTGCGTATTCTTGTAACTTCTTACAGGAAATGGAGCAAAATTGTATAAAAAGTGATATCACGTTCCAAAGTATAGGTCAAGAGCTAAGGTACGAGCAAATATGTGAAGGAAAGAAGCATGGACGATTGAACAAAAGGAAATTTCCTTCAAAAACATCCAAATGCGCTAATAGTTTCCAACACTGGCCGGGTTTAGTATTTTGGCCATAACGTTCTCTAAAACATTGATATTGAGGTGATTCAAGTGGCTATGGAAAGCTAATCGAAAGGGCTACAACTTTCATGAAGACCCCAGAAGCAAATTCGGATGAAAATAAGTCACACGGCCGGACCGTGTGAGACCACACGGCCGTGTGACGTACCCGTGTGAAGAAGACATGTCCGTGTGAAGTTGGGAAGAAAAAGGGGACGAAGACAATCAACATTGTGACATCGTTTAAGAACAGACAAGATATCTAAACTAAGAAAGAAAACCCCTTCTTATCATGATGGATCTTCCTTCCAAGCCTTCGAAGCTCTTGTGCTTCCGTAGATGCGAAAGGCCTTGTGGTGTTCTTCGTAACCTAGCCCTCCCTCAGAAGACCTTTGATCTTGTGTTCCTATGAAATTTGGTGTGTTGTATGGTGTATGAATGTTGTTATTTTCGTGCAGCCCTTGGGTCCCTTATATAGGTGCTTGGAGAGATCACTTGTAGAGTTTGAATGGGAAAAGGACTCAAAAATCCAAAACCGCGCATCACACGGCCAGTCCACACGGTCATGTGGTCCCACATGGTCCGACCGTGCGGTTTTCAAGTTTGTCTATGAATTTGTTATCAATGTTTGGCTAATCTTTCGGATCTTAGGACATAATCAAAACTATGGATTCATGTTAAATCATGATTAATTGCTTTCTTAATTGATTCATGTGTTCTATTTTATGAATTCAAGTGCTTATTCTTAATTGTCGATTATCTGATCAATAATTTGCATGTCATACTTGTTAGTTCATAATCCGAGAGGTGAGTTCTACCAAGACGAAAATCGAATTCAGACATAGATAGGGTAATGTATCGGGAGCTTACTTCTGTTTGTGGGGAGTATTTCAATTTGAAAGATCTTTTGGGAGTTAATAATAGTTGTGATGGATTGGGAGACCTCAATTATTATTAATCTATTGTTTATGCGCCACCTGGGAGGGGGAATAAACTATTTTAGGAATTGAACCCATAGAAACACATGAATTGGTTTTTGAAACTTTTTGGATTTAATATTGAAGAAACATGTTGAGATTATGTGCCTAAAGTTACTTCCGTGGTTGTTGAAAATACGTGTGGGGTTCGAGAATTTATTTATTTTTCTTTTTATTTTTGATTTTTACTAAAACTTGATATTCGGTCGCTTCAATAAAATTAGAATGCGATGTTAGTATAGCCTAAGTGTTTCGTAATCAATCCCTGAGGAATACGACATTGCTTGCCATTATCCTATAAACTAACATGTACATTTGCAGTTGTAAGATCCAAATATTTTTGGCGAACAAGTTTTTGGCGCCGTTGCCGGGGATTAAAAGATTCTACTTAGATATAGTAATAAGTAGTTTAATCTTAATTGAAGCTTTTTGTAAATATTTTTCTTTATTCTTTTTATTTTTTCGATTTTTTATTTTTTGTAAACTTTTTTTTTTCAATTTTTGTAAAAAAAAATTATTTTCGTTTTTTTCCCTTTTGTGAATTGTAAATATTTTTTTATTTTTGTAAACAAATTTCTTTTTCCTTCTTTTGTAAATATATTTTTTTCTATTGCTTCTTTCTAAAATCGTTTTTGTTGAATGCGAGACTGAAATCGTTGGAGACACAAGTAGCCCAAAATCGCTACTGCAGTGGGAGGCTATCATCAAAAGGGCAAATTCTCAAGCGATACTTAACTTAATCCGAGAAAATAGTGCAACGCCATTCGTCTGATGGATGGTACAGAATATGAGGGCTCAAGGATTTCAACCAACACGGTTCAATGACAGTGATGTTAGAAATCTGAAGTCTAGCTGAAGACGTAAAACTTAGAGCTTTGTGGGAGGCAACCTAAGAGGCGTCGCGACAAAATCTGGGGTAAAAAAAAAGACATACGCACACGGGCATGTGGACGCACACGACCCGACCGTGCGATCTGCTCCTCTAATTTCAAATTTGACGGACAAGCTCCCGACTTCACTAGAACGATCCATGTAAGTACTTTTTATGCATTCCGCTTTCTTTTGATAATTTCCTCATATGTTTGGGATGAAGCATATTTTAAGTTTTGGGGGGTTGTCATGAATGCGTAATTTAATTAGTACTTTTGCATTTTGCATTGCATTTAGGATTGCATGTAGAGCATAAAAATTTGCATAATTGTTTTTTATTTTTATTTGATTTTTATTTTTTTAGCATGTTTATTGCTTTAACATGTTTAATTGCTTTTGTGTGTGATTTTAATCAAGATTTCGAAAGAGTACAAAGCTTTCGTATGATTTATACTATGAGCATTTGGTTTTATGAGATGACATATTTTTGTGAATAATGCGATGAATGGTTAAGGAGATGTCATTTATTTGTTTGGCAATAGTTGATGAAATTGGGTATTTAAGTAGGATGCGAAAAATAAGCATGTGAGCTTTTGTCCCTTTAACTGCTTTTATCTTATGCAGCTTATTTTTTCTGGAGTGTGTCATTCATGATTGATAGAACTCTAGAACTTGCTCTGGTATCTTCATTGAAGCCATGTGTGTGTGCAATTTTTGAAAATAATTTAAGGTCATCTTTGTTTCAGCCTACTTAGCCTAAAAAGCCTACCTATAAACTCATGATTCCCTAGTTAGCCACTTTTGAGCCTTAAACTTTTTATTGCTAGCCACATTTTGATCTTTTAAATTGAAAAAATGATTTTATCCCTGAAATTTCTTAAGCTTATAAAAAATGAACAAGTTTGGGGAGATGTGGTGAAAATTCTGAAAAAGAGAGAGAGTTGGCAAAAGAATGAGGGTGTGCAGTGTCTAGGTAAATGAAGAATAATGAAGTTCGAAAAAGAAAAAATCTCTGAAAAAAAAAGAAAAAATCGAGCACAAGGAGAAGAAAGAAAAGAAAATTTCTGAAAATTGTGAAAATTGAGATCTTGCGGCTAAAGAAAAATAGGCAAAAAGGCCTAAGAACGGAAAAAAAGAGAAAAAAGACGGAGTTGAATCAAAAAATGTCTTGAAAGAATGACTTTTAAATGAAATTGGGTTGATGAATTGCAAGTCTGTGTACTTAAATTGTATTTGCTCTGTCAAGTCACTTAATCCAAATCTTCCCTACCCTTACCAAAGATCCTACATTACAACCAATGAAAAGTCCTTTTTGATTCTTAAATTGTGCACACAAAAGTGGTGGAGATGTTAAGACGATTTGCAAGCATATAGTAGTTGTACATTCACTGAATTGATTTTGAGCATATACACTTACCATACACTTTGAGAGTGATACACTACTACTTGTGAGTCGCGATGTCAAGTACCCGAGAGAGTATTAACTTTGCCAAACTTATGAATGATGACTTCTTGATAATGAATTGCATGGTTTACTTGAATATAAAGTCAAATGAGATTAATTGTTAGTAGTGTTCTTGTGTATTCTTTGTACCCCTTGATATTATTTTTCTAAATAGACGAGCAATGCTTTAATTTTGGGGGATTTTGATACGTGTAAAATATACGTGCATTTATGGGCTTATTTTGATATATTTGATATATTTGCATATATATTCAATGTGTTTTGGTTGGTTTCCTTTGTTGGGCGTGATATTACGTATTCTTGTAACTTCTTACAGGAAATGGAGCTAAATTGGATAAAAAGAAATATCACGTTCCAAAGTATAGGTCAAAGAGCTAAGGTACGATCAAATATGTGAAAGAAAGAAGCATGGACGATCGAACAAAAGGGAATTTCCTTCAAAAACGTCCAAATGCGCTAACAGTTTCCAGCACTGGCAGGGTTTAGTATTTTGGCCATAACGTTCTCTAGAAAATTGATATTAAGGTGATTCAAGTGGATATGGAAAGCTAAGAGAAAAAGATACAACTTTCATGAAGACCTCTGGAGCAAATTTGGACGAAAACCAGTCACACGGCCGGACTGTGTGGGACCACATGGTCGTGTGATGTACTCGTGTGAAGAAGACATGTCCATGTGAAGTTGGGAAGAAACAGGGGATGAAGACAAACCGCATAGCTGGACCGTGTGGGACCACACGACCATGTGGAGTGGCCATGTGATGATGCACGGTCTGGCCGTGTGATTAGCTGTTTCGGATTTTTGAGTCATTTCCCATTCAAACTCTACAAGTGATCTCTCCAAGCACCTATATAAGGGATCCAAGGGCTTCACGAAAATAACAACATTCATGCACCATACAACACACCAAATTTCACAGGAACACAAGATCGAATGTCTTCTAAGAGAGGAGGGATAGGCTATGAAGAACACCACAAGGCTTTTCGCATCTACGGAAACATAAGAGCTTCGAAGGCTTGGCAGGAAGATCCATCCTGACGAGAAGGAGATTTCTTTCTTAGTATAGATCTCTTGTTTGTGCTTAAACGATGTCATAATGTTGATTTCAAGTTTGTCTATGAATTTGTTATCAATGTTTGGCTAATCTTTCGGATCTTAGGGTATAATCAAAATTGTGGATTCATGTTAAATCTTGATTAATTGCTTTCTTAATTGATTCATGTGTTCTATTTTATGAATTCGAGTGCTTATTTTTAATTGCCGATTATCTGATCAATAATTTGCATGTCATACTTGTTAGTCCATAATCCGAGGAGGTGAGTTCTAGCAAGACAAAATCGAATTCAGACTTAAACAGTGTAATGTATCGGGAGACTACTTCTGTTTGTGGGGAGTATTTCAATTCAAAGATCTTTTGGGAGTAAATAATAGTTGTGATGGATCGGGAGACCTCAATTATTATTAATCATACTGTTTATGCACCACCCGGGAGGGAGAATAAACTATTTTAGGAATTGAACTCATAGAAACACATGAATTGGTTTTCAAAACTTTAATTGGATTTAACATTGAAGAAACATGTTGAGATTATGCGCCTAAGGTTATTTATTTTTCTTTTATTTTCGATTTTTACTAAAACGTGATATTCGGTCGCGTCAATAAAATTGGAATGCGATGTTATTATAGCCTAAGTGTTTCGTAATCAATCCCTGAGGAATACGACCTTGCTTGCCATTATCTTATAAACTACATTGTACTCTTGTAGTTGTAAGATCCAAATATTTTTGGCGAATGATAAGGGTCTTTTTATGCACGTTTTATGTGTATATTTGAGTAGAATTCGAGTTATTTTATTGTTAGTTTTGTAAATTTTTGATTGTACATAGTTCATATTACTCCGATGTGCTTTTATTGATGTAGATTGACCATTCGGGGCTAATTTTGGTGAATTTTGGACCATGGATTCATGTCAAAACATACCGGGGAGTTTAAGGATGCAAAAACGCTCGAAATTCCAAGCCAAACGCGTCATTTCGGGGCCTTTTTGGTCCAACACGGGCAGGGGGTGTCGGGCAATAAAGTTCAAGAAGCTTGGTTATATGACTAGTAAGCTAACTACAATGATCTATTGAATTCTTGTATTTTCATGGCGTTATTGAATTGAAGTTGTTCATAACTATCAGTATTTGTGGGGTGATGATTTCAAGTCTGAATAATGCCTGCCGATATTACAGTCTTTCTTGACAGTCGATCGTTTTACAAAACTATGGTTTTACTTAATGGTTAATTCGGGTTGAGAAGGCCAAGAACTTGACTACTTATGTTCAATATGTTGAAAAAAAAATCATCTTTGTATGTTGTGATTTATTGAATCCCTCTTTTTGATATAATATTTTGCTTGAGGACAAGCAAAGTTCAAAGTTGGAGGTGGTTTGATAAGGGTCTTTTTATGCACGTTTTATGTGTATATTTGAGTAGAATTCGAGTTATTTTATTGTTAGTTTTGTAAATTTTTGATTGTACATAGTTCATATTACTCCGATGTGCTTTTATTGATGTAGATTGACCATTCGGGGCTAATTTTGGTGAATTTCGGACCATGGATTCATGTCAAAACATACCGGGAGTTTAAGGATGCAAAAACGCTCGAAATTCCAAGCCAAACGCGTCATTTTGGGGCCTTTTGGTCCAACACGGGCAGGGGTGTCGGGCAACATGGCCGTGTTCACGGAGCTAAAAACTCAATTTTTTTGCACAAAACAGCCTCCGACACGGCCAGGCCGTGTTCCCAACACGGCCGCCGTGTCCGAGACATGGCCGGCCGTGTTGGGAAGCACGGCCATGTCTCCCGATTCCTGTGTGATAAAAAAAAAAGACGGCCCGGCCGTTACGGGAGACACGGGCGTGTCAGGGGCACTTTTCTCGCAACTTTTCCATGCGAAAATTATGGAAAACTCACCTACCAAGCTTTTTGACCACTTTTATACACCTTTAACACCCAATTTTCTTGCAACATGTCCCCATATTCCCTCAATCATCAATTGAGTACTAGAATTCACCAACCAACAATGAAAATGGAGGCAATTGTTTAACAAAAGAGAGTACTATCAATGTATTAGTTGCCTATAAAAGCCAAGGGTTGAAGTTGGGAGAGGCATTCATTAGATACTCGGAAATATTCATTGTATTCATTTCATTAAGTAGAATTGGGATCAAGGGGCAATATTGGAGAAAGCTTGGGGCAATATTGGAGAAGAAGGCTTGGAGCAACATCATCAATCAAGAAAGAAGTCAATGGAGATTTTGAGAAAGATAAGTACACCATGTCTACAATACTTAAATCTTCTTGTGTAATTTATTCTTTGGTCAAAATCATGTGTAGCTAAACTCCTAGTGTTTGAATGTAATGAACTCTAGAATAGATTTGTGATTATGGTGTGTATGTTTTTAATAAAATCTTCATATTTTGTGTGATTCACTTATATTATGCTTCGTTCATTCGAATTGATATATACGCAATATTGATTTGAAGTTTATTTTTCATCCGGGAAATCGAGAGATTCATGGTGAAATAGAACCTATATAAGTGAAAAGAGTTGCATGCAATCCTAGATATAGGACGACATAAATCTTCTGGATTAGGGTCAAACCTAATATGAGAATTCACAAATCGTTATAATGTTGTCTTGGGGGTTTTAACTAGAAAGAGATTTCAGTTAATCAACTTGAGATTAGAAGTTTTTCGCCTTGAGAAAGGGTTTAACTTAAATTGGGAATTTCTACGGTCCAGAAGACATGAGATTTTATTAAAAGAGGTTGGTTTTTGCTTAAGGGCTTACGGTTGTTTTTTTTAACTTGTCAAATCACAAAAACATTCTAGAGGGATTTACATTCAAACACATTTCTATCTCTTGATTTCTTATTTTACAAATCTTCCTTCATTTTTACAATTTATAATTTGTTTTCCTTTTTCATCAAACAAAAACTTTGAAAATTGTTAGATTAAATAACAAAAAGACGGTAATTATTAGTACTTACAATCCTCGTGGGAATGACACTCGGTACTCAATAATCTATACTATAAAACGATAGGTGCACTTGCCTACGGTTTTAAAGGTAGCTTTTGAGCCATCAGCGAACATATAGTACTGACTCACTGCTCGAAATCGGTCAAAAATATTGCCCAAAAAACATCCGGCCCATATCATGAATATTGACAATGTGAAAGATCTTGGACCGTACTAATACAGACAGCCTAGATGTATCATTTACATCTTTAGTGTTTTGGACTTGTGATATCAGCTGGACCGATTGACCGGTGATCGTTGCCACAGGCCTCAAATAAGTCAGTCATGCATGTTCAATGGTTCTGAACCGTCGATTTCGATTCGAAAGTCGGTTTCAAAAACCGGAAATGGTGGAACCGAAACCTAACCATCCTAAAGATGGTTTCGGTTTTTGGTTCCGGTTTCGGTTTTGAACCGCCGGTTTATGAACTGGAGGTTTTGACTCTGGGTTTTTTCAGTTTATTTATTTATTTTGTATTTTTAATATTGAATAAATTAACACAATTAATGAAGGAAACGAAATTGAGTAAGAAAAAATTGACTTTATTACTTTAAAAGTACAATTACAATTTACAACTTTATTAAAAATAAATTAAGTTACAAGCTACAAATGAAAAATTCGAAGATATTACAATTCCAAAGTAAAATTCAAAAATAAAATTACAAGTTACTACAATTTCGTATAAAATTTAAATTACAAAGTGCAAACCAAAAAGGAAAAAAAAGAAAAAAAAATGGGTTTGAGTTTTATTTTGATTTTCTAAGTTAAAATTTTTAAATTTAACTTTGAATATTAAAATAAAATTGCCTATGTATCCTCATAGATGAATCAAAACCCTACGTAGTTGTCTTACCTTCTACTTACCTTAGGTAAGCTATTAGGTGGCAACGTGATTGTTCAATCATTTTGTGAATCATTGCTTGATTCGGTATCATTTGTTTGGTTTTTTTGATTCATCAAAATTGGTAACTTGTTCACGTAGCTCGGCTTTTGTCCAATCGTGGAGTTGTGCTTGAGCCTCTATATTTTCTACTGTTAATCTAGATCGTCTAGCATCCAAAATATAACCTCCCTCACTAAATGCTTGCTCTACTAAAAGCTTGATTGAGGCGGGAATGACTAATATCTCATTCGCAATTAATGTTACTATAGGAAAAGATGAAGACTTCTTTGACCACCACTTTAACAGATCGAACTTCGACTTCCCTACTACAAATTCAGTATAATTAAAATGAGATGTTAAATATTAACAAGTTCAAAATAAGGGTTTGTGCTTCCTCTCGAACGTTTTGGTATCCTCGCGTTATAAACTCCTCCAATGGTGCAAATACCACCGCCTCATTGAAAGTACCAATATCTCTAATATTTTCAACATCATCACAAGGAGTAGAGGAGCTTCTAAAACTATCGTCATATTTTATTGAATATTCTCTAAGAATATCATATAAACATTGTTTAGCATTAGATACTACTACGCTTGGAACGAGAGTGTCATACTTTTTAATAGGAAACAAAGTATCATAATAAATTCCTAACAATTATTCTAAACCATCTAATCTTACCCTATGATCTAATGTTTTTGCAATTAAAAATATATTAGGAATATAAGTGAATTATTTTAACCATTTTAATGTCATTTGAGCAATAGTTGGTCCTAAAAGTTCACAAGGCATTAGAGATCTAAAAATTAATGCAACTTTAACACAACAATCTATAACTAATTCTTCGGTGACATCTTTGAACACCTTTAAAAGTTGACATAAATTAGAGCATGAATCCCATTGATTCAGAAATAAAACTATGTCACATTGTTGTTCGGCAAAAAAATGAGCATAAAGTATCTCTATATTTGTAACTATCATTTAAATTTTATATGTAGAATTCCAACGAGTTGGCACATCGGCCGAGAATATTTTTGAGTGCAAACCAAGATTTTATAATATCTAGCCCATTTTTTCAATAAAGATGAATATCTTGATAAATATAAAATCGCATGTCTAATAGGTAAAATTTCTTCTTTTAAAGTAGCTAAACCATCTTGAACATAAATTTATAATAGGTCATTGATAAGGGTCTTTTTATGCATGTTTTATGTGTATATTTGAGTAGAATTTGAGTTATTTTATTGTTAGTTTTGTAAATATTTTATTGTACATAGTTCATATTACTCCGAGGTGCTTTTATTGATGTAGATTGACCATTAGGGGCTAATTTTGGTGAATTTTGGACCATGGATACATGTCAAAACATACCGGGGGGGTTTAAGGATGCAAAAATGCTCGAAATCCCAAACTAAATGGGTCATTTTGGGGTCTTTTTGGTCTAACACGGGCATGGGGTGTTGGGCAACACGGCCGTGTTCCATCGGGAGCAAAAAAACTCAAAAATATTGCACAAAACAGTCTCCAACACGGCCTGGCCGTGTTGGGAAGCACAGTCGTGTTGGCTTGACTTCCTGTGTGATAAAACAACACGGTCTAGCCGTGCTGGGTGACATGGCCGTGTTCGGGGCACATTTCTGCAACTTTTCCATGCGGAAATTATGGAAAACTCACCAACCAAGCTTTTTGACCACTTTTGTACACCTTTAACACCTTATTTTGCTGCAACATGTCCCCATGTTCCCTCAATTATCCTATGAAAACAATAATTCAACAACCCAACAATGAAAGTGGAGCATTTGTTTAACAAAAGATAGCATTATTGATGTGTTCTTTCACAAAAATGATGTCGATAAAAGCCAAGAGTTTGAGTTGGGAAGGACATTCATTGATTCATTCTCTCTAAGTTACAAAGCAAAATACATTGAGAGAATAAAAGAGAGGTATAGTTGGAAGTTGAAAAGCATTAGAGGAGAAGGCTTGGAGCTCAACATCATCAACCAAGGATGAAGTCTTGTATTGGTATTGAATAAGAGCTAAGTACACCATGTTCATTTTATTTAAATCTTCTTGTGTAGTATACTCTTTTATCAAAGTCATGTGTAGCTAAATTTCTAGTGTTTGAATGTAATGAACTCTAGAATGAATTTGTGATTACGGTTTGTATGTTTTTAATAAAATCTTTATGTTTTGTGTGATTCACTTATATTATGCTTTATTCATTCGAATTGCTATATGCGCAATATTAGTTTGAAGTTTATTTTTCATCGGGAAATCGAGAGATTCATGGTGAAATAGAACCTATATAAGTGAAAAGAGTTGCATGCAATCCTAGATATAGGACGACATAAATCTTCTGGATTAGGGTCAAACCTAATACGGGAATTCACAAATCGTTATAATGCAATCTTGGGGGTTTTAACTAGAAAGAGATTTCAGTTAATCCACTTGAGGTTAAGAGTTATTCGCGCTCGATAGAGGTTTAACTTAAATCGGGAATTTCTACGGTCCATGAAACATGAGATTTTATTAAAAGCGGATGATTTTTGCTAAAGGGTTTTTGGTTGTATCTTTATCTTGTTAAATCACAAAAACATTCTAGAGGGATTTACATTCAAACTCATTTCTAGCTCTTGATTTCTCATTCTACAATCTACTTTTACTTGATCTATTGTAAGTTGCAATTATTCCAAATTCTTTATTTTTCAAACCAACAAAAACACTGAAAATTACTAGATTAGATAACAAAAAGACGGTAATTACTAGTACTTACAATCCTCGTGGGAATGACACTCGGTACTCAACAATCTATTCTATAAAACGATAGGTGCACTTGCTTAAGGTTTTAAAGGTAGCTTTTGAGCCATCAGACATATACATCGAACATGAAAATTTTTACCACCAATAGAAGGTTCACAAATATTAATAAATGATTCTAAACTAGCAGTATTTAGCACTAACATTATCAAATGAAATTGAAATTTTTTTTTGTAACTAAACCATATTCTTGTAAAATAGTATGAATTCATGTTCAACATTAAACTCTCTATATGCAATTAATCATTTTTGCAAAGTCCATGCATCATCAACCCACTGACATATAATTCCCATATAAAAACTTCGTTGCCAATGATCACTCCATACATCCGAACAAATTGAAACTTTGTTTTGTAAACTAGCAAATGAATTAATTAACTTTAATTTAAATTCATCAACCATTTTTCTAATATCACAAGTAAGTGTAGAACATGAAATATTTTTACTTGCGGGGTTAAAACTAAGTCTAGTAAAATTTTCATGAAGTTTATTATCGCCAAAGTTAAAAGGAAATGACATACCACTAACAAATTTAACTAACTCTTTCCTAGTATTCATTTCACTATATTTAAATAAAGCAGAAGAAGACTCCAACCTGATGAAGAACCCATGAATCCCATCGGTAGTTGTGTTTGAGCACGATCCAACTTTATCCGGATGTTTTTTGTTTAAGTGGTCCGTGAACGTCCCATAACCGCCTCCTCCTCTAAATTTGTAGAAATTGTTGCAATAGTTGCAAGTAACTTTGAAACCTCCAGTTGTAGGATCCGAAATCTTTTTAAAATGCACCGAAAAAATGTCGAATCTAAGTGGTGTAGCTCGACGACTTTGAGTTTGAGTTGGATTTTGCGGTTCTGGTTGTACTTCACTTTCTTGTTGAGCTTCACCAAAACATGCCTTAATTTCATCTTTGCTCAAATTGAAAACTTCTTCGAACTGTGGTGGCCATTGCCCGGGCATCAAACATTTCCTCTTGTTGGATTGATGAGAAGAACCTCCACGGTTCGACATTTTTTAAAATAGCTAATGAAATAAAAATATGAAACAACTAAAACTTAAATTAAAACTTGAAATTGAGATATTAGATTGTAGAGAGTTGAGAGATTAGAATTTAGAGAATTGGTGTGAAGAAAAAATATGTGAAATAGATGGGGTATTTATAAGAAAAATTATGAAAAAACAAAAAAAAAATCGAAAATGGCGGTTTTCATCAAAGGTCAAACAATCTTGACTGTTGATCATCAATGGTTAAATAATCTTGACAGTTGATTTTTCAAAATTTGAATTTAAAAAAAAAATAGAAACAATCGGGTTCCAACGGTCACAAATGTGACCGTTGGATTTTAAATTTAAATTTATATTATATTTAATTAAAATTAAAAAATAAAAAAATAGTAACCAACGGTTTACGTTCGAAAAAATGGGGAACCGTAACCTAACCGAACAATTTCGATTTTTGGTTACAGTTCGAACCGAAACCGTGGTCAATGGTTATTCGAATCGTTGGCTCAGTTCAAAATCGGCCCAGTTTGGGTTCGAACCGAACAGTTAGACACCTCTAAATTAAGTTAGTTGCATAATCATTATTATTGTCATTATTTCAAACGTTCTCTATATACAAACTTTTTCCCCTTTAAAATTTCGTAGGTTTAACTTGAACTAAGAAACTCAGTTGTAGTGGATGCCCATAAGTTTTTTAATATAATTCCATGAATTCAATATTGAGAGTGTTTGTAAACTCTAAAAGAAATAGAAATTCTCAGCTTCTACCGGAGTCAAAGACTATTCTATGTTACTCAATGTGGGGTCACGTTCCCCCACAGCTTTTTTTACTTCTTTTTATTTATTTTATTATTTATTTTTTGGAACTTAAATTTAATTCGATGACACGAAGAAAATTGTGCCTTTTCTAAAACCATGCGTGCAATGTGTGCATTTTTAACTATATAGTAATTAGGTTATTTAATTTCTCAAAAACAAAATTATGTTATTTAAGAAAGAAAGAAAAATGTGCTCTGCTAATTGTCTTTGATGTATTTATAATTTTATTTATTTTCCAGAAAATTTCTACATTTGTTCTTAATCGGAACAAAATAACTATTTTTTTTGAAACAAAACGGAAAATATGCATTAATAACGCATATCGAATTGCAATTCTTTACAGATAAAGAGAGGAGGGACTGAACTCCACTCTTAGACACTAGACATAGAATTTGTTGCCCTCGCTAACACATGAGCAACAACATTCGTTGATCTCCTAACAAACACACAATTAACATATTGCAAATCTACAAGCATATCAATACATTCATTAATAATATCAGCAAAAAGAGAAACTTTTGTTAGTCTGCTTCTCAAAGCCTTGATCACTTTAAGACTGTCTGATTCCAATATAATTGATGATTGTCTCCAACCGTTCTTTAGCCAACTTAGTACCTCCTTCAAGCCAACAGCTTCTGCAATTTCTGGACTGAATAACCCCTGAGTTACACCTTGAATTGCAGACACAAAATTGCCCCCAGAGTCCCTAATTATACCACCATAACCCATCTTACCAATCTCAGCAAATAAAGCTGCATCTACATTACACTTGAGCCAACCTTCCCCTGGTTTTTGCCAACATACAACTCCATCTTTGTTAGATAGCTGCCAATCCCCAACCTCTGTGATTTGTGCCACATCCCATTGAAATAGTAAGCCGCTTCCTTGATTAATAATCTGAGGAGGAGTCATGTGTTTTTGGTTCCACACTATTTCATTTCGATTCTTCCATAGACTCCATAACAACATAGCAACCTTTTTTTTTAAAAATTAGACGATGATCTTTCCCAGACCATCTGTAGACAAGATAAAAAAGACAGAGAGGCAAAGAAATTTGTAGAATTTGTGACTTTTCCCAACATGACTATATGCAAAGGGACAATGGAAAAATATATGAGCTACATTCTCATAATTCAAGTTGCAGACCGGGCAGACAACAGAGACATGTACATGTCTAGCAATGAGCCTATCTTTTGTTGGCAAAATATTATGTATAGCTCTCCAAACCAAGTTTTTCACCTTAGCAGGAATTCTCAACCCCCATAAACTCTTCCAGTCAAAAAGCTGAGAAAATTGAAACTGAGTATCTGCATCTACACATAGAATTTGATAGGCTGATTTCACAGTATAAATACCACTCCTACACCCCAACCATTGCCAACAATCATCCGAGTGGCCTGCACTTAGAGGGATGCTCAATATCAAATTTTGATCTCTTACATTGAAAATATCTTTGATTAAATCCACATCCCACTGCAACAAATCACACTTCATTAAACTATTAACAGAAACATGACCCAATTCTAACAAATGGGATGAAATAAAAGAATTTTTATCCGGGAGCCACGGATCACCCCAAACCGAAATCTATTTTCCATCACCAACCTTCATTCTACAGTTATTTACCACCAAATCTCTAGCAGCAAGAATACTTCTCCATACATAACTAGGATTGGATCCTAAAGAAGCATTGGATAAAACAGTAGATGGAAAATATCTTGCCATGTATAGCCTGGCTACAAGCGATTGTGGACTTGTGAGCATTCTCCAAATTTGCTTCCCTAATAGAGCCAAATTAAATTCATGTAACCTCTTGAAGCTAATCCCCCTTGGCTCTTATGCACACACAACTTATCCCATGAAAACCAATTAATACCACGAGAGGAATTATCTCATTTTCCCCACCAATACGAGTTCATCATCCTTTCTAATTCGGAGCACAGATCAACAGGTAATAAGAAAACGCTCATAGCATAAATAGGCAAAGCTTGTGCTATTGTTTTCAACAAAATTTCCTTACCAGCTCTTGACAACAACTTCCTTTTCCATCCTTGCAATCTACTCCAAACCCTTTCTTTAATATAAGCAAACACTTCTTTTTTATTGCGCCCAATCAAAGAAGGAAGACCTAGATACGAACCATGATTATCTGTCATAGAAACATTCAAGTGGTTGCGAATTTCCTGAATCTCTTCCACTCTTGTATTTTTACTAAAAGAAATGGTTGACTTTTGATAGTTTATCACCTGACCTGAGGCATTAGCATACAAATCAAGACAGCCTTGAATCCTACACTATTCATCATGGTTAGCTCGGAAGAAGAGAAAACTATCGTCCGCGAACAATAAGTGAGTAATACTTGGAGCACTTCTAGCAATACGACATCCATGAATCCATCCTTGATGTTCATATTTCTGAATTAGAGTCGAAAGCCCCTCCGCACAAAGAATAAAAAGATAAGGTGATAAAGGGTCACCTTGTCTTAAACCCCATTTTGGAACAAACAACTCCGATTCAAACTCTCCATGGATTATCTTGTATCTCACAGTCGAGACACAAAGCATCATGAGGTCAACCCACCTAGACTGGAACACCAGGTTAAGCAACATTGCCTTAAGATACGACCACTCAATTCGGTCGTATGCCTTGCTCATCTCAATCTTAAGAGCCACCACTCCATGTTTACCTTGTCGCTTACGCTTAAATGATTAATTTCAAACGCAACCATAATATTATCAGAAATCAATATATTGGGCACAAAAGCACTCTGGAAATTAGAAACTACACCCGGGAGGACTTTTTCAAGCGATTGGCTAAAACCTTGGAGATAGTTTTATATACCACATTACACAAGGCAATAGGCCTCAAATCCGAAACAACCTCTGGATTTTTCTTCTTCGGGATTAGAAAAATGTTAGTATCGTTAAACCCCTCCAGGAAAGAACAAGAATTTAAGAAAGCAAGGCAAGAAGATATAACTTCGGTACATGTAATATCCCAAAACTTCTGAAAAAAAGTCGGATTCATGCCATCTGGTCCCGGAGACTTATCTGGGTACATGGCAAATAGGGCCTCCTTGATCTCCATTTCTGCGAATTGGCTTAACAGCTCTTCATTCTGACTAATGGAAATTCGTGGCTCAATACTTTCAATAACAGGGCTGCAATTACATCCTAAAGAAGAGAAAATATTGACAAGGTGGCTAATTATGTGATGGCCTAAACCATTCTCCCAATTCAACCACCTCCCATCGCCATCCTTAAGCTGAGAAATTAAATTATGGCGTTTCCTAGTCGATGCCACCGTGTGGAAAAAATTTGAATTCTAATCACCTCCTTTAAGCCAAAGAATCTTAGCACGTTGTTTCCAAAAATCCTCTTGTTGTGCCAATAAGAGATTATATTGTTGTTGTGCTCGATGAAATTCCTCAATCGAGAAAGAATCTCTACCATCCCGAAAGACACTCATATTCTTTTTTGCTTCTTTAATTCGATGAACAAAAGAAGACCTCAAAAATTCACCCCACTGAAATAAGTCAGCTCCACAAGTTGCAATTCTACGAGACAAATTTCCATATTCTCCCTTATTCCAACCGGTTGAAACAACTTTCTTACAATCTTTTTCACGTAACCAAGCGTTCTCAAAACGAAATTTCCTGACCCATTTGATTCGGTGTTGTTTCCCCAATTCTAGATAAATAGGGGAATGGTCCGACATAGCGCTTCTAAATTCCATACTTTGCCATTCGGAAAAAGAGAATACCAGCTTCGATTAGCTAATCCTCTGTCTAGTCTCTCCTCCATCCAATGAGGGGAACCTCTACCCCTTTCCCAAGTAAATTGATACCCAATAAAACCCATATCCGTAAGCCCACAATCATCAATGGCAGCCCAAAATCCCGAAAGAAGCCATGAAAATTATCCACGATACCTCGTTTCTCCTAATATGATAAAAAATCATTAAAATCTCCTAAGCAACACCATGGAAGAGAAGATTGCTGAGCCAACTGCCTAAGGAAATCCTATGATTGTCTTCGCCTTGTCTTTTCAGGAAAACCGTAAAAACACGTAAGTCGATACATAGGAAGATTGTCAATAACAACAATGTCAATGTGATTTAAAGAAAAACTCATTAACTCTGCCAAACTTTGCTTTTTCCAAAACAGGGCAATTCCTCCAGTATGACCATTACTACTAACAGCAAAAAGCCCCTCATATCCTATTTTAATACGAACACTTTCTAATTTATTTTTATGAAGCGTCATTTCCATGAGAAAAATGAAAGACGGCCTTTTTTGATTGGACTAAGTCCAATAAAACTTGAAATGTTCGTGGGTTGCCAAGCCCACGACAGCTCCAACTTAGGGTACTCATATTTCTCGGTGGGCCTGGACACCAGAACCCACTGCTTTCAAGTTTTTTTGGTTCTTACCCACATCCTCAATAGCCAACGTAGGGTCAGACAACTTAGGCTCATTAACTAGATCCTCAGATTCCTTGATTGTACATCCTTCGAGCCGTTTCCTTTTATTATCAGACTTGGCAGATTTTTGGTCCAATCACCCATCATAAGCAGTTAGAGCAGTTTTACATTAAGACACGCTGGCCATATTTTCACCACAAATAACTATTTTCCCATGATCAGTAACTCCCTCGATTGTAACCGCTCCTTTAATCTCATTAGTAACTCCAACACGTGGATTATATTCCGACAAAATAGGCCACTGGTTGGTGGAAGAACCCTCCGATGAGTAACTGTCATTAACTCCTTCATGCCTGCCGGATTTATCCACCGGAAAAAAAGAGCGAAGCCATTGTAACCCGACCGGATTATGACTCTTCCGCGAACTAGCCCTTAACCAGGATCCGTAAGCATGTTCCTCAGAGGGATCATTGAAAAGCTTTTCACAAAACTTTTCTGAATGACCAATCCGACCACAGAAAAAGCAAAACGTCGGAAGACGTTCATATTTAAAATTGAGCCAGACCCATTCACCATCAGGTTTCTTCAATTTAATCCGTCTTTTAATTGGAGAACGAACGTCAAATGCAAACCGAATTCTCATATAGTTTTGTCATACTCCACTAAAACTATGTTGATCCGAATCCATAAATGTTCCAATGAAATTACCAACAATCTTACCAACCTTTTCCGTCATGAATCCAAAAGGCACATCAAAGACCTGGACCCATAATTCCGTATGAAATAATGGGATTTTTGAAGGTTGTTCACCAACATTCAATCTTTTGCTGAGCAATAACGCGTTATCAAATGTCCATGGGCCATTCGACTGAACACGTGAAATATCCAACTCATGAAAGAACTGAAATAAGAATAGATTAGAACTTAATTCCTTGATAAAAACCCCTTTAACCGGATGCCAGATTGAAGCAAGAGTATTCTTCATAGCCGAGAAATTTATCTGACGGTCAGTTAAGAAACGACCAACTAAGCACAGACGTAATTCATCAGATTGAACATTCTCCTCGGGCTCTTCAATGCAAACTCCTTATTCTTCTTCCTCTTTGAGTTGCATGCGACAGCAGAGGTCATCAATTGATGATTGATTATCTGACATAATGAACAATAACACAAAAGTAGAAAGGAAAATAGGACTAACGAAGACTAGAAAAGAAATTATATTTGTTAAAAGCAACAAGACGGACGAAACTTGTTAGAGGACAAGACCAACTTGATGATCAACCACTTTTGTTATAAATCATGAACAAAATAACTATTTATTCCAATAGAAACTGAGAATCCCTTTTTTAAGAATTTGCAGACACTCTCGTCATATCCTTTCAACTTTATTCCAACTAGGGGTGATCACAAATTTAAAATAACCGCCCGCACCGCCCGCACCGCGCCGCACCGCACCGTTAAAGTCGAATTATCCTAAAAACCGCGATTAAAATTCTTAATGAGAAACCGCACCGCCAAGGCAGTGCAATTTGCGGTTTAGAGGACAAACCGACCGCCCAAACCGACCGCCAATACAATGGGTAATAAAGGTAATTATGTAATAGCGTATCTCAGCAAACCCAACCCTAATTTGAGCTCTCTCATCTAAATTCTAATCATCTTTAGTATTTCTTCATCTTTCTACATCTTGAGAAAAAATTATTTCCAAAAAACTACAATCTTTTTCATCATCTCACTGCTCAGGTCAAAGACTAAGGCGTCAAACAATACCTAAGTCATTACCCACAGGCCACAACAACTATAAAAAGTTTACTAGTGCTTGGTGCTTTTTTCTTATTTGTTTTGCAAAGCAAGGCCAAGAATTAACATGTGCAGGGGCGTAGCTAGGGGCAACAACCCCCAATTTTTTTTTTGTCCCGTTTTTTCTGTAGAAAAAAAAATAAAAAAAATTATGTGTTTCTTTAAAGGAAAAAATAGTTGAGCTAGGGGAAAAACATTTGGGCTAGGAGTAACCAGTCGGTCTGGCTACACCCCTGAACATGTGAGTTTTATTTTTCTTGCAGTTTAATATTGATGATTAGGATAACAAAATTCATTACCGATTGTTTGCTTAATACAAAGTATGTTAATTATTAGCTTAATACAGAGTATGGGTATGGCATCATAAATGTTTAGATTTTAATCATACCAAAACCAATTAATGTATAAACTATTCTACCTCATCAGTGAGTTGCCTTTACTTTTTGGAAATTGTAATTTGCAACCCTATGAAAAAATCTATTATAAATTATTGTTTGGAATTGTTTTCTAATGGCTGCTAACTAAATTAAAATCAGTCAAGTCATTATGGTGAATAATTTAAATGTCATAGATGTAAAAATTTGGATATACAGTAGCATAGGTTCAATTGCAATGTTGTACTGTAACACTTTTTCTTGTCGACTTTGATGCAGTTGTTATAGTAACTTTTTATTTGTACTACAAATTATTTTTTATTGTATATCGACTAAAAACGCAAAACCGACCGTCATAAAAACCGCACTTTCGATTTTACTTTATAAAACCGCAATTTGAATTATTTTTTTAGAAAAACCGCTAGTGGCAATTCGGTTTGGATATAATGTAAAAAACCGTGAAACCGAACCGTGATCACCCCTAATTCCAACCTCAACTTCATTTTCAGAAAACAAAAAATAAAGAAAAAAAAACAAACTATAACATTTGATGACTAGTGACTACGATTTTTGTTTTGTGAAATGAGAATCATCTTTAGTTCCAAGCACTTTTAAAATTATTGGAATAAATTAAAAATAAATCTACCTCGAGCTTACAAGTTATCCTATAAAGTCATCCCACGGAATAACCTTTATAGGATGATTACACGAATAGAATTTCTTAGTTTCTCCACAGTTAGGTCCAAATATTTGTCCCCCACTAAGAATTGATTAGTGGCCTTAATTCAGACTTGTGTTAGATTCTTAGAATCAGTTGAAAATGAGGTGTCAACAAAAGGGGCGGTGCAGGGTGATTGTACTCTCACATAGGAATATTTATCTAAACTAATATAACTACTTTAACCAGCATTTTTAACTCCCTCTTGTTCATTCAATTTTGTGGGCCATACTTTCGAATAGGTCGAGCGGATGAAATTCAAGGGGATTCGCAATGTGGATTAAACGTAAAATAAAAGTTTAATAGAATTATTTTTATGAGAATTAAATTTTATCTAATCTATACTACTTATAAAAGTGTGAATCACTTAAAAGATTTCTTAAAACTTTTGATGTACCTATTACAACCCTAAGAGCATCTCCACTGCTAAGGTTCATATGAAGGTTTTAAGGCAAAAATTTGGTTTATATAAACCACATCCCATTGTGGAGAGAAGGTTTATGATGATGTGGCATAAACCAGTTTATATTTATAAACTTGGTTTATGGCAAAGATTTTTTTTCTTTTTTTTTCTTGAGTAATGCATAAATATTTTAATATTCAATAGTTTGCTTTTAATATTTTATATTCAATGGTTTATCAAATTTGTGGGGTTTATGGATTGTGGAGAAAGTTTTATCAAATTTGTGGGGTTTTTACTCTTGATGTGGCACTGATATGGCAGTGACGTGTCACATAAAAAACTGTGCAAGAGGTTTTTATTTGGTTCGGCATTGGAGATGCCCTTAGGGTTGAACTTGTCTTTTATACATAATTTGAATATAATTTCAAGTGTCCATTCATATACCAAATTCTTTTTGAAATACTAGAAGTCTATTTTTTCTATCATAACTTTTTGTATAATAAGAATATTTAATAAAATTAAATTCATATTAAAAATACATTTCAATAGTATTCCAAACATACCTCATAAGCATATATATGAAATTTATATGATAAAATTATAATCATTCAAAGATGAATAAAATACATAATTGTATATTAATTTATAATAGTTTATGAACAAATGATGTATCTCCATTATATTTTTAGAGAAAACAATAAAATAAATTTACAATAGAAAAAAGATAAAAAGAAAAAAAGAAGAAGTTAACTACAAGTGCTTTGATTGTAGATAAATAAAAATTGGTTTTAAGACAAGCGAACTAAAAATCAGTACATAAAACATTATAATATCTAAATTTTGCATTAATCCTTTAACCTTTTACATCTTAAATTAGTTCCAGGAATCAGTTTTATTATTTTTCTAATATACTCTATTAATCAAATAAATAATAAATATGACAATATAAAATCTTATTAATAACAAACAAATTAAAAAGTATATGAATGCTTATATCATATGAAAAATTGAAATTTAAAATAAAATATATGTTAGCTATATTTTTATATTTAATGAAATTAAAATAAAAATTAATTTTTAATTTGAAAGTTTAAAAAGAAGAATAGAGAGGATTAATATATCTGTTAGAGTATTTTCCAAACATATTTTGTACTAACTGGAAAAAAAATCTCACTTTTAAATAAGATTGAGAGTTAATTTGTTTTCAACGTGATATATATACATATATATATATATATATAAGAAAAATTTGGATGTTTAAATCATACATGGTTTATAAACTTATAATTGTCAAATTTTTATATTCATGTGTATTTGTTAGAAATAAATAATAATTTATATCTTCTCATCATAGTTATAATTCATTAATATTAAAGATGACTACTCTTAGTGTTTTCAAAGTTGTATATATTTCAACCACATAATTGATTAAATTTTTTTCCTTATATACTTGAACTTATATTGATTTTCCACGTAAGTGCTAAAAAGTTAAAAAGGAAAGGTATAATTTAATATTAATTAATTATTACTTACAATATCACTTGAATATAAATTCGAGTGACATTCTATATCCCAAATTCTTTTGATGAACTGACAGTCTTTATTTTTCCTATCATAATTATTTGAATACTTTGAAATTTCAAACAAAATTGACCGATTTTATATTAAATTAGACCCAAAATCCCTTCCAAACATATATATCTCAAACTTTATATAAGAAATTCATAATGTTATAATATTTTATAATTTAAGCAACATGAATAACCGTATTAATGTAATATATTTTTTGAGTAATAAAAATATTATTATTAGACTTCAAGGGGAAAAATGAGTGAATTTACGGAAAAATAGATAGTACTAAAAATTTAATTATAGAAGCTTTGATTCTAAATTAAAAGTAGAGTTGGTGATAAGCAATCTAATTAAATGTTTCAATATATTAGAGGACTCTGCCTTAGATGAATTTAGTTGTTTAAAAGTAAGTATTTTGCATTGTGAACCTCATTATTAATATAAATCTACAGTAAATTGAGAGAAGAAACAAGACGATTTTAAAATAAAAATAAAAAATACAAATAAATAGTTAATTTAAAGTGCTCTTATGTTAACTCCAAACTAATTAGTTTTAATAATAGTATCATATAATAACCAAAATATTGATCATTAATATTAATAAACAAAAATCCTCTGAAGATAGATATGCCTATAACCTTTCACATTCAAATTTATTTAACTAAAACAAAATATTTTCAAATGATAGAGTTTTAAATATATTTTAATTCCTATTAGTTTAAGTATGCAACCATATATATTTACTTACAAGACCATCTATTATTTAAGTAAAATTATTAAGTTATATTATATATCACTAAACTCATAATTGATACAAAATTATTTCATAGAATAACTTTTTTTTAGTTGTATTTCTTTTAAGTTATTTTAATGTCCATTGTATTTAGTTTAATTATAATATCTTTTAAGATATAATTCATGCAATATATAAGTTCGATTTTAATATTGTAGGTTTTATGCTAAGATCAAAAATACATGAACAACATTCACAATCAATTTAAAATAATTTATTCAATATTAATTGTAACTAATTAAGTTTATATTTTTAATTAAATTACTTAAAATCATTTGGATCACGTGCAACGTACGTTCACTTTACTAGTTAATTAAGTTTATGAAGATCATGTTGTTTGGGTGCTACTTTTTAAAGAAAAATGGCTAAGTGTATAGAAAACGATTGGGACAGAGTTTAAAGTCGAGACTAGTATTTGATACTATTTCTGCAAGACGAAATTGCCCCGTTACAAAGTACTTACGGTTCTGCCAATCGTCTCTAAGATACAACGACTTTACAGGTTTGACTTAGCAGCACTTACAAAAGTCGAACCAACACCGAACAAAGAAGTGTTTAAGGCTTTAAAGCTTTTGAAGGATATATGAACAAGATCGATGCTGATAATGTAGAATGATCTCGGTTTTTTATCTGATTATTTTTGTATGTTTATTCATCTACAGGGGTTCTTATTTATAAGCATTTAAGTGCCTTTATGAAAAGGTCATGACTTTTGAATCGAAAAGACATGTTTACAGCCAAAAACGCACATGGTAACTCGAACAGTGCCTCGATTTAAATCGCCAGTGCACGCCGCGCAAGACGGCCCCCAAAGCGCGCGATCACATGCACATCGCGCGCAAGGCCCGATTGAGGCCCAACCCAATTTTGAGTAAAAGTTATTTTTTAAATATTTAAATAAATTACTCCAACTTGGGTTATATAAATAGAGCAAACTCTGGCGTTCTATCCTATGTGGGATAGAGCTTCACTCATTCCCCACATTTACCAATTTCCATGTCAACTTTCAGTTTTAAGTGACTAACTCGTAGCATTAATTTCTCAATCATCCGAAATTGGTTTTGAGAAATTCAAAATGGCAATCTCATCTACTCATTTAATAGAATTTTATCATATAATTTAATTTCATTTCCCACCAATGAAAACCACTTAAATATTTAGTCCAATATGGGTCAACACCCATTATTTCAAAACCAAATTACAACAGATCAAAAGGTTAACAAGCTCATGAAAATCCACCAATTTGCCTAAATAACATGTATTCTGATTATTAAAAGGTACGCGGTTGTTGGAAATATGTGGTTTATAACCTGAAATAGCTAATGAAATTTGGAGATCGTAACACTACGAAATAAAAAGTCGACCAAGAGATTTACTTTTTTGTCTTTTAGATGAATTTGCCCCATATATAGTGTTACCGTTCCCTGAAAAATATCTCTCAAGGTACAACGACTTACCGAATTCGAATAGTAGCACTGCGAATCTGAATTCCAGCGAACTAAGGTTATTTGGAACTCTCAAACACTTGAAGAGATAATGTAAATGCATCGCAGGAATACTTGAGATGAAATGATCAATGCATCATGTGGTCATATATATAGATTTTCAATGGTTGTGTGCTAAAAGACAACCATAAGATTGTTTTCTTCAGCCTTTACATCCAAAACATGCAACTTGGTACTAACAATCACATGTTGAAAGTTGGTGTTTATTTCTGTAAATTGTATTACAAGGAAACTGAAACTATCTATTACAGAGAAAATAGAAAATTGCAGAAAAGCTGAGGCGAGTAAAAACTCTATCCGCAAGATACATGTCCCGTAAAGTGCTGACGGAACAGACGTGTTATCTCCAAAGATACAACAGCTTCGTCCTTGAAATTGCAGCACTGCAAATTTCAAGGCACCTTTCGAACTGGAATATATAAAACTGAGTACACTGATGCAATACGGGACACGGGCACGGCCTCGGCCCACGGCGCCGGGCCGGGTGGGCGGGCGCCCGCGCGCACGTGTGGCCTTGCCCATCACACCTCACATGTGTATATTTATTTCATCTTGCACACTCTTACACACCCACTTACTTATATATTGAATCAAATTAATATTTTATTCGTATGTGGGATGGTGTCTTTTCACCTTCCCATCATCCATTTTATTTCTCACTCACCACAAAATGGTTTTGAGAAGTTAAATATACCACACTCATCTACTCGAAATGTAGAATATTATTTTAATATTTAATTCCTCCAAAATTAAATAATTAGTCACTAAAAAATTGGTCAAAGTTAGGTATCAAACCATTACTTCTCAAAACCAATTTCCAACAATCCCTCACATGAGTGGGAATCAAATGCACATGAAAATGCAGACTCTTGAACTCAGTTTAATTGAAACCATATTGTATCAGGACAGTTAGTTTGCGACTTTGAACCTTCCTTTGTAAATATCATCGGATATACCGGCGGCCTAGTGGACGCAGTGCCTTGAACTATTCCTCCTTCGTGTATACCTAGCCAATGACATTTACACAATATGACCTCTGTCACATTCCGTTCTTCAGTTGTGTCCTTTTTGGCCATGGACAACACTTTGGATCATATGTGTTACATTGAAGCGACCCTCACTTCTCACTTATATAGGTGATCTTTCTTGACCGAGTCAATTTATCATTAAAAGTCCTTATGACTTAACCTTACCACAACCAACAAGTTTATTGCACTTGTTTTGCCTTCTAGGGATGGGTTGACTGATTTACAAGTGCTTAACTGAACTTTTAAAGTTTAGTTTTCCCATTGAACCATGTTTTTGGGATCTCCAGTCACCAAGGTTGGGTTACCATTTTAATCGTTCTTTAAATTGTGGATTTTAGTCTCATTCCCTTAGCAATTTACTCAATTGATCTCTGTTAAGCCCTTTCGTGAGCGAATCCGCTATGTTATCCTTTGACTTTACATAGTCAATTGATATAACACCATTAGAGATCAATTGTCTTATGGTATTATGTCTACGACGGATGTGTCTAGACTTACCGTTATACATATTACTTTGTGCTCTCCCTATACTAGCTTGACTATCCCAGTGAATCATCACAGGAGGCACTGGCTTTTTCCAACATGGAATATCTTCTAAGAAATTACGAAGCCATTCAGCTTCTTCGCCAACTTTATCAAAAGCTATAAACTCAGATTCCATGGTGGATCGAGCTATAAAAAGTCTGCTTTGTGGATTTCCATAATACTACTCCTCCTCCAATAATAAATATATATCCACTAGTGGAGTAGAGTCTTTTGAATCTGAAATCCAACTAGCATCACTATACCCTTCAAGCACTGCAGGGTATTTTGAGTAGTGTATTTCATAACTCAGGGTGTATTTTAAATATCTTATTACCCTAGTTAGTGCTTTCCAATGCTCTTGGCTTGGATTGCTTGTATACCTACTCAACTTGTTTACAGGATAGGCAAGATCTGGACGTGTACAATTTGTAATGTACATCAAACTTCCTATCACTTTCGAGTATTCCAATTGAGCTACTGGTTCTGCTTTATTTACTACCAGATTTATGCTCAAATCAATGGGCGTGTTACATGGTGGGCCATCAAAAGCATTGAACTTCTTGAGCACGTTTTAAACAATGTGGGATTGTGTCAAGCTAATTCCTTCAGATGTTTTGCCAATTTTGATTCCGAGATTCATATCAGCAATTCCCATGTCTTTCATGTCAAAATTTCTTTTTTAACATTTTCTTGGTGTCTATGATTATATCATGATAACTACCCATTATTAACATATCGTCTACGCATAGACAAACTATGACAAACATATTTGATGTGCCTTTTAACATAAACACACTTGTCACATTCGTTGATTTTAAAGCCATTTGACAACATCGTTATGTCAAATTTAAGATGCCACCGTTTTGGAGCTTGTTTAAGTCCATACATCGATCTTATCAATTTGCAAACCTTTTTCTCTTGACCAGGTGCTACAAATCCTTCAGGTTGCTCCATATATATTTCTTCTTCCAATTCACCATTTAAAAACGCAGTTTTTACATCCATTTGTTGAATCTCGAGATTGTGCAAAGCAGCAATCGCAATAAGCACTCGAATCTTGTTACAGGTGAATATGTGTCGAAGACATCACTTCCTTCTTTTTGTTTGAAGCCTTTAGCCACTAACCTGGCTTTATATTTATCAATAGTTCCATCTGCCTTATATTTCTTTTTCAACATCCATTTACACCCTAAAGGCTTACTACCTGCAGGGAGATCAACCAACTCCGAGGTATGATTTTGTAAAATGGATTCTATTTCACTATTGATGGCTTCTTTCTAGAGCGGAGCATCTGGACTAGACAAAGCCTCTTTAACTGTACTTGGCTCACCGTCTAACAAGTGACAAAATCAGGACCAAATGACGTAGCAATTTTAGTCCTTTTACTTCGTCTTGGTTCTTCACTCCCTTGTGAAGAACTACTTGCTTTCTCATAAGTTCTTTTGTTAGAACTTATTTCAACCCTTTCTTTACAAGGACATACATTTTCAAGAAATATCGCATTTCTTGATTCAATTATGGTACCTTCAGAAATTTCTGGATTTTCTGACTTGTGTACCAAGAACCGATATGCACTACTATTGTATGCATATCCTATAAAAATACAATCAACCGTCTTTGGGCCAATTTTGACTTGTTTGTGTTCAGGTATTGCTACCTTAGCCAAACATCCCCATACTTTAAGGTATTTATTAGATGGCTTATGATTTTTCCACAATTCATAAGGTGTCTTATTTTTTCCTTTAAGTGGGATTTTATTTAAAATGTGGTTTGCTGTTAAAACAGCTTCCCCCCACATGTTCTAAGGTAGCCCAGAACTAATCAACATGGCATTCATCATTTCTTTTAAAGTTTGATTTTTGCGTTCAGCAATACCATTAGATTGTGGTGAATATGAGCAGTAGTTTGATGAATTATTCCCCACTGGTTACATAATTCTTCAAAAGGTGCAACATATTCTCCACTTCTATCACTCCGAATTATTTTAATCCGGCTACCAAGTTGATTTTTAACCTCATTTTTATAATTTTTGAAGGCTTCCAACGCTTCATCTTTGCTTCTTAATAAATATAAGTAGCAAAATCTTGTGCAATCATCAATAAAAGTGATGAAATATTTTTTACCACTTCTAGTTTGCATAATTTCAGATCACATATATCAGTATGTATCAATTCTAGAGGTACTGTATTTCTTTCCATAAAATGAAAAGGTAATTTAGCCATTTTAGCTTCAATACAGATTTCACATCTCTTTTGAGAATCAATTTTTGAAGTTGGAAGTAATTCCAAATTCATTAATCTTTTTATAGCATTTAGATTAACATGCCCTAATCTAACATGCCACAAATCAGAATACTTAAGCATATAAACAGAAGTAGGCTCAATTTTATTGTTTCTTGAATCAGTTACACGGCGAACTGCCATTACATTCATTTTGAACAGTCCATTATACAGATAACTTTTTCCTAGGAACTGTCCAAACTTAGTTAAAATAAACTTTTCAGACTCAAACATTAGTCTGAAACCATGGTTTACAAGAAGAGATCCTGACACTAGATTCTTCCGGATTTCTGGGACATGAAGAACATCCTTCAGAAGCAGCTCTTTTCCAGAAGTGAGCTTCAGAACCACGTTGCCAAAACCTGCAACATCAGAAGAGAAAGAATTACCCATATTAAGTTTTCTACTTGTACAAAGGTTGTAGATAGAGAACGCATCCTTGTCTAAACAGACATGTCGAGTGGCCCCCCGTGTCAACATACCACTCTCTTGGATTATCCACATGGTTTGCCTCAAAAACCACTGCAGATAGATCCATATCAGTCAACTCTTGGATCACACCACTGTGCTCAACCACATTAGCATTAAGCTGTCTATATTTTGATTTTTAAGAAGCCGACAGTCCTTAGCCATGTAGTTGGGCTTACCACAATTGTGACAATTTCCTGTAAATGGTTTTTTGTTTACAGGCTTCTTTCCCTTGTAGTTGTTGTTATTGTCATGTTTTCTTTTGTTGTTGTTACTAGAACTGTCATGTTCTAGCAAATTCGCCTTTGCATCAACAACACATTTTTCAAACCTTGAATATAATTTGCGATTACCTTCCTCAATTCATAAACGCATAATTAGCTCTTCAAGATTTATTTCTTTTCGCTTGTGCTTCAAATAATTTTTGAAGTCCGTCCATCCAGGCAGCAATTTTTCAATCATGCACGCCACTTGGAAAGCTTCATCCAATTGCATTCCTTCTGCATGAATATCGTGCATAATTAACTGCAATTCTTGAACTTGATCCATGACAGTTCTAGAATCTACCATCTTGAAATCTAAAAACCTGCCAACCACGAACTTCTTGGAACCAGCGTCCTCAGTTCGGTATTTCTTTTCCAAAGAATCCCAGAGCTCTTTGGAAGATTTCACTTTATTATACACATTGTATAGCGAATCAGACAATCCATTTAGGACGTAGTTGCGGCACAGGAAGTCACCCTGGCCCCAAGCATCGAAAGCATCACGTTTTTCATTGTTGGTTTCATTTTCTTCCACCACTGGTGGATCCTCCTTCAGGAACTTAGCGAGGCTCAACGTAGTCAGATAGAAAAACATCTTGGATTGCCATCTCTTGAAATCGATGCGAGACTTAAAAAAAAAAGGAACATTCACCCTTGAAGTAGACGCCATCATTTACAGAAAAAGTTTGTTTTATCTTGCGTTGTTGAAAGTTGGTGTTTCTTTCTATAAACTGGGTTACAAGGAAACTGAAACTATCTATTACAGAGAAAATAGAAAATTGCAGAAAAGTTGAGGCAAGTAAAAACTCTATCCGTAAGATAAACACGTCCCGTAAAGTGCAGATGGAACAGACGTGTTATCCCCAAAGATACAACAACTTCGTCCTTGAAATAGCAGCACTGCAAATTTCAAGGCACCTTTCGTACTGGAATATATAAAATTGAGTACACTGATGCAATTACAGGAATATAAAGATGTGAGAATGAAAGTGTAAGTTGAACAACAACAATGGTCCTATTTATAGGACTTCCAACCAGGCCAAGGGGTCTCTTTACAGCAGGGCAGTAACTTCAAGATAATGGGTTGTAACCTCCCGGTAGTGGGCACTCCTTCAATGGCCACTATGTTGTAACCTCCAAGTAGTGGACAGAGTGGTGTTGTTTCATTTTAAAAGCTGCAGTTTCAGCTTTTAAGTTGCACTAGGCCCAGTTCAGTCGGGACACGGGGCATGGGCTCGGCCCTCGGCCCACGGCCCCGGCGCCGCCACACCTCACATGTGTATAGTTATTTCATCTTGCACACTCTTACACACCCACTTACTTATATATTGAATAAAATTAACATTTTATTCCTATGTGGGATGGTGTCTTTTCACCTTCTCATCATCCATTATCCCATTTCCAAGTGACTAACTAGTGAATTTTATTTCTCACTCACCACAAACTGGTTTTGAGAAGTTAAATATACCACACTCATCTACTCGAAACATAGAATATTATTTTAATATTTAATTCCTTTGAAATTAAATAATTAGTCACTAAAAAATTGGTCAAAATTAGGTATCAAATCATTACTTCTCAAAACCAATTTCCAACATCACATTCTATAGAACAAAAGCCATCTTTCTGGACTGACATGATGCAGAACAATCGTATATGTATCATTCGAGCCACCACTCAGTGTTCTAACATATAGCGAGTGACCGCTCAAGTTCAAAATTGATCGATTAATCAGAGCTTGAACAAGATAACACAGATTTCGTACTGTGATCCAAACGACCATTATTAAGTTATTATCATTTAATATACACTCCAAGAAAATAAGAAAATTCCAACGGAAAAATTTTGTTGGAATTTGTCCAATTTTCATTGGAATTATCGATTCCAACGGAAATTCCAACAGAAAATGCATCGTTGGTAAAATAATCGTTGGAATGGCAAAATTCCAATGAAAATTACAATGACAAAATATTCCAATGTTATTTATTCATTGGAATATACAACCATTGGGAAAAAACTCCAACAGTTTTTCAACACTAATTCCAACGAAGTTATACCATTGGAATTTAGTCCAATGGTATATACGTTATAATATATATATATATATATATATATATGTTGGAAAAACTCAAACTGTTATTCCAACGGAGTTATACCATTGGAATTTAGTCCAATGGTATATATCCATGGGAATATTCAATCCTTTTATCTTATTATCTTATATTTTTATAACTTCCCAGTAGGTCACTCATCATCAATTTGTCCCAAGTCAAGCACATTTAACTATGTAGTTTTAATATGATTGACTCCAGAAAAAGAAGATATATTTTATTGATATGAATAATACTATCAAATCTTTTAACCCCTATTGAGATTTTCCAATGGTATTGGAATTTTCCAACAACCTGTTGTAGAGTTGGAATTTTTGGAATTTTAAAAACTCCAACGGAAATTCCAACGATTAATTCCAACGTTTTGTTTACCGTTGGAATTTTTGTTGGAATTTTCCAATGGCAAACTTAGTGATGAAATTTCTGTTGGAATTTTTAAAATTCCAACAATATTTTCAATTGTTTATTCCAACGATTTTATTACTGTTGGAATTACTATTGAAATTTTCCAACGATTTGTTGTGGTGTTGGAATTTCCGTTGAAATTTTAAATTCCAACGGTTTATACCAACGGTTTTGTTTATCGTTAGAATTTTCATTGGAATTTTCCAACGGTATAATGTAACATTGGAATTTTTGTTGGAATTTAAAAAATTCCAATGGTTTTCTATTTCGTTGAAATTATTTTGTTGGAATTTGATTGTTTTCTTGTAGTGATATATTATGTAACGACCCGCCTTCCAGATCAATGATTATCCCCACAAACCAACACGAGTCTTTCCAGCGCGCTTCCTGGAGCAGTTTCCCATGGTGTCACTCATCTCATAATTGCTCTGGACCAAGCACGCTTCAGAGTTTCAGAAAAGAAGACGCATCTTGTTGGTATGATCAGTGATACCTATCAAATATTTAAGCTCTCATCAACAGTACAATCTCATATCTGCACAATCTCAGAATCTCTTCTTCTTCGGGTGTGAGATCGGTTCATTCATATTCCCTTCCGCCTAAAAGCCTGTCAGGAGCCGCTCATTGTATGTGCCTTCTCTTTGCACTTGCGATCATTTCCCGCTCTCTTCGGTTCCCAGTGTCACATATTATTTATGACAAATTTGTCAAATGTTATCACTTAATATATATTTCTTCATTTTTCCTAGAATGTTGATTCATTTTTGTGAATCTTTATACTAGTAGAACACATTAATCTAAAATTTCTTTAGTCTAATTAAATGGATATATGAGCTAAGAACAAGTTCCAAAACAGTCCGTTTGGGTACGTGTACCACACTATACTTATGCACCTTACTCACTACTTATAACCTTTTAATTTCACGTTTGATTTCCAGCAATGTCCAAATGACTTTAGCTTTTCTCCACATGGAGTGATTAGATTCACCTGTCTTAGTTGATTTATATTCTTTAGTGGTGGATAAGTACGACTTATTATAAGAGAATAATGACTAGCTAGCTAGAAGAGGGGACCATTTCATTACTAAATTTATAATTAAGTCAATAATTATTAGTGTTAGAAACAGTTACTTTGGGGTGAAGATATTATCCAAAAACCATTAAATGGCTTCAACAAGGTTATATATACACATACCTTAATTGGATTGAGAGAATGAAAACGAAGAAAAAACATGAACAAACAACAACCTTATCATATCAATTAGAAGCTAATTAAGCTAGTGCTAAGGGTTTTAAAGCACTTGAATTGAAGAACATAATGAAGAAGAAGAAAAAGATGAAGATGATCGAGTGATATATTTCATGCATGTATGTAATTTGCATATGTATACATGGCTCTTCTTTTTTCTCTTCTAAATGAAAGAAGGGATATATAGAAGCAGCAAAGGCAAGTCAATAGAGGCAAAGGGAAGGTGATGCCTTTCTTCCAGACCTTTTCTTTTCTTTTCTTTTTTTCGTTGTGTGTATGTGTGGGTGTTCCTTGTTTTGGGAAAGTTAATTTGTTGTTCACTTGAGTGATTGTATAAGTTATGTTCCAGTTCGATTTTATTGGATTTTCTACTTAATTGATCTTTGTGGCCGGCATTGTAACGTAACCTAATGTTAAATTGATCAATGTCTTTAGGATTTTGGTATTATTAGTTGAAAGTTCCTTCATATTAGTTTCGATTTGATTAATGATGTGGGTTTCAGAAATTATTGCAATAAATATGTATATTCATATTGGAGTCGGGATCATCGATGTTTCATCGTATTCATCCTATTCTAAGTGTCTTAAACACACGTCGAAATCTAAATGTAAATTAATGACATGATCATCAATATTTTTGATGGGTAGGGATGATATTTGGAACACGAGATGATACATAGGAATAGAAAATCTTATGCCTCCAATTTGACGTGTGGTTTAAAATTCAAACGTTCTTGCTTGTTTGAGTATTAGCAATGATATTCCGGTTTCTAGAAGAACATAAAATGTAACTTTTGGTTTACACTGTTGGAATAGTGTCATAAATTATTAGATATCATGTGAAAATGATTTTTGAGTGTTTTGTGAAATTTTTTATAATTGTGAGGGATAATTACAAAAAGAAATCCTAAGGTTTGGGACTATATATTACAAGAAAACTCATAGGTTTTCGAAATAATTCCTTGGGTTTGATTTTGTCTTATATTTTTCCTTTTCATAAGCAAAATAATATGTCAAAAACCATTTATGGAAATATTATAATTATCCCTTAAATTTAAGATAAAATCAAACCTCAATGGGTTTTTTTATAATTTTTTAAAAACTCTTGGTTTTTTTTTAATTAGCCAAACCTCATGTTTTATTTAAGAATTGTTCTTGAGATGTTAAAATCGAGCTAGACCATAAGTCATCAGATATAGAAAAAACAATAGAGACAATCTCTTTGGCTAGAGATCCTGATCTGAAGATGCAACAAATTTTAAACTTGTCCAGGAAACGATAAACACAATATATATCAGAATACAATTAGAACAGTCGAAATTTTGGGAAAATGCAATATTAGTTCTGTAAGTTATGAAATTGCAATAGTTTGTCCTATATTTTTTATTTTTTATTTTTTTATAACTTTGGTCCCGTAAATTTTTGATTTGTGGGATTCTAGTCAGTTGGTGGAAATTTGATCCAAAGATTATTTCAATATTTCACTTATTCACAAAATGCCCTTAGTAGCCAAAATATTTACTGTACTTCAAATCAAGTAGAATAATGGTATAAGAGCCTATGTTTTATTTACTTATGAGTAAGAATTTATTTATTATTTATACTATAGATTGACTAATGAGAGAAGAATTTTAGAATTATGATTCCGGATCAAAATTCGAAATACGAGTTCAACATGTATTGTTTCCTAATTATGGAAATACAAAAACACGTGCAAATTTGGCAAAATTGGCTATTTTGACTAACAAAACTGAAAAAACCACAACTAAAAACTATACAACTAAGGTAGTCAAATCCTAAAAATTACAGGATCAACAAAAATTGTTATTTTTTATGAGAAGCGAAATTGTCACATGACTATCTAAAATTCAACCTTCAAAGTTACACAGGACTAATATTGCAGCACCTCAATAAATATATGACAAATTTTGCAAATTTCCCGTCGAAATTTAAGAATATTTTTTTTCCTGACAATAAATCTTGCTTTCAAGTTGTAAGGGAAGTGCGCACATTAATTCAGAAGTACTCATACTTCCATATCATATATCCTTTGACTAGAAAACATCAAATCAATGGGGCACATTTCCACTTTATAAGAACCTCAACTGCAAATATAATCCCAAAAAGTATCAGTAAAAATGACAAAATTCACAGATAGGTGAAATCCTTGTTTTATTGAATATAGCTAAAGCCTCGATTTTATAAAATTATCTATTGAAGATGAAATGAAATTTTAATGAAGTGAAATGATGGTCCTCGCGAAAAGATTCATATATTCTCCTGGTCCTGGTGCAACAGAGAGAACCCTGGATACGAATATGTACGTACCAGTATGCCCCATTTGATTTTAATTATAACTCTGTATTGTATTTGTATTGCATATAATATATACATATATGATGTATATATAAATATAACTTATTTTTATATAAATTTTATGCATATAATGTGCATGTATAATTGCAGTACAAGATATAATACATAATTATAACATGGGTCAATCATTCATCACTTATATAAATGCAAATATACAAGTATAAATGTGAACAAGTAGATCAAGGCAAAAAACAATATAAGATATTCATATCCAATATATATATATTATATATGTTTATGATTTGAAAAAAAAAAAGATTTCAAATATTATATATGCTTATAATGTGTATTCTTCTCTCTGTTACAATTATAAAGCTTTTTCAGATAATTTAAACTGCAACAATAATTGAGTTAATTATTCAATAATAACTTAAACATACAAATACTAATAATATATACCGGTATTCTTACCATTTTACATCCAACAAAGACTCAAGTATTTTACTACAGATAAACTAACTTAAAAATAAAACTCAAAACAATGTTGAAGTCGCAGTTGGATTTTTTTTTAAAAATAAAGAAATATCCGCTAAAATTATTCACTAAAGTCATATGGTAGGCATACTAAGAGTACAATATGTCCTCAAATTAATGTTACTTATAATATGTCGAAAATAAAAAAAAATTATTTACATCAGGTATTATAACATCAAACAGCATATTAATAGTAGAACCCGAGTTAAAAGTGTAATGAAAATACATTCTGGATGTCAACATATTATTAAAAACTAGAAGAATATATTCTGATCTACTTTTTAAGAAAAACTCACAAATAAATCAATATATTACCTTGAAATAGATTTTTCTGAAATCATCCATAGATAATCTGTCAGAATCACAGCTTAAGGCCCCCCTGTTCCATAATCTAACATCTGAGATCATACTGAGAAGTGAGAACTCAAGCAAGTGCACTCTCTTTATACATATCAAAGCCCAGGGAACGCTCAAAACAACATATTATGCAAATATTATAATTTTTTTTTCTCACGATTATGCAGCATAAACTAACAAACACAAACTAATAGTATTTATGTTTGTCCTTCATAGAGAGACCTGGTATGCACCAAAAGACCACACAGTTAAACCTTACCCTGTACTTAAACAGTGGGAAAAAAATGACTAGTTCCGCAGATTCGGTATTTGTTGTGTATGTACATATGGGGCAAAAGTATACAACAATTACCTAGTATATTACTCAACACAGAAACATATCTCCTTAATTCTTAACGCCGTTAGTCCATCAAACCCCACAGGATAACTCCTCTGCCACTCCTATTAAGCTATCTGTAGGGCAAATAAAATCTAAGGTATAACCTCAAGAATCACAACTAATTTGACAGATAATTTTATTTATTTATCATCATCATCACCAGCTTTGTATCCAACCCTAGCCATGTCCAAAGAAGCGAGCATCAACTAGTCAAGATTTAGATTCTTTTTCATGGCTTCATAAACCAGGTACGTAATGCTTGCTGAAGGTACGACTTTGAGAAGATTTGGGAAAAGCCCTTTATAGAAGCCCCTAAAACCTTCATTCTGATACGTTCTCCAGAATACATCTGACATGCTATTGTAAGTGCGTTGAGCTTGCATTCTAAAAAGCAACTCTTTGTTAGAATAACATCATATAAAGGGGAGATATTTTTCAAAAAGGTCAGCTAGCTCGTACAAAAGGATTTTTTTTCTTTCATTTATAAATCAGTGGAAAAGGTTTTTGGTATGCATGCATTACCTTGTTCTTACCACCTGTAGCGGATATACACAAGTTGCTCCAAGGGCTCCTGAAATTGTCCCACTACCGAGTTGCACAAGAGGACCAGGTTCTGCACAATATTTATATGTTTAACTATGGGTTAATTACAAAAAAACTACCCTTGAGGTTCAATCTAATTACCAAAAGGGGGGGAAACCACCTATCTTTCAAAATTATAAAAACTCCATTGATATTTGTTTCTATTTTACAAATTGCAACTCTCAAGAGGGGGTATTTGTTAAGCACATACAAACTTCAAGGGGGTGTTTGTAATACCTTAAGGTTGCATTTAAAGGGAGAAATTTGATTTGAGTGACCCATTTGGAGGAAGGGGTTTCAAATGACTCCAAATAGTATGGATTTGAAATCCACCACAATGACTCCAAATATAGCACAAAATAGAATCTAAGGATTTGAAATCCATTTTAGAGTGTATCTTATTCAAACAAGCTCAATAAATTTGTTATTATGGATTTGAGATTCATAGCTTCAAATCCATCAATCCAAATGAAGCCTAATTGGATATTTGTAATTTTGAAAGATAAATGAACTTGTTTGTAATTAAGCTAAACCTCAAGAGTAGTTTTCTGTAATTTACCCTCAAACATTCCAGCAATAAGGTTGCATCTCTTGTAAGGAAACATAACAAAGAACAAGTAAAAACAGAAGCAGATAAGTATCCACATCATACCACTATCTTGAAGAATATATTTCCTGGAGAAATCTTTCAAGGTCTCGTATGCAGCTAAGTCGATGCCTGCATAAGGAATAATTCCAAGGAGAGATGGTACCAACCCTTTATAAAGCGCTCGAGGTCCCTCCTGAACCCAGATATCTTTCGTTAATTTCCTCAGATTTGGAACATTCCCTCTTTCGCAAACAAAAGTTTGTAACCGTGTTTTGACAAGATCCATTGGATAAATAGAGGTTTGAGCCACTGCTCCAGCCAACCCACCGGCAGCCAGTCGACCCACAGTTCCTACATCACCATTAGCATCCCCGATAGCACTTTTCAGCATTTCATAAGTGTAAAACTTGATAGCAGTCTCTGGTGCAACTTTCACCACATTAATCCCATTACCTCGGAAAAAACCTAAAAAACCCCCTTCCTTCCATATTTTTTGAACTGCAGGACCAACTGAAGCCCGTGTAGTTTGAACTTGTAAAATCACCTTTAGGCGATCGAGAGGTGCAGTTGCAGTGCGAGAAGTGGCTCCCGCAACTGCTCCAGCGATTAAATATTTGGTTGCGTTAACATGTTTGCTGATGCCTTCAGGAATCACAGCGTGTTCACCTATATCTACGAGATACACCCTTTCCCAGTAATGATAGATGTTCTCCATTGTAGCCTCGTGCGGATAAAGCAGCAGAAAATCTCTCCATTCTTCGAAAGTAATAGTTCCGTTGTTGTCTTTATCAACATGCTCGACAAAACTGGCAAGTTCATCATCATCAAGTTCAATGCCTGCAAAAAAAGAACTGCCATGACTTATAAGATGAAGACAACTTATATTCTATAAATTTGAAATGATTCTGCGGAGAGCTGAAAAAGTAAAAAAGAACTCAAAATCATTACAAGCATAAAGGCAATACGGATGAATTATAATACTATTCAATCAAGGAAATCAAGACTAGTAGCTGCCATGTAAAATTGAAGTAAACCTAGAATCAAAAACAAAAACATGGAAAACAGAACAAACTATAATCCACAAGTTATAGTCTAAAGTACTGGGTAACAAATATCCAATAGTAACAAGCAGATTGGCATTCCACATTGTATCATTTGTATGCTGATATCATCTTGAATTCAATTTTTTTATGTTTTCTACAACACCGTGCACTTCTGGATTCTTAATCAAGAACAAATCTGTAAGTAAAGCAGCTCCAGTCACTTGAAGTAGCCCTGTGCAAGACAATGAAGCTTTATCATTCCTATATTCAAACATCTCTGCCTCTATTTCAACGGAAAAAACTCCATAATATGCCTATCCAAAGATCAAATATATAGGGAGCGTTTGCAAACTCTAGAAAAAAGTGATTCTCAGCTTCTAGATGGAAAAAATAGTTTGTTTGTTTTTTGCATCTAGAAGCTGAGAATCACTTTTTTTTAGCGTTTGCAAACACTCCCACAGACTGATGCATATCTCCTTAGACTGAGAACGTGGGAGGGATGCAAAAATCAACACCATTAGCCTAACTTGTAATTAGGTATACCAGATCAGCATAGTGATCCTCAACTCATCATCATCAAGATTGAAACTCCACCCTTTCTCTAACCCCAAAACTGCATTGTTCCTTTACCAAACTAGTCTCTATCCCAATTCTAATATGCTTAAGCCTCCAGGTAAGCTAATTAACCAAAAAACATATTTATTTTGCACCTCTACCACAAAAACCTTCACAGGTCAAAAAAATCCCCAACTCAGTTCAACCCACAAAGAAAACTCTTCATTCATATAACTGCAAAAGGGAAACAAAAAAGCTTCGTAACTACACAAACCAAAGCAGTGAGAATATACCAGCTTTAACAAGAGCATCCCACAACTCCTCAGGTAAAATACATCCATTGTGCTCCACATCAATCGCCTGAAAAATTCTGTACAATTCCAGCTCCTTATCATCCATATATTTTCTAAACTCCTGGTAATCAACCGTCCCATCCTGATTCGCATCACAGACTTCCAACAGCTCCTTCGCGAACTTGTAATCCGCGGGGATTTGCATTGCCGAAAGCCCCTTCTCGATTTGGGCGTTATCCAAATACCCTACATTATTGGAGTCGAAGAAACTGAACAAACCTCGGATTCTTAACTCTCGTTCCTCTTTCGTTTCCCGTAAGGCGGCGAGGACGTGGTCCAGTGATACGGGTCCGGGTTTTTTAATCGGATTGCAGCGTCCGGGACCGGTCTGCGGGTCTTTGGCTTCAGACACCATTGTTGGAGCAGCTGGTGCTGGGAAGTTCGCATGCCTCTCCACTCCCGCAGACATAATAATAATAATCGTGGAGAAAGTAATGGGTGAAAACAAAATCAGGGTTTTCTTTTCACCGCATGATGAAAGAGAAATTTCTTCTTCGAATCTGTCGGGAGTGGAGATCGTGTGTAAGAGAAGATTGGGTTAATGGAGAGGGTACGAATAGTATTTTGGAGAGGATATTCAAGAAGATCCGAGGAGATGACCCGGATTGTTGATTGGGGTTCACCGTTCATCTTGATCTTTTTTTGCTTTTTTCTTTTTCTTTTTTTGTGTTTGTTGTAATTATTTATTTGTTTTTATGTCTTTTGATCTGTAAGAATAGAATATAAAACCATGCGTATTTATCACGAGGACCGTTATTAATTTTAGTTTATAACTAGAACAACACTTGCATTATATGGGATTTGTCAGAAAATAAAATTTGGTGTCGTAAATTTGTTTTTGATAGTTATAGGAAATTTAAAATACTAATTAAAAATACAAAAAAAAATCAAAATTTAGAAGTATATATCATACAAATCGTTCACTTCAAATTTTAAAAAGCTTATTCGTAAACTACATTATTTGTTCTATTTATAAGTGTACCGGCATTATGTTTTGGCATTTAAGAAACCACTTAATTAATTTTTATAATTTTATTAATCAAAATATTCAATAAAAATAATTTCTATTTATTTTTAATTTATATAAGATTTAAATAGGTAAACATACACTATTTGCACACAATGTAGCTAGGTAAAATCACGTCAATTTAAATTCACATGATATTGAAAAAAATTAGGGTGTAATTGCTTGTGGCTGTGATTGCCTGTGAGAAAAATTAGGGTGTGATTCCCTGTGCAAAAATTTTAGTAAGTTTCTTGTCCTTTTTTTTTCAAACGATAGAGATTTTATAACTCAACAAATGTTAATTACAAGAATTCAGATGTCAACTGGCAACAAGTAGAACCAAACTGAATCAGCGGAGCCAGCCTGGGAAATCATTAACCCATTCACAGTTGGGATTACCGGAAGCAGCCATAGTGGCAAGGAAATAGCAAGGTCCATTACAATCAAATTCAACAAAAGAAAAAAAAACAGACTTCAAAAAGATGACAAAGCAAGTAGATGTCTTCGACTATCGTAAAGCTAGGCGACAAGAACGTTGCACGTTTGTTCAGCTTTAAAGCAATATCCTCCTCATCAAGCTTTCATCAAAGCATGTGCACCACATTGAAGATGGCTTCAACTGAAGTAAGAATCAGCTCCCTAGAAGATCTCCAAGCTAGTTGAACCTTGCCTTTATCACACCAAAAAATGCCCCCCAGACCAGTTTTATCATCCATGGGTACAAACACTGACTGAGCCAACAAACAGTCCTACTTTTGGGTTCATGGGTGAAGCCACTGGGCAGCAAGAGGGAGATGACACCAAGTTAGTCCCCGAGCTCTGATTTAGACAAGAAGCATTCAAGAACTCCTTCCAATCTGCACAAACTCGGTCAACCAGCTCTTTCTCAAAAATATGAACCTTTTGAAACAACCATAAATTCTTGCATTTCCATAACCACCAAAGAATATACACAGAAAGTTGAACCCTGTTTTGGTTAATCTCTTTTTTACCAATTGAACACAAATGCTCCCACCAAGAGTGAAAATAACCAGACTTGGGATGAGGACAAGACCACAAAACAGGGGCTAATTTCCAAACAAGCCTAGCTCTAGGACAGAAGAAAAAAATATGATCAATAGACTCAATCTCCTACCCACAAACACATCAAACAGGATCAATCTCAACTCTTTTTTTTCCTCAAGTTATCAGCAGTAGGTAAGAACCCATTAAGGCATTTCCAAATGAAAAATTTGATCTTACCTTTAACTTTTATTTTCCAACACAGATTCCAGATTTTAGAATTAACACAGCCAGCATTGTTGGCTTCAGGAAGGTCATCACACAAGCTATTATGATTACTGATAGCTTGGAAGGCAGATTTAACAGAGAACATCCCATTTTTCTCAAAATGCCACACCATTCTATCTTTGTTCCTAGAGGGATTAATAGGGATAGACAGAATAGTATTAGCATCAGAGGGAACAAAAACAGAAGAGACAAGAGAGGTATTCCAAGCATTCCTATCCCCATTCTAAAGCTCATAGACCCACACCAGATCAGAACCCTCACCAACCCTAGAAGGTTTAAAAAAGGGCACTGGAGGGATCCAAGGAGAATCCCATATCCTAATAGTCTTACCATCCCCCACCTGAAACCTAGCACCCAACAAAAGAGTAGGGAGGGGAGAAATCCATCCCTTCCACAACCAGGAATCAGAAGCCTTAGCAACAACAGAGAAAATCTGAATATTAGGAAAATATTTGGCTTTAATAATCCTACTCATAAGAAGATTAGGTTGTGTGATGACTCTCCACAGCTAATTGGCAAGTAAAGCTGAATTGAAATCCAAGAAATTCTAAAACCCAAGGCCACCTTTCTCTTAAGATTTAGACAGTTTATTCCAAGAAGTCCAGTGCACTTTATTCAATCCCTCCCCATTCACCCCCCACCAAAAGCAAGAGGCCAATCTACACAAATTCTGACAAATGCCCACAGGAAGTTTAAACACAGACATGACATAATTAGGAAGGTCATTGACAACAACTTTCAATAAAATTTCCTCACCATCAAGGCTAAGAAAAGAGTTTTTCTAATTCACGATTCTTTTATTAGCAACATCCAAAACATACTAAAAGGTTTTTTTTTTTGATCCACCTATAAGCATAGGAAGCCCAATGTATTTAGAGCTCAAATGCTCAGATATACCATCAAAAGTGTGGCAAACAACAGCTTTAGAGGATTGGAGGGTATTTTTACTAAAGAAAATAGAGGATTTATCAAGATTAATCGACTGACCCGAGGCTCTACAATATCTATCAAGAAGCCTCTTAACAAATTTTGCTTGGGTAGAATCAGTTTTACAAAAATGGATAGAGTCATCCGCAAAAAAGAGGTGGGTGATGGGGGGCTGCTTTACACACCTTGATTCCTTGAAATGCCCCAAACACCCCAGCCTGTTTAATAAGGTTGGACAAGGCTTCAGATAATAAAATAAAAAGGTAGGGAGAAAGAGGATCCCTTGGTGAATATCCCCAGACGAAACCACATACCCTAAAGGCTGACCACTCACATTAAATGAAAAGGAAGAAGAACACACACAAGCCCAAAACCACTTAACAAACTGGTAATCAAACCCCATTTTAGTAAGAATAGAGGCAAGGAAATTCCACTCAACTTTATCATATGCTTTAGCCATATCCAATTTAATAGCCATGAAACAATTTTTATTCTTCCTCAGATTTTTCAGAAAATGCAGGCATTCATGGGCAATAACAACATTATCCACAATTTCCCTACCAGGGATAAAAGCAGATTGATTAATATTGATACAAGAATTTAAGGCAGGTTTCAGTTTATTTGCAATGATTTTAGAAATGATTTTATAGAGCACATTGCAAAGACTGATGGGTCTATAATGACAAATAAGGGAGGGATTTTTTATTTTAGGAATTAGAGTAATCATATTATAGTTAACACACTTTGGCATTTTTAAGCAGTAAAAACCACATCCTTAAGAATAAAGGGCCAAGCAAATTGAAAGAACAAAGGGGTCATACCATCCATACCTGGGGCTTTGTTGGGGTTGAAATCAAAAAGGGCTTTCTTAATCTCTTTCACCTGTCTGGTAAGAATCCTGTGCATTTCTGGGGTGATTGAAGGTGTGATCCCATTGATGTGTGTAAAATATACGTGCATTTTGGGGCTTAAATTGATATATAATTGATGCATTTGCAAGCATATTTACTATGTTTTTACTTGGTTTCCTTTAAAGGGCATGATACTGCGTATTCTTGTAATTCTTGCAGGAAACGAAGCTTAAAATGAAGAAATGTCAGTGGGGATGCCCGGATAAGATTGCCGAATGCAAAGAGAAGATCAAAACAACGAAAAAATGGAACAAAAGCAAATCACACGGCCGGACCGTGTAGCCTCACACGGCCGTGTGGACTGGTGTTGTAAAAATCACACGGTTGTGTGAAGAAAGGAAGAAAATAGAGGACGGAGCAGGTCCACACGGCCGGACCGTGTGAACTCACACGGCCGTGTGGACAAGGTTATCAGTCGCACCACCTACCCGTGCGACCAGCCTGCTTATGCGACGAAGGGCTAAGCCCAAGGCCACACGCTCGTGTGGACCCACACGGCCTGACCGTGTGGGAGTCTATTTCAGCGTGTTTTTTAGAGTTTGCTTTCCGTTCCAACTCTACAATTGATCTTTCCAAGCATCTATAAAAGGAGACCAAGTCTTGCACGAAAACACATCATTCTATACATCAAAAACACATAAAATAACACAGGAACGAAGGAATCGAAGAGCTTCTGAGAGCAAAAGGCTAGGTCTCAAAGAACACCACAAGGCTTTCGCATCTAGGGAGCACAAGTGCTTCGAGGGCTTGGAAGGGGAATCCATCCTGACAAGAAGGAGTTTTTTTTCTATGTCTAAGAACTCTTATATGTGCTTAAACGATGTCTTAATATTGATTCAAATTTGTCTATGAGTTTGTAATCTATGTTTGACATATTTTTTGGATATTAGGGGCAAATCGAAACTATTGCTTTATGTTAAATATGATTATTTATTTTCTTAATTAATTCATGTTTTCTATTTTATGAATTTGAGTGCTTATTTATAATTACTTTTTATCTGATCAATAATTTGCATGTCAGACTTCTAGTCCATAATCCGTGAGGTGAGTTCTAGTAAGACGAAAATCGAATTCAGACATAAATAGAGTAATGTATCGAGAGACTACTTCTATTTGTGGGGAGTACTTCAATTCAAAGATCTTGAGTTATTAATAATTGTGATAGATTGAGAGACCTCAATTATTATTAATCTACTGTTTATGTGACAATAAACTATTTTAGAAATTAAACCCATAGAATTGCATGAATTGGTTTTTAAAACTTTATTCGCATTTAATATTGAAGAAGCATGTTGAGATTATGTGCCTAAGGTTGCTCCTAAAGATGTTGAAAAGACTTGTGGGGTTCATAAATTTATTTCTTTTCATTTTTATTATTTTCGATTTTAGTTAGAACAAAATACTTGCATTTCGGTCGCTTCAATACAATTGGAATACGATGTTATTATACCTAAGTGTTTCGAGCTTCAATCCCTGAGGAATACGACCTTGCTTGCCATTATTCTATAAACTACACTGTACACTTGCAGTTGTATGAACCACATATTTTTGGCGCCGTTGTCGGGGATTGATTAGATTCTACTTAGATATAGTAATAAATAGTTCAATCTTAATTGAAGCATTTTTGTAAACATTTGTTTATTATTTTTTATTTTTTAATTTTATTTTTTCTTTTGGTTCGATTTTAACATTGTTTTTGTTTAGTGTATATAGTGCATGATCATGCGTTCCAGATCAACCCAGCCAATTCCCATTGATTTGGAAATCGGAAAGACAACCAAACAACTAAGGAAGAGAGCCAAAGTAATGGCGAATGGGACTAATCCGAATGCAGTGGAATGCAGAAACAATGAGGAGCGCCCACCAGGGGCCGGCGTCCAAGACGAAATTGTGAAAAGGCCCGTGCGAAGGGAAGTTAGGGACTACTTTTAGCCGGAGGTAAGCCAAACATATGGGGGTGTGTCCCGTCTGCCGATCAATGCAAATAATTTTGAACTAAAACCGGCATTGATCCAAATGGTGTCACAAGACTAGTTTGGGGGTATAGCCGTTGAGGATCCAAACGCGCATCTGGCGCACTTTCTAGAAATTGCGATATTGTTAAGATGAATGGTGTTTCTAAGGATATCATTTGATGCCTCCTTTTCGCATTCTCTCTACGCGATAAGGCTAAGGGATGGTTATGTTCTTTAGTACCACCAGCCGCAAATTGGGCAGAACTAAGTCAGCGGTTTCTAGCCAAATACTTTCCCCCCAGTAAGACGCTGCAATTAAAATCTGAAATCGCCCAGTTTAGGCAATTAGATGTTGAGCCGCAATATGAAGCATGGGATAGATTCCGAGAATTACTAAGGAAGTGTCCTCAACACGGGTATCCCGGCTACCAACAGGTTCAGTACTTCTATAATGGTTTGAGTGGTAACACAAGAACAATTATAGATGTTGCATCTAGAGGTGCACTACTAGGGAAATATCCTGAGGAGGCACTAGAATTACTAGGGGAGATGGCGAACAATAGTTGCCAATGGCTATCCGAAAATCAGGATGAGGATAAGATCGCCATACTCACAGAACAAATAGCCGTGCTAAGTATGAAACTGGATGCGATGCAACAAGTAAATTCAAGGGAGTTAGAAGTGGTTGTAGAAGAAGCAAATTTTGTAGGGCAGCAAGGCAACAACTACGACAGAAATAATTAGACATAACCTCACTATAATCCAGGGCCACCAAAGGAACAGAAACCATCCCTAGAAGAGATGCTAGCTTCATTCATCGGAGAAACTCGAGTGCGATTGAATCAGGATGAAGCCAAGATAGGTAGAATCGAGGATCAACTAACTCAATTAAACACTAACATGAATAATAGATTGAAATCTTTGGAAAAGTAGGTGGGGCAGATAGCTACATCAATACATGGCCAACACCAAAAAGGCAAACTCCCAAAATCTAAAAAGACAGACCTGGGAGAATAGTGCCAAACCATTCGTCTGAGGAGTAGAATGAGTTATGAAGGTCCAAAGATGCCAATTGATTAAGAAAAAGAAGCAATCAAGGAGCAGGACATAGCAGAGGAGGTGGTGCCACCCCCTATAGGAACAGAAAAGGTAAAATATGCTCCAACCATTGCAAGAACTAAGGTACCTATCCCTTTCCCGCAAAGGTTTTGGAAAAAGAAATTAGATGATCAATTTCTCAAATTTTTGGAAATCTTTAAGAAAATTCAAGTTAATATACCTTTTGCGGATGCACTTGAACAAATGCCAAACTATGCGAAATTTCTTAAAGATATCAAGGCAAAGAAAAGAAAAATCTCAGAATATGAAATGGTTAAACTGACAGAAGAATGTAGTGCAATTATTCAAAGGAAGTTACCTCAAAAACACAAGGATCCCGGGAGTTTCACGATTCCATGTGTAATTGGGGAAACAACCTTTGATAAAGCATTATGCGACCTTGGTGCAAGCATTAACTTGATGCCGTTATCAATATTTCGAAAACTAGGATTAGGCGAAGTAAAGCCTACGACAATTACCCTACAATTAACAGATCACATGTAACATATCCAAAATGGGTGATTGAAGATGTGTTAGTAAAGGTAGACAAATTCATCTTCCCAGCAGACTTTGTTGTGTTGGAGATGGAAGAGGACTGAGAGGTTCCATTAAATCTGGGAAGACCATTCTTGGCCACAGGTAGAGCACTTATCGATGTGCAAAAAGGTGAATTAACATTGCGAGTAAATGAGAAGACATATTATTTTCAATTTACAAAGCTATGCAATTTCATGAAAACATCGAACATTGCAACATGATTGATATGCTAACCCCATGCATGGAAGCTGAGTTTGAACAGGTTGTGATGAAAGACGCATTGGAATGGTGCTTAACTCACTCGGTGGAATCCCAAGGTATGTGTTTGGACATTACTAACAATGAGGTTATCGATTTTGTGTTTGCGCCCTTTTTTAGATTCAGGCCTAATCCTCTGGCGAGATAATTCAAGAAAACAAAATTAATACAAATTCGACAATCCCTTCTTCACGACCATGTGAAACAACACGGCCAGGCCGCATCTTCAACCGATGCATACTCCCAAATCCACATGACCAATATGACTATACACGGCCTGGACCGTGCGGCGACAGAAAATGGTCATTCATTACAACTCAATAATGAATAATACAATTTGAGTGCAAGGTGTAATCAAGAATAGCCTAGACCTCAAAGATGTGACGGACAAATTTACAACAAGAATAATAACAATTAAAGACCAAGTATTTGCTTGAAGTGTATCTTGTTGTGTGCGTGCTCCAAAAGTTCCTCTATTTATAACCCAAATCCCACGGCCAAGAATATAGCGGGAAATCAATCCCACAATTTGTTTCACACAACAATTAAAATCAAGAATCGTCGTGCGACACGTGTTCTCAGCTGAAAATTCGAAAAACAAACCCCTGGGTTCTCCAGAACTTAAATCGCTCCCAGACCATCTCAAATATGCATTCTTAGGCGACAACGAGACCTATCCGGTAATAGTTTCTTCTTCCCTTCCGTCTCATTTTTTTTCTAAAAAATCAATTGGAAAAACTACTGCATGTCTTAAGGGAACATAAAACTGCGATTGGATGGTCAATTTCTGATTTAAAAGATATAAGCCCTTCGATTTGCATGCATAAAATAAGAATGGAAGATGATTGTAGACCTTCTGTGTAACATCAACGAAGACTTAACCCAATCATGCAAGAGGTCGTTAAGAAAGAAGTACTTAAATGGTTAGATAATGAGATAATTTTTGCTATATCTGACATCAATTGGATAAGTCCAGTACAAGTCGTACCAAAGAACGGAGGAATGTCATAGTAAAAAGTGAAAACAATGAAATCTTAGACTTTGCAAGAGGTCATAAGAAAAAGTTGATTAAATGGTTAGATAATCTACTAGAGTTGTTACAGGATGGTGTATTTGCATTGATTATCGAAAATTAGATGCTGCAACTCGAAATATCACTTTCCCCTGCCCTTTATGGATCAAATGTTAGATAGCCTTGCAGGTTATGAATATTATTGTTTTCTGGATGGGTACTCGGGGTATAATCAGATTGTGATTGCTCTAGAGGATCAAGAAAAGACATCGTTCACGTGCCCTTATGGTGTGTTTGCATTTCGCAGGCTACCATTTGGGCTATGTAATGCACTTGCAACATTTCAAAGATGTATGATGGCAATATTCCATGGAATGATTGAAAACATCATGGAAGTTTTCATAGATGATTTCTCAGTTTTTGGTAGTTCATTTGATCATTGCTTGCATAATTTAACCCTTGTTTTGCAGAGATGCGAGGAGACGAACTTAGTATTAAACTGGGAAAAATGCCATTTTATGGTAAGAGATGGCATTGTACTCGGTCATCGTGTTTCTTCCGCAGGTTTGGAAGTAGACCGAGCAAAGGTGGTGCCAATTGAGAAATTCCCACCTCCAAAGAACGAGAAAGCAATAAGGAGCTTTTTGGGACATGCGGGTTTTTATAGACGCTTTATTAAAGATTTTTCAAAAATAACCAAACCCATTTCCCACTTACTTGAAAAAGATGTACCTTTTGCTTTCACCCCTGATTGTTTACAGGCATTTGAAAATTGAAGAAGGCTCTAGTGACCGCACCAATTTTGATCACACCAGATTGGAGTCAACATTTCGATATAATGTGCGACGCAAGCGACTATGCAGTAGGTGCAGCATTGGGACAAAAACGCGAAAAGCTATTTCGTGTTATTTACTACACAAGTCGAACATTGGATCCAACACAACAAAATTACACTACAACTGAAAAGAAATTACTGGCGGTGGTATTTGCGTTTGACAAGTTCCGTGCATACTTAATCGGAACAAAGACAATAGTCCATATGGACCACGCCGCGGTCAAGTACCTGTTCGCAAAGAAAGATGCCAAACCTAGACTCATTCGATGGATACTCTTGTTACAAGAGTTTGATATCGAAATTCGGGATCGAAAAAGGTGTGAGAACATGGTAGCTGATCATCTCTCACAACTTGAGCAAACAACCAATGAAGAGACGAAGGGCACAATAATCAAAGAAATATTTCCAGACGAATTAATCCTGATGGCCGAAAAGACCATCCCCTGGTACACTGATATTGTCAATTACTTAGTAAGAGGGGTTTTACCACCAGATATCACATATCACGCCAAGAAGAAATTTCTTCATGATGTGAGATATTTTCTATGGGACGAACCTCTTTTATTTAAAAGATGTGCAAATTCAGTTATTAGGAGATGTGTACCTCAAGAAGAATGGGCAAGCATCCTGGAGCAATGCCATTCATCACCTTGTGGGGGCCACTTCGAGCCAACACGCACTGCGGCTAAGGTATTACAGTCCGTTTTCTTTTGGCCTTCTATTTTCAAAGATTGCTATAAGTTTATTTTGCAGTGCGATAGGTGTCAACGTATGGGAAACATTTCAAGGCGACATGAGATGTCGTTAACTAATATCATAGAAGTGGAATTGTTTGATGTTTGGGGTATAGATTTCATGGGACCTTTTCCAGTCTGATGAGTACATGTATATCCTCCTTGCGGTAGACTATGTATCCAAATGGGTGGAAACAATCCCTACTAAAACAAATGATGCCAGGGTTGTGCTAAAATTTTTACAAAAGAACATATTAACAAGGTTTGGCACTCCACGAGCACTCATCAGTGACGGAGGATCTCACTTCTGCAACAAACTGTTTAATAACATGATGGCAAAATATGGAGTAAAACATCGAGTGGCCGTCGCTTACCATCCGCAATCAAATGGGTTAGCCGAGGTATCCAATATGGAAATTAAGCAGATCTTAGAAAAAATAGTTAGCATAAATCGAAAAGATTGGGCTTTAAAGCTTGATGATGCCTTATGGGCTTATCGTACGCATACAAAACACCTCTGGATATGTCCCCATATCGATTAGTTTTTGGAAAATCATGTCACCTTCCGGTGGAATTAGAACATACAACATTTTGAGCAGTGAAAAAACTTAACTTCAATATGATTGCAGTAGGCGAAAAGAGGAAACTGTAAATAAGCGAACTAGAAGAATTTCGTCAAGATGCATACGAAAATGCCCAAATCTACAAGGATCGAACAAAGAGATGGCATGACAAAAAGATTCTGAGACGAGAATTCCTACCCGGGCAAGTAGTACTACTATACAATTCGAGACTAAGATTATTTCTGGGTAAGCTTAAATCAAGGTGGTCGGGTCCTTTCATAATCAAAAAGGTACTGTCACCAGGAGGAGCCATTGAATTATTAGCAAAGAATGGTCGAACCTTCATAGTGAATGGGCAAAGAATCAAACATTACTATGAACAAGATATGCATCATGAAATTTCGACCATTGACTTGATTGACACATAAAGACAATCAGGAGTCCGGCTGAAGACATAAAACTTAGCGCTTGTTGGGAGGCAACTCAATATCAGGATCTCTGTAAGTACTTATTACGCATTCCTCTTTTCGGTTGATAATTTCCTCATATGTTCGGGACGAAGCATATTATAAGTTTGGGGGGGTTGTCAAGAATGCGTAATTTAAGTATTGTTGCATTTTGCATTGCATTTATGACTGCATGTAGAAGCACTTGCATTAGAATTTTCGAAAAAAAATCGATTTTTTTGTTTTAATTTTTCAATTTTTAGTTATTTCTGTTTTAGCACGTTTACCACTTTAGCACGTTTAATTGCTTTTGTGTGTGGTTTTTTTTTTTAATTCGTATGCCCAACTCCCTATGATTTTACTATGAATATTTTATGGCATGGGATAATATACTTGGGAGAATAATGTAATAAATTATTGGGAGAAAAGTTATTTATTTGCTTGGCATGTGTTAAGAAAATTGGGTATTTGAGCATGTTGCGAAAAATAAGCCTGTGAGCTTTTGTGCCTTAAACTGCTTTATATTATGCAGACTTATTTTTTCTTGAGTGTGTCATTCATGATTGATAGAAATCTAGAACTTGCTCTAGTAACTTCATTGAAGCCATGTGTGTGTGCAATTTTTGAAAATGATCTAAGGCCATCTTTGTTTAGCCTACTTAGCCTAAAAAGCCTACCTATGAACTCATGATTCCCTAGTTAGCCAATTTTGAGCCTAAACTTTTAGCCACATTGATCTTTAAAATTTACATGTTTTTAATCCCTACAAAGTTTTAAGCTTATAGAAAATGAATAAGTTTGGGGAAGATGTGGTGAAAATTTATGAAAAGGGAGGAAGTTGGCAAAAGAAAGAGGGATGAGCAGTATCTAGGTAAATGAGAAAATACATAAAGCTCAAAAAAGAAATATCTCTGAGAAAAAATTGCATAGAGAAAATCGAGCAAAGCAAAAGAAAATTCTGAAAATTGTGAAAAAAATGAGAGCTTGAGGCTAAAGAAAAAGAAAAGAAGGCAAAAAGGCCTAAGAATGAAAAAAAAAGGAGAAATAAAGATGGAATTGAGTTGAAAAATAAAACTGATATTATGTTAAAATTGGGTTGGTGAATTACAAGTCTGTATGTTTAAATTTCTATTTGCTCAAGTCAAGTCACTTAATCCAAATTTCCCTACCCTTACCAAAGAGCCTATATTACAACCAAACAAAAAGTCCTTTTTGATTCTTAGATTGTGCACACAAAAGTGGTAGAGATGTTAGACGATTTCCAAGCCTATAGTAGTTCTACTTTCATTGTTAAACACTTACCATACACTTCTGAGAGTAGAGTATACACTATTTACTTGTGAGTCGTGATGTCAAGTACCCAAAAGAGTATTAATAGTGCCGAGTTTATGAATAATTTATCTCTTGATAATGAATTGCATGGTCTTCTTAAGTGTGGAGTCGAGTGCTATCTAATATTTATAGTGTTCTTGGGTGTTCTTTAGTTTTACCCCTTATATTATTTTTCTAAATTTGCTCGAGGACAAGCAATGCTTTAAGTTTGGGGGATTTTGATGTGTGTAAAATATACGTGCATTTTGGGGCTTAAATTGATATATAATTGATGCATTTGCACGCATATTTACTATGTTTTACTTGGTTTCCTTTAAAGGGCATGATACTGCGTATTCTTGTAATTCTTGCATAAAACGGAGCTTACAATGAAAAAATGTCAGTAGGGATGCCCGGATAAGATTGCCGAATGCAAAGAGAAGATCAAAACGACGGAAAAAGGGAACAAAAGCAAGTCACACGCCGTGTGGACTGGTGTTGTGAAAATCACACGGTTGTGTGAAGAAAGGAAGAAAACAGAGGACGGAGCAGGTCCACATAGCCGGACCATGTGAACTCTGATAAGTGCATTTTTGTTCACGTTTTTATAACTCGTTTTCGATAATTTCTTTAACTTTTAGTTTATTAATCAATAAATTCAAGAAAAATCACATATGATGAAGGTAAAGACTTGAAGCAAACTCATATGGATTTCGTATGAAAATAGAACAAAAATGAAGTCTAACGTTGATCAAAAAAGAAGGCAAGAAGACTCAATCTCGTGCAAAACACACCCCTAGTGTGTTGGAAAACATGGCCATGCTTCAAAAAGAAGAAAAACAAGAAAAGCAGAAAAACACACCCGGGCCGTGCTTTGAAAGCACGGCCGTGTTCAACATGGTTACAAGGGAAACACGCCCAAACCATGTTCAAAAGCACACCCTGCCAATTGACGTACAAAACACGGCCAGGCCGTGCTTCTTAAGCACGGCTATGTTCGTCATTTTTGACGACACGGCCTGTCCGTGCTTCTTCTCTAGCTCAAATTTTTCTTTTGGCGAAAATTATGGAGACTTTTCCTTTTTGCTTTTTGACAACTTTTGTACAACTTTTACATCTCATTTTGCTGCATTAAGCCCCGTTATTCCCTCAATTATCACATGAAAACAAGGATTCAACAACCCAACTATGGAAGTGGAGCAATTATTTGTCAAAAGATGACATTGTTAATGTGTTCTTTCACAACAAAAATGTCTATAAATCCAAGAGTTTGGGTTGGAGGAGACATTCCATTCATAATTCATTCATTCATTCACTCTAAGCTTCAAAGTAAAATACATTGAGAGGATAAAAGAGAGGTAGAGTTGGAAGTTGAAGAGCATTAGAGGAGAAGGCTTGGAGCTCAACATCATTGCAATCAACCAAGGAAGTCTTGTATTGGTCTTGAATAAGAGCTAAGTACACCATGTTCATTTAATTCAATTCTTCTTGTGTAGTATACTCTTTTGTCAAAGCCATGTGTAGCTAAATTTCTAGTGTTTGAATGTAATGAACTCTAGAATGAATTTGTGATTAAGACTTGTATGTTTTTAATAAAATCCTCATGTTTTGTGTGATTAACTTATATTATGCTTTATTCATTCGAATTGGTATATGCGCAATATTGATTTGAAATTTATTTTTCATCTGGGAAATCGAGAGATTCATGGTGAAATAGAACCTATATAAGTGAAAAGAGTTGTATGCAATCCTAGATATAGGACGACATAAATCTTCTGGATTAGGGTCAAACCTAATATGGGAATTCACAAATCGTTATAATGTTGTCTTGGGGGTTTTAACTAGAAAGAAATTTCAGTTAATCAACTTGAGGTTTGAAGTTATTCGCGCTCGATAGAGGGTTTAACTTAAATGGGGAATTTCTACGGTCCATGAAATATGAGATTTTATTAAAAGAGGTTGGTTTTTGCATAAGGGCTTATGGTTGTATTTTTATCTTGTTGAATCACAAAAACATTCTGGAGGGATTTACATTCAAACACATTTCTAGCTCTTGATTTCTTAATCCTACAATCTGCTTTTATTTGATCTATTGTAAGTTGCAATTATTTCAAATTCTTTATTTTTCATTTCCTAGTTTTACCCAACAAAAACTCTGAAAATTGTTAGATTAGATAACAAAAAGACGGTAATTATTAATACTTACAATCCTCGTGGGAACTACACTCGGTACTCAATAATCTATACTATAAAACGATAGGTGCACTTGCCTACGGTTTTTTTAGAGTAGCTTTTGAGCCATCAAGTTTTTGGCGCCGTTACTTGGGATTGTATTATTAAGAACCCTTTATTTTTGTTAATCTAATCATTTTTTTTATTTTACCATTGCCTTTCATCTTATTTATCTTCGTAAGTCTTGGATTACACTTATCCTCTTTATTTACCGCAGTGCATGCCTACTCGTCGCCGAATTTGGAAGCGCGAGACCGCCAGTAGCAACACAGAGAAAAGTACTAATATAGACCACGAGGAGGATATTAACGAAGGCAAGGATCCTGATATGGCGGATGAACAACAAAGAACCATGTACGACTACGCCAAACCATCTATGGACGACACGTCATCAAGTATCGTAAGGACCGCAGTTGCCGCCAATAATTTTGAGATCAAACCAAATGTTATTCAAATGGTGCAACAGTTTGTTCAATTTGACAGCCTACCAGATGAAGATCCAATAACCACATCGCAAATTTTCTCGAAATTTGTGATACCTTTAAGATCAATGGAGTCTCTGACGATGCCATCCGTTTACACCTATTCCCATTTACACTTTACCAAAGGGAACAATCACAACATGGAGCATTATGGATGAAAAGTTCCTTTTGAAGTATTTTCCACCGGCCAAAACCGCACGATTGAGGAATGAAATCTCTTCATTCACTCAAGAAGACGATGAGACCTTGTACGACACTTGGGAAAGATTCAAGGAGTTATTGTGGAAATGCCCACATCATGGCCTCCCTATTTGGATGCAAGTTCAAACATTTTACAATGGGCTACTCTCGTCAATGAGGCAAATGATTGATGCGGCAGCTGGAGGAACATTGAACAATAAAACACCAGAAGCCGCCCAAGATCTAATAGAGGGAATGGCCATGAATGACTATCAATGGCAATCCGTACGAGGTAAACCTAACAGGACAATGGGTGTATACAATGCAGATACAGTGGTTACACTAGCTGTAAGGTCGAAGCTTTGACCCAAAAAATCGACGATCTAGCGGCTCCTAAACCACCACCACCGCACGTTTTATCTTGTGAAACTTGCGGAGGATTGCATAATCATCAGGAATGCCCACACACAATACCGCAAGCTGAACAGGCCAATTACATTGGAATCAAGCCAGAAAATACCCAAATAATCCTTACAGCAACACATACAATCCTGGGTGGCGATAACATCCTAATTTCGGTTGGGGAAATCAAGGTCAACCATGACCTAATCCCAATCCTAATCTACACACATCTTCCGGAGCTCAGCCAAATCAAGGTAAGCCTAACTTGGAAGAACTTATAACAAAGTTTGTGCAATCAACAGATACCCGATTCCAGGCCGTGGAAACATCCTTGAGAAATCAAGAGGCATCAATCCATATTTTGGAAAACCAAATAGGACAGATTGCAAAAATGATTTCCGAAAGGCCACAAGGAAGTTTGTGGTAACACTGAGCTAAACCCAAGAGAGCACCTAAAGGCAATCACCATCAATGTACCTTGATTCTTCCAAGCAATTACATACCAATATTCCATTTGTTCAACCTCCTTCAAAGCATGCTAAGGATCTAAATGACATCATCCCTAATGAAAAAAGCTTAACAAATTATCAAATGTGCAATTGAATGATAAATGTTCTTCCAATGAATTACCACAAAAATTTAATGATCCAGGAAGTTTTATTATCCCTTGTACAATTGATGGTTTACCTGTTGATAGGGCACTAGCAGACTTAGGAGCTAGTATCAATGTGATGCCTTATGATACATTCAAGCATATGGGATTAAGTGAACTGAAACCTACTAGGATGGACAATCACTTAGCCGATAAATCGATTAAACATCCTAGAGGTATTATTAATGATGTGTTAGTCAAGATTGATAAATTCATGTTCCCAGTTGATTTTGTTATTCTTGACATGCATGATGATATTGATGTTCCTCTAATTCTTGGGCGTCCTTTCTTGGCTACGGCGAAATCTATCATTGATGCGCATGAGGGAAAATTAACTTTGAGAGTCGGGGATGAACAAGTAATTTTTAAAATTCATGTTGTAATTGATGAGGGTCAACAAATGGAATAAAGTATAATATAAGTGAATCACACAAAGCATGAAGATTTTATTAAAAACATACACACCTTAATCACAAATCCATTATAGAGTTCATTACATTCAAACACTAGGAGTTTAGCTACTCATGATCTTGACAAAAGAGTAAATTACACAAGAAGATGTAAATATTATAGACATGGTGTACTTATCTTTCTCAAAATCTCAATTGACTTCTTTCTTGAATGATGATGTTGCTCCAAACCTTCTTCCCCAATATTGCCTCAAGCTTACTCCTCCAAGACCCCTTGATCCCAATTATGAATATGATGAATTATCTAATCAAATACATGAATGAATTATGAATGATGATTCTTCCAACTTCAACTCTTGGCTTTTATAGACACCATTTTTGTATAATAATACATTGATGGTGCCATCTTTTGCTAAATAATTGCCTCCACTTTCATTGTTGGTTGGTGAATTCTTGTACTTAATTGATGATTGAGGAATATGGAGACATGGTGGAGCAAAATTGGGTGTTAAAGGTGTACAAAAGTGGTCAAAAAAGCTTGGTTGGTGAGTTTTTCATAGAAAAATTGCAAAAGGAAGTCCACGACATGGCCATGTCGAGAACACACCCTGGCCATGCCATCGACATGGCCATGTCGCCCAACACGGCCTGGCCGTGTTGGGGGGCTATTTTGTGCAAATTTTTTTGAGTTTTGGCTCCCGGGAACACGGTCGTGTTGCCCAACACACCAGCCCGTGTTGGACCAAAAAGGCCCCGAAATGACGCGTTTGGCTTGGGATTTCGAGCGTTTTTGCATCCTTAAACCCCAGTATGTTTTGACATGAATCCATGGTCCGAAATTCACCAAAATTAGCCCGAATGGTCAATCTACACCAATAAAAGCACCCCACAGTAGTATAAACAATGTACAATCAAAAACTAATGAAACTAACAACAAAATAACTCAATTTCTACTCAAATACACACATAAAACATGCATAAAAATACACTTATCAGTCGGCTTCACTTTTACTTTGGCAAGGGCATAGATATTTCACTTTTCCCAACTCTTGTTTGGGAAAAATAAATAACATATGAGGTCACTGGTCAGCCACTCAAATTGCTAATCCACATCCTGCCTACTCATACAGTGTTTCAACTCGTATTTCAGTAATAATATCAATAATCGTCATACATATATCGATAACATTATTTTATACACTTTGCTACATATTCGAATACGTAACAAAAACACCATCTAAAATAGACAATCTGAAATCTGAATTGCAACATGGAATATATGTACTGTACACCATAAAATGCACGCTAAGTGCATATGATTTACTAATATGCCATAAGCATCATTTAAAAAGTAATATGCAATGCAAATCACATTGCATCTTCACTCAATTATTCACAAACTAATTATTTGAATATCATTACAAAGATATCCAACGTTATAGCGAACATGATGAAGTATATCAAACGTATGAAAAGCTTTCACCACCAAATACAAGAGGGAGAAAGATGGAAATACTTACAGAATACATAAGTTTATCTTAAAATAACTGCAGAAGAGTGTTCTGAGATGAGCTAAATGTAAAAGAAACAAGCTCATGCACTTATAGCTTCGTATCCTTCTTCTCTTCCACTCTTACTACTGAACACAAAAACGACGAGTACAAGAAATCCAATTCCAAACAGAGCAATACCGTAACAAAATTTGGATATCATCGTAATCTCATGTGCCTGCATAGGACAAGCAATAGATTGAAAAATCTCGAACCAACTTACAAATCTTTAATATGTTAATCTTAACATCATCACTTAATCCCACATGGCCATGGTATTGTTAAGATTACTGTCCTAAATTAGCAGACCAATCACTTACTATCCACTTTACCTTCTTTTCTGTCTTTCAGATAAACATACTACTATAGGATTTATCTGTGGAAACTTTTGCACATTGAACATCACATACTTTCAAGGATTTATTAGAAGACATATCAAGCAAAGAATCATTTATCCTTGTCTCAATCAAATTTATAGGAAAACAAGTATCATTTATAGGATTTTTCAAAGGAATTTTAAAGATAACTTGTTCACCCCCTACTCTCAAAGTAAGCTTTCCATCATGCACATCAGTGAGAGATTTAGCGGTAGCCAAAAAAGGACGCCTAGAATTAAGGAACTTATATCATCATGCATGTTAAGAATAATAAAATCAACTGGGAATATGAATTTATCAATCTTAACTAGCACATCTTTAACAATACCTCTATGATGTTTAATCGATTTATCGGCTAATTGAATGTCCATCCTAATAGGTTTAAGTTCACTTAATTCCGCATGCTTGAATGTTTCATAAGACATCACATTGATACTAGCTCCCAAGTCGGCTAGTGCCCTATCAACAGGTAAACCATCAATTGTGCAAGGGATAATAAAGCTTCCTGGATCATTAAATTTTTGTGGTAGTTCATTGGAAGGACATTTATCATTCAATCGCACATTTGATAATTTATTAAGCTTATTTTCACTAGGAATAATGTCATTAAGATCCCTAACATGCTTTGAATGAGGGTCAACAAATGGAATATTGACATGTAATTGTTTGAAAGAATCAAGGTACTTACCAAATTTGTCCTCCCTTCTATCTTCTTCGGTTAGACTCCGGTAAGGGATCTTGGGCTTGTATTCTGCAATCTCTTTTTTCATGAGCTTTTCTTTGGGCATGTCATCCTCCACGTATTTCTGCATGGCGGCATTGGCATAATCATGCTCATGTGGAAAACTCGATGGTGATTGCCTTTACGTGCTCCGGTTTGGCTCGGTATTACCCGACAAACTACGTTGTGGCCTTTCGGAAATCATCTTCGCAATCGCCTATTTGATTTTCCAGTTATGGATAGATGCCTCTTGATTTTTCAAGGATGTTTCCACCGCTCGGAATCGGGTATCATTTGATTGCACAAACTTTGTTATAAGATCTTCCAAGTTAAGCTTACCTTGATTTGGCTAAAATCCGGGAGACGTGTGTAGATCGGGATTAGGATTAGGTCGTGGTTGGCCTTGGTTTCCCCAACCGAAATTAGGATGTTGTCTCCACCCGAGTATTATATGTGTTCTTTGTAAGGATTACTTGGGTAATTTTCGCCTTGATTCCCAACGTAATTAGCCTGTTCAACTTGAGGTATTGTGTGTGGGCGATCCGATGATTATGCAATCTTCCGCAAGTTTCACAAGATAAAACATGCGGTGGTGGTGGTTTAGGAGCCGCTAGATCGTCGATCTTTTGGGTCAAAGCTTCGACTTGTGCAAAACTAGTGTAACCATTTGCATCCGCATTATAAACACCCACTGCTTCAGTTAGGTTTACCTCGTAACGGATTGCCATTGATAGCCATTCATGGCCATTCCTCTATCGATCTTGGCGAAGCTTCCGGTGTTTTATTGTTCAAAGTTCCCCCAGCCGCCGCATCAATCATTTGCCTTGTTGATGAGAGTAGCCCATTGTAAAATGTTTGGACTTGCATCCAAATAGGAAGACCATGATGTGGGCATTTTCGCAACAATTCTTTGAATCTCTCCCAATTGTCGTACAAGGTCTCGTCGTCTTCTTGAGTGAATGAAGATATTTCATTCCTCAAATGCGATTTTGCGATTTTGGCGGTGGAAAATATTTCAAAAGGAACTTTTCGGCCATGATGCTCCATGTTGTAATTGTTCCCTTTGGCAAAGTATTTAGCCATTGTTTAGCCCGTCCCCGAAGAGTAAATGGGAATAGGCGCAAACGGATGGCATCGTCAGAGACCCCATTGATTTTGAAGGTATCGCAAATTTCGAGGAAATTCGCGATATGATTATTTGGATCTCCATCCGGTAGGCCGTCGAATTGAACAAATTGTTGCACCATTTGAATGACATTCGGTTTGATTTCGAAATTATTGGCTGCAACAGCGGGCCTTACGATACTAGATGATGTGTCGTCCATAGACGGCTTGGCATAGTCGTACATGGTTCTTTGTTGTTCATCCGCCATATCGGGATCCTTGCCTTCGTTAATATCTTCCTCGTGGTCTGTATTAATACTTTCCTCTGTGTTGCTACCGGCGGTGTCGCGCTTCCAAATTCGGCGACGAGTAGGCATGCACTGCGGTAAATAAAGAGGATAAGTGTAATCCAAGACTTACAAAGATAGATAAAAAGAAAGACAAATGATGAAATAAAATAAAACAAATGATTAAATTAACAAAAATAAGGTGTTCTTAATATTACAATCCCCGGCAACGGCGCCAAAAACTTGATGGCTCAAAAGCTACATTTAAAACCGTAGGCAAGTGCACCTATCGTTTTATAGTATAGATTATTGAGTATCGAGTGTCATTCCCACGAGGATTGTAAGTACTAATAATTACCGTCTTTTTGTTATTTAATCTAACAATTTTCAGAGTTTTTGTTTGATGAAAAAGGAAAACAAATTATAAATTGTAAAAATGAAGAAAGATTTGTAAAATAAGAAATCAAGAGATAGAAATGTGTTTGAATGTAAATCCCTCTAGAATGTTTTTGTGATTTGACAAGTTAAAAATACAACCGTAAGCCCTTAAGCAAAAAACCAACCTCTTTTAATAAAATCTCATGTTTTATGGACCGTACAAATTCCCGATTTAAGTTAAACCCTTTCTCAAGGTGAAAAACTTCTAATCTCAAGTTGATTAACTGAAATCTCTTTCTAGTTAAAACCCCCAAGATTGCATTATAACGATTTGTGAATTCCCATATTAGGTTTGACCCTAATCCAGAAGATTTATGTCGTCCTATATCTAGGATTGCATGCAACTCTTTTCACTTATATAGTTCTATTTCACCATGAATCTCTCGATTTCCCGGATGAAAAATAAACTTCAAATCAATATTGCGCATATACCAATTCGAATGAATAAAGTATAATATAAGTGAATCACATAAAGCATGAAGATTTTATTAAAAACATACACACCTTAATCACAAATCCATTATAGAGTTCATTACATTCAAACACTAGGAGTTTAGCTACTCATGATCTTGACAAAAGAGTAAATTACACAAGAAGATGTAAATATTATAGACATGGTGTACTTATCTTTCTCAAAATCTCAATTGACTTCTTTCTTGAATGATGATGTTGCTCCAAACCTTCTTCCCCAATGTTGCCTCAAGCTTACTCCTCCAAGACCCCTTGATCCCAATTATGAATATGATGAATTATCTAATCAAATACATGAATGAATTATGAATGATGATTCTTCCAACTTCAACTCTTGGCTTTTATAGACACCATTTTTGTATAATAATACATTGATGGTGCCATCTTTTGCTAAATAATTGCCTCCACTTTCATTGTTGGTTGGTGAATTCTTGTACTTAATTGATGATTGAGGGAATATGGAGACATGGTGGAGCAAAATTGGGTGTTAAATGTGTACAAAAGTGGTCAAAACAAGCTTGGTTGGTGAGTTTTTCATAGAAAAATTGCAAAAGGAAGTCCCTGACATGGCCATGTCGCAGAACACACCCTGGCCATGCTGTCTGACATGGCCATGTCGCCCAACACGGCCTGGCCGTGTTGGGGGCTGTTTTGTGCGAATTTTTTTGAGTTTTTGGCTCCCGGCGGAACACGGCCGTGTTGCCCAACACACCCAGCCCGTGTTGGACCAAAAAGGCCCCGAAATGACGCGTTTGGCTTGGGATTTCGAGCGTTTTTGCATCCTTAAACCCCCCGGTATGTTTTGACATGAATCCATGGTCCGAAATTCACCAAAATTAGCCCCGAATGGTCAATCTACACCAATAAAAGCACCCCACAGTAGTATAAACAATGTACAATCAAAAACTAATGAAACTAACAACAAAATAACTCAATTTCTACTCAAATACACACATAAAACATGCATAAAAATACACTTATCAGTCGGCTTCACTTTTACTTTGGCAAGGGCATAGATATTTCACTTTTCCCAACTCTTGTTTGGGAAAAATAAATAACATATGAGGTCACTGGTCAGCCACTCAAATTGCTAATCCACATCCTGCCTACTCATACAGTGTTTCAACTCGTATTTCAGTAATAATATCAATAATCGTCATACATATATCGATAACATTATTTTATACACTTTGCTACATATTCGAATACGTAACAAAAACACCATCTAAAATAGACAATCAAATCAATTGCAACATGGAATATATGTACTGTACACCATAAAATGCACGCTAAGTGCATATGATTTACTAATATGCCATAAGCATCATTTAAAAAGTAATATGCAATGCAAATCACATTGCATCTTCACTCAATTATTCACAAACTAATTATTTGAATATCATTACAAAGATATCCAACGTTATAGCGAACATGATGAAGTATATCAAACGTATGAAAAGCTTTCACCACCAAATACAAGAGGGAGAAAGATGGAAATACTTACAGAATACATAAGTTTATCTTAAAATAACTGCAGAAGAGTGTTCTGAGATGAGCTAAATGTAAAAGAAACAAGCTCATGCACTTATAGCTTCGTATCCTTCTTCTCTTCCACTCTTACTACTGAACACAAAAACGACGAGTACAAGAAATCCAATTCCAAACAGAGCAATACCGTAACAAAATTTGGATATCATCGTAATCTCATGTGCCTGCATAGGACAAGCAATAGATTGAAAAATCTCGAACCAGCTTACAAATCTTTAATATGTTAATCTTAACATCATCACTTAATCCCACATGGCCATGGTATTGTTAAGATTACTGTCCTAAATTAGCAGACCAATCACTTACTATCCACTTTACCTTCTTTTCTGTCTTTCAGATAAACATACTACTATCATTCGCTAGTCAACAACAAAGTACACTATTTATTCGTTAGTTCTAAAATTCTATAGGGCATTTCCGGTTTTTCTTTAATGAATCATCTTTAGTATTTTTTTTTCATTTTTAGCATGCTTTTACATATAATATTATTTACCTTCAAAGAAAAAAGGGATAATTACAAAAAGTACCCTTGAGGTTTGACCTAATTACAAAAAAACCCAGCTAACTTTAAAACTTACAAAAAGTACCCCTGAGGTTTGAAATATATTTCAAAATCCCCCTTCATATTTGTAAAAACATTGCAGATTACCCCTTAATTTTAACACTAAATCAAACCTCAGGGGTACTTTTTGTAAGTTTTAAAGTTAGCTGGGTTTTTTTGTAATTAGGTCAAACCTCGGGGTACTTTTTGTAATTATCCCAAGAAAAAATTGATGTGACTGTTCTGTACGAGAATATTAGGGACATTAGTGAGTAATATAGTTTATCCACTAGTTATGCATTTGCTTTATTGTTACAATATTATAAGCATTGGAAATTAAGACTTTTACTTGATGTATGGGTATGTATTGGCAACATATAGAAGAAATAAAAAGGTAAAAAATATTTTTCTAAAAACATAAGTATTTCTCTCATTCTAATTTAATAGCTATATATATATATATATAAATCTAGTACTTTTGTTGCCACAGATTTCATCAAAATTTGACTTCAAAATAGAGACAACCAACGAACAGAACCATTCGAGGTAAAAAATAGATAAGACATTAATAAACTGTTCTGATCTTAGTACTCTATGTCTCATCTATCTGGCTAAGCCAATACTAAAGTTAGTGCAATGTCTATTGCATGCTTTTAAACATTTCTTTTAGCTAAAAGATGCTACACACTGCCAAATGATTGCTTGATCATATAAAGGGAAAATTAAAAACCAGAAAAGAGGGTAGAGTCTTACTCTGGCTGGAGAATTATGCAGGACCGTGTTTGGTTTTGCTGATGAATCAGAAATTAAGAGGTAAAACAGCCCCATGACCCCTGTATGTCTCCGTGCAGTGCTATAATTAGACACGAGAGTCAGCATCTCCCCAGCAGAAATCTTGACGGAGCCAGGCGAAGGGTAGCAGGTAGACATGCCCACAATGTAACCAGCCTCGTTTCCAGGTTCGTCTCCAGTCCCGTAAGTTGGATTGGATGAGCATATCACTCTTCCCCCCTGAAACAGTTCACCAGAAAATTACCATTGAAAAAGATGACAGCGTCCAGTAATTTTTTTGTTAAGAAGTTGTCTAGGGACAGTTTGCGAAAAAAAATTCATCCAGAATGAAGCTATATTAATAATTTTTTATTAAAATATCCACCCGAAAAACCTTCTCAACGGGTCATGCACAAAAAATCTCTGTCATTGGGGTGTTATTTCCTCAATCTCACTGTGAAGGAATTAACTTACCCTAAAAACAAATGTAATTCAATGCATTTAATTTGTATATCTAATATCTTTAGAACATATAACAAGAAGCATGGGGTGACATTTGTAGTAAGAGTAGCATGAAGTAGAGGTACATTATGTTCATCATAAAACTAAATGAGTTTGGCTTTTCACACACTGAAGTAATAATATTCCCCCAAAGACTAATAAATGCCGAACTTAAATGTCAATTTAAGTAGTCATTAATGGAAATCAAAGATTTTGAACACATAAGCAAGTAAGCAACCAATGAGGAAGTAGATCAAAAACCAACTCTCCGCTTCATCTTTCGATTCCCAACTGACGGCATACAGAAATAGATTCCTAGGTGGAGAATAATACTTTTCTTATGACAAGAGAAAATAGCTTTCACAATTAGCTTTTTATGATGCCATTCTAGAGAGCCAGCTATAAGGCACAAAATACTTGGGGAGTGTTTGCAAACACTTCTGTTTGGAGGAAGTGATTTATTGCCGCGGAAGCGGCAAGTAATAGAGAATCAAAAGTTGATCGTGTTTGCAAATACAAGCTGAAAATTGATTAAGTTAAAGAGAGTGGTGGATAAGTTGTAAAAGTGTTTTATTTGTGTGCAAAAGTCAAACCAGAAGGAGAATCGGACATCTAAAGCACCCCTCCGCTACTTTTCAATTATGATTAAATGAAGCCGAATCACAAGCAGAAGCTGGCATTTGCAAACACTAAAATGTGATTTTTCCTAGCTAAAAGCTGAGAATCACTTTTTTTTAGTGTTTGCAAACACTCCCTTAATATATCTATCATTGGAGAATACAAACTCCACTAAACTTCTCCTCTAGATACGTCTGTACCTCAACCCAACCTCACACTCATGCAGCGCACCGATATAATTTTGGGTATGTCCACACACACACACACACACCGGAGGACCCTATAATAGTGCTAATTCAGTTATTACTGAACAATTCTATGTGATTGAAAATTTCAAATCACAAATATCAGCTGCTGTTGTCATAATAGTAATACTCGTCAAGGCACAAACAATAGCTTCTACATACTGCTTGAGATTCGAGGCTATAATGTTGAAGAAGAGTATACTGAATTCAATAACATTTTCAGGATCACTCCATACCGAGCATTGATAAGTATGTTTTATACGCATAAAGTAGTGTGGAAAGAGTATCCAGTCATTGTAGAAAAGAAAAAAGGAAACTCGTGAGAATCAAAGATGGTTTACAACTAGTTTAGCAGAGAAAACTGTATAAAACGTAAAGATACCTCCCCATAAAGAGTTGTGCCAATTCCTCCTGCATGCTGGTGTCCAACCCCATATATAACATCACCACCAGCTGGTAAACTAACAGTTAGGGTTTTGGTATCTGTGCAATAATCCTTGGCCACACCAGTAAGACATGATTCAACGTCATACTCAATCTATATCAGAACAATTCAACCGAGTTATGAGGCAGATACGTTTAAGAAAAAAGAAAAAAAAAATGGAAAGATAGAATCACATAACATTTTGACACTAAATCAGTAGTATTATCCATTATCTGTAATAAAGGGACCATTACAAAAAACAACAACAGATGTTTGGGCTGATTACAAAAAACCCCTGAGTTTTTTGAAAATTGCAAAAATCACCTGAAGGTTTGATTCCGTCTTATATTTTCCCCTTCATAAGCAAAACATATTTCAAGAACCCCCATGACATTTATAAAAATATTACAGTTAACCCCTTAAATTTAAGACATAATCAAACATGAGGGATTTTTTTAATTTTGAAACATCTACGGGTTTTTTCATAATTAGTCCAAATCTCAGGGGTGTTTTTGTAATTATCCCTATAAATCTCTCTCAAATTAAATACTATCACATTCTCACCTTAACCTTTTTTACATTCATAAAAATCTTTTATCATTTAAACGACCAGTTTCAAACTAAACCAATAAATTTATTTTGCAACGCAGAACTTGCGTTTTAAAATCATACCAGGCAACGATGACTATCGCCGAGCCCTCTGGACTCATCCGCCTTCGTCCATATGTCAGTGACATCAAGTATATAGATTTTAACAGGCAAGATTGAGGCATCCCAGTCAACATACTTTACTGTATACCTCAAGTAGAGACTTCTCTTCACACCCTGAAATCCTTCCTTCACCCTGCACCTCGCCTCATCATAACAGCATCTCAAGCCACCTTCATAGTTTGGCGGCAATAAATGGCCAGTCACATTGTACAAATCACACGTGCACTCGGTGCATCCCAACTTGTCTTCAGCACCCCGAGTATCAATCGCATGCACATTAAGCAGCCATAGCTCCTCGTATCCATCTGGCGGATCGGATGGATTACCGACTTCAATGCCATAAGGATCCGGCACGTCAGTGGCCGTTCTTCGGGTCTCAGATCCAAGCCCAAAATACTGACCAAGACCATGGTCACACAATCCACTATTCTTTATGATTATATGATCGGATTGGAGAAATGCCATATCACCATGGTGGTTCGGAATATCTACACCTTTTCGCTGATAGTATCTTACGACAACCCAATGGTGGAGATAAGTTTCGTGAAGGGGGATTGGATTCCCTTTCTTGTCAATCACTTCGGCATTGAAGCTCTTGATGGCAATATGACCTTTGGGAAAATCAATGTTGTAGTAGAATTTGTTCGAAACTGATCCGGGCTCTAATACAAATTTAGGTGAGAGAAACACATCCGTTTTCAAACCATTTTCACTTGTTAGATGAGCTTGTGAACTTTGAAATACATATAACAAAAGGAGGATTGCTGCGTAAAGAAGCAGGCGTTCTGAACCACGGACCATATTTTCCCTCAATTGGTGTTTTTTACATCTGCTCAAACCATTATTGCAAAACAAAAAATAAATTATACGGGTTATACAAAGTTTGTCATGCACATACTCTGTCTATGTAAAGCATGGAATACATCCAATCACCCCTTTCAACTAATTAACATGGAAATTGTATTTTTGACATTGAACGAGATAAAAAATTCTCACTATTTCTTAGTTTCATGGACCGAATTCAATTGAATGACATAACATACTTCAGACAATCTCTTAGAGCCGTAAATGCCATATATTCAATTACCACTTTATTTATCAAACTCAATTGACAAAATTTTTCTTCTTCTTTCCATTTATCGATATTTTCTTTGGGGATAAGGTGAAAACCAACTAGTTCATATCAAAATTCCATGACCCAACCAAAGAACATCAGCATGACCTTCCAAGTATTGGAAAACCGAAAAACCATAATTGCAAGAAAACAATTCAAAGCACTGAATTTAGATAGAAGCTGTACAATCAAGAAAACAGATATTTAAATAAGATACAGAAACAAACTGGAAACTACGTCTACCAACAAACAAAATCACTGTGCAAGTTTTGATCGCTCACAAAAACAAAAAGAAAAAGATAAAGAAAAAGAAAAATGAGGAGATTCCTAGAACTATTCAAACCGAAAAAAGATTCGCAAGCAGTACCCAATAAAAAAAGAAATTCTCCTTTTAGATAAAGAATCTTTTCCACAAAGATATACTCAATCCAAACAGTGAACCCTGAAATCGAATGACTGAGAATCTACGGAAAAGAGAGAAAGAAAAGCTTACCCAACCCAGTAAATTCAAAGGATAGTGTTGAAGGGCTGAAAGCAGAGACATGCAAGTCACCGGGTGTAGTGTAAACAGAAGCTTAGACTGAATATCTTCTAATTTTAACGCGGATGGGAACTTTGTTCCGTGTTTCACTACTGTTCTACTTGTTTTTTTAATTGTTGCTCTAACGGATGATCGCCACGTATTTTCGTAACCGTTATCGCTAAGAACTTACAAAGCTCCATATAATTTACCCCATCGGCTTCCGGATCTTCTACATTTTATATTGCGTGAATTTCTTGTATAAATTAAAAATAGTAATTTTTATACATATGACAAACCCGATTAATCGTTTTGATAGCACAAACTTCTAGCACTGAAGCGTAATGTTGATTCATGTGACAATCAATTGCGCATAAAATATGGGTTGAAACATTATATTAGAATATAAGACATCATCCAATGGACACGCTAGAATATTTTAACTCTAAACTATTATTGTAAATAGTAAACAACCAATGGGAGGAAACATTGTAAATATTGGATTTATAGATAATATTATTTTTTCTATTTTATGATATTGTAATGTAAATTATTATGGTCATACTCTTGTGGACATTAAATTTTTTGTACTATTTCACTCTTCGTGACGTGGGATGAAGATTAAAACTTCGTGCGACATGGTTAGTTATTCTTTTACGGAAATAGTGGGTCAAGAATAAAATGTTATGGCTTAAATATTATTTCTTTGAATTAATATTAATTTTACCCTACACTTTTACAATTTGGTGTAATTGCATCCAAATCCCTATGATATAGGACAGTAACGGTCCAGGCCGACATGTTTGTCAAATCTTTGTTTAGTTTTTTTTTGTATATGTTCGGGTTGAGCTTCATGTTTGACTTGATAAAATTATTTAATGTTCAAATATACTCATAAACATGTTCGTGAACGTAGTTGTATTTGAGTTCATTTTCATTTTGTGTTCGTGAACAATCAATAATTTGGTTCACAAACAATAAATAAACAAACAAAACTAATTTTGTTCGTGGATGGATAGAATAACATTATTTAAAAAAGAAGCATTTCAATTTTTAAATTAAGTAATTTAAATTAGATAATATTATTATACTATTAATTGAATCATAATCGAGCTATTAGTCGAGTCCTTAACAAGTTTGTTCATGAATATTAACACTCTGCGAGTATGTTCATGAATATTTATAAACGAACACTAAACGAACTTGTTCACGAGTGTACAATTGTTCAAGTTCGTTTCGTTTATTAAATGGGCTATAAAATTTGTCCATTTATGCTAATTTAACTAAATAAACGAACATAAGCGAATATTATACAAACTTGTTTACGAGTTGTTTATCGAACGCGCTATTCATTTACAGTCGTGCTATGATAAATGATAACTGTCAAAAGTTATAAATAAATAGGTTGATTGTATTTGATGTTATTCAATATATAGTAGCACTGAAGTAACTATTTTAACTTAAAAGTTAGAAAACATGAATACTCAGTTGAAGTAAAAATAAAAACTAAAAGGGATTTTGGACGTAGCCCGTGTGATTAAAGAGCGTGTTATCGAGTGACCAGACTCAATCCATTCCCTCCCTTCCCTCCTTCCTAGAACACCCCATTTTTCCATTTAAAGAAAAGAAAAAAAAGGACTTCCCAAAGCAATAAAAATGGAATTTGTTCACAAGCCAATTATTTGCAATAAAACAAGAAATTGGAGTGAGAAAGCGATAGATGATTTTTAGTGTTAACATATCACCTCCCAACAATTGTTGGAATAATCTTTTGTTCGTTCCCCCCTTTGTCCCACTTGCTTGTCAATTTATGCGATGATTTTATTCAAAACGGTTGGCAAAATTGCACACTTTGGTCCTCTGATTACGGTTCGCCCTACTTTTGAAATATATTTTTTATCGTTACCAAATTTTAAGAAAATGTGTATTTTTTTTAAATATATAAATGAGCAGTTTAGTGGAAGCGTTAACGAGAAAACTTTAAATTTTAAGAAATAATTATAGAGTTTTGTCAAAATTAAAAATCCATTCAAAATACTTTGAAATAAATTAAAAGACAGTGCACCACAAATATTCGAAATTGGAAACGAATTTAAAGTTCTTGAAATTGAAATAATTAAAAAGTAAAATATTCGGCCCCCACATTCGCAGCGCATCCATCCATATAATCTGAAAAGAGTTTGAATTTAGGGGGTGGTAATCACATACTCAGTAGGAATAAAGATTGTCCAAACTTTGAAAAGAATGATATTCTTCTGTGTATTATTCCAAGAGTTTACATCCATATATACAAAGTGTATTCTTGGCCAGCAAGAATAAGATCATCTATCTATGGAAAATAAATCACCTAACATATCATCCATTCTAGTACGTATATTTTACCAATATATACAATATATACACGTCCTAATACCCCCCCTCAAGTTGGAGCATGAAGGTCACGGATGCCCAACTTGCACAGAAAAAATTCAAACTGGCGTCGACCTAAAGCTTTGGTAAACACATCCGCTAGTTGTCCATGTGTCGAAACATGTGTAGGTCGAATTGTGCCATTAGTCACTTCATCACGAATGAAATGGCAGTCCACCTCGATATGTTTTGTGCGTTCGTGAAAAGCGGATTAGCCGCTATATGTTTTGGTGCTTCTTAAGTGTAACACCAAGAGTAAGAAGCAACTCTTTCAACCATTTTAATTCAGAAACAGTAGTAGCCATGGACCGATATTCTGCTTCAGCGGAAGAGCGTGATACAATATGTTGCTTTTTAGTTTTCCAGGAAATAGGCGAGTTGCCAAGAAGGATATACCAACCAGACAAAGAACGGCGAGTTAATGGGCAACTTGCCCAATCCGAATCACACCAAGCAGATAACTCCAAATTGCGATCAAGAAGATAACAAGATTCCTAGTCCTGGATTCTTTTTCAGATAGCGAACAACACGAAGTGCGGCAGCCCAATGTTCTTCACGTGGCTGTTGCATAAATTGAGCCAACACATGCACACTATAAGATAACTCAGGCCGCGTAACAGATAGGTAGATAAGACGACCAACCAAACGCCTATATTTTTCAGGATCTGACAAAAACGTTCCCTTCGCCATAGCTAAGGTCTGATTTTGTTCCATTGGTGTCGAGATTGGTTTAGCCCCAAGCAAACCCACTTCGGCTATAATATCTAATGCGTACTTTCTTTGACACAAATATATTCCTTGTGAGCTTCGAGCGACCTCAATACCCAAGAAATACTTCAATACGCCCAAGTCTTTCATGTGGAAGCATTGGCTCAAATATTCCTTAAACATGCAAATTGCTTTTGAATCATTGCTAGAGATGATAAGATCATCAACATAAACCAATACATTAACTTGTACGTGTCCTTGATGCAATGTAAAGAGAGAATAGTCTGAAGTAGATTGTTGGAAACCATAATTTTTCAAGGCACCAACCAACTTTGCAAACCAACATCTAGGAGCTTGCCTTAAACCGTACAAAGATTTCTTCAGTCGACAAACCATTCCCGGTTTATCCGAATTAAAACCTGGGGGCAATCGCATATACACCTCTTCATCCAAATCTCCATGGAGAAATGCATTGTGCACATCCATTTGATGAACTTCCCAGTTTTGCGCGGCGGCTACGGCTAAAAGAACTCGCACCGTTCCCATTTTCGCCACTGGTGCAAATGTTTCGTTATAATCAATTCCTTCGACTTGCCTATTTCCAAGGATTACTAATCGAGCCTTGTATCTTTCAACTGTTCCATCCGCCTTGTACTTTATCTTGTATACCCATTTGCAACCAATGGCTCTTTTGTTTGGAGGTAAAGGTTCCACAATCCAAGTGTTATTATTTTCCAAAGCCAATATTTCTTGCTTCATTGCTTCTCTCCATTTTTCATCTTTCATAGCGTCACCAAATGATGTGGGTTCAATTCTGCAGTAACAGCTCCCAAGAAAGCACGATGGTGGACAGAAAATTTATCACAATTCACATAATTAGCTATAGAATAAGGACTACCTGAGGAGTGCTTATGGTCGGGTGAGGAAGTAGTAGGGCTATTCTTCAATTTTTGCACAGTATGTAAAATGTGATCCCTCAATCGGACAGATTGCTTCTTATTTCTGCATCCACGTCCAAGTAACTCCAATTCGGATTCGATACCACTGGTTTCACATCTGGGTTCCGTTATTCCATCGGTATGCACCTCACTATCATCGCCATCTTCATTAACAATTGTTACCTCTTGATGTCGTAACTCATTTTCTTCCAACCCCTCTTCATTATTTAAATGTGTTGTTAAATTTTCTGTTATAGCTCTTCTGGGTAGTGACACCATATCCTCTTCTAATAAATTCTCAAAATTATTGTTTAGTCCCTCATTAGTTTCAATTTCACATAGATCACAAGGAAAGTTATGTTCGAAAAAAACAACATCTCTCGAGACAAAAATCTCTCCAGTCTCTATATCATACAAGCTCCACCCTTTCTTTCCAAAAGGATAACCAACAAAGATACATTTTCTACTTCGACTAGCGAATTTATCGCCTCCCCTTCTTTGGTTATGCGCATAAGCTAAGCAACCAAAAACCTTCAAATTTTTATACGAGGGAGCTTTTTCAAATAATAATTCATAAGGTGTTTTGCCTTTTAACAAAACCGACGGAGTTCGATTGATTAAATATGCAGCTGTTAGCACACATTCACCCCAAAATTCGATAGGCAATCTTGCTTGAAATTTTAGAGCCCTAGCAACATTTAGTATGTGACGATGTTTTCTTTCCACTCTACCATTTTGTTGAGGAGTTCCCACACACGAAGTTTGATGAATTATCCCACATTTCTTAAAATAATCCTTTAAACATATAAACTCCGTTCCATTATCACTTCGCACAACCTTCACAAATTTATTAAATTGTCTTTGGATCAAAGCTAAATAATTTTGCAAAGTTTGTGCTACTTCAGATTTATCCTTCAACAAATAAACCCACACACCTCGTGAAAAATCCTCGACAATAGTCAAGAAATAATAGGCACCACAAAAAGCAGGAGTTTTATAAGGTCCCCATAAGTCACAATGGATCATTTCAAAAATACTAACAGAATTATTATCACTCAATCCAAATTCATCACGATTTTGCTTTGCTTGAAAACAAATTTCACAGCCATCATTATTTTCTTTTCTATCCTTATCAACAAACGGCAACAATCGAATCACCTTGCTAGAAGGATGCCCCATCCTTTGATGCCAAATTTTCTCATTATCCTTCTTTTCTATCTTCAATGCTTTTCCCAACTCCAAACTCTTGAGATAGTATAGCCCATCTCGTTCCTCACCCGCTCCAATCAGCATCCTCGTATTGCGGTCCTGTACAAAGCAACATGTATCAGTAAACTTCACAGTACAATTTGATTCTTTTGTCAACTGAGATACTGATAACAAGTTGCACTCCAAATGAGGCACATATAGAACATTTTTTGTTTTCAATTGTTTATCCAATACTGCAGTTCCTTCTTTTTCAGCCAAAGTTATATTTCCATCAGGTAGTTTGATCGAGTACGTATGAACTTTTTGTACATTATTTAACAAATCAATACTACCTGTCATATGGTTTGATGCCCCTGTATCAATTATCCATTCTTTTGTCTTACCATTCAATCTCTCTGTGTTTGCTTTCTTTTGTGAATTTAATAAATTCATTAGGTGGCCCCATTGTTCATTATTGAGTCCATGCAATCCGCTTTTTTCGGCCCATGATGTTCTGATTTTGTAAATCATTTGATGTCGCGGCGTTGGCTCGAAATTGTCCTCTACCTCGCCCTTTTGCACTTGAGTTGCCTCCAAATTTTTCTCCTTGTCCTCGTCCTGATCCGTGTTTGTTCCCTCTTGGTCGATCTCCCCACCAATCGGGATAACCGATCAATTCGAAACACCCTTCTATGGAGTGCCCAGTTCGTTTGCAATAAGCACACACCTCCTCCTTCTTTTCCTTGTTTTCTGTCTTGCCCTCGAGTTTGCATCGCAAATGCAATGGCCTCACTTCGTTGTTCTTTCTCGGGTTATATTGCGCACACATTCCTCTTGGACAATTATTGCATAGGCTCGATTCAAAGTTGGAAGCGGATCAGTGCTCAAAATATGAGAGCGCACCGTCCCGTAGATCGAGTCATCCAGACCCATTAAAAACTGATGCAGTCTCTCCTCCTCGCGCCTTTTATTTAGTTCGATTCCTATGTCACAGGTGCATCCTCGACATCGGCACGTTGGAATCTGCTCATAATTTCCCAAATCTTCCCAAATCGATGTCAATCGACCATAATAATCTACGATCTTCATGCCTTTTTGCTTACATTCGGATAACTCGTTTTAAGTTGATGAATCCGAGGTCCATTGCTACGTAAAAACGCTCCTTGATATCGCCCCAAAGATTTTGTGCAATCTCCACATAGGATATGGTTGATCGCGATTGGCTCGATGGTGTTTAAAATCCATGACACCAACATCGAGTTGATCGGCCCACGATCTTCCAATTGATTGAATCTTTCAAGGTCTGTTTCTTTGTCCCATCAATAAAGCCGAACTTCTTCTTCGCCCGCAATGCGATTCGATTGCCTTTGCCCATTCATCGTAGTTTTCTCCTTTCAATGGACTTGAGTAATAACGATTCGGGATTATCATCGCCGAGAGATAGTAGGGAGATATCATCATCTTTCCCGTTCCATCTCTTTCTTCTACTTTTTTTTCATCGTTTCCAGTCATGGCTCTGGTACCATGAAAAGAATGATATTCTTCTGTGTATTATTCCAAGAGTTTACATCCATATATACAAAGTGTATTCTTGGCCAGCAAGAATAAGATCATCTATCTATGGAAAATAAATCACCTAACATATCATCCATTCTAGTACGTATATTTTACCAATATATACAATATATACACGTCCTAATAAACTTTTATGATTTAGAAGTTCTCATGGACTTATCACTTGATTTTATTAAATTAATTATTTGATTATTGAATTACTTGTTAAATTGAATCATTAACATACAGAATATACATAATGCTTTTAATTTTTTTTTATTTTTTTTGTCATTTTTTGGTGGGCCACGCCTAGCTTGCGACCCACGCTGGGTTGGGTTGGGCCAGGATATTCCTAGCCTGCCAAGATGGTGGCCCACCCCTCCCCGTCCTACCAAATGGCGAGGTTTTTCGGCCCGTTGTACTACCCATCCCGCTAGCCCGTTTTGACATCTCTACTTAGAATCTATGTATATCAGTATATGTATAGAAAAGAAAAATATAAATCTAAATTAAAAATTAAAAGAAGTTTAGGCCTTGTTTATTTATGTTTCCAAGAGCCTGTTTCCATTTTCCAATTATTCATAAAAGTGAAATCATGTTTGTCCATAAAATTACCAATAGAAATCATCATTTTCATTTTCTATTTTTCACATAAAACAACATCTCAAAGATATAATTTCTATTCTCAAACATATACACTACCCTACATCACTTATCAATCACTATTCTTATATTTTAACTCAATTATATATGTGGGACCCACCACTATCAACTCAATCTACTTAAAATATTATTATTTTTAAATTATATCTATCTAATGTGACCCACCACCTACAATCTTACAAATATAATATTATATATTCAAATTAAAATATTGAAAGTGGACCTCACCTCTACCAACTTTGGCAAAAACTCATATGGGACCGTCTTACGGGTCTTAATCCGTAAGACGGATCCTAATGACCCGAGGACCTGGTCCCCGCGGATCCTGTTGACCAGGTCCGCGGGTCAATGCTACCTGGTGGATTTTTTTTGTTTATGTTTTTCTGTTTTTCTTCCCCTGTTAAAAGTAACAGTTTTCTGAGAAAAAGTATCGGTTATTTTAGATAAAGTATCATATTTTTTAATATAGCCACAGATTATGATTACATTACATTGAGAGAAAAATAAATATATTAGAGTTAAAATAACACCTTTATGAGTAAAAGTATATATTTTTTGAGACAAAATATCATGTTTTAAAAGTAAAAAATATCTGTTTTATAAATAAAGTATTATATTTTTTAATAATAAATACAAAGAAAGATGAATAATAAATATGATAGAGTTAAAGTAATACTTTTATAAGTAAAAGTATTTGTTTTTTGAGATAAAATAACATATTTTTTAATATAGTCACAAATTATGAATATATTACAATATATATATATATATATATAGGGATGGGATCTCATGTGGCGACCTCTTACCATGTGGCGGTGTGGAGATCTCATCCCTACATCCTAAAACAATCAATGGTCTAGATTGGTCTTGCAAAACACTATTTTTTAATTATTTTTAATTCGAAAAGGGCATTTCAGTAATCCACTAAAATCGCCTGATTTAATACCATAATGAACCACCTAAAATCAAGGGATCCTTTTGATTGCAATCTTACCATAACAGAATACTCTTTAATTTGGCAACCAAAAAGAAACGTTTCCCTGTCATCTTCTCCATTGTTCATCCATTTAATTCTTCAAAGAAAAATAACGAGTTTGACGTCAAAAAATACAAAAAAAAAGCTACGATGGGAAAAAAGATCACAAAAACCTTGAAAAATGGGCGATGAGATCGACGATGGACAACATGAAGAATATTTGGCGGACAAACATAATGAGAACTGTGTTTCAGGCGCTTTTTTCCCTGGTATGTGTGTTTTTTTCGGAAAATCGCGCAATATCCTTATTCATCCTGTTGGTGTTTTTGTTACGGAACGTGGAATCATAATTGATGTTTATGTTAATGTAAAGATATATACAGAAGCGTATACATTATACATTAGGTTGGTATACACTTATATTCAGTATTGTGTACATGTAAGCATGCATTATATGTTGCGGGTCTGGTCAGTAATTTCAATGTTTTATGTGAAATTGTTGTATACAAGTAGTGCAATATATGTGATCAAAGCAATTTTTCGTGTATAGACATGTATATTATTGTGTTAATTTAAAATGTGATATTATGTGTTAGAATGTTTATTTGAAGCGATACATTCAAACGTATAGTTGTATACGATGATTCGACAAACTTGTGTATTTGCAACATATTATGGTGTATATATGCGAATACTTTGGTGATTTAGATCAATGTGAACAACAATGGAGTTCAAATAGTTCAATAATAGTATGCCAACGTTTCATTTTGGTATATATTTGCCCGAAAATTGGTGACATGATTGTAACACTTTCACTTATTTTTTGTGTACATGTGTGTACGGATAGTAGTGATGAAAACAATCCAAAGACGTCGAAATACGAGAGCGTCGGTAATATCACCCGGAAACACCAAATATTGATTAAGTTGAACAGATAAAATACCGCGGGTGGGCATGCATTTTGGGAGTTTGGACAAGGGTGTGGAGTTTTATAGGGAGTATGGTAAACAATGCGACTTTGACATACGAATAAGCACGTCAAGGAAATTTAGGAACAAAGAGATCCGTCGCCAATATATTGTTTGTAACATGAAAGGTCACAAACAAACACGTGGTAGGTGTCGAAGCAAGCAATTCACACACCAAACGATTTAACAAGAGTGTCGAACGTTGTGGATGCAACGCCCATCGCATACTAGAATACACGATTTAACGATGCATATGCTATAAAAAATTTCAAGAGCGCCACACACATTCATTCAATTTAATCTTGCGGACATTTTCTTAAGGTGAATCGAATTTGAATTTTGGGCACAAACAATTCATCTTCAATTGTTCAAGGCCAACAACAGAGAAATGGTTGGTGGTTTTTCTCAAGCGGGGCATTGCCAATCGGTTTCAAGAATTTCAAGAGAGATTTAAAGGCATACATACGAGGTGAAAAAACTGATTAATAATAGACCGATACTTGAAAAAAATGAGACATGTCCAGGAATGGCCTTGATTATGCCGTTGGCGAACAAGACCAATTAACAAGACTTTTTTCCGGGCGGACCCTATTTCAAAGTGAGAAATTACACAATGTTCGGGACGTTGTATCATTCGATGCTACTTACAACACAAACAGATTAGCTTTTTTGGTATGCATTTGGCATGTATGGACAAATGTATTCTTATAATAAGGAAAGAAATAGTACTATTGTGGTATAAATATATAAATATGTATGTGTTCAAATAGAGTAGTAATTGTGAATTTTTTAATTAACTTTCTCGCTTAAACCTGTTTGAAGGAATGTACTCGCATTTAATGATTGTAGTATACACATAAAATACTTTTGGTAGTTATTGATGCATTACATGGTGTACATTTAATGCAATAATGATGTATCTACAAAAACATTATGGAACAGTACAAAATGATGTTTGCGCCATTTGGCATTGACAACCATCATGGTGTGTAACATTTGGTTGTGGATTGCTATTGAAGGAGGATGAGGAATCATATGTGTGGTTATTCGGACAATTTTTGGATACCATGGGCAAGGAATCGATTACATTGTGACCGATCGGGATCCGGTGATGAAGAATCAAGCTTTGTAGTTTTTAAGACCGCAAGACACCGCTTATGCATGTGGCACATAATGGAAAAAGTTTTCACAAAAGTGGGGCACGCATTGTTCAAGAATGAGGATTTCTTGCGTCGCCTTAACGCAGCGGTTTGGGATGAAAAATATGAACCCGATGAGTTTGAAAATTTATGGCATTCTGTTATGAAAGATTTGAACTAGAAAATCATATGTGGTTTACTAAAATGTTTGAAATCCGAGATAGCCGGATCCCCGCTATTTTCGGGATGTTCCCATGGGAGGTTTGATGCGTACTACATCACGGTCCGAGAGTACAAACAGTTGGTTTGGCGGTTTTATGAATCCACAAGTAAATTTGGTCGAGTTCTTCATGCACTTTGATAGCGCAATGGAGTCGCAACGACACGCCGTACACAAACTAAACAACGACAAAGTGACACTCTTGTTCCTCATCGCCAAACACCATTGGGGATTGAGAAATATGCTTCAACGTTGTACACGCCCGTTTTCAAGAAAATAAGCCTGGAGATTGCAAATGTGTGTTACAAATGTTAAGTGCACATGGTGGCCGGTGGATGGTAGTACATGTTCCTACTCAATAAAGGACGAATTTGATGATGAATTCAAAGTACATTATTTGCAAGGAAGAGACAGTTGCAATGTGAACTTGCAAAATATTTGAAATGCACGGTATTTTATGTCAACACATTTTCGTTGTATTCAAGGACCTCAATCATATTCCAGGAAATACGTGCCTAATCGATGGATGAGGCTATCATCCATACATCCGTCAACAACAAGCGCCAATCAGACGAATTCAACGCGGCCAAGAAGCAGCCACAACCCTAAATGAATTGTGGTCCACCTTCCACAATCGCATATGACTCGCAAACGGTAAAGTGGAAAAATTGGCCGACTTAGCACGCTTATTGTCGAACATAAAAAAGTTAGGCCACGAAAAAGACGGACGGCTTGACGGGGCATTGAAGAACTATTTGAGAATTATTGCGGCTCTACTTCTCAATTGAGATCTCAAGATTGCCACCGCAACAAGCTCGTAAGTAAAAAGGCAGCTGGTAGCCGGATTAAAAGCAGGCTACAAAGCCAAAGGGAGAAGGCAACTCGTGCAAGCACGAAACTGAAAAGGAAGTGTGGCACATGTGGAAAAATTGCATCTCACAATAGCCGAACATGTCCCGATCAACCTACATAATTCAACTACACTTTCTCATTTCCAAATTTCGCCCAAGAATAACGCGGTTGTCGAATGTTGGTTTTTGTTAAATTTAACATCATTTATATTATAATTGAATGTCATTTGCATTATAATCGAATGCCATTTTTATTGTAATCTTACATCGTTTTTTAGTCATTTCGACTACACTTTCTCGTCATTTCCAAATTTCGCCCAAATCACAAAAATTGTCGAATGTTGGTTTTTGTTAAATTAAACACCATTTATATTATAAGAATGTCATTTGCATTATAATGAATGCCATTTGTATTGTAATCTTACATCGTTTTTAGTCATTTCGACTATTACTTAAACAAAATTCCGTGTAATCGAACACAAACCGCTTAGGATGACTTCGAATGAGTAAAAATAATTGTAGTACTTCAACAAAAAATCGAAAAAATATAGTGAATTTGGGGATTATTGTGGTGTATATATATCAATACTTTGGTGGTTTATACTCAGTATATAATGATGTTTGAATAATTATATTTTAGTATCTTCATCTATTATTTTTGGTATACATTTGCTGTCATTTCGTGATTAGTGTAACATTCAGTAATACATTTCTTACATGAAGTTCCAAAAAATAAAAAGCAATACTAGTACCTGAACACAAACTGCTTAGGTATTGTGCATACACGTGATTCGTTAAAAACATCTTCAAAAACTGAAAAAACCAAAGGTTTTGCATATGAACGTGCATATACCAAAGCAAGAAGGAGCATATTATGCATATTGACGAAATGTGCACTTTTTACACACTAACAATACGCATAACACACGGAAACATGTTTGCTTGAATATTGTTCATAAATAAGTAACACATAATGTTGATAGAAATGCACAGGGTGAAAAAAAGGTTCTACTCAAGTAATAAATAAAGTGTACTTAGAAGCTCCGCCTAAATGAACTCCTCAATCGATAAACCAACTACTTTCCCCTAACAAACTTTTGGCCAAACCAAGCACCTTGTTCTTCTCTTAGTTCAAGTCATGCATTAGGATTTCGTGGGCAAGATAACGTCCTCAAACGCAAACTCCGAGGCGTCGGCCTTGTCAAATCCACGCTTCTATTTCTTCAATGGTCCCCCCATGTAGGTCTCCATGTGACGCATGGCATAGATTGGCCGATTGTGTTTTACGCCACCCTCCACGCCATGGCGAGTCTTATTGGGCGACATTTTTCAACATTGACAATGATCGGGTGGCACCCCATCGTTAGTCCAAGTGGCTACGATAATCTAGAGGGGGGGTGAATAGATTATCTAGGTTTTTCAGATTTTGCCCTCTTTTTCGAATAATCAACCAAAGACGAGAATGTAAATGCGGAAATAAAACAACACTCGTCGATTTAAAGAGGTTCAACCCACCTAGGGCCTAATCCTCTACCACCCCAAGATTCCGGGATGGATTTCAAAAAGAAAGAAAAGATTTTATTAATTTACCAAAAATTAATACAACACCTTGAGGATTACCACAACCCTCCTTCACCACTTTGAGGATTACCACAATCCTCTTACACCACCTTGAGGATTACCACAACCCTCTTACAACACCTTGAGGATTACCACAACCCTCTTACAACACCTTTGAAGATTACCACAACCTTCAAACACCTATCACCTAGATCACCCAAGTGTATTCTTACCACAAGAATACTCACAAGGATGTCTTGTGTTGAATGATGACCAAAATCAAGATTACAACTCAATAATGATTGATACAATATGAGTACAAGTGTAATCAAGAATTGAGAGCCTAGACCTCAAATTTGTGCAAGTGAAAGTGCTTAGGCTAATACAACAAGATATATGAAAGTGTTTGCTTTGTATGCTCTTTGCTTGTATATTGTGTTGTGTCTTGTTGCTTGAATGAAGCCTCTATTTATAGGAGAGGTCTTGGCTTTGATTTCCAGACATTGGCTCCTCCTTGGGGAGTGATTTGCTGCAAAAGAAACCATTTAAAATCATCAATATAGCTGTTAGAAATCAATCCCACAAAATATCTCAAAAACGCAACGGATAGTTTTTGTCAAACATGGGGTTCGACCGGTCGCGCAGAGATAAGATTGAAATTGAATTCGCGAATTTTTACGTGGGGACCGGTCGAAGGGGGTGCGATGTCGCCACCGTGACCGGTTGCCCTTGACGTTTTTATTTAAACAGAGAAGTCGGAACAAAATCCAACTTGCGGTGCAGGTCGCTCACGGTCGACCGGCCGACCACACCGCCGCCCACCTGGTCGACCGGTCGCCTCGCCTCTTTTTTTTTCTTACGCCCCATTTTTCTGTTTCAAAACTCAACTCAGTACGGGTTGCCCTATTGGTCGAGTTCGAAACAAAAGTGTTGTCCAATTTTAAATCGAAAATAAACTTCAAGAAATACTCCAAAAAATAGTAAAAACATTTTAGATCGATTGGAAGTGTTAGGACAACATTTAGGGACATTGTTTTGGTATAAAAACTCTTTAGAACAAAATCATCAAAATCATGATAAAAACATTTATCTAACAAACTCCCCCTTTTGATGATTACAAACCAAAACAATTTTCAAGAGGACGATTTCGAAAAGCAAAATAATTTTCCGGTTTAAGAGTAAACTATCCGCTTAAAAACATTTTACAAACGCTCCCCTATCAACAAGCACATTAAGAAGAATTATTGCATAAGCTAGAAGCACAAGCTTTTACAAAAATAAACAATAACTTCATGAGCTTAGAAGCTCCCCTCGTCACAAATACTTAATGTCCATGCAAACAAGTCCATAAAGTCCATAAAACAACCATTGGACTAAGTTTTCTTCACAACTTATGGCCTTAAAAAGCCATAGCTTGTAGCTTCTATTATGAGCTTTTATTGGCTTCTTTGAGCTAACGAGCCAATTTCTGCTTTCTCCCCTTTGGAATCATCAAAAAGAATGTTAGGATGATAGAAACATCATAGATATATCAAAGTGCGCCAAAGAGACGATTTATCAACCATTGAGCAATTTTAGGCTTAAAAACCAAGGAAAATGGGAGAAATGCATCATGAAGAGTTCATACGCCGTTTTATTTCCCAAAACATGATCTCAAAGAGTATAGAAGACTTTTGGAAGCGAGAGAATCATGTAGAAGTTGAAATTTTCATTGAAACATTTCATCGAACACATTGTGGGCGTGAAAAATAAAAAGAGTTGTATATAGCCCTTGTAAATGATCCAAGCCAAAAATTTCATCACCAAATCATACCAATTATCATACAAAAAAGATAACAACTAAGCTCATCATGATCATAAAATAATTTCATCAAGTAATATACAAGAAAGGCCATAAACTCAAGGTTCAACCCAATTGAGCAAAGTAAGGAAAAATCTTACCATTTAATCGGAAAGGATGAGCAATGATGATGATAAACATGCTATATACGGTCCAAGATATAAATGGAATGCATAAAAATCAATTTTGAGTGACAATAGTGTGCATTTGGCAAAGGGGACGAAAAATGGCCAAAATGAGTGAAAAAGACTAATGCTCAAGACATGAACGATTTTAAACCAAAAATGGCTTAGGCGACCGGTCGTGGTTGAGGGCGACGGTCGACGTTGAGGGCGACCGGTTGCCCTCAACCTCTTCAGCCCACTTTTGCAAATTTTCCAAAATCCGAATTTTCAACCGAAAATCCGATTTTTCTATTAAGTTTTAAAAACGTGCAAAATACAAACGTGAATTTCATTCAATATGCATTATGCCTAACCGAGCTCAGACGACGCAAAAGTCTCGGAAGTTAGCGGTTTTGTGAAAATATCCGCTAATTGATCTTGAGATGGAACAAAAGATATCTCAATTTTTCGTTTTGAGACACAATCCCTTAGAAAATGATGTCGAATCTCAATATGTTTAGTACGGTTATGATGAACCGGGTTTTGAGCAATGTTTATAGCGGATACATTATCACAAAAGATAGGAACGTTTTCAAAAGAGCATTTGTAATCCGCTAAGGTTTGTTTCATCCAAAGAAGTTGAGTACAACAAAATGCGGCGGAAATATATTATCGGGCCGTTGAAAGAGAAACACAGTTTTTTCTTTGAAAACCAAGAAACCAGGCAATCGCCTAAAAATTGACATGATCCGGAAGTACTTTTCCGATCATCAATATTTCCCGCATAGTCCGAATCACTATAACCTTTAAGAGAGAAATTTTCATTCTTTGGATAAAATAAGCCATATTGAATGGTGCCTTTCAAATATCGAAAAATCCTTTTAACGGCACTCATATGAGATTCTTTGGGATTGCTTTGAAAACGAGCACATAGGCATACGGCATGAAGAATGTCCGGTCTACTAGCGGTTAAATAAAGTAAACTACCAATCATACCTCGATACTTGGATTCATCAACCGACTTGCCTTTTTCATCTTTGTCAATTTTGACATTGGTTGCCATAGAGTCGAGACGGTTCTTCCTTCTTCAATGCCGAACTTCTTCAAAAGTTCTTTTGTATACTTTGATTGCGAAATATAAATACCTTCTTGGCATTGCTTAATTTGAAGTCCAAGGAAGAAGTTTAGCTCCCCCATCATACTCATCTCGAATTCACCTTGCATTAACTTGGAGAATTTCTTGCACAAAGATTCATTAGTAGCACCAAATATAATATCATCAACATAAATTTGCACAAGTAAACAATCTTGCCCTTTTTCAAAACAAAAAGAGTGTAGTATCAACTTTACCTCTTGTAAAACCATTTTGCAAAAGAAAAGAGCTAAGTCTATCATACCATGCACGGGGTGCTTGTTTTAAACCATACAAAGCCTTTTTAAGTTTATAAACATCATTAGGCCTAGAAAAATTTTCAAACCCGGAGGTTGTTTTACATAGACTTCTTCTTGAATAATACCATTTAAGAAAGCGGATTTAACATCCATTTGGTAAAGTTTGAAATTTTTGAAACAAGAATAGGCAAGTAAAATACGAATAGCTTCTAAACGTGCTACGGGTGCAAAAGTTTCATCATAGTCAATACCTTCTTCTTGACAATACCCTTGAGCTACTAACCTTGCCTTATTTCGAACAATGTTGCCTTGATCATCAAGTTTGTTCCGAATACCCATTTTGTACCAATGATTGTTTGAGATGGAGGACAAGGTACTAATTCCCATACATCATTTCTTTCAAATTGATTCAACTCCTCTTGCATTTCCAAAACCAATCTTCATCCTCAATAGCTTCCTTAGCATTTTTAGGCTCTTTTTGAGATATAAGAGCTTTCTCGGCAAAATTCCTTCGAGTCATTACTTTATCAAGGGGATCACCAATAATAAGATCTTTTGGGTGATCTCCTTAAATTTCAATGCTACGGGAAGATTCAAGTATCACCCCTATCTTCTTGAGGAACATTTGAACTTGAAGGTTGATCATTATGAGCATCACTTTGAACAATAGGTTCAACAATATCCTCTTCATCACTATCGTCATTCGGTATTCTTTCAACACCCGAGGCTTCATTAAATTTGACATGAATGGATTCTTCAACAACCATGCTAGTCTTGTTGTAAACCCGATATGCTTTGCTCTTGGTTGAATACCCCATAAATATACCTTCTTCGGCCTTAGGATCAAGTTTGTCCAATTGATCCTTAGTATTCAAAATAAAGCACTTACATCCAAATATTTTGAAATAACTAATATTTGGAGTTCTTCCTTTCCAAAGCTCATATGGAGTTTTATTCATATTAGACGAATATAAACTCGGTTAATGACATAGCAAGCGGTACTTACGCTTTCGGCCCAAAAATACTTTGGAAGTGAAAATTCATTGAGCATGGATCGACTCATTTCTTGTAATGTTCGATTTTTCCGTTCGGCTACTCCATTTTGTTGAGGTGTCCTTGGAGCCGAGAAATTATGAGCATATCCTTTGGTTTCACAAAATACTCTAAATTCACCGTCAAATTCTCCACCTCGATCGCTTGAATAGACTTGATAGTATCTTCTTTTTCATTCTCAATAAGTCTACACAACTTAACAAACTCATTAACGGCATCGTTTTTATTTGTAAGAAAAAGAGCCCAAGTATATCTCGAAAAATCATCGACTATAACAAAAGTGTAATGTTTTCCACTTAGACTAGCAGTACCAATATCCCCATACAAATCAAGGTGAAGCAATTGTAGGGGTTTGGTAGTGGAAATTTCATTTTGGGTTTAAAACTACTCTTAACTAATTTGTTCTTTTGACAAGTGTCACATAAGCCAAGATTTTCAAAATTCAATTTGGGTAGTCCTTTTACATGTTGGTTTTTGTAAATATTTTTCAAATTCTTGTATCCAACATGTCCGAGTCGCCTATGCCATAAACTTGTTAAATCATTATTGGCGACAAGACAAGAAACATTTTGACTAACCAAATCACTAGTACAAATTTTGTAAAGATTGCCTTTTCTATTTGCTTCACAAATAATATTACCATTTTTAAGAATAAGGCATTTTTCTTTATTAAAAGAAACATCATAATTTGAATCACAAAGTTGGCTAACACTTATCAAATTAAACTTAAGCCCTTCTACTAAAAGAACATTACAAAAGAGAGAAAGAAGAGTTACCAATTTCTCCATTTCCAAGAATTTTTCCTTTGCCATTGCCGAACATGACCATACCCTCTTCTTGGAGCTTGATGTTGGTAAAAAGCTCTCTCCTCCCGGTCATATGGCGTGAACATCCGCTGTCCACGAGCCATTTCGAATCCTCCATGGTTGTTATAGCCCCTATTACCTACAAAATCATTTCTTTTAGGTACCCTATAATTTTGGGGTCCATGGGGTTAGTCTTGAGACCTTTGGGTCTCCAAACATGTCTTGAGCTATTTCTCAATTTGCAATTATTAGCATAATGTCCAACTTTGCCACAATAAAAACAAGTAGGAGTATTATAATTATTGGCACGTACAAAAGCGGACCTTGGTTATTTTTCTTAAAAACACTTTGAAATGGCTTATAACCAAGTCCCGATTTGGAATGCTCACCTCTTTGTGCATCTAAAATTTTTGTGACTTTATCCGTACTTATGTTGAAACGATGCACGTCATTTTTCAAACATTCAATATCTTTTGTGAGCGATTCCTTTTCGGTTTCAAGAGAATGAATTCTAGTAAGAGTAAGAGCATGAGCTTTGTCTAAAGATTCATAAGAGGTAAATAATTTTTCCTTTTCAACCTTAATCTCCTTATGCTCCTTTTTCAAATTTTTGTATTTAACGATTAAATTTTGAAACTCAATTTGCAATTCATCAAAATCACATTGCAAGTCATCAACTATGGAGGAAGTAGAAGAATTTGAGTGTACCTCATTGTTTTCGCTGCCTATAGCCATGAGACCGTGTTCGGTTTCTCCTTCCTCATCGGTTGTTTCGAGTAGTTCATCCCATGTTTTGACTTCCGCATTTAGAGCCTCTTTTTTGTAAAAGGCTTCCTTTTCTTTTGCTCCTCTTCATCGAGCTTTGGGCAATCGGCAATGAAGTGCCCGGGTTTTCCGATTTAAAGCAAGCATTATCTCTTGGTTTTCTTGCTTTATTTTTATTCACAAATTTTGCAAATTTTCGAACAAGTGCGGCCGTCTCCTCATCATCATCATCATTATCATAGTATGCATTATTAGAAGAGGAAGCAAGACCTTTAGGAATATTTTGCATACCCGATTGATTGATGGTTGGTTTGGTATTTTTCCTCTCCTTGAGATAGACTTCATAGATGAGGAGGTTCCCGATGAGTCAAACTTGAGTGTCTCAAGATTTTGTGCTTCCGTGATTGCCGTCACCTTTTCGGACCATGAGCGGAAGAGCATTCAATACCTTAGTCACTTTGTCTTCTTCGGAGATGACTTTACCGAGGGCCACAAGAGGATTGACAATGTTGTCAAGCCTTTCCACCATCTTGGAGATGCTTTCACCATCATACATGTTAAAGTTTTCAAAGTCTTTAACAAGCATGGTCTTTCTAGCTTGCTTGACCTTCTTTGTCCCTTCATATATAGTCTCCAATTTTTCCCAAACCTCATGTGCCGACCTTATGCCTCGTATGCGATTGTAATTTCGGTGGCGGTAAGTGAGCAATGCAAAATATTTAAGGCCTTACCATTTAGAGAGAAAGCCTTCTTATCATTTTCATCGAACTCCTTGAAAGGTTTAGGAGTCGAGGTGCCATCCTCCATTTTTTTGTTGGTTGATCAACTCCTTCAATAACCACATTCCATATGTCAAATCCGCACCCTTGTAGAAAGCACTCCATACGGTCTTTCCAAAATGCGTAGTTGTTGGCGTCGAACAATGGTGGCTTGTTGGTGGAGGCGCGGTGGTGAGATAAGCGTCATTCGTAGCCATGGATCTTTCCTCTTTACTGAACGAGCTAGCCAAAGAGTTTGGCTCGATACCACTTGTTAGTCCAAGTGGCTACGATAATCTAGAGGGGGTGAATAGATTATCTAGGTTTTTCAGATTTTGCCCTCTTTTTCGAATAATCAACCAAAGACGAGAATGTAAATGCGGAAATAAAACAACACTCGCCGATTTAAAGAGGTTCAACCCACCTAGGGCCTAATCCTCTACCACCCCAAAGATCTCCGGGATGGATTTCAAAAAGAAAGAAAAGATTTTATTAATTTACCAAAAATTAATACAACACCTGAGGATTACCACAACCCTCCTTCACCACTTTGAGGATTACCACAATCCTCTTACACCACCTTGAGGATTACCACAACCCTCTTACAACACCTTGAGGATTACCACAACCCTCTTACAACACCTTTGAAGATTACCACAACCTTCAAACACCTATCACCTAGATCACCCAAAGTGTATTCTTACCACAAGAATACTCACAAGGATGTCTTGTGTTGAATGATGACCAAAATCAAGATTACAACTCAATAATGATTGATACAATATGAGTACAAGTGTAATCAAGAATTGAGAGCCTAGACCTCAAATTTGTGCAAGTGAAAGTGCTTAGGCTAATACAACAAGATATATGAAAGTGTTTGCTTTGTATGCTCTTTGCTTGTATATTGTGTTGTGTCTTGTTGCTTGAATGAAGCCTCTATTTATAGGAGAGGTCTTGGCTTTGATTTCCAGACATTGGCTCCTCCTTGGGGAGTGATTTGCTGCAAAAAGAAACCATTTAAAATCATCAATATAGCTTTAGAAATCAATCCCACAAAATAGGGAAAAGTCATTTCTGAAAAACGCAACGGATAGTTTCTTTGTCAAACATGGGGTTCGACCGTCGCGCGCAGAGATAAGATTGAAATTGAATTCTCGCGAATTTTTACACAGGGGACCGGTCGAAGGGGAAGTGCGACCGGTCGCGCTCACCGTGGACCGGTTGCCTTGACGTTTTTATTTAAACAGAGAAGTCTGGAACAAAATCCAACTTGGGTGCATGTCGCTCACCGGTCGACCGGCCGACCACACCGATCGCCCACCTGGTCGACCGGTCGCCCGCTTTTTTTTTTTCTTACGCCCCATTTTCTGTTTCAAAACTCAACTCAGTACGGGTTGCCCTATAGGGCGACCGGTCGAGCTGAAACAAAAGTGTTGTCCAATTTTAAATCGAAAATAAACTTCAAGAAATACTCCAAAAAATAGTAAAAACATTTTAGATCGATTGGAAGTGTTAGGACAACATTTAGGGACATTGTTTTGGTATAAAAACTCTTTAGAACAAAATCATCAAAATCATGATAAAAACATTTATCTAACACCCACGTGCTTGGAGGTATCTAGAAAACAACTCCAACTACAAGATGAAAAATGAAAAAAAAAAGAATTAAATCACCAAATCAATAAATCTTACCATCAACTAAGACAACCAAAATAAATAGCAAAAATGTTTCAATCATGTCCGTCGTATGTTATACTACTACTAATTGTATACCACACAAAACGTATGTGTACACCAATTCATATCTATGTTTTCATCAAAATAACATGCCAATTTAAAACATGTAAAAATTAAACTAACCATATATCAAGTAATTTCTATCTGTATACAAAGTTAATAGTATTCTATCACCATATATTATCCACGTGTAAGAACAAAAAATATACAGGAAAATTAAAAATGTAAATGTGTTTTACCAATTTCTTCGGCATCCTTGCGTCTTGCCGCAAAGCAGGTACCACCATCCAAGAGCTATCCAAAATGTGACAAGATTTTTCTTTATGTTGACGCAAATCACGATCAAGTGCCATCCGTTTATAATGGGGAAGAAGAACTAGGTAGCAGGAAAATGTATACTCGTTAAAATTTAGATAGGAACAATAAACACGACGTATATATTCTACAAAGGTTATACCATCTCAATGGCTCGCAGATTCATTTGGAGTTGGGTCCACAATCTCCGGTCAAAAGCTTCCGAAAATAACGCCCACCTCCTTTCTTCCGGCAATTCTTGTGCAAGAGACGCAATAGAGTATAATTGTATGTCGTTAAAAAATATTTTTAACAAATTCCACATAAAGACACGCACGACATCAATGCTTAAAAAATATTCGACATTCCATAATTTTCTCGTATGCCAAAATGTAATAAATTAGCTTCACATTAATAAAAATTGAATGGCAATGACTAGTCCCCACTAAACTCAATGTCAAATATTCAAGAACACATCTAGAATCATTATTCAAAACATCCCTCAGCTTAATTATGCGTGGTAATGTAAATAAATAAGCGTCATGGTGTTCAACACCACAATTAAAAAGATGGGTCATATCGTCACCAAATTGGCCGAAAAAAAAACCTCGGGGGAATTGGCATCCCTTGATTCCTCCATTTCGTTCAACATTTTGGCCCACACGTCAACGACGTTTCAAAATGTACTCCCAGTGCCTCGGGGTCTCCAAATCTTCTCTCGTCAAGACATTGTCTCCCATCCTAAATAAAACATCGGTTCGTGTACATTGAACGAAAAAAAAATAAACACAATTAATAATAACAAAAGATTATAGAGAAATCTTGTTGAAAACCACATATTAAAAGAAATGCTTAACTTGTAGCGCCAACGTTGTCAAAACCCACTTCGACACATCATTGTGGATCTTATTCATCTTTCGGGCGAAGTCGACCCGCCTCAAACGGAATGGAGAAGACAACTTGATTGTTTTACGCTGCTTCCTAGTGCTTTACGCGTTTGAGTAGTTGAAATGGGTTCCGCTTCGTCGCATATCCTTCCACCGGCTCCTCCCCCACGACATCGCCACCTGTGCCAACCCCAATCACATCCTCCCGCCTTCAACACCTTGCCCCACGCCAACATGCCGACAAAAACCCGTGAAAATAAAAAAAGAGTGTCAAATCTACCACACACATGTAACCAATACAAAATATGCCAAATTGTAACTATCCGAACATTTATCTTTCACTAATGTTATACCATTTTGCAAACAAGAAAATCATTGCGCCTGCAGACCGATGACTCCTCTCGGGTCGCTTTTTCGAGAGAATAAGTGTTGTGGTGGCGGTTTGTGGGTCGATTTTTCCAGAGAAGAAATGTTGTGGCGGCGGTTTGGGAGAAGTAATTTTGAGAGAGATGAACAAAGTGAAACGTGTGATAGTGGGGTTTGTGGGGGTGGACGAAATCTTTGAGAATATTGTGAGAAAAAAACGGGCAAAAAAGTGGGAGAATTATTTGGTGATTGAATCCCTAAAAATAGGAACAATGTTTGCGATTACCATTTTAAACGTTACACACAATTTGTAATTTGCCCTTAAATGGGGTTTCGATTTTATTAAAAAAAAATAGAAAAAAACCAGCCTTTGGATTAAACATGTTAGTGGTCAGATCTGCCCACACCAATGGCGAGCTGAGGAAATAATCAAAGGGCCGATTAAATTGGGGTGGGCCAAATAAAAATTACCAAAAAATCATATAAATAATTTATAAAAAAATTTCTAATTTTTTTTTACCTATTAAATTTTTTTTTTTTTTTACAAAAATGGGGGGCTGGGGCCTGGTTGGCCCCCTCGGCTACGCCGATGTGGTCCACATGCACGTATTATTGGGGCTTGCACACATATGATCCAATACCTATATAGGGAATATATATATATATATATATATATAACTGAGTTTCTGTTTTTCTTCATCAGTTAAATAAAAAATAAATATGATGTAGTTAAAGTAACATTTTTATAAGTATCCATTTATTGAGATAATGTATCATGTTTTTTTAATAGACTTGGGTTCGATTCTTAGTCTTTACATTTATAGGCGTTTTTAATTTTTTTTAATTACCATGCGTATTTATAAATGTGTTTATATACATTATTATATTGAAATTGCACAATAAGTATTAGTGGTGTAGTGGTAGGACACTACCTTATGTCCTCATAGGCTCGTGGGTTGAATCCCCCACAAGCGTAAGCGCTGTAGCGGATTTTTGTTTTTTTTAATAATAGGTGGACTGGGGCGGGTCGCGAGTCGCGGGTAGGAAGACGGTCCTACAAGAGACATACTCATCAACTTTTCAATTATTATATACATAAAATAATATTTCAAAACTACTCAACGAAACACAATCTCATTTCCAAACCTACATAAAAAAATATTTCAATTCATTCATCCAAACATAATTCCAATTTTCACAAAACCAATAAATTCTCAAAATTCTATTTTCAATTTTAGAAACTGGAAATGGACCATGGAAACATAAACAAACATGCCCTTAAGTTTTGATTTTCTAATGTATTTGGACATTTGTATATTCGACGGTTAGTTACACGCCAACGCGGCAACTGATTGTTCAAACACTGGCCCGAGTGTGAGGGTTCCCTCCATGTTTACCGGGAGAAACAAACCGCTCATTCTGCTACTCCCGCTTTTCTCCCTCTCTCTGCACAAAACAAACAGGAAAAGAGTTGAAGAAGAAAACAGAGAGATTATTGCTACTGTCATGGATAAAAAAGAGAAGGCAAAAGAGAAAAGAGAAAAGAGGCGCCAAGAGATCTCTCTCCTCCGTACCATTCCTTATTCCGATCACCAGAGGTAATCAGGAAATATATGATTTACAATTAACCAATCTATCTACCTTCAATTGAATTTCACTTTGTTTCTGCGAGAATTTTGTATTAAGTTTCTCGGTTGAAATTCGTTGGAAGGAAATCTGGAACCTTTTGTTTCATGATATTTATCCTCATATAAGATGGCTTCAACGGCGGAATTTGGAAATGTTGGATCAGAACGGGCGTCCGGTTTGATAGATATTTTGTTTCATGTTAAAGGTTGATTTTAAAATCTCAAGGCGAGTTTTGAATCTATGTGATTTACATATAAAAATTAAGATTATTGATAAAGTGAAGGGGACCGCTTGGTCCATCCCTGAGCTCTATCTCTGGTTGTGCGATTACTAGTGGACTATTAGGGGGAAAAAGGAAAAAGAGAAAAGGAAATAAGAGTTTTTTTGTACCTAATGGCTAATATAAGAGATTGATTTGTTAATAACTTCAATATACCTGGGACTGCTATGAATAAGATCTTCAGATATAGTGGTAATTAAACCAATTTCAGAATCCAAATATTCCCTTTGGCTCATGATAAAAATGAACTGTTGTTTCAAGTAAATTTTCCTAATTTTGATCTAGGTCAGTTTGTTTATATTTGAGTGGCAGGAAACGCCTATGCACTTATTAACTGTCATTTCTAAATTACCCTGGTATTCTATCTGGCGATTGCAGTTGTCCCATTGTGATACAAAAACAAGCAAGTGAATGACCCCCTTGTCTTTTATTAGTCGGGCAAATTTATCTACTTTGATTGAAACTGTGCCCACTTGCACAAAGTGCGACTTCTTGTAAATAAACGTCAGCTAGTGTAATATCAGATACTCTCAGTGGTCTTTAGTAAGAAGCTACTCTGAAAGTTCACCTTTCTTTCAATCCTATCGAGATGGCAACATTTTTCTCCACTCAATGTTATGGTGCGAATAGACAAACTTTTCAGTTATACGTTCAATGTTGTTGTAGCTATCTCGTTTTCATTTCTCTATTATTCAATTGTGTACCAAAATCTAGGAAAGTATACTTCTATATTTTTCTTAGAATGGAACCTTGAGAAAGCGTTGTTAACCATGAGTACTTTTCAGATGGTGGACCTCCGAGACTATTGCAGTGGTGACTGGTGCAAATAGGGGAATTGGATTTGAGATTGCACACCAACTTGCGTTGCATGGATTGACAGTTATTCTCACGTCACGAGAGACAGCTGTTGGTGAAGAAGCAGCAAAGGTCTTACAAGAAGGAGGCCTGAATGTGGTGTTTCATCAACTGGACATCGTGGACCCTCCATCAATTGAATCCTTTGTCGAATGGGTTAAAGAAAATTATGGTGGTATAGATATATTGGTAGTGTGGCCTTTCCCTCTTTAACTTTTAACAGTAATTTGTGTTGTTTGCCATTTTCCCTTATCCTCAGATTACTCAGTTATATAACTGGAAAATGACGTCAGCGTTTATATAGAAACTTCAGTTGTTATTGTATATACTTACTTTTTAGCTTGTTATTGTACTTATGTGATGCATCTATTTTGAAACTGAAATAACTGAGAATAGCATTACAGTTTTTTCATTTTTGTCTATGAGATTTGGACTTTTTCGTTGACTATACAAAAACATTTAGGTAAACAATGCTGGAGTAAATTTCAATGGAGGATCAGATAATTCTGTGGAATATGCTGAAAAAGTTATTGGTACCAACTACTTTGGGACCAAAAATATAATCAAAGCGATGATTCCTCTACTGAGACCTTCAGATGCAGGTGCACGTATTGTTAATGTCAGTTCCCGATTGGGAAGACTGAATGGGCGGAGAAATGTAAGTGAGAGGTTTAGCTTCAGATTCAACTTACGGTAATATGAGTCCACAACTGTTTCTTCATGAGGTTTTTACTTTGAAGGTTGTTCTTTTTTTCTATTTCCAAAAGAAAAACGAAAAATCAAAATTTTCAATATCCTACAACTGGAATACCAAAATTCTTCATTTCTGTTCTTCCTGGTGAATTGAACGCCAATTGTTTTTAATGTCTGTGACATCTTACACCGGCTATAAAACCTGTCAATCTATACTTTTGAACATGTGTACATTCTTGCTGGAGTTTCTTTTGTCCCCTGCTTTGGGGATTTATTGGTAAAGGTCACATAAATTTATGATAACTTACTTTAAAGAGGTTCAACAAAGACTTCTCTGGTTCTCATAGGGCCTTGATATGGTTTGGAACTGAATTCTTCTGAAGTAAATAACTGAGATTCTTCGATCGGACTGATCAAATTTTGTCTGACTGTGCAGAGAATTGAAAATCTTGAATTGAGAAAGAAACTAGAAGATGACGAGTCACTATCTGAGGAATTGATTGACGAGACAGTGAATACATTCTTGGAACAAGTAAAAGATGGCACTTGGCAAGATGGTGGATGGCCTCACGTTTTTACGGACTACTCTTTGTCAAAACTGGCGGTTAACGCTTATACAAGGGTGATGGCAAGGATATTCTCAGATCGTCCAGAAGGTCAGAAGATATATATCAACTGCTACTGCCCCGGGTGGGTGAAAACTGCTATGACTGGTTGGGCCGGACATGTTAGCCCTGAGGAAGGGGCCGATACTGCAGTATGGCTCGCCCTGCTTCCTGATCAATTCGTGAGTGGCAAATTTTTCTCTGAGAGGCGCGAGATACATTTCTAAAGACAAGATGGGCGCTTTGTAACAATTGCAATTTTCCATCAAAAGAATGGATAACAGATGAAAAGTATTTAGTCTGCCTTCTATTTAGAGGATTGGCTGCTTCTGATGTGTTGGAAGTGGATATAAACATAGGAAAATGACTTGTGCTGACTGAGACGAGTCGACAAAGGATGCGAGAGCAATATCGTTTGTTTACGTCGTGTCGGCTGGGGCTTTACTATTTCAGGATCCAGTTTTGTTTTGCTTCAGGAGGGCACAGAGCAGTGAGATTCAATTATAAGGGCAGTATTTTTGGTTCATTTGTTGTTTTTGATACTAAAATTTGGTTTTTGGAGTTTTTAATGAATTTGATGGAATTCAAATGTAAGTGTTTTTATATATACGATTTACTTTCCATGAATGCTGAGAAAACGATATTCAGATACGTGGTTTCTTATCTGTTGATCTATCATCTATGTGAACATGATTATGGCATTATGGATACTTGTCCCCCTTTATGTTCACCCACTCTTTTGTGAAGATTTTGATTTCTGAAGAGATTGCATAACATTACGAAAGCTAGCAAAATAGTTCAGGAAATATATACTCCATTATTGTACATTTACCACATTTCTTTTTTTTTTTTTTTTCAAAACGGTAGCTATTCAATAAAACTCAAAGGATGACAAATACAATGGAGCTAAACAGCCCTGGAAATTTTGGAAACAATGAAAACTTCCAAATAAATCCTGAGAACCACACCAGTGGCCTACAACAACGAAAAGAAAAAGAAAACCAAATATTGAGGACATTGCTATAAGCAGTACACAGAGATACAACAGACTTATAGCTAATTCATCAATCTAAAATAACAAAGAACACAACACAGCAGGAGATCACAGCAAGCACCATCCACTTGTAAGTCCAAGCGGCTACGATAATCTAGAGGGGGTGAATAGATTATCTCCATCTTTTCGATTTTACCCTCTTTTTCGAACCGAATGCTCAAAGACAATAATAAAGGTGCGGAATGTAAACAACACACGTCGATTTATAGAGGTTCAACCCACCTAGGGCCTAATCCTCTACCACCCCAAAGATATCCAGGGATGGATTTCAAAAAAAAAAAGATTTTATTAATTTACCAAAAATTAATACAACACCAACTTACAACAACACCTTGAAGAGCACCACACTTTTCTTCAACACAACACCACCTTTGAGATTACCACAATCTCACTTGAAGATTACCACAATCTCCAACGGCACCTTGTGAAGATTACCACAATCTTCAACCTTGAAGAATACCAAATTCTTCAACACCTCAACAAGAAGATTACCACAATCTTCTCACACCTAACACCTAGATCACCCAAGTGTGTTCTTACCACAAGAACACTCACAAGGATATCTTGTGTTGAATGATAACCTAAAAATTCAAGATTACAACTCGATAATTGATAATACAATAGAGTGCAAGTGTAATCAAGAAAAGCCTAGACCTCAAGGATGTGAAAGTGAATAGCTAGGCAAATTACAACAAGAAATAAGACAATGTAAGAACAAGTGTATTCTTGAGTGTATCTTGTTGTGTTGTAGTTTTATCTCTCTTATTATGTTGCTTCAATTCTTCCTCTATTTATAGAAGATGTCTTGTACATGATAGGCTCCTCTTGGGGACATGAATTCTATAAAAAATTGCAAGACAATTGAAGAAAAGAGCTGTTAGCAATCCATCCCACAAATTAAGGGAAAGTTGTCTGCTGTCAAACGGTCAAATTTTTGCTGTCAAACCATAGGGCGACCGGTCGCGCACAAATAGAAGTTGAAATAAAGTAACAGCAATTTACACAGGGCGACCGGTCGACGTGCACCTCGACCGGTCGACCCTAACTACAACCGGTCGCACTGCATCAAAAATGAAAGGCAGAAGTTCTGTTTCGTGAAATGAACTCCCTGTACTGTCGCCTCTTTGTCGACCTGGCCGACCTCCTAAATGCAATGTTGTCCGATATTTGACGAAAATAAACCTCAAGAAATACTCCGAAAAATTCGTAAAAACATTTTAAACCGATCGGGAGTATTTAGGACAACATTAGAAATATAGTTTTGAAGAAATAAAACATTAACACAGAAAGTGTTGTCCGATATTAATTCCAATAAATACTCCGAAAAATAGTAAAAACATTTTAGATCAATTGGGAGTATTAGGACAATCTTTTGAAACATAGTTTGAATGTAAAAATCAGTGATACAAAATCATTAAATGTGTTGTCCAATTTTGTCGAAAATAAACTTGAGGAAATACTCCGGAAAATATTAAAACCATTTAAAATCATTTAGGAGTATTTGGACAACCTTTAAAAACATTGTTTTGGTATAAAAACAAAATCATGATAAAACCATTTATCAAACAATCTCCCCCTACTTCAACCTTTTGTCAATCTTTAGCCATAGAGGTTGAGATAGTTCTTCTTTCTTCAATGCTTAACTCCTTCAAGAGCTCTTTTGAAATGTAACCATCTTCTTGGCATTGAGTAATTTGAATTCCAATGATCAAATTTGAGCTTCCCTCATCATGATCATCTTAGGTTCACCTTGCATTGACTTGTAAAAACATCTTGCACAAATATTTATTAGTAGCACCATAAATATTATCAACATAAATTTGCACAAGTAAACAACCTTGCCCTTTTTCAAAACAAGAAGTGTAGTATCAACTTTACCTTTTGTAAAATCATTTTGCAAAAATAGCTAAGTCTATCAACCGTACAAGGCCTTTTATAAAAATCATTTGGCCTAAAATTTTAAACTCCAATAGACTTATATTTGAATAAAACCATTTAGAAATTGGATTTAACATCCATTTGGTAAAGCTTGAAATTTTCTTAAAATAAGAATGGGCAAGTAAAATGCAAATAGCAACTAAATGTGCTATGAGTGCAAATGCTACATCAAAATTAATTACCTTCTTCTTGAAAATACCTTCGAGCTACTAACCTCGCCTTAGTTCGACCAATGTTGCCTTGGTCATCGAGTTTGTTCCAGAATACCCTTTTTGTCTTCTTCATCACTATCATCATAGGGCATCCAATTGATCTAGGGTGTTCATAATAGAACATTTACATCCAAACATTTTGAGGTAACTAATATTTGGAGTACTTCATTTCTCATCTACACAACTTAACAAACTCATTACCGGCATCGCTAATATAATCAAGAAAAAATAGCCCAAGTGTAAAAACATTGCCTCAATCATTAATCATAAAATATCTTGCATAAGAGCATAGTAGAAATAGACACTATATATATAGACCATGAAGCAAGAAACACATACTATGCATTTAGAAGACCATCAAGAGTCTTAATAAATCATGCAAGTTCAAATAAGCTTAAGAAAGCTACAAAAGGTCTCTTTTGAATTTTGAAAATCCGATAGCATATAGTTGAGACCTCATTTAAAAGAAGTATTTGAACAAAAGTTGACAAAGCAAATATGTGCAATCAAATATCGAATAGTGTCTTTCAAAAAAAAAAAAAAATCCTCTTAATGGCACTTGTATGAAATACTATGAATAACAAGCACATATGCACATGGCAATACATATATCGAGTCTATAAGAGTAAGAATAACACAAGTAAACGTACCTCGATAATTTATGCCTTTCTTGACAAATAATGATGTAAATGGCCATTTGTGAAAATATGTAAATCCTACACAATTCTTAAAACAAGTCTAGCACAAATCATAATGATAAAAGTGTAGGCTAAGAGATATCACAAGTAAGCTTATGCCATAAAAATCCATAAGAGATGATAACACACTTTAGTCTACAAAAATGCACAAGAGTTTTAAAAACATCATATAAGGTCTTCTTTTTCAAAAATATTTTAAAAGCACAAATATATATTGAAGACCTTAATTAAAAAATAAATACTTGAAAACTCATTTTGCAATTAAGACACAAATAAAAGCATGCATAATAACAAAATAAAATGCATATTTAAGTAGGGAGATACGGGTTACCAATTACGCCATTTCCATGGGTTGTGCCGTTCCCATTGTTGATGATATCTTCCCTTTGAGAAGTCACTTTGTTGATGATGGCTTCTTTGATTACTCCATTTCCAAGGTTTGTTGCCTTCCCATTGTTGATAGTCTCTTCTTCTTTGAAAATCATCTTGTTGATGATGTCTTTGCCATTTCCAAGGATTGTGTTCTTCCCATTTTTGATTATATCCTCTTCTTAGAAATTGGCTTTGTTGAAAATGTTTTCTCCTTCTTTGATCAAATGACGCGGTCATTTGATGTCTTCTTGGCGGTATAACTTTTCTCCGATCATTATTTGCCGGGTACCTAATACAACATTATTTTGTGGTACCCTTAAGTGTTTGGGTCCTTTAGGATTAGCTTTGAGACTTTCAGGTCTCCAAGAATAATTGGAGCTATTTTTAGCCCGACAAGAATTAGCCGTATGACATTTTTTACCGCAATAAAAACAAGTAATAATTCTAGGAGCATAATGACCAATATGCCTAGTGACTTGATCCTTTTTCATATGATTAACAAGATTAGGCTTATGATCAAGTCCTTTATCACAATTATGACTATCAACAATATTGAACATTTTATTGGTACTCAAGTTTGATTTTGATAAATCATTTTTCATGCAATTCATATTCTCAACAAGAGTACTATTTTGTTTTTCAAGGTTTCTAACCTTGTCAAGTGTGGTGGTGTGAGCACATGATAGTGATTCATAGGAAGTAAATAAACTATCCTTATCATTTTTCAAAACAATGAATTCCTTTTTCAAATTTTTGTATTTAACAAGTAAGTCTTGGAATTCATTTTGAAGATCATCAAAATCATTTTGCAAATCACTATAATCATTTTGAATAACAATATCATAGGAAGTAGAGGGTTTAAGACATACCTCGTTTTCTTCTTCGATGCCCATAAAACAATATTCAACTTCTTCATAGTTGGAAGTTGTAGGAGGCTTGTTCCTTAGATTTGAACTTGTATCCCTTTGAGAAGTAGATGCTTTTGTTTGACTCCTTTCATTTGCAAATACTCTATAGATGGCTTCTAATTTTTGCCATACTTCATGTGCCGATCGAATTCCTACAATATGTTCATATTCCAAATTAGTAAATGAACAATACAAAATATTGAGAGCTTTACCGTTTAAGGAGATGATTTTCTTCTCTTCATCATTGAGCTCTTTGAAGCCTTTGGAGGTGTGTGGTGTGTTTATCATTGGAATGATTTCTCCATTTATGACGACGTTCCAAATATCGAACCCGCAACCTTGTAAATAACATTCCATTCTTTCTTTCCAAAATATATAATTTTTGGAATCAAATAGAGGTGGCTTGGTGGTGGAGGTGCCGGATAGATGAGCTTCGTTCATAGCCGACGATCGTTCCTCTTCACTCGCGATGTGAAATGAGCTTGCCAAAGAGTTTGGCTCTGATACCACTTGTAAGTCCAAGCGGCTACGATAATCTAGAGGGGGGGTGAATAGATTATCTCCATCTTTTCGATTTTACCCTCTTTTTCGAACCGAATGCTCAAAGACAATAATAAAGGTGCGGAATGTAAACAACACACGTCGATTTATAGAGGTTCAACCCACCTAGGGCCTAATCCTCTACCACCCCAGTATATCCGGGATGGATTTCAAAAAGAAAAAAGATTTTATTAATTTACCAAAAATTAATACAACACCAACTTACAACAACACCTTGAAGAGCACCACACTCTTCTTCAACACCACCTTTGAGATTACCACAATCTCACTTGAAGATTACCACAATCTCCAACGGCACCTTGTGAAGATTACCAAAATCTTCAACCTTGAAGAATACCAAATTCTTCAACACCTCAACAAGAAGATTACCACAATCTTCTCACACCTAACACCTAGATCACCCAAGTGTGTTCTTACCACAAGAACACTCACAAGGATATCTTGTGTTGAATGATAACCTAAAAATTCAAGATTACAACTCGATAATTGATAATACAATAGAGTGCAAGTGTAATCAAGAAAAGCCTAGACCTCAAGGATGTGAAAGTGAATAGCTAGGCAAATTACAACAAGAAATAAGACAATGTAAGAACAAGTGTATTCTTGAGTGTATCTTGTTGTGTTGTAGTTTTCTCTCTCTTATTATGTTGCTTCAATTCTTCCTCTATTTATAGAAGATGTCTTGTACATGATAGGCTCCTCTTGGGGACATGAATTCTGTAAAAAATTGCAAGACAATTGAAGAAAAGAGCTGTTAGAAATCCATCCCACAAATTAAGGGAAAGTTGTCTGCTGTCAAACGGTCAGATTTTTGTTGTCAAACCATAGGGCGACCGGTCGCGCACAAATAGAAGTTAAAATAAAGTAACAAAACAATTTACAGGCGGCCGGCCGTCGACGTGCACCTCGACCGGTCGACCCTAACTACAACCGGTCGACCGCATCAAAAATGAAAAGAAGTTCTTTTTCGTGAAATGAACTCCCTGTGTACGGTCGCCTTCTTTGGTCTGGTCGACCTCCTAAATGCAATGTTGTCCGATTTTTGACGAAAATAAACCTCAAGAAATACTCCGAAAAATTCGTAAAAACATTTTAAACCGATCGGGAGTATTTAGGACAACATTAGAAATATAGTTTTGAAGAAATAAAACATTAACACATAAAGTGTTGTCCGATATTAATTCCAATAAATACTCCAAAAAATAGTAAAAATATTTTAGATCAATTGGGAGTATTAGGACAATCTTTTGAAACATAGTTTGAATGTAAAAATCAGTGATACAAAATCATTAAATGTGTTGTCCAATTTTGTCGAAAATAAACTTGAGGAAATACTCCGGAAAATATTAAAACCATTTAAAATCATTTAGGAGCAAATCCTATCCATGTGATTGATTTACATAATCCGTTATTTCCTTTTGTTAAAGCCAAAACATTTAAAAGACAAAAATATCCTTAATAATTTAATAGTATCCCAAAATTACCCAACCACACAATCAAAAGACAAAAATATCCTTAATAATTTAATAGTATCCCAAAATTACCCACCACACAATCAATCTGTCAAATATTTTTTCCCGTAATCTCTCCCAGAAAAGATTTTGGATTATCTCCATCTTCCAAAACCCTTAGGGTGCATTTGGATGGGGGGATTTGAGGGAGGATTTGGGAGGAGGGATTTGAAATCCTTAGCTAAATCCACACCCATGTTTGACATATAAATCCAAATCAATGGATTTCAAATACCTCTTTAACTTTTAGTTCATTTTCAAAGGATTTCAAATCCCTACCAAAACCTAGTCATTTGAAATCCATTCTTTTTTTCCCTTTATGCTCACTTGCATATTCACACACATTTACACACATTGCACACATTTACACACACCACACACATTTACATACATTTACACACACTGCACTCACTACACACACTACACACACTTGCACACATTGCACACATTTACACACACTACACACACTGCACACATTTACACACACTACACACTAAAATAATAAGATTATATTTTTTATTTTTATTTATTTCATATCAATTAAGAAAATAAATAGAGCTTCTAATTTTTTTTTATCAAAACTTACGATGGATTTGAAATCTTTACACAAATCTACATCATCCAAACAAGCGGTGGATTTCAAATCCAATGACTTTGAAATCCATTCATTTGAAATCCCTTGGAATTTCAAATTCCTCTATCCAAATGGGCCCTTATAATTATCACTACCAAAATCAACTCTCTTCGTAAAAAAAAAATTACAGACTCTTCTGTTCAGCGAGGCCACCTCTTCGTGCGTGAGATCAAACTCTAACTCCCTGGTAATTGGTAAGTTCTTGTTTGTAGAGACGCACTTACAATTGGATTGCTTGTTTTTTTATTGCTTTTGGTGCTAATGGTTCAGTCTTCTTCTTTTTGATCTTTGGATGTATATGACTAGCCATTATCAAAATTTCTTAGGGTTCTAAGTGGAGGAAATTAAACTTGTTTACTTTCAGATTCTTAATCATTCTATGCAGATTCCCATTTTTTTTTATAATTTTTATAATTCTTATAGAATTGGATTAATTTTTTTTATTATTTTATTGCATCTTATGTAGATACTTTCTTGTTTATCTCATGAACAGAGATGATGGATATAGATCCTGTTTTCTAAGATTTAAAAATATATTCTGAGTTCATTGTAAGTGCTTAATTTAATGGGTTAAAAGTTGGCTTAGCTCATCCTTTCTTTGAAAAGATCAGAGCCAGAAAGTTGATGAACACAAAATTGTTAAATTTGTAAGGCTATAAATGAGTAGTTTTCATCAGGTTTTAAATTCTAATCTTGCCTTTTCCATAGTTGCCCTGATTACTGAGTCCGTTGACTAGGAAAAAAACAGAGCATCTATTCCAAGGTTGAGCCATTAGTAAGTGAACAATATCAAGCAGAATTACAATTTTCACTTTTTGCAATGAAGAGACAATGAGAAAAAGCACCCAATACCTATTTGAAAAGAATCATAGTGACAAAAAAGCTGGTGGCCAGATTAGTCTTTAGATGACATTTTTGCTTTCACTATTAATTATATATATATATATATTAAATTAGTGGTTAACTTATCTTTATAAGTGGTTGATGATGTTAGCTTTGAAAGTAATACAAGATTTGTTTATTTTTGTACTTCCAATCTGTTCATTGAAAAAGTCATTACACAAATGCCATTACACAGATTTTTGAAGAAAGAATGGCTACTATTCAAGAAATTAATGTACAATGAGACTGGAATCGGTTGGAATCCCATGAACCACTCGATTGATGCATCAGATGAGTGGTGGGAGGGAAAACTCGCGGTAAATTTTCTAACACATTTCTTATTCAAGTCAATAGTATAGTTTACTAACTTTATATTCGATTGACTTTGTATACTTGATTAATACAGGAAAATGGAGATTATAGCAAATTCAGGAATAAAGATTTATCTTTATTTTGGTTCCGATATGATAATCTATTTTCGGATATTGCTACAACGGGAGAAAGAGCACGAGCACCGAGCCAGAAATTTGGGAATGAGGTTAGTGGTGGAGAAGAGATGTTTGACGATAATGGGGAGTCAAATAATTTTGAAGAACACGTGGAAATAGGTGATAGTGATGACAATAATTACATAGAAACTAACTGCAACAAAAATTCTGAAATGAAGGAAACAAATAATTTTGGCAATGAAAATATGTTCCCGTCTTTTGCACCAGCTAAAAAAAGAAATAACGGAGAAAACAGTAAAGGGGAAAAAAAGGTTTCTGGGGCAGCTTCACTAAAGGAAGATATTCAATCCCTTTTACAGTTTATGGAAAAGAAAAGTTCTGGCATATCTACACATTGCACAGATGTAAGTATTGCGGCAGCAATGGACATATTAAACAATATGCCTGGAATAGCACCGATGAGTGATCTTTGGAACTATGCTTGCAACTTATTGAGCAAAAAAGATATGCGAGAAGTATTTGTTTGTCAACCTTCTCATGAATCTCGCTTATCTTAGCTAGAGTTTAACTATGATCAGTTCAAGAACAATAAATGATTTTATGATGATTTAGATGTCTTTATATTTCTTTTGTTTTTATTTTTTGGTTGGGGTTAGACTAGTTAATTCTACATTTACTCATGTATTTTGGCTTGGTACTTTGACATGGAAATATTAATATGCAATCTATCATTTCAAGTTCTTTACACGTTTAGTATTTCCGTATCTGCTTGTTTGTCTTTCTTTCACCCATTATTTTCATTGTTTTTATTGGGCTTTGTGTATACTTATGATGTTAATAATAATGTATTAATTATTTATCATGATTTTTTTATAGCTCAATGGAGCCTTGGGATATCAGAGATTATGATTCTGTATGGTCTTCAGATATAACAAATTGTGCTTTAATTCATCCAATATTTTTCTTGATGAGGAAACTAAAGAGGATGATAGTCGGGCTCACCAAAAAGTGGATTAGTGTAAGTCCAAGCGGCTACGATAATCTAGAGGGGGGGTGAATAGATTATCTTCATTTTCTCGATTTAGCCCTCTTTTTCGATTCAAACAAGCCAAGACAATAGTAAAGGTGCGAGAAGTAAATAACACACGTCGATTTATAGAGGTTCAACCCACCTAGGGCCTAATCCTCTACCACCCCAGTATCTCCGGGATGGATTTAAAAAAAAAGATTTTATTAATTACCAAAATTAATACAACATCACCTTACAACACCTTGAAGAGTACCACACTCTTCTTCAATACCACCTTTGAGATTTCCACAATCTCTCTTGAAGATTACTACAATCTCCAACGGCTCCTTGTGAAGATTACCACAATCTTCAATCTTGAAGAATACCAAATTCTTCAAACACCTCAAGAGCACCACACTCTTGAAACACCTATCACCTAGATCACCCAAGTGTATTCTTTCCACAAGAATACTTACAAGGATGTCTTGTGTTGAATGATTAACCAAAAATCAAGATTACAACTCAATAATGAATATTACAATTTGAGTGCAAGTGTAATCAAGAATCAAGCCTAGACCTCAAGATGTGAAAGTGAAATACTTAGGCTATAAATACAACAAGAGTGTTGAATATGAAAGCTTGGAAATTTGCAGATTTCTTGTTGTGTATTTGCTTGTGTTGTTCTTCACTTGTGTCTTCAAAATCATCTTCTATTTATAGGAGAGTCTTCACAAACATAGGCTCCTCCTTCTTCACTTTTTGTCTACAAAAAGAAGATCACAAGATGTAGAAATATTGTATAAAAATGAAAAGTAAATCTTGCTGTCAAAGAGTTCAAATGGCACAATTTTGCTGTCATAAAATTACATAGGGCGATTGGTTGCCCTGTATAAGATTTCGAATGTTTGAAAGAAATTAGTGCGATCCAGGACAGGTTGCAGGGGGGGTCGACCGGTCATGGGGGGGTGCGACTGGTCGGCCCCCATCTGGACCGGTCCCCCTCTCAATTTTTGCACTTCAGTGCGTTCTGTTTCTTGTTTTCTTACCTTCAGGTACCGTTCGACCTTGTGTTCGACCGGTCGATCTCCAAATTGAAATGTTGTCCAATTTTTGTCAAAAATAAACTTCAAGAAATATTCCGAAAAATTAGTAAAAATATTTTAGATCGATCGGGAGTATTTGGACAATATTTAGAAACATAGTAAACTCATTTAAACAAAACCATCAAAAGTGTTATCCATTTTATCGAATAATAAACTTTAAGAAATACTACAAAAAATTAGTAAAAATATTTTAAATCATTTAGGAGTATTTGGACAACATTGTTTTGGTGTAAAAACCAATTAACACAAAATCATCAAAAGTGTTGTCCAATTTTATCGAGTAATAAACTCTAAGAAATACTCCAAGAAATTAGTGAAAACATTTTAAATCATTTAGGAGTATTTGGACAACATTTAGAAACATTGTTTTGGTGTAAAAACTCATTTAAACAAAATCATCAAAATATTGATAAAAACATTTATCTAACAAACTCCCCCTTTTTGATGATTACAAACCAAAACAATTTTAGGAGACCGATTTAAAAACAAAACAATTTTATCCGGTCTAAAAACATCAATCCATCACAAGCAACATTTATCATAAGCAACATCACAAGGATAGGAGCAAAGAATTTTCAAAAAAAAAAAACATTTTTGCACAAGCTCTCCTTAGCACATGCACATCAAGAACAAGTAGAAGCAAACAATTACAAGTTAAAAGCTTTAGCTTTTACAACTTAAGCTTGAATTTCATGAGCTTATAAGCTCCCCCTGTCATAAGACATCATTAGTCAAGCATAAAAGTCCATAATACATCGATTGGACTAAGAATCATTCACAACTTTTGGCTTTAAGAGCCATAGCTTATAACTTTTCTTGCGAGCTTATTTTCGCTTCTTTGAGCGTATAAGCTTATTTCCTGTTTCTCCCCCTTTGGAATCATCAAAAAGAATGTTAGCACGATAAAAACATCATATAATTATATCAAACTGCACAACTAAATAAATTTGCAAGGTTTATTCAATTCTAAACCTTACACTTACACCCCTCGGGACCTACAAAACAATTTTATCACAAAACATTTATCATCAATCCATCACAAGATTTATCGAGCTATTTGAACATTGAAGCTCATAGACCAAATAGGAGGGAAAAGTCGATCTAATGACTTGTAGAAGCTTATGAAAACTCATTTGATTAGCAAAACATGATCTCTATAAATATATAAGACTTTTTGAAATCGAGAGAATCATGTAGGTGATGAATTTTTCATTGAAACGTTTTATCGAACACTTGGCGGGCGTCAAAAATAGAAGAAGATATATATAACCCTTGTAAATGTAATCAAACCAAGTTTTTCATCACCAAATTCAGTTTTATAAATATCATCCAGCAATAATCATCATTCACAACATAATTATATAAGAATTCCAACAAAGAATCAATACATAAGCATTTTCTCAAGGGTTCCACCCAATTGAGATAAGGGAGTAGGATTCTTACCATTCAATCGGTGAGGATGAGTAACAATGATGATAAACGAGCAATATAATCCCCAAAATATGCAATTTATGCAACAAAACTCCTTTGGAGTGAATTGTGTGTGAAATTTGCAAAGGGGACGAAATGTAGAAGAAAAACGCCAAAATGGCTAAGTCTGAAAACAGAAGACATTTTAACCATAAAATCCCTATGGGCGACCGGTCGAGGTAGTGGGCAACCGGTCGGCCTCTCCCCTGGCAGCCCACTGGTTCAGTTCTGTTTTGAAATTCCGAAATTTGATCTAAAAATCCGATTTTTGCCCCTAAGTTTTAAAAACGTGCAAAATGCAAACGTAGACCTTATTTAATATACATTATGTCATAATGAAGCTCGAAATGAAGTAAAATACTCGGCGGTTAAAAAACAAATGTCCGCGAGTTATCTTTGAAACGGAATTAAGCACATCTCAAATTTTTGTTTAAGAAACACAATCCCTTAGAAAAATATATCCAATCTCAAATATATATAGTTCGATTATAATGAACTATATCTAGAAAAATTATTATCACCGGACTTGTTATCCCGAAAAATGTGAACGTTTTAAACTTTGGATATACAAGTCATAAGAAGAAGTGCCTTTCAAATATTTGAAAATTTCTTTTAACGGCACTTTAATGAGATTCGTTGGGATAGTTTTAAAATTCGAGCATATAGACATAAGGCATAGAGAATGCCGAGTCTAAAGGAATAAGAAAAGTTAGTGAACATACCTCGAATATGTTTGTCAATCAATATGCCTTCCTCAACCTTTGTCAAACTTTACATTGGTAGCCATAGAGGTTGAGATGATTCTTCCTTCTTCAATGCCTAACTTCTTCAAAGGTACTTTTGTATACTTTGATTGTGAATTACAACCACTTTCTTGGCATTGTTTAACTTGAAGTCCAATGAAGAAATTTTAGCTCCCCCATCATGATCATCTTAAGTTCACCTTGCATCAACTTAGAAAATAACTTGCACAATAATTCATTAGTAGCACCATAAATGATATCATAAATTTGTACAAGTAAACAATCTTGCCCTTTTTCAAAAACAAAGAGAGTAGTATAAACTTTACCTCTTGTAAAACCATTTAGCAAAAATAGCTAAGTCTATCATACCATACACGGAGTACTTGTTTTAAACATACAAGGCCTTTTATAAAAGTTATTTGGCCTAAAGAATTTTCAACCCCCGGTAGTTTTTCAACTTGAATAAAACCATTTAGAAAATTGAATTTAACATCCATTTGGTAAAGCTTGAAATTTTCTTAAAACAAGAATGGGCAAGTAAAATGCGAATAGCTTCTTAATGTGCTACGGGTGCAAATGTAACATCAAAATCAATAGCTCCTTCTTGACGATACCATTGAGCTACTAACCTTGCCTTGGTCATCAAACTTGTTCCAAAATACCAAGAATTTCTGCAAAATCTTAACAAGATATCTTTGCACAAGAGCATAGTAAAATCGAATAATGGAGACACTATAATAAGCACCACATACTATGCCTAAAATAAATCATCAAGAATTTCATAAAACATGCAAGTTCAATTAAGCTTATAGGAGGCTATGTAAGGTCTCTTTGAAAATCCAAGAGCATATAGTTGAGACCTTATTTAAAAAGAAGCATTTGAACAAAAGTTTTGACAAGAATGAATATGAGCAATCAAATGCATAATTTTGAGATAAGGATGGAGATCAAATGTTTTATCAAAACAAATATAATCCTTTACAAGTCTCGGATAAAACAAGCTTTATTGAATAGTGCCTATCAAAAATCGAAAAATCCTCTAAATGGCACTTGTATGAAATACTTTGAAATATCTTAAAAAGCAAGCACATAGGCATATGGCAAAAATATATCGAGTCTATAATATGAATACAATGATGATCGTACCTCGATAGTTTAAGCATCTCTTGAAGAAGATGAGGAAATATATATATATATATATATATATATGCTACACATATCTTAAACAATTCTAGCACAAAGCAACATGATACAAGTGTAGGATAAAAACAATATATGTCACAAGTATGCTTATGCCAAGAAAATCCATAGGAGATTATAAAACACAATAGTTAAAGCAAATGCACAAAAACATCATGCAAGGTCTTCTTTTTCAAAGAATTTTAAAAACATAAATATGTAGAGGACCTCTTTAAAATATTTTGAAAAATCATTTTGACAATTAAGGCACAAATAAGAACATGCATAATAAAATAATAAATATTTAAGTGGGGAGATATAGTTTACCAATTACGCCATTTCCATGGGTTGTGCCATTTCCATTGTTGATGATATCTTCCTTTTGAAAATCATCTTGTTGATGATAGCTCTTCCTATTGCTCCATTTCCAAGGATTGTGTCCCTCCCATTGTTGATAGTGTTTCCTTCTTGGAAATTCATTTTGGTGATGTCTTCTCATTTGATCAAATAAAATGGGCATTTGATGTCTTCTTGGCGGTATGAATTTTCCTTGATTCCGTCGGGTACCTAATATGACATTGCTTTTTGGTACCCTCAAATGTTTGGGTCCTTTGGGATTAGCTTTGAGACTTTTAGGTCTCCAATAATGATAAGAGCTATTTCTAGCCCGACAAGTATTAACCGCGTGACCCTTTTTACCACAATAAAAACAAGTAGTAGTTCTAGGAGCATAATGACCAACATGAGACTTGATCATTTTTCATATGATTGACAACATTAGACTTATGATCAAGTTCTAGTTTCAAATTATCACAATTATGAATATCAACAATTTTGGTCATTTTATTGGTACTCAAGTTGGATTTTGATAAATCTTTTTTCATGCAATTAATATCCTCAACAAGAGTACTATTTTCTTTTTCAAGGATTCTAACCTTTTCATGAGTGGTGGTGCGATCACATGAAAGTGATTCATAAGAAGAAAATAAATTATCCTTATCAATTTTCAAAATATTGAATTCCTTTTTCAAACTTTTGTATTTAACAAATAAACTTTGGAATTCATTTTGAAGCTCATCAAAATCATTTTGTAAATCACTATAATCATTTTTTAATTCATTATCATAAGAAGTGGAGGGTTTAGAACTTACCTCGTTTTCTTCTTTGAAGCCCATAAGACATCGTTCGTTTTTATCGACGTCGGAAGTTGTAGGAAGCTCATCCCATGTTGGGTTTGTATCCATTTGAGAAGTAGGTGCTTTTGAGTGGCTCCTTTCATTTGCATATACTTCTTTTAATTTTCTCCATACTTCATGTGCCGATTTAATTCCTACAATATGATCATATTCCAAAATGGTAAGTGAACAATAAATAACATTAAGAGCTTTACCATTTAAATATATGATTTTCTTCTCTTCATCATTGAGCTCCTTGAGGACTTTGGAGGAGTGTGGTGTATCCTTCATCGGAATGGATTCTCCATTGACGACCGTGTTCCAAATATCGAACCCGCAACCTTGTAGATAGCATTCCATTCTTTCTTTCCAAAATGTATAATATTTGGAATCAAATAGTGGTGGCTTGGTGGTGGAGGCGCCGGTAAGGTAGACTTCATTCGTAGCCGATGATCGTTCCTCTTTACTCGCGATGTGGAACAAGCTTGCCAAAGAGTTTGGTTTTGATACCACTTGTAAGTCCAAGCGGCTACGATAATCTAGAGGGGGGGTGAATAGATTATCTTCATTTTCTCGATTTAGCCCTCTTTTTCGATTCAAACAAGCCAAGACAATAGAAAATAACACGCGTCGATTTATAGAGGTTCAACCCACCTAGGGCCTAATCCTCTACCACCCCAGTATCTCCGGGATGGATTGTAAAAAAAATATTTTATTAATTATCAAAATTAATACAACATCACCTTACAACACGTTGAAGAGTACCACACTCTTCTTCAATACCACCTTTGAGATTTCCACAATCTCTCTTGAAGATTACCACAATCTCCAACGGCACCTTGTGAAGATTACCACAATCTTCAATCTTGAAGAATACCAAAAATTTTTCAAACACCTCAAGAGCACCACACTCTTGAAACACCTATCACCTAGATCACCCAAGTGTATTCTTTCCACAAGAATACTCACAAGGATGTCTTGTGTTGAATGATTGACCAAAAATCAAGATTACAACTCAATAATGAATATTACAATTTGAGTGCAAGTGTAATCAAGAATCAAGCCTAGACCTCAAGATGTGAAAGTGAAATACATAGGCTATAAATACAACAAGAGTGTTGAATATGAAAGCTTGGAAATTTGCATATTTCTTGTTGTGTATTTGCTTGTGTTGTTCTTCACTTGTGTCTTCAAAATCATCTTCTATTTATAGGAGAGTCTTCACAAACATAGGCTCCTCCTTCACTTTTGTCTACAAAAAGAAGATCACAAGATGTAGAAATATTGTACAAAAATGAAAAGTAAATCTTGCTGTCAAAGAGTTCAAACGGCACAATTTTGCTGTCACAAAATTACATAGGGCGACCGGTTGCCCTGTGTAAGATTTCGAACGTTTGAAAGAAATTAGTGCGATCCAGGACAGGTTGCAGGGGGGTCGACCGGTCATGGGGGGGTGCGACCGGTCGGCCCCCATCTGGACCGGTCCCCCTCTCAATTTTTGCACTTCAGTGCGTTCTGTTTCTTGTTTTCTTTCCTTCAGGTACCGTTCGACCTTGTGTTCGACCGGTCGACCTCCAAATTGAAATGTTGTCCAATTTTTGTCAAAAATAAACTCCAAGAAATACTCTGAAAAATTAGTAAAAATATTTTAGATCGATCGGGAGTATTTGGACATATTTAGAAACATAGTAAACTCATTGTCCAATTTTATCGAGTAATAAACTCTAAGAAATACTCCAAGAAATTAGTAAAAATATTTTAAATCATTTAGGAGTATTTGGACAACATTTAGAAACATTGTTTTGGTGTAAAAACTCATTTAAACAAAATCATCAAAATATTGATAAAAATATTTATCTAACAATTAGTTCATCTTATGCCAAATAACTACACGTAGTATTTTGACATATTATGATAACTATATTCATAAGATTCCATGTCGAACATCTATGCGAACGGGTCACGTATTCATAGAGGAGATATTAAATGGACATGGAAAAAGATGTTATCAGGCTTTCCGCCTAGCAAAACCCGTGTTTCTGGATTTATTCCATGAATTGACCCACAAATATGATCTTCATCCAACAAGAGGAATGTCTATCTTTGAGGAAGTGGGGATTTTTCTTATGACTTGTGCTCATGGTGTTGACAATAGGCTGATGCAAGAAATACTTAATCATTCAGGTGAGACTATCTCAAGACACTTTCACAGTGTTTTAAAGGCTATTAGTAAGCTTGCTAATGATATAATTAGACCACACCCTGAGTATAATGAGGGCAAAAGATACCATACGCCTCAACATCAAAGGTACATACCATTTTTTAAGGTATGTGATTTTTTCAATTACAAGTAATAAGTTTATATGCATATTTAAAATTATAAAATAGTTATGAACTATTATATATTTCTTTTTAACTTTATGGTTGATAGGATTGCATTGGAGCAATTGATGGCACACATGTTAAAGCTCGATTACCACAAGGAAAAGCAATACCATATATAGGACGAAAAGGATATCCTACACAAAACATTCTTGCTGTTGTAGATTTCAATATGTTTTTCACATTTGTTTGGGCTGGATGGGAAGGAGCAGCTCATGATTGTAGGATATTTGGAGAAGCCATTCGTAGTCCAGATCTCAATTTTCCTATTCCAAAAGGGAAAAAATATTACCTAGTTGACGCTGGATACTCACATATGCCTGGATATATGGGTCCTTATAAAGGTCAAAATATCAGATATCATCTTGTTGATTTTCCTCGAGCTAGAACACGACAATTACGTGGACCGAGAAATTTGAAGGAAAAGTTCAATTATTATCACTCTTCATGTAGGAATTGTATTGAGCGAACTTTTGGAGTTTGGAAAGCAAGATGGAATATTTTGGCTGATATGCCGTACTTTCATATTGACAAACAACGAGAAATTGTGTTGGCAACTATGGCAATTCACAATAATATAAAGACGAAAAATATTCCAGACAAGGCATTCCAAATAGCCGAGGATGAAAATTATGAGCCATATACCAAACGCGTTGTTGAAACATCAACTAGAAACTTCAATGTAGAAGAAGAAAATAATCAATGTAATGCTTATTGGATGGTGGTGCGTGATTCAATTGCTATGGACATTGCTGGAAGTGGATGATAGTTTCATTGATGTGTTTCAAAATTTAATTCTTCATTTTTTTAATTTTATGACTCATTTGTTTAAAAATTCACTTGTAATTTATTTATTAGTGGGACTTTTAGATTTATGTCGGGAATTAATTTATATTTTTATAATGTCGTAGTTGTTGGAATCGCAAAACTAATTTCTACAAACATAAACATAATAGGTAGAATCATTCCAATGCAAAAAAAAAAAAAAATGAAGAAGAAGAAGTTAGAATTATGCAGAAATTTGAAGAGTCGTGATAGTTTCTAATGTTTACATGATAGAGGATCATACTTTTAAATATTTCTATAATAATCTATGATGAGTAAACAAAAGAAGAATTTTTTTGCTAAACATAATGTAAATTTTTAGAGAACAAAAATATTCATTGCGATCAAGTTTATTGTTCCTTTTTTTTTTGGGCTTTTCTAATAAAAATATCCACTAAACTTTTGTTTGAAGCTAAACTAAAATTTACAATATGTGTGATAATATTTCAAAATAATTAAAATACAAAAATATGTCAAATATAACTATTTAAATAATTTTAACAGTGTCATGTCCTTTTTGGTCATTATGACAGCAAAAAGATCTTATATTACCAAAAACTTTAACAGCTTATAAGATATAAAAACAACTTATAAGCTCAACTATCTTATTTTATCCAAACACTCTGACAGCTTATTTTCAAATAAGATCTAACATCTTATAAGCTCCTGAACAACTTATAAGATGTAGGAGCTTATAAGATGTTTTAAATAAGCTTAGCCAAACACCCTCATAGTAAGATGTGTATGCGAAATACCTCAATTGTGGATCTTTTAAGAACACGAACACAAGCATCCATGATCACGAACGGAGTTTGGTTTTATGACCTTCTTCAACTAAATCTCTGGATTCCTTATGGGACTATCGTTTTCCATCTTGATGGGGAGAATAGAAAACTATGTGCGATTTAGTATCTTGGGGACTATAACCATAAATTCTTTATATAGGTATCAAATTAGGGTTCCCATAATCCCCTAAGTTGATTCATATTAGGTATCTACTCTTTGTTTTCATATCAAATTCAGTAGTCTTAGGACTTAACCGGATTTAGATCACTTAATTAGTCCACTAATAATTAAATGACAAATATTATTGTAATTAAATATGTTGCCCACATGTTAGGAATTATTTAATTCCTAACAGAACGTTGTACATTTAACGAAATTTGGCGAGGATGAATTTCCCGAAATATATGCTAGTTTTGAGTTTGTGCTTGATAAGATATTGTTGTTATTTGTATGTTTTTATTGTTCTTATTATGAAATAAAATTAATTAATACATCAAGGATGATTGAGTTCTCTATAAGAATGGGAATGGGACATGGCTCGATTTTGGCATTCCATCCCCGCTCTGGGAAAAAGATCGGGGCGGAGCAGAACTCCGATTTATGTTTTAAAAATTTAAGTATTATTGTTAATTCATAAATAATTTTTTGTGTTATATTTATTAATACTTCTAAAATTATCAATCATTTAGTATAGTAGAAATATAAATGCGAGATGATATTTGTTTTGGAAAATAATATTTCACATATATATAAAAAATATATTTAACACATAAATATCGCGGGCAACTCCCAAGGGTTGGCCTAGTGGTTTTGAGGTTGTAATTGAGTTCAAATCTTGACTATCGCGGACAGATGTCCCATAATTTGAAGGAAGTGTGGGGTCTGTGTCCCCGGCTGATGTGGGGATATTCTGGGTCTTAAAAAAAAAAAAAAATCGCGGGCTCGGCGTCCGGGCTCATCTCTAGTTTTCTTTAGAATTTCTCCGCAAACCCAGAAGGTGGCCAGATGGGCTTAGGATGTCAATTAGGCCGACTAATCTAGGCTGGAATTGAGACATTTTTGCATGGGCTGAGGCAAGAGCACCCGGACACTAAGATGAAGACATGTCCACATACTAGGGAAAGGTGGACCCAAAGTGTTTCCCAAAGACTTTAGAAGGCGTAGTCTAGGTGTTAGTGATTTTTCTAACCGCAAGTCTAAGGTGTCAAGTTTTAATATAGTGAAAGTAAGGTTGTCGTATCCACAGGGAATAATTATCGAATTATTGCTAAGTACTATAATATAGTAGTCTAACTTTATTTAGAAATTCAATAATTGATGGAGTTTATTACACTAGAACAACAAAAATAAATTAAGAATATGAGAATACAAATGAGTTTATCCAAATGATTAAATGAATTCTAGAGGTGTGATGAATCTAGTTATCCCTTATGTTATCAATATGGTTTATCAATCATCAATTACCAATTTATAAGTCAAGATTTCTACAATAATCATTTCCTCTCTCGAGTGCCAAATGATTTTAGATCACAATTGGGAAATCAATATCTCTATAAAAATCACCAAATGCAATCTCAATAAAAACTATGAATCTTAATAAATGACTTCAAAGGATTCACAAATCTCTCAATTCTATGAAATCCTAGGTTATGCTATTTCAAGGTCATGTATTCAATTACCTCTCTCAAGTGTCAAATCAAATACACCAAACAATCTAAATTATTGATCAAGTAATTTAGAAGCAATAGATCCAAATAGCACAAATAAATTGAGAAACCTAGATTGACAAACCACAATCTCAAAACATAAGTTCAAACATAAATTACATCATCCCTCTAGAATTATAGAGTTTAGCTCATGATTGAATAAAATGAATCCATAAGAACACAACAATACATCTTACAAGATAGGGAGAAATTAACAAAATAAGAACAAGAGTTGAGGGATCTTCTCTATTTCTAGATGATAAGAGCCTTCAATCTTCTTCTCCAAGCTTTTCCCAATGTGTTTCTAGCCTTCTTCCTTGTCTTCTTGCTGCTTTGTTGTCTTCCCAAGGGTCCAAGATCCCTAATTTCACGCCCCAAGACTTCTATTTATACCCCACAAAAGTCCAAGAAAAAGGAATAAGTTGCCTTGTAATTTCCGGGGGCGCTGCGGCGCCAAAGCACGGTGCTGCAGCGCCCGTCCCTATTATCCGCACGGCACAGGGGCTAAAAAGGGCGCTAAAAAAATAGCGCTGCAGCGCCACCTTGATACATCCCGCACACAAGGGGCTAAAGGGGTGAAGCTGCAGCCGCCACTTCAACTTGTTGCATTTCACAGTTTTTCACCCCGCGCCGCAGCGGGGTCAGCGCGGGGCGCCATGCCAATTCAAGGCCAAAATTGCGATTTTCCTCTTTTCCTTCTTCTTCAAATGCGATTTCTTCCTCCCAAACATGTTTTTTTCGTTGTTTTCATCATTTTTCGGCTACCAAAATCTGTATTAACTCTTCAACGACACTTAATGAAATAAAATGGACTCTAGCGACTCTAAAACATCCAAAATTAATATAAAATCCTAGTCTAAAATACAATTATTAAGTTGGTAAAATACCAACTTAACACTAGGATAGGTTGAATCTAGTCGGAGTCAGTGTCGATCCATTGTGAATAAAAGGGGCAAGCCCAATAATAAATAGTCTGCTATACTCAGGACCTGGGCCGTTCAGACGTGGTGGCTTGGGTACCATAAGGCTCGTTTGAATTATGGACGACTTTAGGTAGAGAGGTGACTTGTTGAGAAATGTTTGGATTGTAAAATTTAAATTTAGGGTTTTTCTGACTAGGATAGCATATAATGTCTCATTTCAGTTTGATGAGTAAGTGGATAGTAAATTGAGCAAGTCCAAATTACCTTTTGAAAAAGTAGGTAAAACAACCTGAAAGGCTTCTCCTTTATTGCTTGAGCCATGTCTTCGAAAATTTTATGGATCCTGAGCAAATTTTGAAATTGCAATATTTGACAGATGGATTCATAACATATCACGCATGTAATACGATATTAGGTCAGTCTTCCGTAATGGGTCATCTTCCTTTTCGTTATAAGTGTGAAGCACAACCAAATTAAGTTATGAGTAGTTTTGTTGGAAAAGTTGAATGAAAATTGTGCTTTTCCCATAATTTTTTTGGACATATTTTTTCAATAATGAAGAATATATTTAACTCCAAGGGTGTTCAATTTTGTAACACCTAAATCTCTTAACTCATGGAGTAGTGGGAGAGTGGATTCTTGGGGTAGTGGCACTTGAAACTCGCAAGTCATGTATGAGTGGAAAGTGAATGCTCCAAGTCATGGGGTAGTGGCGAGTTAATATGGGTTGATCTTGAAGCCTATAAAAGGTGGTCCAATTTTTCACAATTTACACAACAACACAACTCCTACACTTGCATAACAAAATTCCTTGCATATTGCTCTTGTATTCCTTAGCTTCCAGTTGCATTTTGGTGGTGATTTCTAGGCATTATTTTCAGTTCGCCGGGCTTTTGAGGTAGCCCGGTTTTTCCCATCTTATCCTGGGAAACATACGTCCAGAATAGGAGACGAATCTGTTTTAAGGATAGTGTATTCAACACACGATTCGAACCAAATTTATATCGTGCTTATGTGATTTAGTTTATTACAAATTTCGACTATTGTTCTGTAATTTGTAATTCTATTTTCATTATGTAATTCTTTATTATACTAGTTGAATACAATTCTTCATATTTTATAATAAACATAAAACATATTCCATTAAGTGTTTTATCTGTAATGAATTCAATATACCATTTGATAGTCTAATCCAATTTAGTTTTGAGTTGCCAACTTTATAATATATTCTTTTCCCCACTGTTGGTGTTCATTGTAATAAGACAAAAACTTCTGTTAGACGGTGTAACGGGCAAAATTTTTTTAGACGGATCTCAACATCCGACCCGGTGAGGTTTTTGTTTTATTAGCAGTTACATTTTTGTAATATTCAGAGACCAGTATTAGCGGTCCTTTTGAAAAGTATTAGCAGTCCTTCTGAAACATATTAGTTTGTAGTTCACTTGAAAATATTAATTTTTGTAATATTGGACAGTAATATAGTATCACGAGAGCGCTGAAAAGTATTAGTATGTAGTTCACTTGAAAGTATTAGTTTTTGTAATATTGAATAGTGATATAGTATCACAGAAGTTCTGAAAAGTAATAGGTTTTCATCTGAGAAGTATTATTAGTTCCTCTGAAAAGTATTATAATGTAATTATCTTGAAAATATTTAATAGTCACCCTAAAAATTATTAGTTTTTTCCGTCAAAAGTATTAGTAGTACCTGTGAAATGTATTAATAGTCCTCCAGAAAACTATTAGCTATCCCCCTTAAAGGTTTTGGTAATTCCCATTAAAAGTATTAGTTTTTCCATAAAAAGTATTAGTAGTCTCCTTGAAAAGTATTAGTAGTCCTATGAAACGCGTCAGAGTCGATTCAGTTAAATTAACAAACACTTGGATGACATGAATGAATGCACTTTCTAGTAAAGAAAAAGACCAAAGAAACCCACCAAAAAAAATTGAATCTCTCTACTCCCCCTCGTCCATTATTAATGACAATATTCATATTCTTCATCTAGAGCAATTCTCAATCTGTAAATCCCTTCGAAAACTTGACCTATTGGAAGCATAAATTTAATATATAAACAAACTTAAGAAAGAAATTATGCCTGAAATTGGTGGGTTTCAAAATGCTGATAGAATGACGGGGAAGCCTACAATTCAAACAAGAGAACCCATTTCATGAATCAAAAATTGATATTTTCTGTAGAAATGAAACGGGTATTTGGGATAGCTTATGACCCATGGGGCAGAGACTGGACGCACAAAACCTAATACAAGACCCACAACCATCTAAGACTTTAGTTTGCACACAGAGAGAAATACGTGTTGTATAGGTGGAGGGGACAAATAGAGTATTTTCAGATTGGGTCCGGAAGGTTAATTAAAAAGAGACTGGGTATGGATTTGGGTTTGGGTGTTAGGATCCGTCTAACGGTTAGACCGTCTGACAGGAGACTTACTCGTGTAATAAACATATCTGTTGGCATGTATTTCTTATTGTTGAAATAGATGTTGCACTTGTAAATGATGCTTTTGGCAAGCACTTCACAATCTAGATTGATCTTATATAATATCAAAAAAAAAAAAAGAAAAAAGATATGTACTTGTTGCAGTTTAGGATTTGAAGTCAGCAGAAGTTTTTTTGTTCAATTGTAACTCTATAATTGTTTACTGAATGTTTGAACATTATTAATCATTGTAATTGATATCCATATTATTTCGTGTTGTTCATGCACAATGTCAAATTAACACTGCACTTTACTAATTTTTTTTAATAGTATATTTGGTATACTAACTTTTGTTTATTGTATTGATTAAGTTGTTTCGAATATTTTATTTTGGACTAAGAAGATTAGTACCCCGAGCAAATTTGGAGCGGAAGGAAATCAAAATTTGGACCTTAAAATAAAATCTTGAACAAGTTTTTAATATATTTGTTCTTATCGGTTTTATTCCGATTAATCAAAGTGCTAAACTTTGATTTCTATTTCAAAAATTGCATCTGATTTGAACTCTGGAGTTCCAACTGGCACAAATTAGACAACTGCTATGCCTAATCCAGTTGTAACCCAGTGGCTAACCCGATTGTGCCTCGTATGGTGGCTAACCCCACTATTAATGTGCCTATGAATCATGCTAACAAACTGGAGAAATTCAGCGGCTTGGATTTCAAACATTGGCCACAAATGATATTTTTACTTGACTACGTTGAACCTAGCAAGGTTCTTGACTGAAGATCCTCCCAAGTTAAGTGAGGATGAAATAGATGCACAAGCCGCTCATGCGGTGGATGCTTGGAATCATGCCAACTTCCTTTGTAGGACTATGCATGCCATGAATGGATTAGCAGATCCGTTGTACAATGTGTATAGCTCTAAACGTACTGCTAAAGAATTGTGGGAGTCTCTTGACCACAAATATAAGTCTGAGGATGCAAGGGCTAAAAGGTTTATTATTGGCCGTTTCCATGACTTTAAAATGGTTGATTTCAAACCTGTGATAAGTCAAGAACTTCAGGTGATCTTGCATAAATTCATGCCGATTGGATGGTTTATTGAACGAAACTTTCCAATGGCCGCAATAATTGAAAATTGCCACCAGCTTGGAAAGATTTTAGGAACTATCTGAAGCATAAAAGAAAGGATATGAACGTTGAAGAACTTGTTGTTAGGCTTCGCATTGAGGAAGAAGCATGGCCAAACTAATGTTGTGGTTGCTAAAACTAATGTTGTGGAGCATGACCAAACTCTAAAGGCAAAAAGAAATTTGGGCAAACTGGTAAAGGGTTTAACAATTTGGGACCGGAATGAGGTATTTCCAAGAAGAAATTCGATGAAAATGCTTTAATTGTGGTGGCAAGGGTCACAAGGCCTCAGACTGTAAGAAACTAAAGAGGAACCGAAAGGCTAACATGGTTGAAGAAATTTCCCAAGAGTTGTCAGATATGAACCTGGCTGCGGTGATCTCTAAGGTGAACTTGGTGGGCTCAAACCCAAAACAATGGTGGATTGACTTTGGGCTACTAGGCACGTGTGTTCTGTCAAAGAAATATTTGGTTCCTTTGAGCCAGCTGAAGACGGCCGCGAGAAGCTATACATGGGAAATTCAACTACTTCCGAGGTCAAAGGAAAAAGAAAAGTGGTTTTGAAGATGACGTCTGGGAAGGAACTGACTCTTAATAATGTGTTGTTTGTACCAGATATTCATAAAAAAATAATATCTGGTTCGCTTTTAGATAAACACGGTTTTCGCATTATTTTTGAGTCTGAGGTTGTAACTTTGATGAAAAATTGAATGGTTGTAGGTAAGGGTATGTTTCTCATGGGCTGTTTAAACTTAATGTAATGGTTGTTAAACCGAAAATCAATGAAATGAATAACTCTTTTGTTTACTTGCTTGAGCCTTCTAATATGTGGTATGGTAGACTAGGACAGGTTAATTATGATACTCTATGTAGATTAATTAACTTGAATTGTATACCAACATTCCATATTGATGCCAAGCACAAGTGTGAGACTTGTATTGAAGAAAAGTTAACAAGGACATCATTTAAAACTATTGAAAAAAATAATGAACCACTTGATTTAATTTGCACTGATGTATGTGATTTAAAATCAACACAAACACATGGTGGCAGCAAGTACTTCATTACTTTTATTGATGATAACACGAAGTTTTGTTATATGTATCATTTTAAAGTAAAGATGAAGCTATAGAGAAACTCATTCTCTATAAAAATGAGATTGACAATCAACTCAACAAGAAAATTAAGGTGCTAAGAAGTGATCGTGGAGGTGAATATGAATCGTCGTTTGCTGAATTCTGTGCCCAACAAGGAATTAGACACTAAACAACAACACCTTATTCATCTCAATAGAATGTCATTGCAAAACGAAAAAAATCATACACTAAAAGAAATGATGAATGCCATGTTACTAAGTTTTGGTTTGCCTCAAAACATGTTGAGGGGAAGCTGTTTTTACAACCAATTACCTTTTAAATAAGGTGTCCCATAAGAAATTAGGCAAAAGCCCTTATGAGTTGTGGCATGGAAGAACGTCATCCTATAAATACTTACAAGTGTGAGGGTGTCTTGCTAAAGTTGCTATACCTACACCAAAGAAGGTGAAAGTAGGTCCCAAAACTATTGATTGCGTATTTATCCGATATGCATATAACAATAGTGCTTATCGATTTCTTATGCATGAATCTAACATGAAGATATAAAGAATACGATACTAAATCGAGAAATACCTCGTTTTTTGAAAATATATTTCAGTGCATATAGAAAGAAGAAGAAAGCTCTTCTAAATGGATGCATGATTCAATAGAACAATCACAGGGCAATAAAGAAGAAGGGGTAAAACTTAGACGCAACGAACAAGCTAGGATAGAAAAATCTTTTGGTCCAGATTTTCTAACCTACATGCTAAAAAGTGAACCTCAAAGCTGTTAGTCCAATGATTTATAGAGGTTCAACCCATCTATGGCCTAATTCTCTACCACCCGATATGTCCAAATGGATTTCGAAAAGGAAAACTTTATTGATACCAAACAAATACAACATTTACCTTGAAAAGTACCACACTCTTCTTACACCACTACCTATGAAGATTATCACAATCTTCTTACAATAATGAAGAGTACCAAACTCTTCAACACCTAGAATCGACCAAGTGTGTTCTTACCACAAGAACACTAACAATGATTTCTTGTTTTGCATGATTTGAACCAATTCAAGATTACAACTCAAATTAAGTATATAACTTTTAAATGGAAGTATAATCAAGAATGAAGCCTAATACTCAAGATGTGAAAGTGTAAAACTTAGGCTAAGAACAACAAGTATATATGTTGAAAGTGAAGAATAAGAAGTTTTCTGATTTTTGCTTGTTGTTTGTATGTTTGTGTTATATTTTGTTCCTTCAAGCCATCAAGTATTTATAGGAGAGCTCCTTGATTTGAATACCAACATAGGCTCCTCCTAGAAGAGTGAAATTTGTAAAACAAATGCCAAACAATTGAAGAAAATAGCTGTTAGAATCAATCCCACAATTTCATGAAAAGTTGTCTGCTGCAATGGATAGTTTCTGCTGATAAAACCTTAGGGCGACCGGTCACCCTCTAATAAGAAGAAGACGTTGAGAATATTTAAACACGGGTTGCCCTGCGAGGTGGACCGGTTGATGGGATAGGGTGACCGGTCGACCAAGGGTGCGACCGGTCTCCCTCAATACAGAAAGAAACAAAACCAAAACCAAAACCCCAGGCACCATTCGACCTCTTGGTCGACCGGTGCACCGGTCACCCTCCTTCCAGAATCCCCTCGGTTTGTCAAAAATAAAGTTCAAAAAATACTCCAAAAAATTAGTAAAAATCATTTAAATTGTTTTAAAGTATTTGGACAACATTTGGGGAAATTGTTTTGGTATAAAACTCAATTATATGAAATCATAAAAATTACGATAAAATATTTATTTAACAAACTCCCCCTTTTTTATGATTACAAACCAAAACAATTTTTAGAGAATGAATTTTAAAATGAAATACGTTTATCCGGTCAAAATCAACTATTCATTTTAAGCAACAGTTTTCATGATGAAAATCATAAGGATAGGAGCAAAGATTTTTTAAAATAATTTTAAAAGCTCTCCCTATCAACATGCTAGATAAAAATAAGTATAGAATCAATCCACTTAAAAGCTAAAAGCTTAGCTTTTGCAAAGTATGACTTAAAGCTTAAGAGCTTAAAAACTTCCCCCGTCAAAAATAATCCATTAGTCAAAAATATCATTCAATACAAGAGTAATAATCCATAAGTCATCCACATCTTATTGTATGACATTTGTATATAGAAACACGCCCAAAAATTCAACATCAATCCTAATTCTACAATCAAAATCCACCAACATACACAATTTCCATCACAATAATACATGAATTATACAAATATATCAAGTATCAACATATTCTCAAGGGTTCAACCCAATTGAGATGAAAGAGAGAATTAAACTTACCGATGATTGTGGAAGATGAATAATATAGAAGATATATATTATAGAAGCCCAATATAGTAAAAATTACAAGAGAAAATCATTTTGAGTGATAAGTGTGTGAATTGGGCGAAGGGGTGTTAAGTTTTGAAAATAAAACTGAAGTGAGAAAAGAATGCAATATATGACTGCCATAGAGCAGGGCGACCGGGCGACCAAGAGGGTGACCGGTCCCTGAACAGGTCGACCGGTACCTATTCTGCAGTCCAGTTTCTGTCCGAATTTTAAGTTAAAAATGCAATTTTTCACCCTTAAGTTCTAAAAATGTACAAAATACAAACATAGACCTTATTCGATATGCATTATGCCTAAACGAGCTCGAATTGAAGTAAAAGACTCGACGACCAATGGTTTTGTGAAAATATCCGCGAGTTGATCTTGAGACGGAACAAAGCACATCTCAATTTTTCGTGTAGAAACACAGTCCCTTAGAAAATGGTGTCGAACCTCAATATGTTTAGTTCGGTTATGATGAACTGAATTTTGAGCAATATTTATAGTAGACGTATTGTCACAAAAAATAGGAACATGTCCGAAAGAGCATTTATAATCTGCTAGAGTTCATTTCATCCAAAGAAGTTGAGTACAACAAAAGGCCACAGAAATGTATTCGGCTTCGGCCGTTAATAAAGATACACAATTTTGTTTCTTTGAAAACCAAGATATTAGGCAATCGCCTAAAAATTAACATGATTCGAAAATACTTTTACGATCATCAATATTTCCCGATCACTATATCCTTTTTAAAAAAAAATTTATTCTTTGGATAAAATAAACCATAAGAAATAGTGCATTTCAAATAACGAAAAATTCTTTTAACGACACTTAATGAGATTCTTTATGATTTCTTTGAAATCGAGCACTTAGGCATACGACATGAAGAATATCAGGTCTACTTGCAGTTAAATAAAGTAAGCTACCAATCATACCTCGATATTTTGATTCATCAACCGACTTGCCTTTTTCATCTTTGTCAAGCTTGATATTTGTTGCCACAGGAGTAGCAACGGTTCTTCCTTCTTCAATTTCAAACTTCTTTAGAAGCTCTTTGGTGTACTTGGATTGAGATACACAAATACCTTTTTGGCATTGCTTTATTTGAAGCCCAATGAAGAAATTAAGTTCTCCCATCATACCCATCTTAAATTCTTCTTGCATAAGATTATAACATAGAGACTCATTAGTAGCACCAAAAATTATATCATCAATATAAATTTGGACAAATAAGCAATCTTGCCATTTTTCAAAAATAAAAGAGTAGTATCAAATTTACCTCTTGAAAAACCATTTTGCAAAAAAAAAAAAAAAAAAAAGGGTTAAGTCTATCATACCAAGTTCGGGGTGCTTGTTTTAAATCATATAAGACCTTTATAAGTTTATAAACATCATTTGGCCTCAAAAAAATTTCAAACCCCGGTGGTTGTTTGACATAGACTTCTTCTTGAATAAAACCATTTAGAAAAACGGATTTAACATCCATTTGGTAAAGTTTGAAATTTTTAAAGCAAAAGTATGCAAGTAAAATACGAATAGCTTCTAATCGTGCTACGGGTGCAAAAGTTTCATCATAATCAATACCTTCTTCTTGACAATACCCTTGAGCAACTAACCTTGCTTTATTTCGGACAATGTTGCCTTGATCATCGAGTTTGTTTCGAAATACCCATTTTGTGACAATAATCGTTTGTGATAGAGGACAATGTACTAATTCCCATACATCATTACTTTCAAATTAATTCATCTCCTCTTGAATATCGAGAAACCAATCTTCATATTCAATGGCTTCCTTAGCATTTTTGGGCTCTTTTTGGGATATAAGAGCTTTTCCGGCAAAATTTCCTTCTAGTCATTACTTTGTCTTGAGGATCCCCAATTATAAGATCTTTAGGATGATCTCCTTTGAATTTCATTGCCACGGAAGATCTGAGTTATCACCTTTATCCTCTTGTTGAACATTAAAATACGAAGGTTGATCATTTGAAGTGGAAGGTTGATCATTTTGAGCATCATTTGGAACAATTGGTCCAACTTCATCTTCTTCATCACTATAATCATTTGGGTTTTTTTCAACTCCGGAGGCTTCATTGAATTTAACGTGAATAGACTCCTCGACCACCATGCTAGTTTTGTTATAAACCCGATATGTCTTACTCTTAGTCGAATACCCCATAAATATTCCTTATCGGCCTTAAGATCAAGTTGGTCTAATTGATCCTTGGTGTTCGAAATAAAACATTTACAACCAAATATTTTGAATAGATAATATTTGGAGTTCTCCCTTTCCAAAGCTCATAAGGTGTTTTATTCAACTTGGGACGAAGATATACCCGGTTTATGACATAACACGTGGTGTTGACAGCTTCGGCTCAAAAATATTTTGGAAGTGAAAATTTGTTGATCATAGACTGATACATTTTTTGAAGAGTCCGATTTTTTCTCTCGGCAACACCATTTTGTTGTGGAGTTCTTGGAGCCGAAAAATTATGTGCATACCCCTTGGTTTCACACAATATTCTAAAATCACCATCAAATTCACCTCATAGGTCACTCTTTATAGATTTATAGTATCTTCTTTCTCATTCTCTGTAAGTCTACACAACTTAGCAAACTCATTAGCAGCATCACTTTTATTTGCAAGAAAAATAGCCCAAGTATATCTAGAGAAGTCATCAACTATAACAAATGTATAATGTTTTCCACTTAGACTCTCAGTGCCAATATCCCCATACAAATCAAGATGAAGTAGTTGTAGAGGCTTGGTTGTAGAAATTTCATTTTTGGGCTTAAAACTATTTTTAACTAATTTGTTCTTTTGACAAGTATCACATAAGCCAAGATTTTCAAATTTTAATTTGGGTAGTCCTTTGACATGTTGATTTTTGTAAATCTTTTGTAAATTTTTATATCCAACATGTCCAAGTCACCTATGCCATAAACTAGTTAAATCATTATTGGCGACAAGACAAGAAATATTTTGACTAACAAAATCACTTGTACAAATTTTATAAAGATTGTATTTTCTACTAGCTTCACAAATAATTTTGCCATTTTTGGGAATAAGACATTTTTCTTTGTTAAAAACAATATCATAATTTGAATCACAAAGTTGTCATACACTTATCAAATTGGACTTAAGCCCTTCTACTAGTATGACATCACGAAGAGAGAAAGAAGAGTTACCAATATCTCCATTGCAAAGAATTTTGCCTTTGTCATTCCTGAACATGACCATTCCTTCTTGTTGGAGCTTGATGTTGGTAAAAAGTTCTTCTTTTCCGATCATGTGGTGCGAACACCAGCTGTCCACGAGCCATTTGGAATCTTCCGTGATTGTTATAGCCCCTAGTACCTACAAATAAATTATTTTTAGGTACCCTAGAGTTTTTGGAGTCCATGGGGGTTAGCATTGAGACCTTTGGGTCTCCAAAAATGTCCATTACTATTTTCTAAGTTTACATGTACTATCAAAGTGCCCATTTTTACCACAATAATAACAAGTAATAATATTAGGACTACTATCACGAATAAAAGTTGGAGCTTGGTCATTTTTCTTAAAATCGGTTTGAAAAGATTTATAACCAAGTCCTAGTTTAGATTGCTCACTTCTTTGTGCACAAAGGATTTTTGTGACCTTATCCGTACTCAAATTAAAATATTGCACATCCTTTTTCATTTTTCTCAATCTCTTTAGTGAGCAATTATTTTTCGGAATCGAGACATTGAACTTTAGCAAGAGTAATAGAGTGTGCATGATCAAAAGATTCATAAGAAATAAATAACTTATTTTTTTCTAGTTTTAACTCTTCAAACTCATTTTTCAAACTTTTGTACTTGCAAATAATATCTTTAAACTCATTTTGTAATTCATCATAATCATATTGAAGTTTATCAATTAAAGAGGAAGAGGAAGAGTTAGAGCGTACCCCGTTATTATCATCGTCTATGGCCATAAGACCATATTCGGTTTCCTCTTCATCGTTGGATGTTGCAAGAAGTTCATCCCATGTTTTGACTTCCGCATTGAGAGCCTTCTTTTTTGGAAAATGCCTTTTCTTCTTTTGCTCCTCCTCCGCTAATTTTGGGCAATCGTCTATAAAGTGCCCAGGTTTCCCGCATTTAAAGCAAGAGTTGTCTCTAATTTTTCTTGCATTTTTTTTATTGACAAATTTTGCAAATTTCGAACAAGGACGGCCGTTTCCTCATCATCCTCATCACTAGCATAATAGGAATTATTTGAAGTAAGACCCTTAGGAGTAGATTGTATACCCGATTGTGAGGTGGATGGTTTGGAGTTCTTTCTTTCCTTGAGATAGACTTCATAGATGAGAAGATTTCCAATGAGTTCATCAAACTTGAGAGTCTCAAGGTTTTGTGCTTCCGTTATAGCCGTCACCTTTTCGGACCATGAGCCGGAAAGAGCATTTAATACTTTGGTTACCTTATCTTCCTCCGAGATGACCTTTCTGAGCGCCAATAAGGGATTAACTATGTTGTCTAGCCTTTCCACCATTTTTGAAATTCCTTCACCTCAAGCATTATAAAGTTTTTAAAATCTTTAACAAGCATTGTTTTTCTAGCTTGTTAGTACCTTCATAAATTGTTTCTAATTTTTCCCACACTTCATGTGCTGACCTTATTCCTCTAATTTAGTTATACTCGGTGGCGGTGAGAGAATGTCTTCTTGTCATTTTCATCAAATTCTTTGAAGCTCTTGAGGGCCGTAGTTCCATCCTCCAACTTCTTTGTTGGTTGAACTATTCCTTCAATAACGGCATTCCAAATATTGAAACCGCAAACTTTTAGAAAGCATTCCATTCGGTCTTTTCAAAGGCATAGTTGTTGGCATTGAATAGTGGTGGCTTGTTGGTGGAGACGCCGATGGTGAGGTATCTTTTGTTCCTAGCCATGGATCTCCTCTTTACTCGCAAAGATTAAACGTGCTTGCCAAAGATTTTGGCTTTGATACCACTTGTTAGTCGAAGTGGCTACAAAAATCTATAGAGGAGGTGAATAGATTTTCCCGATTTGTTGATTTGTGCCCTCTTTTTGGAATATGAAGATGGTAAAGAAATAGAAGTGCAGAAAATAAATCAACATCCAATGATTTAAAGAAGTTCAACCCACCTAGGGCATATCCTCTACAACCCGGTATGTCCGAATGGATTTGAAAAAAGAAAACGTTTATGGATAGAAAACAAATACAACCTTTACCTTAAAGAGTACCACACTCTTCTTACAACACCACCTATGAGATTACCACAATCTTCTTACAACAATAAAGCACCAATCTCTTCAATACCTAGAACCAAGTGTTCTTACCACAAGAACACTAATAAAGATTTCTTGTTTTGGATGATTTGAACCAATTCAAGATTACAACTCAAATGAAGTATACAAATTTTAAGTGCAAGTGTAAATGAAGCCTGATACTCAAGATGTGCAAGTGTAAAACTTAGGTTAAGAACAATAAGTATGTTGAAAGTGAAGAACAAGAAGTTTTCTGATTTTTGCTTGTTGTTTGTATGCTTGTGTTATATCTTGATCCTTCAAGCCATCAAGTATTTAAAGGAGAGATCCTTGATTTGAATACCAGCATAGGCTCCTCCTAGAAAAGTGAAATCTGTAAAAGAAATGTCAAACAATTGAAAAAAAAATAGCTGTTAGAATTAATCCCACAATCTCATGAAAAGTTGTCTGCTGCAATGGATAGTTTCTGCTGATAAAACCTTAGGGCGACCAGTCGCCCTATAACAAAAAGAAGACGTTGAGAATATTTAAATACGGGTTGCCCTGTGGGGTGGACCGATTGATGGGCTAGGGTGACCAATCGACCAGGGGTGCGACCGGTCTCCCTATGGTCCAACTGGTGCCCCTAAATATAGAAAGAAACAGAACCAAAACAAAAACCCCAGGCACTGGTCGACCTCCAAGTCGACGAGTCGCCCTCTCTCTAGAAGTCCCTCGGTTTGTTCTATGTTTTGTCCAACATTCAGGTACGGGTTGCCCTCTAGGGTGACCGATCGACCTAAGTATAGAGAAGTTTTCCGAATTTTGTCAAAAACAAAGTTCAAGAAATACTCCAAAAAATTAGTAAAAATCATTTAAATTGTATTGAAGTATTTGGACAATATTTGGGGACATTGTTTTGGTATAAAACTCAATTATATAAAATCATCAAAATTATGATAAAAACATTTATCTAACAAAAGCTACAGAGAAGCTATAAATTCTTCTGAAGGACCATTAAGGAAAGAAGCCATAAAAAGTGAAATTGATTCCATCTTGCAAAACCATACGTGGGAACTAGTGGATCTTCCTGAAGGAAATAAACCACTAGGTTATAAATGGATTTTGAAGAAGAAAATGAAGGCGAATGGAACAATTTATAAGTACAAGGCTAGACTTGTAATTAAAGGTTACAGACAAAAAATGGGCCTTGATTACTTTGATATGTATTTTCTGTTATGAGAATAACCTCCATTAGATTGGTACTTGCAATTGCGGCTTTGTGGAATCTTGAAGTACATCAAATGGACGTAAAAACGCTTTTCTAAATGGAGATTTAGAAGAGGAAATTTACATGGAACAACTGAAGGATTCTTTGCACTGGGCAAGAGAATAAGGTTTGTAAACCGGTCAAGTCATTACATGGCTTGAAACATGCCCCAAAACAATGACATGAAAAATTTGATAGTGCCATGAAAGAATTTGGATTTGTATTCACTTTAGGAAGTGCAACCATATAGTGGAAATCTTTCTGACGGTTATAGTTAGATCCACAATGAAGTATGAGTTTATAGCTTTATACAAGTGTGGGGGAAGGTTGAATAGCTTCAAACCTTTAGAAGATATTCCAAGATGGGCCAAAGCCCTTGCCAACAATTTGTATATATTGTGATAGTCAATCTGCGATTGGCAGGGCACATAGCAATATGTACAAGGTGACATATACGTAATAGACACAATACCATTAGACAACTACTCTCAACTAGTGTTATCTCTGTTGACTATGTGAAATCAAAGGATAGTTTAGCGGATCCGTTAACCAATGGGTTAAATCGAGAGTTAGTTTCAAAATCATCAAGAGGAATGGGACTTAAGCCTCTAGAAAAATATGTTGATACAATGGAAACCCAACTTAGTTGATTGGAGATCCCAATATTTAGGCTCAATGGGACAACCTAATTGTAAAAAGACTATAGGATCACTGTGGGAGAATTTTCCCTTGTCCATTTCTAAACAGTGAAGCCGTAGAGAAAAAGATAAACATTTGACTTTTAATGATTCTTGTGCGTCAGTAAGCCAAGCTGGATAGTGCGGGCCACTTTTAAAGAAGAATCACCTATGTGAGAGAAAAGTGGGGCCGCTTTGAAGAGAATTATGTGAAGCTCAATTCTTAGAACCTTTTGCAGAACCAGGCGTATGTTCAGGGCCATGAATGAACATAACAATGAGAACTGAAGTATGTTAGGGTGTAGGTCCCAAGGGGTGTAAGTGTAAGGTTTAGAAGGGGGGGTTGAATAAACCTTACCAAATTTTTGATTTAGTCCTTTTTAAAAATTCAGAGTTGATACTACATTTGTATCCTTGGTGGATGATCAATTTAGTTAATCATAGAGTTAGTCTCTCACAGACTCAATCGAGTTTGTTGATGGAATAACTCAATTGTTAAGTCTAAATTAACTCAAGCGTGGTTTGTTTTATTGGAAGACTTAACACCCTTAAGTTTGGTTAAGTAGAGATTTAGAGCTTGATTTAGTACTTAGAGATTATCTAATGGATAGCAAATATGTCAGTAATTAAACAAATATGATGCAAGAATTAAAGTCTTTGAAATGTAAATGACACAATAAGATTTTTATAGAGGCTCGAAGATGGGGTAATTCTTCTACTCCTCTCTTCTCCAACTCCGGAGGAATCCACTAAGTATTGATCAAGTATACAAAGTGGTAACAATCCGGATACAAGTCTTGATCACACGGTGACTTGATCCTTTGAGAGTCTCAAGGTTTTGTGCTTCCGTTATAGCCGTCACCTTTTCGGACCATGAGCCGGAAAGAGCATTTAATACTTTGGTTACCTTATCTTCCTCCGAGATGACCTTTACGAGCGCCAATAAGGGATTAACTATGTTGTCTAGCCTTTCCACCATTTTTGAAATTCCTTCACCTCAAGCATTATAAAGTTTTTAAAATCTTTAACAAGCATTGTTTTTCTAGCTTGTTAGTACCTTCATAAATTGTTTCTAATTTTTCCCACACTTCATGTCTTTGACCTTATTCCTCTAATTCGATTATACTCGGTGGCGGTGAGAGAATGTCTTCTTGTCATTTTCATCAAATTCTTTGAAGCTCCTTGAGGGTGTAGTTCCATCCTCCAACTTCTTTGTTGGTTGAACTATTCCTTCAATAACGGCATTCCAAATATTGAAACCGCAAACTTTTAGAAAGCATTCCATTCGGTCTTTTCAAAGGCATAGTTGTTGGCATTGAATAGTGGTGGCTTGTTGGTGGAGACGCGGTGGTGAGGTATCTTTTGTTCGTAGCCATGGATCTCTCTTTACTCGCAAAGATTAAACGCGTGCTTGCCAAAGATTTTGGCTTTGATACCACTTGTTAGTCCAAAGGCTACAAAAATCTAGAGAGGAGGTGAATAGATTTTCCCGATTTGTTGATTTGTGCCCTCTTTTTGGAATATGAAGATGGTAAAGAAATAGAAGTGCAGAAAATAAATCAACATCCAATGATTTAAAGAAGTTCAACCCACCTAGGGCATATCCTCTACCACCCGGTATGTCCGAATGGATTTCAAAAAGAAAACGTTTATGGATAGAAAACAAATACAACCTTTACCTTGAAGAGTACCACACTCTTCTTACAACACCACCTATGAGATTACCACAATCTTCTTACAACAATGGAAAGCACCAATCTCTTCAATACCTAGAACAAGGTTGTTCTTACCCAAGAACACTAATAAAGATTTCTTGTTTTGGATGATTTGAACCAATTCAAGATTACAACTCAAATGAAGTATACAAATTTTAAGTGCAAGTGTAAATGAAGCCTGATACTCAAGATGTGCAAGTGTAAAACTTAGGTTAAGAACAATAAGTATGTTGAAAGTGAAGAACAAGAAGTTTTCTGATTTTTGCTTGTTGTTTGTATGCTTGTGTTATATCTTGATCCTTCAAGCCATCAAGTATTTAAAGGAGAGATCCTTGATTTGAATACCAGCATAGGCTCCTCCTAGAAAAGTGAAATCTGTAAAAGAAATGTCAAACAATTGAAAAAAAAAAAATAGCTGTTAGAATTAATCCCACAATCTCATGAAAAGTTGTCTGCTGCAATGGATAGTTTCTGCTGATAAAACCTTAGGGCGACCAGTCGCCCTATAACAAAAAGAAGACGTTGAGAATATTTAAATACGGGTTGCCCTGTGGGGTGGACCGATTGATGGGCTAGGGTGACCAATCGACCAGGTGCGACCGGTCTCCTATGGTCCAACCGGTGCCCCTAAATATAGAAAAAAAGAACCAAAACAAAAACCCCAGCACGGTCGACCTCCAAGTCGACGAGTCGCGCTCTCTCTAGAAGTCCTCGGTTTGTTCTATGTTTTGTCCAACATTCAGGTACGGGTTGCCCTTTAGGGTGACCGATCGACCTAAGTATAGAGAAGTTTTCCGAATTTTGTCGAAAACAAAGTTCAAGAAATACTCCAAAAATTAGTAAAAATCATTTAAATTGTATTGAAGTATTTGGACAATATTTGGGGACATTGTTTTGGTATAAAACTCAATTATATAAAATCATCAAAATTATGATAAAAACATTTATCTAACAAAAGCTACAGAGAAGCTATAAATTCTTCTGAAGGACCATTAAGGAAAGAAGCCATAAAAAGTGAAATTGATTCCATCTTGCAAAACCATACGTGGGAACTAGTGGATCTTCCGAAGGAAATAAACCACTAGGTTATAAATGGATTTTGAAGAAGAAAATGAAGGCGAATGGAACAATTTATAAGTACAAGGCTAGACTTGTAATTAAAGGTTACAGACAAAAAATGGGCCTTGATTACTTTGATATGTATTTTCCTGTTATGAGAATAACCTCCATTAGATTGGTACTTGCAATTGCAGCTTTGTGGAATCTTGAAGTACATCAAATGGACGTAAAAATCTTTTCTAAATGGAGATTTAGAAGAGGAGATTTACATGGAACAACCTGAAGGATTCTTTGCACCTGGGCAAGAGAATAAGGTTTGTAAACTGGTCAAGTCATTACATGGCTTGAAACATGCCCCAAAACAATGACATGAAAAATTTGATAGTGCCATGAAAGAATTTGGATTTGTATTCACTTTAGGAAGTGCAACCATATAGTGGAAATCTTCTAAATGACGGTTATAGTTAGATCCACAATGAAGTCGAGTTTATAGCTTTATACAAGTGTGGGGAAGAAGCTGAATAGCTTCGAAACCTTTTACAAGATATTCCAAGATGGCCAAAGCCCTTGCCAACAATTTGTATATATTGTGATAGTCAATCTGCGATTGGCAGGGCACATAGCAATATGTACAAGGTGACATATACGTAATAGACACAATACCATTAGACAACTACTCTCAACTAGTGTTATCTCTGTTGACTATGTGAAATCAAAGGATAGTTTAGCGGATCCGTTAACCAATGGGTTAAATCGAGAGTTAGTTTCAAAATCATCAAGAGGAATGAGACTTAAGCCTCTAGAAAAATATGTTGATACAATGGAAACCAACTTAGTTGATTGGAGATCCCATTATTTAGGCTCAATGGGACAACCTAATTGTAAAAAGACTATAGGATCACTTTGTGGGAGAATTTTCCCTTGTCCATTTCTAAAAGCAGTGAAGCAGAGAGAAAAGATAAACATTTGACTTTTAATGATTCTTGTGCGTCAAGTTAAGCTGGATAGTGCGGGCCACTTTTAAAGAAGAATCACCTATGTGAGAGAAAAGTGGGGCCGCTTTGAAGAGAATTATGTGAAGCTCAATTCTTAGAACCTTTTGCAGAACCAGGCGTATGTTCAGGGCCATGAATGAACATAACAATGAGAATCAAGTATGTTAGGGTGTAGGTCCCAAGGGGTGTAAGTGTAAGGTTTAGAAGGGGGTTGAATAAACCTTACCAAATTTTTGATTTAGTCCTTTTAAAAATTCAGAGTTGATACTACACACTGTTGTATCCTTGGTGGACGATCAATTTAGTTAATCAAGAGTTAGTCTCTCAAATGGACTCAACTGAGTTGTTGATGGAATAACTCTTTGTTAAGTCTAAATTAACTCAATTGTGGTTTGTTTTCAGCGGAAGACTTAACACCCTTAAGTTTGGTTAAGTAGAGATTTAGAGCTTGATTTAGTACTTAGAGATTATCTAATGGATAGCAAATATGTCGTGAGAATTAAACAAATATGATGCAAGAATTAAAGTCTTTGAAATGTAAATGACACAATAAGATTTTTATAGAGGCTCGAAGATGGGGTAATTCTTCTACTCCTCTCTTCTCCAACTCCTGGAGGAATCCACTAAGTATTGATCAAGTATACAAAGTGGTAATACCGGATACAAGTCTTGATCACACGGTGACTTGATCCTTTGAGAGTCTCAAGGTTTTGTGCTTCCGTTATAGCCGTCACCTTTTCGGACCATGAGCCGGAAAAAGAGCATTTAATACTTTGGTTACCTTATCTTCCTCCGAGATGACCTTTCTGAGCGCCAATAAGGGATTAACTATGTTGTCTAGCCTTTCCACCATTTTTGAAATTCCTTCACCTCAAGCATTATAAAGTTTTTAAAATCTTTAACAAGCATTGTTTTTCTAGCTTGTTAGTACCTTCATAAATTGTTTCTAATTTTTCCCACACTTCATGTGCTGACCTTATTCCTCTAATTCAGTTATACTCGGTGGCGGTGAGAGAATGTCTTCTTGTCATTTTCATCAAATTCTTTGAAGCTCTTGAGGGCCGTAGTTCCATCCTCCAACTTCTTTGTTGGTTGAACTATTCCTTCAATAACGGCATTCCAAATATTGAAACCGCAAACTTTTAGAAAGCATTCCATTCGGTCTTTTCAAAGGCATAGTTGTTGGCATTGAATAGTGGTGGCTTGTTGGTGGAGACGCCGGTGGTGAGGTATCTTTTGTTCGTAGCCATGGATCTCCTCTTTACTCGCAAAGATTAAACGTGCTTGCCAAAGATTTTGGCTTTGATACCACTTGTTAGTCCAAGTGGCTACAAAAATCTAGAGAGGAGGTGAATAGATTTTCCCGATTTGTTGATTTGTGCCCTCTTTTTGGAATATGAAGATGGTAAAGAAATAGAAGTGCAGAAAATAAATCAACATCCAATGATTTAAAGAAGTTCAACCCACCTAGGGCATATCCTCTACCACCCGGTATGTCCGAATGGATTTCGAAAAAGAAAAAGTTTATGGATAGAAAACAAATACAACCTTTACCTTGAAGAGTACCACACTCTTCTTACAACACCACCTATGAGATTACCACAATCTTCTTACAACAATGGAAAGCACCAATCTCTTCAATACCTAGAACCAAGTGTGTTCTTACCACAAGAACACTAATAAAGATTTCTTGTTTTGGATGATTTGAACCAATTCAAGATTACAACTCAAATGAAGTATACAAATTTTAAGTGCAAGTGTAAATGAAGCCTGATACTCAAGATGTGCAAGTGTAAAACTTAGGTTAAGAACAATAAGTATGTTGAAAGTGAAGAACAAGAAGTTTTCTGATTTTTGCTTGTTGTTTGTATGCTTGTGTTATATCTTGATCCTTCAAGCCATCAAGTATTTAAAGGAGAGATCCTTGATTTGAATACCAGCATAGGCTCCTCCTAGAAAAGTGAAATCTGTAAAAGAAATGTCAAACAATTGAAAAAAAAATAGCTGTTAGAATTAATCCCACAATCTCATGAAAAGTTGTTCTTTGCAATGGATAGTTTTCACGATAAAACCTTAGGGCGACGATGCCATAATAAAAAAAGAAGACGTTGAGAATATTTAAATACGGGTTGCCCGTGGGGTGGACCGATTGATGGGCTAGGGTGACCAATCGACCGGTGGTGCGACCGGTCTCCCTATGGTCCAACTGGTGCCCCTAAATATAGAAAAAAAGTAACCAAAACAAAAACCCAGGTTTCGGTCGACCTCCAAGTCGATGAGTCGCCCTCTCTCTAGAAGTCCCTCGGTTTGTTCTATGTTTTGTCCAACATTCAGTGCACGGGTTGCCCTCAGGGTGACCGATCGACCTAAGTATAGAGAAGTTTTCGAATTTTGTCAAAAACAAAGTTCAAGAAATACTCCAAAAAATTAGTAAAAATCATTTAAATTGTATTGAAGTATTTGGACAATATTTGGGGACATTGTTTTGGTATAAAACTCAATTATATAAAATCATCAAAATTATGATAAAAACATTTATCTAACAAAAGCTACAGAGAAGCTATAAATTCTTCTGAAGGACCATTAAGGAAAGAAGCCATAAAAAGTGAAATTGATTCCATCTTGCAAAACCATACGTGGGAACTAGTGGATCTTCCTGAAGGAAATAAACCACTAGGTTATAAATGGATTTTGAAGAAGAAAATGAAGGCGAATGGAACAATTTATAAGTACAAGGCTAGACTTGTAATTAAAGGTTACAGACAAAAAATGGGCCTTGATTACTTTGATATGTATTTTCCTGTTATGAGAATAACCTCCATTAGATTGGTACTTGCAATTGCAGCTTTGTGGAATCTTGAAGTACATCAAATGGACGTAAAAAACTGCTTTTCTAAATGGAGATTTAGAAGAGGAGATTTACATGGAACAACCTGAAGGATTCTTTGCACCTGGGCAAGAGAATAAGGTTTGTAAACTGGTCAAGTCATTACATGGCTTGAAACATGCCCCAAAACAATGACATGAAAAATTTGATAGTGCCATGAAAGAATTTGGATTTGTATTCACTTTAGGAAGTGCAACCATATAGTGGAAATCTTCTAAGCAGACGGTTATAGTTAGATCCACAATGAAGTCCGAGTTTATAGCTTTATACAAGTGTGGGGAAGAAGCTGAATAGCTTCGAAACCTTTTAGAAGATATTCCAAGATGGCCAAAGCCCTTGCCAACAATTTGTATATATTGTGATAGTCAATCTGCGATTGGCAGGGCACATAGCAATATGTACAAGGTGACATATACGTAATAGACACAATACCATTAGACAACTACTCTCAACTAGTGTTATCTCTGTTGACTATGTGAAATCAAAGGATAGTTTAGCGGATCCGTTAACCAATGGGTTAAATCGAGAGTTAGTTTCAAAATCATCAAGAGGAATGGGACTTAAGCCTCTAGAAAAATATGTTGATACAATGGAAACCCAACTTAGTTGATTGGAGATCCCAATATTTAGGCTCAATGGGACAACCTAATTGTAAAAAGACTATAGGATCTTTGTGGGAGAATTTTCCCTTGTCCATTTCTAAACAGTGAAGCCGTAGAGAAAAAGATAAACATTTGACTTTTAATGATTCTTGTGCGTCAGTAAGCCAAGCTGGATAGTGCGGGCCACTTTTAAAGAAGAATCACCTATGTGAGAGAAAAGTGGGGCCGCTTTGAAGAGAATTATGTGAAGCTCAATTCTTAGAACCTTTTGCGAGAACGGGCGTATGTTCGGGGCCATGAATGAACATAACAATGAGAATCAAGTATGTTAGGGTGTAGGTCCAAGGGGTGTAAGTGTAAGGTTTAGAAGGGGGTTGAATAAACCTTACCAAATTTTTGATTTAGTCCTTTTTAAAAATTGAGTTGATACTACACAGTTTGTATCCTTGGTGGACAATCAATTTAGTTAATCAAGAGAGTTAGTCTCTCAGACTCAATCGAATGTTGATGGAATAACTCATTTGTTAAGTCTAAATTAACTCAAGCGTGGTTTGTTTTTTGGAAGACTTAACACCCTTAAGTTTGGTTAAGTAGAGATTTAGAGCTTGATTTAGTACTTAGAGATTATCTAATGGATAGCAAATATGTCGTGAGAATTAAACAAATATGATGCAAGAATTAAAGTCTTTGAAATGTAAATGACACAATAAGATTTTTATAGAGGTTCGAAGATGGGGTAATTTTTCTACTCCTCTCTTCTCCAACTCCCGGAGGAATCCACTAGGTATTGATCAAGTATACAAAGTGGTAACGGTCCAGATACAAGTCTTGATCACACACGGTGACTTGATCCTTTGGGACTCCCTGAGACGCGCTTGATCACTCGGTGGCTTCTCGTGCGACTCGGCTTCTTCACAGGGCAGGTTGCCTTGCTACTACAGCCCACTTGCTCAAGCTCTTTGGATTTGATCACGAAGCCCTCCAAAAGCTCAAGACTTGGTTCGACCTTGAACCTTCCTACAATCCTTCGTGGAATGTAGACCCTTGATTCTTGATAATTTCCTCTTCAACTGATTGAAGTTATCTTTCCTTCACGGTGAGTGTTGGATTGATGTTCTTCGTAGTGTAGGCTTGAGGATTGAGCGTTTAATAACTTGAGAATATTTCAGTTACGATTCTAATAATTGCTTGAATGTTTGTGGTTCGGTCACTTGCTCTCGTAGTCATTCCTCGGCCTTTTATAGTGATCTTTCAAAAATCGCACGTTGAAGAGATATGCTTATTTTTGAAAGTCACTTGTGGTCGTTGGCTTGTCTTGTTGTAGTCCTTGGAATTGCCATTTCCTCGTATGAATTGTTCTTCACCTTTCGAGTTCGACACGGTGTAGTGCTTCCCATTGGTGTATTCCTTTTGCACGCTTCGGGATCGAGCACTTGAGAGAGGTAGCATGGAGATATTACTTGTTTAAGTAATTCTCTTGATTTGTGCAACGGATCTTTTTTGATTATCTCGACTTGACCGCATTTCCTTGCTTTCCCAGGTGACTTAGAGTCGACTTCCAATCATGGATGACTCTTGTCACTTCAACTTGAGACTTGGCTTTTCTTGAGTTGACTTGATCGATACTCCACTCAATTTGCATCTGTTTGCTCCTTGATAGAGTTCCGTCTTCTCTTCTTTGCCATACTCGGTTGTCTTGCAATGAGTCTTCCTTCTATTCTCGATTTGTCTTCTTGTATGTTTGGGCATAGCCGACTTAACTCGGCTTGACCAGCCCTATTTATTACAATGCGAGTTTACAACAAAAATTGGGGTGCCAACTTCCTATTCTAAGTTTTACATGGCATTCATCAAAATCTAAACAATAAATTTCCCAACAATTTCCCCCTTTTTGATGATGCCAAAACTTAAACCATTCAAAAATGTAAATAGCAAAGATACACATACTGAGATAGTGTATTCACATAGAATGTATGCGTAGAATCAATCCTTTTATTGATCATAACATTCTTGTTCTTTTACACAATGTTTACAAGGTGTATCGAGCAAACATTTGTCTACACAAAAAAATTTATAGCTTTATTGCGAAGACTTACATAGTATGTATTTACATAGTAAAATACATGAAGGGGTGGACAAAGAACACTTCATCTCCTTGATGTCTCCTTCTTTCATCTTGTTCAAGATCTTCGCTCTTCTTTCTCTTTTTCTCATCACACCGCTTCTTTCTTTCTTTTCATATGCCTTCCTCGGGCTTTCATCTCTTCTTAATCTCTCTTGTCTTTCCTCCCATAGCTGAGTTTGTCTCTTATTTATTTTCTTCTATTCTTTTCGCATACTCAACATTACTTTTAGCCACTTGCAAATTGGCTACTTGGTCAAGACCAACCCAAGAGATCCCTCCTTTCTTGCACGGATCTACGTACTCAATGTTTTTGGGCGAGAGGCCTAGGTAAAACCTCTTCCTCCACCACATCGCTTCTTCCTCTCTACCTCGGGCGTGTATTGTACTTGGGGTCTTCTTCTTTCCGGTGAGTGACCAGCGGAGTAGCAGAGCGATCGCCGTAGTCGTCGTTTTGCTGTCGCGCCTTCTTCACATAACGTGAGACCATTTTCCCAAGACAAGTCCCAAGCTTGAGCCATAGACATTTTTGCAAAGTATCCTTGAGATGTGAGCTTTTTAAATTCATCAACAGATCGTGGCTCGGTCCCGACATCCGAGATGGCATAAGTGTCTCTATCTCTTTTGGAATGCCTCCATGTTGTTTCAAGATGTTCATAACTCGGGCATCCATTCTTCCTTCCACTTCCTCCATCCCTCGCTTCAATTGTCTTTCTCTTTCAAACCATAGATATAGCAGAGTGTTGGAGTGGCGGAGTCATTGGGAGTTTGTTCGATAATGTCACCGTGTGACAAGACCTTGTTGGGGGTTTGTGCAATCATCAAGGTCACATCTTTCGATCTTTCCCCCTCAACGGACTTTCCTTTCTTTTGTTTTGACACTTCCTCATTTGTCTTTCCCTTTATAATTGCTTTCCTCCTTTTCGCCTTCGAGATCTCTTTAGCGCTTTAAAGTATTCCTCTTCCCCTTTTTGGCATCATCAAAGGAGAGGAACACTGGAAACATATCGCAAGCGGGAAGTCGAGCCTGCGATAAGCCGAGTTCTTCCTCGAGTCTGTTTGCGGTGTATGCGGCACGAAATTCGGAGCGAGTAGCGTTGGACTCGCTTGAAATTAGTTTCATCTCGGCCATGAGAAGGCTGAATTTTCTATCCATGTTTTCTTCCATACTGGAGATCACTCTTATTTTGCTCACGCAGCAGACTTTATCTCGGCGGTGTGAGCTTCATGCATGTGCTCAATATGTTCTCTCAATTTCGTTTTTGCATCGCATTCTCGACTCTCCATACCAGACTTGTTGAACAATGTCCTCAAGTATCTAACTTGTTCCACACGCATTGTTTTCCATTGTTGCCACCATTCCCGATCTCGATTGTTATGCCTCTCAAGTCCAGTAAGGTTGGCATCTCTGTTGTCCGATCGCATGTCCATAGAGGCCTGGTGCCTCTCCATCCATTCAATTTCAGCAAATAATGCCTTGAACACCTCCCGAACTTCATTTGTTTCTTCCGTTGTAGGTGATGGCCATGCGGCGTCAAAGTCATAGTCATTTGGAACGATGGTACCGGACGGAATGAATGAGAGCTGGTCTATGGAAGCGTGCGAGTTCGTTCTCGACTCTTCGGGGAGGTCGGGTACCTCCAGAGAAAAAGGAAATGATTCTACAAAGGAATCATCACGCCAACCGGGATTTGTTCAATGATGAGAGGTGCGCGTGAAGTTCCTTTTGAGTCGAACTGCTGCGGCTTTGGGAGCCTGTGCGGTGGACTCTGTTTTTGGGGTCTTTTGTGAAGTGGACCCGACTTGCCGAGCCTCATTTGTCTCAACAACTTCGTTGGTCTCGTTGGTTTCTCCAATTGAGTGGATGGTCCTCGGCCTTATCGAAGCGTCATCGGACGATGATGAGATTTCCATTGGTGGCTCATCATCAAAATTGAAAGTTTGACGGTAGTCTTGAGATCGAGACTTGCTCGTGGCCGGGAACATCCGTGAGTCTTTTGGATGTCACGGGGATGACTCGGCTTCTTCGTCGCGCTTCCGATCCCAAAAAGGTTACATCGGGATTATCCGGGAATCATGAAGCGCGCTTATCTCCTTTTTAGATGGATCAATGATAGCATGAGGGATGTTCTCTACTTACTTCTTTACCCGGGAAGTCTCAACCTCCCGTGGGCCTTCATTACCTCCTACAGTCTCAAGCTGCAGTGAGGCCTTGGACCTCCCTTTCGATAGTGTCGTCACTATCTTAGGGTCTTCGTGGTGGCATCCATTGGAGTCTCAACCCCATGGATTGCACTTTCATCGCCCAGTGTTAACTCCGGGGTTGTTCCTTCCTCGTGCCTCGATCGCATCGGCGGCGTCATTAGCCTCGCAGAGTAGTTGGCACCTCGGTGAGACAGTCTCAATCGTCCGAGCTTCGTTGATGACAACTTGATGTGTACTTTGTGGTTGTTCCTTCTCCACTTCGCCTCCTAGATTCGTCGTGGAGTCATCTCGCAACATTCTCCGACCTTGCTGCAGGTGGAGGGAGTTTCCCACCGGGGCGCACCAACCGAGTGACTTGGAATGGGGTCACTCGTCTCCAAACTCCCGGTTGTATCACATCGAGTGTTCACTAGTTGGGGCGGTGGTAAGACACCTTCATTAGGGGTTGGCTCAACCGGGGTCCCCACTAACCCGGTTTCATCGCGTTCCTTAATTCCTTCTTCCGAGTGAGTGGGAAGTGGTGGTAGCAACAATGGTGGCGATTTGCTGAACCACTCCCATGGGATCGATTTCCAGCTGTGTTCTGGAGGACTCTCCTGGTCCCTCCATCAATCTTTTCTCGTGAAGGATTCTAGATTCGTGCAATGCTTGCTGCATTTGCACTTCTTCTGTGGCGGCAACAGAGTCAGGATCCTCATCACTGTCAGATAAGACATCAAGGAGATGATGTGTGTGTTCTGTGGTGCCGGTGATAGGGCAGATGTTGGCCTTCTCACGTGCCTCAGCTTCCTCTGCCTGTCTTTCCTTCTCCTTGTCCTTGAAGATCCGCAAGATATCTGTGCAGTTTTCTTCATCCAGTGCTTGGACCACAGTGGTCACTCCAAGGAAGTTCAGCAGTTCCTCTTCCTCTTCTATAAATTCAGGCCGTTGGAACTGTTCCCTTGATCGACTCAATTTCCACTTCCTCCACTCTCGCAGACGATTTTGGATGTCTGGGTAAAGTGGGGATAGGATCATCACATCACTATCAGCTCTATCAGCTTCTTCTTGTGTCTCGGTGCGCGGACTACAATGTGTCTTGATTTGCCTCACTCTCCTGATCCTTCAACAGACTTAGTTGTTTCATCAATTATATCCGGGGACTCTACTTCTCCAAAGAGTCTCCAGATCTGCTCCGGTGAGTGGCCGACTCGGCCCGGTTTCTCAAGCTCGGAGTGCTTGATGATTCTTCTTCGTCTCTAGTTTGTACGAGAGGGATTTACGGTTGAGAAAGAGTTTCTTCGAGTCTTGGCGCGGGGGCGTCTTTGGTGTTTTCTTCCGAGGAGTTGGCCGTCTTGGCTTATCAGTTCTCCTCTTTTTGACGATCGGAGAAGGTATTTGAGAGTCCTTCTCGATCTCTTCTTGCCGCCTGGGCGGGAGACACGGCTGCGGGGGCGGTGACTACTGGGGGGTAGGAGCGGGTTTGACTTTCTTTGCTGCGGAGAGCGTGATCTTTCTTCTTAGCTGCAGGGGCACTTTCTTCTTTGGTGGAGAGGAAACAATTGTATCTTCAGGGTGGGTGATTCCCCCTCACTCGTGTCGCTCTCTTGGCGTAGGCTCTCTTCGTGCGCCGAGAGAGGTTTGATCTCGAACATCTCTTGTTTACATGGAACGCCTTTCCATGTCTAAGAGGGACTCCTTTCACCTCCATCCCGCCAATCACTGGCCATATCCTAGGGATCCTCCAAATGCACCATCTTCCTTGAAGGATTTGTTCCTACATTCTGCGCGTAGTCTGCATTGTAGACAAACTCGGCCCAGTTTATTTTCTTTTCTTCAATGATCGCGGCCATTACGATCAACTTTTTTTGTGATTGGTCAAAGTCGCCAAATTTGATGTCATGCATTTGGCAACTATGTCCAACAGATTTGTGATAATCCTCCTTGGCGACCTCTTGTTTGTTGTGTAAATTATTTTATCAAAGATAGTCGGGCTTGCTATTTCCTTCCAAGCAAAGCCAGGTTTACATCAAAGATCGTTGATTTCGATGCTCCTTCCGCTTCGGTAGTGAGCAAAGGTGTTCGTGCAAATCCTTGGCGAGAGATGGTGAACTTCTTTCCGTGTGAAGCAGATGACTTTATCCCTTCATCGTGAGTCTCGGCGTTCACGTAGAAATGTGCGACCTCCTCCACATAGGTCATCGGATATTCCAACGTCGAAACGATTTCGCTTGAGGCGTTTCCAATTTCTCAGCAATTTTCTTCACTAAGGTGTCGTCGGACCCTGTTTCACCATGCCGTCGAAAATACACGAAGAGACCGGTATGGATTTGCTTTCCTAACTTGACAAAATCATAGGTTGGTGCCATTTATCGAGGATTTCACCGAAGAAAACTTAGAGGTTGATTTGAAGATAGATAGGGTTTTGAGAGAGTTTTGCCTTTGCTTCTGAAAGAAATGAACGGTTTTGGTAATATGAGAGAGAGAAGAAGGAAAGCTTAAGTATGGTTTATGAAAGGACGTGCGGGTGGTTTTTGAAATGTGATCGAAATCAACGGCTTAGATTTTGCACGCCGATGTAGCATTTAATGTCTCGTATTTAATGCGGCAAAGCATTTATATCCAATCATAAGCTTGGTGTGCAGCTTTTGCCTGTACACGTCATAATTATCTGACTTAATTCTTAAAAACATTCCCGCTTAGTCAAAACGACTGCGTTTTTGTCACTTTGTTCATAAATGACTCAGCTTTTACCCTTAGTTGGTTTAACTCTTCTTCTCACAGTTCTCTTTGTGACTCATTTGTCGGTGACTTGGTATATTGTCTTTCCGATCGGTGATTTACTTAGTGATTTGTGAGTTGACTCTTTTTCCCTTTTTGTGTTCCATTTCTTTTCTTTGATTCTTCCGAGTGTCACCACTCAATTAACCCTAACTCATGCTTGAGTTCTTCAAATCTTGACTCACATAATGGTTTTGTGAAGATGTCACCAATTGTTTATCAGTTGAGATATATTCCAAGATGATGTCCTTCTTTTCAACATGATCTCTTATGAAGTGATATCGACATCGATATGCTTTGTTCTTGAGTGCAACGAGATTTTGAGTGATTGCAATTGCACTTGTGTTATCACACATGATTGAAATTTCTTTTTCCTCAACTTCATAGTCTCTTATTCTTTGTCTCATCCATAGGATTTGGGTACAAATTTTGCCCATAACTATGTATTTTGCTTCTTTTTGTAGAGGTGGCTATTGAATTTTGCTTTTTGCTAAACTAGGAAATCACTGTTTCTAAAGCATTTGACATGTGCCGAGGTGCTCTTTCTGTCAACTCGCATCCAAAGATAGTCAGTCCGAATAGCCAATTAGCTTGAATCCACCTTCCTTTGGATACCATAAGCCAACTTCTTGGCTTCCTTTCAAGTATCTCAATATTCTCTTAGTCTTTGTCATATGGCTCTCTTTTGGAGCAGATTGAAATCTTGCACATACACCTACAAGCAAAGGTGATGTCCGCCGCTTCTTTGTGAGATAGAGTAATGATCCAATAAGTGCTCAGATCTTGTTTGATCTACTGTGCTTGCCATCCGCATCCATGTCCATTTTGATCGATGTATTCATTGGTATTTTCACAGAAGACTTCTCCTCCATACCAAATTTCTTCATTAAATCTCGGTGTATTTTGTTTGACTTATGAAGGTTCCATCCTTCGGTTGTTTCACTTGGAGTCCAAGGAAGAATGTCGACTCTCCCATCATGCTCATTTCAAATTTGCTTTGCATGAGGTTTGAAATTTTTCACATAGCTCTTTGTTTGTGGATCCAAAAATGATGTCATCCCATATATTTGAACAAGCAAAGTATACTCTTCTTGTCTTGAAACGAAAAGTGTTCTATCTACTTTTCCTTTTGTGAATCCATTCTCGGTTAGGAATTGTGACAAAGTGTCATACCATGCTCAGGTGCCTGTTTCAATCCATACTGAGCTTTCTTGAGTTTGTATACCTTATTTCCAAGAGTCTTTCGCTCAAATCCTGGAGGTTGTTCAACATACACTTCTTCTTCCAATAAACCATTTAGGAATGCGCTTTTACATCCATCGAGATAAAATTCTTGTGAACATAGCTTCAAGAAACATCCTTATATCTTCCAATCTTGCAAAATCTTGCTACGAGGAGCAAATGTTTCATCAAAATCTATTCCTTCTTCTTAGCAATATCCTTTGGCTACTAGTCTTGCTTTGTTTCTTACCACTTGAACCTTCCTCATTCATCTTGTTTACGAACACCCATTTAGTACCAATAACGTTTTGATGGGTGGGTCTTTGAACTAATTCCCATACTTTATTTCTTTCAAACCGATTGATTCTTCTTGCATAGCTTGAATCAATGTGTGTCATCCAATGCTTGTGACACATCTTTGGGCTCTATTTGCGAGATAAAGCATGTGAACATAGCTTCTTGTTGAGTTGGATCTTGTTTTGACACCTTCTCTTATATCTCCAATGACAAGTTACGGTGGATGGTCTCTCGGCCATCTTACATCAGGTTGGAGTAAGTTGGCCTGGATTGATCGTCTAGCGGTGTGTTGCTTTGATCACTCTCTCGTAGTCACTTAATTGCAAATTTTCACTGTTTTTGAGATTCAACTATCTCATCTTCTTCTCGAGTTTATAATTCCGGCGGACTTCAAAGATAGGGACTCTTTCGTATGGTTGGATGATTCACTTATCACTGACTCTTCAATGTCTTCTCCATTTACATTTGGCTCATCGAATACCACATGAATGGATTCTTTCGCAACCATAGTCCTTTTGTTGAGTACTCTGTAGGCTTTGCTTTCATTTGAGTATCCCAAGAAGATACCTTCATCGACTTTAGCATCGAAGGCCTTTAGATTGTCTTTGCCATTGTTGTGGATGAAGCATTTACATCCAAATATTCTAAAGTATGCAACATTTGGTTTTCTTCCACCCAAATCTCATAGGGAGTCTTTGTCATTTTGTTTGTTTATCATACATCCTGTTTTGAGTGTAGCAAAAATTTGTGTTGATTGCTTGACCCAAAATCTTTTTGGTAACCCCGTCTTGACTAACATGGTCCTTGCCGCTTCTTTGAGAGTTCTATTCTTCTTTTCGCAACTCCATTCTCACGTGGAGTTCTTGCTGCAGATAGTTCATGACCAATACCATTTTCAATACAATCTTCGAGTTATTATTCCATTGACAAATTCGGTTCTCTGTCCGATCTTATTTTGATAATGGTTTGGCTCTTCTCATTTTGAATCCTCTTCATCAATTTTGTGGTAGTTTCGAGAGTTTCTTTCTTCTTACACAAGAATATTGTCCATGTATATCTTGAGTAGTCATCTACTACCACCAAGGTGTATTTCTTTCCACTTATGCTATTTGGTTCCACTTTGGGCCAAATAGATCCATATGTAGCAGATGCAATATTCTTGTTGAAGATGGGCATGTCTTTTCTTTGAATGATGATTTGATTTGTTTTCCTTCGACATGCGTCACATATACTCTCCTTTCTCGTATATCGAGTCCGGAAGTCCTTCCACAAGACTACTACGGCAAGCTTGTTAATCGTTTTGAAATTAGGTGACTCGGCTTTTTGTGCCACAACCAACTTGATTCAAATTTGTGCTTTTTGCTAGTAGACAGTCTTTGGGTGTAGCGGTTGACCAATCTACTACATACATGTTCTTTTGTCCGCATCCTTGCAACACAACTTCATTCGATTCACCTCCTTGATTTGGCATATACCCATGTTAAATCAACATTATAGCCCTTGTCACAGAGTTGATCGATGCTTAGCAAGTTGAAGTTGAGTCCTTCAACATATGCAACCGTGATTTCTAATCCATTCCTCTTGATGGATCCAATGCCTCTTATTTCACCTCGGAGCTTCATTTCCTCCAAATATGACTTTTGCTCCTTTAACTTTCTTGAATTTTGACAGATTTTTCTTATTTCTGTCATGTATGCGGAACAACCACTATCCATATACCAGGTTCCTTGGCGCACTTTCACTTTCTTGAAACGCAATCAAGGAAATTAAGTTTTAGGTACCCATACTTTATGCGGGTCCGAGGGGTTAGAATTGTAAGATGATCCAACCAACTTATAGCCAAATGATTTGACTCTAAGGGGTTGCCATCTATCGATGCCATAATCATAATTAATCTTGGCAAATTGCTTGGGGATTCTAGGTTCATACACAGATGTCTCTTTTGTCCTGTATGCATGTATATGTGTTTTGGCAATCGCCTTCTTTGGGTAATTGTGGTGTCTCCGAGTGTAGTGCCTAGGTGCATATGTGTCTTTGATGAAAGCTCTTATACTTTTGGAATGGCCTTTCTTTGAGTTCTAGGCCTTTGCCATTTGGGCTTATATTCCATAAGTCTATCGATAGTTCACATCATTCCAATCACTTGGCTTGGATATTTTCTACCATTCCCATCATATGTATTTTTTTTATAGATTTTCTGGGGTTTTTGGTAGCTCGCTTCTTCTTTCTGAGTATTTTCTATTTGGAGTTTTTGAGGAACTCATTGAATCTTTTCTCATTGTCCTTTCAGTAAGCACTCAATGGCTTTCGCTTTCCTTTTCCTTTATAACCAAGGCCAGTTTTGCTTGTAATTGTGCTTTGGAGTGAATGTGTGGGCAACATTTAGAGTTTTGGATTTTTAGACTCTTCATTGCTTGAAGATCCTTTTTCCAAAATTACTTTTGAAGTTTGACATATCACGAGGAGTTAAATCCTAGGCCTGTCTTATCTCCACATTCTCTTTGACTCATAATAAGATCATCCAATGATTTAGATGCCTTAGTGAATGAGGCAATAACATTTTTGAGGTCATTCTCCCTCTTTTCTATGGCAACAATTTCGCTATTAGCTTGGCTTTTTCACCTTTAAACTTTCATTTCTCATCGGCTATTTGACTTAGAGTACTCGGCTCCTTAGTCATTTGTGAGTTTTGCTCTTGAGTAGGTTGTTTTCCTTATTTAGTAGTGTGTGTGAGGATTTAATGTGTTCAAAATCTTTCATCATTTTGCCTAATGAGTCATAAAGATCGAGTGGGTGATGAGGTGTGTGTGTCACATTCACTATCACTAGAATCGAGTTTGATGAGTTGGAGTTTACCTCATCTTCTTGGTCAGAGTTGATCTTGTTCCTTGGCCATCAAACGATCGGGCTTCTTCTTCAGAGTCACTTGAGTAGTCGCTTCATTGCTCTCAATCATTTGTGTCTTTTGACTCAAAGATTTTTCGCACGACCAACATTGCCTTTTTCTTTTCTTTGTCTTCTTTCTCTCAAGACATTTCTTTCTTCTTCATTCTTGTATTTGTTGACTACAGGATATGGGCAATCAATGGCATAGTGACCTGGTTGCCTACAGTTCAAAGATAGATATTCAACCTTTTGATCACTCTTTCCATTCTTGGATTTGTCCCCTTTGATATTCAACTTTTTGATGATATGTTCTCTTGGTTGGCCCTATCTTCCTTGATTTGGAGGAGCCGAGTGTCTTCGGAGGATTCGCCCTTGCCTCTCTTGTAGTTCTTATTGAAAAACTTGTTGAACCTTTTTACTAGTAGGGCTATTTCTTCCGGGTCAATGACTTCTTTGACCTAGCTCTCTTCCCATCTTTAACAATTAGAGCATTGTTTTGGGTACAATTTGTCTTTCTTCCTGGTCTTTTCTTCTCGGCTCAAACTCGTAGGCTTTGAGGTCCGAGAATAGTTCATGGTTGGATGTCTTTGATAGGTCCATGGAATGTCTTAGTGCCATGACTTTCATTTCCCATTCAAATTTGGAAGACTTTTTAGGATCTTCATACACATTTCTTCTCGTGTATATTCCTTTCCAAGTGCATATAGCTCGTTGGTGATTTCGTGAACCGAGCATCAAGTTGATCCAGGTTTTCTCCCGAGATCATTTTGAAGTTCTCAAATTTCTGATACCACCGATAATTTGTTTTCTTTGATTTGCTCTCGAGCCTTCACAAATCAATGTTAGCTTGTCCCATTTCTTTAGCCGTTTTGCATGATTTGACTTTATTGAACATGGCTTTGTCCAAGGTTTTGTAGAGGATGTCCTTGGCTACATTGTCCAGGTTGTATCTTTTTTCGTCATCATTTGTCCAAGGTTCTTGGTTTTTCAACCATGGTGTGCGGGAGCAACATCCTCTTCAGATTTTCTCTTCTTTGTTGTGTTCACCTTTAAGATTTGCGGTGGCCCATCCTCTATCACTATCCACATCTCATCATGTAATCTTTGATAGATGAGCTCGCATACGATTTTCCAATCATCAAATTCTTCAATTGTGAACATAGGGATGCGTGTCAAATTTGCTTCCATGATAATAAATTTTAATGATAAAAAGAGTTTTGAAAGTTTAAGTACTAAAGCGAGACTTTGAAAAGTTTGGAGATCTAGTTCAAGAACTCATGCGGAAGGCTCAATGAACCAACCGCTCGATACCACTTGTAGGTCCCAAGGGGTGTAAGTGTAAGGTTTAGAAGGGGGGTTGAATAAACCTTACCAAATTTTTGATTTAGTCCTTTTTAAAAATTCGAGTTGATACTACAATTTGTGTCCTTGGTGGACAGATCAATTTAGTTAATCAGTAGAGTTAGTCTCTCAACAGACTCAATCGAGTTGTTGATGGAATAACTCATTTGTTAAGTCTAAATTAACTCAACGTGGTTTGTTTTTTTGGAAGACTTAACACCCTTAAGTTTGGTTAAGTAGAGATTTAGAGCTTGATTTAGTACTTAGAGATTATCTAATGGATAGCAAATATGTCGTGAGAATTAAACAAATATGATGCAAGAATTAAAGTCTTTGAAATGTAAATGACACAATAAGATTTTTATAGAGGTTCGAAGATGGGGTAATTATTCTACTCCTCTCTTCTCCAACTCCTGGAGGAATCCACTAGGTATTGATCAAGTATACAAAGTGGTAACAGTCCGGATACAAGTCTTGATCACACGGTGACTTGATCCTTTGGGACTCGATCGAGACGCCTTGATCACTCGGTGGCTTCTCGACGACTCGGCTTCTTCTTCACGGGCGTGTGCCTTTGCTACTACAACCCACTTGCTCAAGCTCTTTGGATTTGATCACGAAGCCCTCCAAAAGCTCAAGACTTGGTTCGATCTTGAACCTTCCTACAATCCTTCGTGGAATGTAGACCCCTTGATTCTTGATAATTTTCTCTTCAACTGATTGAAGTTATCTTTCCTTCATAGGTGAGTGTTGGATTGATGTTCTTCGTAGTGTAGGCTTGAGGATTGAGCGTTTAATAACTTGAGAATATTTCAGGTTATAGTTCTAATAATTGCTTGAATGTTTGTGGTTACGGTCACTTGCTCTCGTGAGTCATTCCTCAGCCTTTTATAGTGATCTTTCAAAAATCTGCACGTTGAAGAGATATGCTTATTTTTTAAAGTCACTTGTGGTCGTTGGCTTGTCTTGTTGCGATCCTTGGAATTGCCATTTCCTCGTATGAATTGTTCTTCACCTTTTTGAGTTCGACACGGTGTAGTGCTTCCCATTGGTGTATTCCTTTTGCACGCTTCGGGACCGAGCACTTCGAGAAAGGTAGCATGGAGATATTACTTTTTAGGTAATTCTCTTGATTTACGGCAACGGATCTTTTTCGATTATCTCGACTTGATCGCATTTCCTTGCTTTCCCCAGGTGACTTAGAGTCGACTTCCAATCATTGGATGACTCTTTGTCACTTCAACTTGAGACTTGGCTTTTTTCTTGAGTTGACTTGATCGATACTCCACTCACCGCATCTCATTTGCTCCTTGATAGAGTTCCCGTCTTCTCTTCTTTGCCATACTCGGTTGTCTTGCAGTGAGTCTTCCTTCTAGTCTCGGTTGTCTTCTTGTATGTTTGGGCATAGCCGACTTAACTCAACTTGACTTGACCCACCCCTATTTATTACAATGCGTTTACAACAAAAATTGGGGTGCCAACTTCCTATTCTAAGTTTTACATGGCATTCATCAAAATCTAAACAATAAATTTCCCAACATAGGGAGAATCATATGTGAGGTATATCGTCATTTACACAAAAGACAGAACAATTCAAAGGCATCGCGTCTACTGATCAACTAGTAAAATAAATATATTTTCACAAGGTAAGGTTCAAAGGGTAACACCTACCTATCCTATGCAGGGTTCAACTGTTGAACTTTACACCAAATCTTTGTATCTTCGAAATCTCCATTCATGTGGGGGACTGTTGGAAAAGTTGTATGGAAATTATGCTTAATTTTCATGGACATATTTCTTCAATAATGAAGAATATATTTAACTCAATGGTGTTTAATTTTGTAACACCTAAAACTCTTAACTCATTGAGTAGTGGGAGAGTGGATGCTCCAAATCATAGGGTAGTGACACTTGAAACTCCCAAGTCATGGAGGAGTGGAAAGTGAATGCTCAAAATCATGGGGTAGCGGGGAGTTAATATGGGTTGATATTGAAGCCTATAAAAAATGGTCGAATTTTTCACAACTACACAACAACACAACTACTACACTTGCATAAAAATATTCCTTGCATATTGCTCTTGTGTTCCTTGACTTCCAGTTGTATTTTGGTGGTGATTACCAGACATTATATTCAATTCGCCAGACTTTTTAGGTAACCCACTTTTACCGTCTTATCTTGGGAAATAGACGTCCAAAATAGGAGACGAATCTGCTTTAAAGATAGTGTGTTCAACACACGATTCGGGCCAATTTTATATTATGCTTATGTAATTTAGTTTATTACCAATTTCGATTGTTGTTCTATAATTTTTAATTCCATTTTCATTCTGTAATTCTTTATTGTACTAGTTCAATACAATTCTTCATATTTTATAATATTATTGTTGTCTTTTTCTTTTTAAAGGTAGTTTTTATAATAAAGTAAGCAAAAACAGAGTGATTTAAATATTTCAATTATCATTATTTTTTTTTGTAGCAATGTCATAAGGTAAAAGCACACAAATGCGGCTAAATGTATGAAGTGAATGGACAAACAGGTCTGGCAGATCTTACTCACCAAACAAGGGTACATGTATAGGTCTAGCGAGTGGGGTTGGGCAAGTCCGAATCTTTTGTATCCCCAATGGTCATTGGCGGAGCTAGGGGGCCAACCTGGTCCCCTCATCTCCCTCCCCTCTTTTTATTTATTTATTTAATTTTTTTCTATTAGAATTTATTTAATTATTCTTGGGTTTTCTATTCGGCCTATACTACTTCCGTGTATCTGTCACCCCACCACTATGTTCTGGCTCCGCCATTGCAGTTCGATCCATTTCCAATACATTGTCATCCCTAAAAAAATGAGCATGTTCTTATGAGTACTATATATAGTCCTTTTTGGGGCTAGTAATTAACCATCAAATATTGATACCAGTATGCCGAAAATTATGTGAAAAACAATGAAAGAAAAAATTGACATTATTGTGAAGTTTACGAACATACTATTGAGAATTTTCTTTTTAATGATGAAAATAAAATAGCTTTATACATATAACTTATAAGCAAATGACTTCAAAAAGAATATAACTTATAAATATATTTAACTAATATAGATTCATGAAAATAAAAGGTTGGCCTATATGGGTCACGCCACTTCACACTGTCTTAATATCATGATGGCCGCCCTTCGTGCAAGTTCTTGACGGCTCACCACTACCCCAAGATAAAATCCAAGAAGACAACATCCATGTCTTCTATTGTGGCACAATCACAAAAAAACTAGCGAACAATGCCGTATCACGTTGCCAAAATACAAAATAATATTTTCAATAGAAAGAGTGTAAGAATTTATAGGTGTGTGAGCATGTGAGTGTCTAACTAGACCCAAGAACAACTATTTATAGTGTTAGGATTCTATTTCTAACAATAAAATTAAATTCAAAATAATGGGCTATTATGAGGTGTTGCAAAATTTATTTGGAGAGTTACAAAATTTAATAAATTCAAAACGACCGTGGGAGTTTCAGAACCGAAATATGTAACACATGCAAAGTATACTTTTTTAAGGAATAATTACAATAGCCACTCTTGAGGTTTAGTCTAATTATAAAATCCAATTATCTTTCGAATAAAAATGTCACACTAACATTTGTTTCGACTATACAATTTACACATTCTTATAGGGTGTTTGTTATGTAAATACAAATTTCAAAGGGGTGTTTGTAACATTTTAACGGAGTATTTCTAATTTTGAAACATATCTAAAGTTTTTGTAGTTAGGCTAAACATTAGGAGTATATTTTGTAATTATCCCATTTTATGGATCACATTTTTTTTTTTGGGTCTTTGAAACCATAAATAACAAGTTAGACAAGTGATATAGCATTACCTATATTGCCTGGTAAAGCCTCGACCCAAAGCCTCGACCCATGAATCATATGTCGGATGATGAGTCGTGTCGTTGAGTAGTAAAGGGCAATCGAGGGGGTGAAGATCTTGCACCTCGGATGATGAGATCTTAGATAAGTCGTAAAATATCGAGAGATGTCATATCTCATTAGGCGTTTGGTACAAAGACCTAAAGGGCAATCGTGTGACGCAATGCTGAAGATCTTGTGGAGAAGCCCTAAATTTGCTAAAAAAATTGGGTAAGGTATATAGTAGATCTTAGATAATCAACCTCCCTAAAATATCGAGAGATGTCATATCTCATTAGGAAAATGTTGTTATGGTACAAATTTATCAGGTATTAATATAGTCATATAGATATAATTTTAAGGTATTCAATGTTTATTGTTCTTATTGCACTATATTCTCTTAATATCTTCTCTCTATCCGGGATCTTGCCTGACTTGAGCTCGGAATCAACAAGGATGAAATAATATAAAAAGAATCAAATCAACAAATGTGGATTTATGTCAAATATAAAAAGCGAAATCTGCGAACCACACACACCCTTAAAATCGAGCGGTGGTGTGCCACTTTTTGCACAACTTTACTTTTCAAATAATGACGTTAAAGACAATAATTTATTATATTAGTATTCAGATTTAAATTATAATTGAAGTGGGATTTGGAATGATTAAAAAAGTGGCATATAAATCAACCAAAAATTTACAAGTGTAAATGGTTCACTTAATTAAATCATACATACTCCTAATATCTTAAAATTATAACCCACCAAACACTAATGAGCCGATGTGACGCGGTGGATGGTGGCTGGCTTTTCATATTGGCCGAAGTTGGCAAAAGCCTGCAGAAATGGATCGGCTTTGTGAAGAGGCAAAATTATTTCCTTTATTTTCACGTAAACTTTCAATTTATTTTATTTAAGTATTTAAAATATTTGTTTTAAATAAAACATAATATTTTTAAATTTCAAAATCTATTATAATATATATGAACTTACAACATTTTTGAAGTAAATTTACCAAATACTTTTTAAAGATCACATTCTCATTAATCAAAGCAAGTTAATTAAAATTAATCCTGGTCAAATCTTGTGGATATATAGTAATAAATTTCTCATCGAATAAAACATTATATTTTCTATGAGAAAAGTTGAAATATATTATATATATATATATATATATGTGTGTGTGTGTGTAATATAAAAGAATAATGTAACGAAATATTCTGCATTTTTTTAATTAAGTACTTTAATTTGTTCTAATTTTTTTTTGACTCAACTTTTGTTCTAAAATTAATCACGAGTATTAACAACCAATTTTATCATGTAAACAAAATTGTAATTTTTAAAATTAACAAAATAATACGTGAATCATGATTTTTCTCAGCTGCCGAATTATTCTAAACCTAAAATTTATCATTGTGCATGTAGGTCCAAAAAAAATATGATTGTGCATGTAGGTAGGAATATAATGATTCATTTTGTTGACTTAAACTCTAAATGGAAGCCTAGCTAGCTAGCTCATATCCTTTTTCCGAGTTGGTTACATGTGTGTATGATTCCCGGTATATTGACTTAGCAAATTCCAAAATACCTCTAAATATTCAACCACTAAAAATGTTAGTTAATTAGAATTTAAAATATAATATGAAAACTTTACAGTATCCATTTTATGAGCAATATATAGCCAAACTGAAATATATACATGATATTTTTACTAAGTTGGGAGTACTGGTTGGAGGGGAGAGGATAAATTTCAAACAAACTAAAAGATATTGGGTTCAAACCCCAATCAACACCCTTAGAAAGGGTGAACGATACCACTTGAGCTACAAACTCATTATGTTAGATATATATATATATATATATATATATATATATGATTAATCCTCATATAATTCATCATACGCTCATTATAATTTGCATTGAGTACTACAATAGATTATACTTGTCAACTAGTTAAGATATTTGAAATAAAATACTACACCAAATATATTATGATAAGAATGCACATTATGTAAGAATACACTAAATATAGCATCTATCTAGCCATTGACAGGGCTAGAGAAAGGCTGGCAGCAGTAGCAGTCCCTCCTCAACTTCATATTTTAGTTAAAATTAATATCATTAATTTTTTTGCATATAATTATTGAATTTATAAAATATATATATATATTTTTCAATTTGAAACTTTTGTCTCCCAAAGATTTTAAAACCACATCTTTATCCACTATTTTTAAGAAAAAATAAAACTCGTCCCTAAGGTTTATTTTCAGAATTTGTCCATGTACCTAGCATTTGTAAATCTTTGTTTGCTTAAGGTGCAAGTTCTTAAGTGGCACTTTCTTAGGATGTGGTCCGAAATCTTGATATGAAACGTGCCGTCCTTATATATATACACACACACATCATAGAAACATATTAAGTGCAATCACTGTGAATGATGAGTGGATTCCAAGGCTATATGCCAATAATATATGCGTCCTTGATTACTAGGTAGTGCCCCTTTTTAATATCTTGCCTGGGTGTTATGAGAATCTACTCATGGGAAAATTAAGAATGTTTGTGTCATTTGTCAAGGTTGAATTCCCCTGGGTAAAAAGATTATTTTAAGACTAACATTCTCTTGACCTTTGATTAGCGAATGAGTCGTTTATATGAAATATTTGGCACTTTTTTAATCCCACACATATATAAAAGATAAAGTTTCATGGAGTTGTCTTCTAGCAAGTTAATATCCATGATTCTTGGTAGGTGACACGTATCAAAAGAATAGGTGTTTTTTTTTCATTTTTATTTTAAGCTCAAGTAAAATGAGTGGCTGTTAATGCATTGTATAAATGAGTTTGTAATTTTTTGGTTTATTGTGAGATTAAAATTGACACCGGAACTTAATGATCACATGCACGACTTTCTTCAGGCAAAGTCATTGTTTTGAGTTTATTTTGAACGTTTGCGATTTGTGTCTTTTTCTTTTCTTTTCTTGTGTTTTTTTTTTAAAAGAAAAACTAGGAACTTGTATTTTTCATTAATAAATTCAATACAACCAGAGACACAAGATTTTGAAGTCTAATGGGAAAACATAAATTCCCACATTTTCAAACATGCAAATAAAGATGAGGAGATAAACACAAGTTTAAACGTATACAATAAATCATAAATATTATATCAAGCTCAATGGGTTGTGATTTATAGTTAGATGAGTGACTCTTTGCATAAGATTTAGAGATCCACACCAGACACATTTTTAATCTGCAAATCTTTTAGAAATTAATGAAAAACTCCAAATGACATCCAAGAATAAGCATAGTTAAATATAAATAGATCAAATTAAAGAAAAGAAAATGAAAAACAAACTAACTCACACAGAAGGAAGAAACCTACACCACAAAGGAGAGAAACTGAAAAAATCTCCGTCAAGGGGACAAACTGGAAAACCAAAAATGGAGAAGAAATAAATGAGAAAATCAGCAAAAGAAAATTTCTTCCCCCTCCTCCTGTGGAGGGAGAAGGTGGAGAAAAGGTTATTTTTTTAAGAAAAATACCGTTTCAGTAGAGATGGCAATGGATTGGGCTCGATTCGAACCAAGTGTATTTTTGGTCGGAATATTCATGTTGTTTGGGTGGCCAACCCAATAAAAGCTCCACGGATCGGTGTTTGGAAATGAAATTTTATCATGCCGCATTTTTTCAGTCTCAACCAAGCCTAACAAGTGTATTTTTGGTCGGAATATTCATGTTGTTTGGGTGGGGTCAAAATAGGTCCAATCTTTTGGGTAAATCCCCTAAAAAATCAAAGTCAAGCTGTTATTCAATTAAAAGCCAACCCTATACGCAGAAGATAGTCTAGTCGGTCATTTGGACCAATTTTACATATGAAGAAAACTTCAATACTAATGAAGCTCCACATTTGAGTCTTTTTGACATATGCAGCTAAATAAGAGAACTTAGTGTTTCTTGGTAGGACATATCTTCATCTCATTTTTTTTGTGTGTATGTTTTTGAGTTGCTTATTCTTTATGATAAATATGATTTCAATTGCTATAAATGTGCTAATACGTACCAACATAATTTTGAACACCTAAAATTTATTCTTTGATACATTTTTTCTTTAAAAAATGATTCAATTAAATGATTTCAAAATATTCCTATATATTATAAGATGTCTAAAGTTACAATATGTTAACGTTTATTTTAAATGTAACACACAGGTTTAAAAAGAATTTGTCAATATAATATATATATATATATATATTTAAATCACTACAAGAAAACAATCAAATTCCAACAAAGTAATTCCAACAATCAAATTCCAACAAAGTAATTCCAACGGATATTCCAATACTACATTATACCATTGGAAAATTCCAATGAACATTCCAACAATAAAGAAAACCGTTGGTATAAGTTGTTAAAATTTTCTTTGGAATTTAAAATTCCAACGGAAATTCCAACACCACAACAAACCATCGGAAAATTCCAATAGTAAATCCAATGGTAATAAAATCATTGGAATAAACCGTTGGAAATACTATTGGAATTTTAAAAATTCCAACAGAAATCCATCGCTAAAACATATCATTGGAAAATTCCAACAAAAATTCCAACGGTAATCAAAATGTTGGAATTAATCGTTGGAATTTCTGTTGGAGTTTTTAAAATTCCAACAGAAATTCCAATGGTACAACAGGTTGTCGGAAAATTCCATTGCAAACTCCAATACCGTTGGAACATTTCAGTAGGGGTTAAAAGATTTGATAGCATTATCCATATCAATAAAATATATCTTCTCTTCTGGAGTCAATCATATTAAAACTACATAGTTAAACGTGATTAACTTGGGACAAATTGACGATGGGTGATCGACCTACTGAGAAGTTAAAGATATAAGATAATGAGATAAAATGATTGAATATTCCAATGGCTTTATACAATTGGAATTACCATTTGATTAAATTCCAATGGTATAACTCCGTTGTAATAATCGGTACTCCAACAAATATATATATATATATATATATATATTTCAATGGATATATCATTGGACTAAATTCCAATGGATATATCATTGGACTAAATTCCAATAGTTTAACTCTGTTGGAATTAGTGTTGGAAAATATGTTGGAGTTTTTTCCAACAATTATATATTCCAATGGATAAATACCGTTGAAAGTACTGTTGGAATATTTTTCCATTGGAATTTTGCCATTTCAACGACCATTTTACCAACGATGCATTTATTGTTGGAATTTCCGTTGGAATCGATAATTTCAACGGTAATTGGCCAAATTCCAGCAGATTTAATTTTTTACGTTGGAATTTCCTTGTTTTCTTGTAGTGAGTGTGTAAAAAGAATTAGGTAATTATTGAGCTTAATAGATGTAATGATTAGATTTAACAATTTAGTAATTAAAACAACATTAATTAAAGAATTTGCTAAAATCTTAGATAAGTTAGAGACTGCTTAATTACTTTTTTTTAGTGGTATTCATAATACTCATATTTATTTTTGGGAAACTTATAAACTCATTTCCCAAAAAAAAACACTTTCTAATATTTTGATAAACTATCAAACATTTTATATGATATATTGAAATGCTTATAAGTTCATTAAGATCCCTTTCAAAAAATAAAAAGGTCGTTAAGTTTAATATGTGAGTTTTTATTATAGACGTTAATTGTTACACGTTTCAATTTGTTAAGAGCTTTTCCTTTGTTCTGGTTTTTATTTTTTCAAAAGAAAAAAAAAAGCACTTTTCCTTTGCCCTAAGCTTAGGCTTTAAATATAATATATGTTCTTAAATTTCCCTTCAATTTTAGTTATGCTCTTTGCAATCTCATTATTCAACGAACTGATGCAGGAAAACCATTATAAATCAAAATCAAAACAGCAGTAACGCTTTCAAGAAAATATAAAGCCATTAGTAGGTATTATATATATATATATATATATATATGTGTATATATATATATATAGGGGAGGTTAAAATGAGGATCAATCTCTTTGGTTAGTCCATAAGAACACTTAAGGACTCTTGATTTGAAATTTTGGATGTTGTAGATCATTTTAGTTAATAGGCATATAAGGGTAAAATTGTACTTTTATATTTAATTCGGTTATTAGCTATATTTAAGGAAATATAATCCTACTTTTTCAGTTATTCCGGTTTTTAGGGAGGAAAAATTCAATCAAGCATTTGATTTAATGGATAAAAATATATTAAAATATTAATTTAATCAACATAAGGTAAAATAAAATGACAACAAAAAACATAATTTTGTAGTACTTTTTATACAATGGAATCAAATCTCTTTCTTCTTTCATCCATTCACTTTTGTAATACTTTATCAATGTAACTTTTATCTCACGTATAAATAGGTAAACTCTTCTCTCTAAGATACACAACACTTTTACAAGTAATCTCTCTCCATATTTGTAACACAAAACAAACTTTAAATCCTGGCAACTTTTTTATATTTTAGTAACCTCCATTAATTATATAACTATGGAAGTCAAATATTTATTTACTGTAATTGATGTCACGAAAAAAAATATGAAGAAGATGCAATTTATTTTCAAAATTTTTGTTTTCTTTTACAAAAACTTTTATTTTTTATTTTTTTTCTTTTTTATGAAGAGAAAAAAATTAATTCAATGTCTTAATTAGGAAAACAAAATTATATATTTTTATTATTATTATTTGTTTTTAAATTTTCAACCAATTTCAGCGTTAACTTTTTTTTATATTTTTTACCTTTTTATAAAAAATTAAAAATAAAAAAAATTGTGAATTAAGGAATTTTAACAAAAATCCATGGTAAATTATTTTTGTTATTTTCCAAATGAAAGATTTTTAACCATGAATAAATTTTTATATATTTTTATTTTCCGATTGAATATTTATATGATAAATTTATTTTATATATTTTTGAGATTTTTAATTTGTTGTGTCCTTTAATTATAATATAAAATAAACTATTACTAAAATATAAAATTTTATATACGATCTATAAAATTTTAATACATATATTATAAAAGATACTTATTATATGAAATGATATATAATATATATATAAACGTTGCATATATAATTATAAAACGATGCAAAAGTATATAAGAATCAACTTAGCTTAGGATATTACATATTTGAAAATATGCAACAAAAATCAACTAAATATGCATTATATGAAAACTATCTATTTAACATTTAAAAAAAACTAATATGTAGTAAGAATATAACCAACTATGCAAGACGTTCATAAACTTATGCAACAAAATCAACTAACTATGCATTATCTAGAAACTATCTATGCATAAAAGTCTTTACCTATTGGAATAACTAAATATGTTACCTAATGTACATTATGTTAATTGTTTAGTTCGGTGGATTTATACTTAGTAATATTTTAATGTATAGTTTAGTTTAGTTTGTAATTTGTATACTTTTTCATTAATTAGTTCAATGGAACGATTTTATATGCCATATTTGAATACTTAGTTAAATGCGTAGGTACTTAGTATTATTTTAATGATAGTTAGTTCAATGTAAATGAGAAAGTTTTAATGTACATGAAAGGTAATTGAACTTAGTTAATTGTTTATGTATACTTAGTAATATTTTAATGTATAGTTAGTTTAGTGTAATCAATACTTTTCAAAATCACGATTTTGTTGCCATATTTGAATAATTTTTGAGAGAAAGGAAAGGGTGAATCGCTTGATTACTATATTTAATACAAAATCACGCCCCTAATTTTTCCTATTTTATTTCCCTATTTTGTTGTATACTTACTTATGAAATGTTGTATATATTGTAATATATCTTGGCCATTGATTTACTATTTGGATGGTGTAGATTTGGTCCTATGGACTAACCTAAGAGGGTGGTCTCACAGGATCTCCTCCCTATATATATATATATATATATATATATATATATATATATATATATGATATAGTGAGTGACCAAGTCTCTAGGTGTGACACAATGGACTAATCTCAACCATCCTCCACTATTAATCAATGAATATGATTTAAGGGATAAAAAATATATTAAAACATTAATTTAATCAACATAAGGGTAGTAGGGTAAAATAAAATAACAAGGTAGGAATCAAATCTCTTTATCTCTCATGCATCTCTCATCTCACGTGTCTCTCTCCCTCCCTCTCCCTCCGCCTCCCTCTCCTCTCTCTCTCTCTCTCTCTCTCTCAATTCCACCATTAACGCAAATTTGAAGAACTCGAACTATGAAAAATAAAATAGTGAAAAAGATGCGCTTATGTTCGAATCATGATGCATGATGAATCATCAGTCGTGGAAAAAACTCTACACAATAACATCAATGGTATAGACATCGATGGAGAACTCGAAAATATCCATTAACATCAACTCTTAAAAAACTGTAATTTTCACGAATAAGACGATATATAAATACTTATGAAATGATGTATAAATACTTATGAAATGATGTATAAATACTTATTAAACAATGCACAGATACTTATGAAACGATGCAAATATCTATAGGATATTACATATTTGAAAATATGCAACAAAAATAAACTAAATATGCATTATCTGAAAACTATCTATGCAGCATAAAAAAACTAAAATGTAGTACAAGTAAACCTAACTATGCAAGACGTCATAAACTATGCAACTAAATCAACTAACTATGCATTATCTAGAAACTATCTATGCAGTGTGAAATAACTAAACATGCAGTACATTGTGTAACATCCCATTTTTATAATTTCCAAAAGCAACATCTCATTTTCATAACTAAATATACATTACATTGAACCTATTTATGCAGTGTAGAATAATGAAATATGCAGTACGTTATATTTAATTATGTCTTGTTTTCGTAAAACAGTGCCAACAAAACAACTAAATATGCATTATTTGATGTCTAATTATGCAGTAGAAGAACCCTAACTATACTGTAAAATAAAAATATTTGGAAAAAAAACTGCTTCCTTAAATTCCGCCACCAAATCCGACAGTTTCAATCTTAGCCCATAAAACCCGCTGTGACCACTAATTTGAATTACGAAATTACCACCTTACCCTAATTGGTGGAAATCAGGGAAATAAAAAAAACTGAATTAATCACATCCCTTCATTTTTTAAGATTAATGAGTAAGATAAGTCCACACTATCTCACCTAGGGAGGGTGGTCTCACTTAAACCAAATTATATATAGGGATATGATCATATGTGGCAAGGACCTTACCATGTGGCAGTGTGGACAAATCTAAGCCGTTACCATGAATAATCCTAAGGCCAAATTTTTTTCGAATTTTTTATTTTTTTAATTGAACTCAGCCCATTTAAGGGCAAAATAGACAAATTGTACACAATAGGAAACGGATGATTTTGGTAACCTCCCCACAATTCCCCCTTTTTTGGGATTTCAATTAATCCTCCTGCCACTTTTTTCACCCCAAAATCAAAAAAGGCCCTTCTTCTTCGCCTCTTCCTTATTTCTCTTCCCCCACTCACACACGTCTGCAACTTTTTCATTCTCTGTAAATTTCAAGTGCCCGGGACACTATTTTGTTTGGCGAATTCTCTCGACATCAAAACTCCAAGAACACGTCAGTAACATCGTTCAAGGTAAGCCCCAGGTTCAAATTTTCAATTCTTGTTTTGTAGATTCTTGTGGAAAAGGTTTTTCCTCAATTTTTTAGTCAGTTTTATTTTCCCAATGACTGAAATAGGAAAAAAAATGGAAGTTGGATATATACACGTAATGTTCCATGAAATCCATAATGACAAATAATATTAAATTCATTTTTAGCGTTAAATTAGCTTTTTATGTTGTTTATTTTTTTTGGTGAATCTCCCCTGTTATAAATGATATACAGGTTATCATGAAATGATATATATTTTGTTAATTTTGGCATATAATTACACAGAGTTTTGGTGTTTTGCATTAATCTGGTAAATTGTATATAGACGGCACACAAATGGTGTTTGGATAATTTTTTTTGGTAGACAGTTAGACTACATACAGTACACAGTTAGTTTAGATCGATGTGGTATTTTAATTTGATACAATGTGTTTGACACCCGCAATTTTTTAATACCGTTCATGTATACAGTGTGAAAGGTGTTTTATAACGGCATGAATATGTATGTTGATGCATTAATAAGTTTGGTAATGAGTATATAATGTCCATGCAATGCATAATGGTGAATGGTGTTTAAATAACATTATTTCGTATATAATTATAGTTCATACAGTGCCCAATTAGTTAAATTGGTGTATTTTTTTTTATATATTGTGCTTGAGTTCCGTATTTTTTAATATAATTCACGTTTCTCAATACCAGGTTTATAATTTTCAATGGCAAGAGGAAACAAGAAACGACCTGCATCTCCAGGGCCGAGCGAGGGTGCGCGTAATGTTAACAAGAGGTTCAAGATTGCCAAATCTGCTTTGAAATCTTCGATGCCCAAACTGAGGAAATTGTAGCTTATATTTTTTTGGCCCATTTTGTTTTTATTGTACCTGTGGAAATGAATTGATGAAAACTTAGCTATAAGTTGATATAAATTTAGTAAATAGTTGGTATACAATTAGTTCAGTTGTTTTTATTTTTAATTATGGATATGAATTGATGAAAACTTAGCTATAGATTGGTATACATTGTTTTTTTTTTTCCAACAATTTTGTTTTATGTGTTTTTCAGTTGGATCTGTTCTCTCGATTTTTGCAAGTAATTGGGTATTATCAGGGAGCACGTAATGTTGAAAAATCTGCATATTTGTACACCAAATCAGTCAAATGTATACGCAAAATAATTTTCAAGATATACAATATTGTCAATATTAGTATACAATATTTTCAATTAAACATCTAACAATGCACTACTGAATACTTATATTATCACCAAATATTGGACAAGTGTACACCAAAATATGATTTCAGGGTACCGTAAAGGAATTATTTTTTATACCATATTTTTATGATTATAATGCACCAAAGTATGCACATGTATACACCAAAATACGCTTCCAATGTACAATATTGTCAATAATTTTATACCAATTTAAGTACCAATATTTATTCTCAAATAAAAATCCAAAACACGTCATATTTCATGTTATATTAGCACCAAAATATACATATCTATACACGAAACAATGCATCCAGAGCACAATATTATAAACATTTGTATACCAAAATACACATATATCCCATGTCGAACACCTTCTTTGTTGTTCAAAAATGGCGGATAGGATTGTTTCTATGATTTTGATGCAGATTTCTTTTTTTCCTGCTGTTTTCGTCAATGAAGGGTGAGAGAACAATCATGAATCCGTTATTTTTGTCCCCTGATTCAGCGTTTCTGTTATGGAAAGTTGATAATCAATATATCCCTTGATTATAGGTATTTAATTATGGTATTATTTTACTCTATTTTGATATTTACCGATTTGCCCTTTTTACATATAAAATAAATGTAAAATGGTGTATTTTTAGGCCTAATCTGAACCATTGATTAATTAGGATGGATGAATGGGATCTGTCCACACTGCCACATGGTAAGAGGCTGCCACATGAGATCCCATCCCTATATATATATATATATATATATATATATATATGAACGATACTTAGCTATTTAATGTTAAATTTGATTTTGATGTTGCAGGGATTTGATCAAAAGTAATGTCATGTTACATTCAGTGGGAATGCCCCATGTGCATTGATTAGAGATGAAAATCGAACCAAATTATTCGATACTAGACTTAAGATTGATCGTTAAAATCTCGTTTGAGCTCAATTCGTTATGTATATGAACCAAATTTGATTTTGATGTTGCAGGGGATTTGATCAAAAGTAATGCCATGTTACATTCAGTGGGAATGCCCCATGTGCATTGATTAGAGATGAAAATTGAACCAAATTATTCGATACTAGACTTAAGATTGATCGTTAAAAGCTCGTTTGAGTTCAATTCGTTATGTATATGAACCAAATTTGATCACTTTTTTTCCCTTAATATAATAAACTATATACAAAGCTCAGTTCGAACTCGATTCGACTAGTAAGGAAAAGCATAATGTGTTAAAATATGAAGCTAGTCGAACTTGATTCGTGATCGGCTTGATTAAATTTCATTCAAGCTTGATTCGATTAATAATCAAACCAAGATCAAATACAATTTTCAAAGCTCGATAAAATTCAAACATATTTGAACAATATTGTCTTCGATTGCTCTACTTGATTCGTTTACACCTCTAGCCTGCATGATGCACAAGTACCTAATTTGATATATAAGGAATGAAAGATTAATTCACATGTCCACCTAGTGTCGTATCCACCGTGTGCAACATCTTAAACAGTAAATAAGAAATTCTATATAAACCCCAAAATGGGATTTCTCCAAATGTAAGATCTCTGCCCAAAGATATATTAGTAAGGTTTCCAACTGCCCTCAAGGGCTTCCAATACTCCACCACTTCATAATTACTACCGCTTATTAATCAGTGATGGAGTATTGGAGGACTTGAGGACCGTTGAAGACAGGCTTATTCCTTCGGCCAATACTCACTCAAATAAAAATTTTGTTCATTGTCTCGTGATCCATATATATACAGAGAGATCTTTAATTAATTTCATTCTTACCATGATCATTAATATTTTTGTGTAGCATTTTCATTTGATATTACTCTAATACTCTTTTATGTGCCTTTTTTCCCAAAAAAAAAATAAAAAAAATAAAAGTCCTAGTCCATATATTTTGAATTTAGATTGGATAAACTATTTTTTATGAGGCCACAGTGCATCAAAATCACAGCATCATTACATGTTCTTCCACAGGTAATTAATTTGCTTATTAATGAAAATTAATTTGCCAGGAAATAAATTAACTTCAAGATCTGGATTCACAAGTTTAGTGGTTCTAAGTATACTTTTCAATATTTTAATTTCAGGGACGTGAGGAAAAAGCACCGGCCAGCAGAAGAAAGTACTGCCTGTACAGCTGAAGGAACCATGATCAGATAATCTCAACTTCTTGCCGGGATAAGGTAATTAACAAATGATTCTGATCTGGTTCTTGCATCAAAATTTATGCTTCAGTTTCGTAAAAATTATATTATTTAATTCTTCAAGACCTGACTTTCTAGGGTTTAATTGCAAATATAATTACTTGGCATATATAATTTGGAAAATTAAAAGGAACTTCTTGAAATCTGACATCCCTAATCCCTATATATACAGTGTAATGTATACACCTTATATATTCAGTTGAGCTTCATTATTACTTTCCTAAAGCTTAACAAATTGTTACACATATATGTGTATATATTATATTTACTTGAGTGAATCATTTATGTATCATTACATCAAGAAACTAATTAGCAATCAACAACCAATCTCTATATAAGATCAACCTCGATCATGCTTCAATTGGTAGACACTTGTGTTGTCAGAGTAATTAACCTGGATTCAATCCAATATGAGATTGTGTGTTCCCTCTGCTACAACCGCACTGTACTAGAAAAAAGTACTTAATAATTAAAACCAAAAATATATGATTAACTAATCATCTCCTATAAAACATCGGACAGACATGAAGTAAGACGTTATGACTGTAGTATTGTGGGCTTAATTTCACCACTTGCCCGAAAGACGTATGGATAAATTAAGGGCTTTTGACATAATTGCCCCACTTTTTGGAGACAATGATAGCTTTTCACGTTTTTCGGTATTTTTTTGGACAAATTTACCCTCCCGCCCCTTTTTTTCACAAATTTACGCTCCCGCCAAAATTTATGGACTTTTTTACGCTGATGTTTCAAGATTATTTGGAACATGTTTCAAACATGTTTCTTTCAATAAATTTCAGTGACAAAATAAATTTTACCTCGTTAAATAATCCATTTTATACTCGAAGTCTTATAAAAAAAATCAAGATATATACACATAAAACACCACATTAAAATCAAACAAATTAAAAATATTATAGAAACAACATGAATAAGAAACACAATTCAATTTTTGATCTAATGCATGAAAACATAAAAGCATGGAAACAACCAAGAAGCAATATAGAAACAAAACAGAAACAATACATAAAACACCATATGAGCAAAAAGATTTAAAAATAGGTAAAAATTGTATTTAAACGTCGAAAACTACATGAAAACAACAAAGAAACATCAGAACAACATTAAAAAGGGTATGGAAACAACCCAGAAACAACATAAAAAATATTAAAAATACCACATGAATAAAAATAGCTTAAAAATAGGTAAAAGCTGTATTTACACATTGGACACTACATGAAAACAACAAAAAACAATTATTAGAACAACATTAAAAATATTATAGAACAACACAGAAAGAATAGAAACAATATACAAAATAATACATGAATATGTATTAAAAAGAGAAATTACAGAATTACATATAGAAATTACAGAAAAATACAACTTTTTATGCTAACCTTCTTACTTAAAAGAGAAAAGATATTTAATATTAGTCGTGATAAAAAGAGTTTAGTTAATATATAGTTTTAGTATGTTAATAAATAATAATAATATATAATAATATTGAAAATTACAATATTTATTTAAACTGAAAATTGAAAATTCCAGTAAAATAGAATATATATAATCGAAACAAATAATGAAATCTCGTATACTTTTGAGTAAAAATCCTGGAAGGGGAGAGAGCTAGGCGAGTATCCAACTCAGGCACATGTCTAAATGAATGCCTTACCATTAGATTACGATGCAATTCTGATTAAATCTCGTATACTTAAATGCAAAAAAAAAAAAAAAACATGAAAAAAAATCAAATTGCAATTAAGTCCCCACCCCCACCCCACCTTCACGAGAAATCCCTACCCCAGTCCCAAGCTTTCTGGAATTTTCCACTAGCTACTGCTTGTAAATATAAATAACTTGTGTGTATTTGTATATGCACTTTTTTCTATTTTGCACCATTTTTCCAAATATATAGATGGTCTAAGTAAATGTATTTCTTCATTCGTGCCCATTTTCATTTTTCTTAAATAGAATATTATATTCAATTTATATACCCTTCAATATTTTATTACATGTGGCAAGGTTAAATTAGTATATGGGGGGCGCTATTAGCACCCCCAAAACCTATTAATACACCCCCTTTCTTAATACACCCCCAATTCTTTTTAAGTATAATATATTTACTCAATACACCCCCAAACCTTTCCCAATTTACCCTTCTTCAATAAAAAACTTAATAGTATTATACAATTATATTTAAATATCAATATTATATTTTCAGAATATTCCAAAAAATAATAATCGAAAAATAGTGTCAACATCATCTTTTTTTGTCGTCAACATCATCTTCTTGTCAAGGTCAATTGTCTTGTAAACTCTTTCGAAAATTTGAGTTATCAGTATAAAAATGAGAGAAAAAATTCACTTGCCCATAAGATTGAGACGTGGGGAATTGGATGTGGGTTTGAGAAGATGGGCTCTTGATTGGATGTTTAAGGTGAATTTTATTTTCATCTTGGATTTTTAATAATTTTTTTTTTTGCATTTCCAATTGAATTTTAAGGAATCACCAGAAACTTCAGAAGGCGCCTACTATGATATGTTTTCTACTATCGGAGTATCAATTCACTAATCTGACATCTGTTTTTCCAGAAAACATCGATCGAATGCATGAATCTCACAACACAGAGATGCAGTTGCTGCGTGAATTTCATAAGAAAGAGCTTCTGCGCGTAGAGGAGAACATGGAGAAGAAATTCAACCACCTCATGGCTGAATGAAGCTGGTGGCAGCTGAATCCAACGCCACCCGCTCGAATTCCGTGCAAGATACTCTTGATTGAAGCATAACTCAGCTATCAGCCGCTTAGACTTCATGATTGCGTTGTTGGCATTTTCTAACTGATGCTGCAGATATAACACTGTTTGTGAAGTTATGCCAAAACTGATGGAAAAGCTTACCAGTTCTGTTACCAGTGACAAAGCCAGGAATCTCGGGTAGGGGGGCCCAACTAATATTAATATAAAAAACGTTCGTGGGATTTTTGGCCACTTCTCCATGATAAAAAATAATTTTAACCATGTTTTCTTAGTCATTTTGAGTTCAAATTTTCACTTTATCTTTTTTCCTTTCTAGGGACCGGTCCACGACCGAATACCAAAAAATGTACTGCATCAATTTTCTGACATATAACCAAGTAATTTATCAGAGAATACAAGAAGGGTGTGACCGTGTCAAAATGGCTAAAAATATATTTTCAAAAAATATGAATATTTTTCATTTTTACAAAACATAAGTGGACAATTTGTCCATTACCACATGTAAAAATTAAAAACAATACATCAAATTTAAAATAAGTAGAAATTTTCATTAAGTCATTGTATTAATTCAATCACATCTTAATATTAAAAAATAATAACAAAATACCATTATATCAATATACCAAAAGGAACAAATACATACATAATAGAATAATGCAAAAATTTAAGTTAAAGTTTATGACAGGGCTTAAAAAATATACAAATTTTTTAAAAAATAGAAAAAATAACCAATACTCATATTTTTTAACATTCACAAACCAAAGCAGGAAAGAAGAATACTAAGATAATTGAAGACTTTTTTTTTCCTATTTTTATATTTTATTTATTTATTTTAAAATTAAAAAATGAAAAAACCAAAATACCCCTTTTTTTTTTTTTTTTAAATTGAGGGGGGCCCAGTGCCCCCCTTGGCCCTCATGTGCCTTCGTCATTGTCTGTTACTTAGGTGTAGAATGTCTCAATAAAGCCGCATCGTCCCAATTTCATTGCCCAATACCAACATCATCTCATTTGTATTTCTGTCATAAGGTACAATTTCGCATTTAGCTTGTTCATGAGTGTTAGAGTATGTGCAACACATCGTTATCTCAATGGGAGAAAAGTCAAATCATTTCTATAATAGCATTTGTCAAAGATGGTTGGTGTAGTGAATTTGCAAGCCTGTCTTCCTTGCCCTTGAAATCTAATGTTATTTATTTCTCCCAAATCTACCAAGAGGTGAGTTGCCCCTTCCTCTGTAGTTTGAACCTTTAGTATTTTATTGCCCTGGATGGCAACATTTGGCTACCTAAAAACGAATATTATTATGATCATCAAGAATGAAGCGAGGGATTATCCAATCTCAAAACTTAGAAGAAGGGCACTATCAATGCTTCATTTCTTGATGTTATCAATGGGATCATATTCATTTGGTAAAAAAGACAAACATGTAGAACTTGATCGCCTTTAACTTTATTAAGGAAAAACAATGCATCACAAAATAGCTTTTTTATTGATTTATTCTGCAATGTTATTTTGGAGGATGTTTAAAAGGATACTAGAAGTTGATCTTCTTTTTAAAAAGTGGTATTTTTCGGGATTAATTTACGGGTTTGTAATGAACTTCCTTGGGGGTGTAGTATTTCAATGCCATAGCCTCTACTCAGATAAGACTTTGTTTCCATATGAGATAAAAACTCGTGGTTGAACAACTTGAATTCAATTACAACACTCGTTGGTGAAAGAGACATTGTGAGTTCTATGAGGATTTGGAAGAAATAAAAGAATGTTTATCGCTCGATACCATATTAGAAAAAGAGACTCATTGGAAATAAATATTAAGGTTCTTTAACATTTTTATATAGAGCTAGGAAGGATCTAGAATGATATTGTTGTAATCCTACTATTGGATGAACAAGAATATGAAAGAAATTACACCACATACAGAGGAATAATCATTCCCATAGTAGCCAATGATGAGATAATGAGATGAATGACGGTTAAGATCCTCAAGTGTGGGAGAGATTTATTATGGTGTGTTGCACATTCTAACAATGAGTAACACACATAATGAAAACAAGTTACATTCAAGAATTTTATTTATTCTAATGTTATTTATTCTCTAAAAAAAGGGTCAATTTCTTTTTCGGTATTCTTTGGATTTGCAAAATTTTATCATCATCATTGTTTTTTTTTCTTACTTTTTTGAATCGGAAATACATAAAAAGTATTTTTTTCCTTCACTCATGTCTCAATTTTGTTTATGCTTTGACTAAGGGTTTACGCCCATTACAATTACAACGAGTTATGTTCGTATTATCGGGTTGTGAATAATCAATACATTATAAAACCAAGTTACAAAAGATATCAACCACAACTACTAAAAAGAATGAGGCATGAACATATGAAAGAAATTTATAACTTTGCTAGCTAGTCCAAATTTATCGTGTCAGTACTATGAGCAACACAACTACTTCCTACACTTTCAATATATAAACTGAGTTGTTTACTATAAAAATCCTTCCACCCTGCTGCACACTCATGATGAAATGAGTCCCACATGGTTGCCACGGGTGGTAATGGGTGACCCTCGCGTAAGAACACCTACATATAAAAAATATATCAATAAAGGTATCCATATAATATAAATCACATGATTGAAATGGAGTCATGTATACCTTAATAAAATGGTTCCCATTCACAAACCCGATACAAATAAGCTTTGGAGTACATGGGACTTCTGTTCTCAAAGGTAGATATGTGAGTGACATACTCTTATCCAAACATACGAAAGCAATATTGTAAATCTATGCAACCAAATAACCCATATCCGGCAAGCAAAACCAATGTTTTTTAGGTGCACGCTCCTTATGACAATCGAGACTTTTCAGGATTTTGTCAATACGACCATGTTTAATGAAAACATGGGTATACAAGTCTTTATTTGTTGTCAATTCATGAATGAGGTCTCCTCGAACCCGACCCCAAGATTCCTCACCGTAGCCAAGTAAGTCGGCAACGACACGAAAACCACAATAACCATCACTATCAACGTTCTTAGTCCCAATAATATAACTGTGTAGGTAGGATGGTAGTTGGTTCATAAAACCACTAGCAGTCTCAGACCGGGTCTGACGACGCACAACCTATTGAAATACGAAACATTAAAGTCAAAAATAAGTTAAAATATTTGCATCTACAATAAAAATGAGCAAATTTACCTGTAGCTTTGGCCTACTTGTCGTAGTGAATAGAAGAGGTTTATTTGATGGACCAACCTCGTAGATTACACCTTCATGCGGTGAACAACTATCTTTGATTGACTCCACATACTCAAACTTACTCGGATCACGTTTGGTTGATTTAGATTGTTTCACTTTTGTGGACTTAGGACGACCACGCGTGTGAGTCTGGATCTCGGGCTCAATTAGTGAGGTTGTTGCTGGATTCGCAATCTCCACCATTCTTTTCAACATTAACAACCTCTCTGACTCAGAGGTTTGTTCAAATTTGGTGTAAAGATCACCAACACACTGAGTCCACCGAGTCCCAATTTCGTGCCCAATACCAACATCATCTCCTTTAGTTGGTAACATGTCTAATTTTCTCCAAAATGCATCAACATGATCAAGGGGAATTGGCTTATCCAATCTCACATATTCAGAAATCTCATGAGCACAGGATAGTCCGCACGTCTTTCTCAATATACACGCACACAACAAAGGGTCTATATTACCCTCATTTGTGCAATTCATTTCTTCATATATTTTATTCAACGCATGTATAGATACCATACCTCGCAACGACATGAATACAACTGATTTGTATCTATGTTGAACTACAGTTCTGCTCTTGTCAAACGATTGTTTGATTGCATTGTGTGACGTCTCAAAATGGATGATTTCCCAACATGTCTCAAAGTTACGACTCGATCCAAGTTGTCTTTTCAATAATGCATGGTAACTCTCCGCCCTACAATAAGATACAATCATTTAATATTTTAGGTTATACATAATGAAATATATGGAACATTACAAATAAGATAAAATAAGTTGCTGCACATAAAATAAGATAAAATAAGTTGCTGCACATATATACATATATGAAACTTTGTTTTATCCATAAAAAACGAATATATACATATATTAGTTATCAGGGAATGAAGCAGGACAATTGCAAATTGACGATTTTCTGGGCTAGAAATTGAAATTGGGATTTGATTGAAAAGCTTGAAATAAAGAATGAGATGGAGGTTGCATATATGCTCAATCATCTCATAATTTGATGCTCTGTTGTGGGGACAAAAAAATAGATGGGTAACATTATAAAGCACAACTCTGTGATGGACATATAACTAATTGGATTTTGCCGTCAACTGGTATATAATTGGTGTATAACAAATGATATAATATAACTAATATAACAAATAATAATGATTTAGCAGTCAAAGTTAATGATATATAACCGGTTACATAGAAATATAGAAAGCAATGAATGCGAGAATACAATGAAATACCTATTTGTTGTGGTATTGTCGAAATGCATGACATTATTTGTCCAACAAGACACAAATCTTTCCTTGTACGACCCTACCCATTGCTCCATGGCATATTGAATGGCGGTTTGGATATTCTAATTACTTCTCGATCGAATCCCTTAAGCAAGTCATAAAATGATGACTCGAGTATTTGCAGTCACCAACAAATTCCAATGCATATTAAACAAATCCCAATTCTCTTTTGTGCGAAATATTTTTTTGCAGTTTGCCATAATATTCCTATTAATATGCCACCGACAAAGAAAATGTCTGGATGTGGGAAAAGTTCTCTCAATTGCATTCATTAAAGCTATTTCTCTATCAGTAACAATCACAGTTGGGAGGGAGGTTGGGTTCATCAATGATTTCAAGATTGTGCATGCCCATATATAGTTGTCTTCCCGCTCGAACTCTAAATAAGCAGCTGCAATATGAAATGTCATATGTGTTGACATCACACCAACAATCTCCAATAAAGGTAATTTGTATCTATTTGTCTTGTATGTGCAATCCATAAAGGGGACATTTGGAAAAGAACGCAACAACTCAACACTCGTTGGGTGAGCAAAGAATATATCCTTCACAGTGTTACTTGTCACGCAACGCCTATGATGATAGAAATATCCATGCTCTTTCAATTTCCACATAAGTTGTTGCATCTGCTATTTACCATCACGCTCAATAATTTTATTCCTCATACGAATATTGTAGATAGTTCTTATCGTAGACTTATTATTTACAAATTTCTGTTGTAAACCAAACAATATGTCTTTTGGACGAGTATTGCTATGTGACATATCCAAAACATAGTCCTCCTCAGCCTTTGATAATCGACCAACATATGGGTGACCCTCCAAGTACTGTGCACTTGGATGATTATGTACACCACATACAACATCCAATGCCCATTCTCCATCAACCGATACTTGCTTCCCCTCAAACGAAATGGACAACTACACTTTTTTGTCCCGGTATCTCTTCTACTAACTTTCTTTTTTACTTTACTAACATCAATGTTTTTGAAATTTTCCTCTGGATAATTTTCTTGATATGATTTTCCCTTAAATACACGGTAATGCCCACTACGTTCACAAAATAATCGAGGTTTTTTCTTACCCAAACCACTATCTGACTTGCTAATTACTATAACCATGTCATGCTCCTTACCTCTATCACGCACCCAATCAAATAATTTATCGCGAGATGAAAAAATCTCGTGCGTCGTGAACACATCTGTGTAATCCATGACAATATCTTGAATAGGACTGAAGAAGAAAAATAAGGAATAAAAAAAAGACGAAAAATAAACTAAAGAAAAAAGCATTGCTTAAAAAATGAAAAATGGAAAAGAAAGAACATAAAAAAAAAGGAAAAAGAACAAAATTTTAATTCTAATTCAATATAGGTAGTAATGATGTTTCCAACATATGGGTTATTGAACTAACTTCATTTTTGTGACAAAAGTTGAGGAGGAATTTGATGATGGCTGGCGTCAGGTTGATGAAGATGATGATGTTGTTGGCGGCCAAGAAGAGATTGAATACCGTGAATAATTTAAATTGTGGTTTAGACAAATTTGTATAATACTATTAGGTTTTTAATTGAGTAAGGGTAAATTGGGAAAATTTTAGAGGTGTATTAAGTAAATATTTTTACTTAAAAAGAATTGGGGGTGTATTAAGAGAGAGAGGTGTATTGATAAATTTTGGGGGTGTTAATAGCGACCCCCTTAGTATATATACATGTAATTATGCCAATTAAGCAACAAAAATCATAATTTGCATCCATACATCCACTTTTAATCCGCAAGCATATTTACTTTACTAGATGATCAGTAGACGCGATATCCTTGAACTGTTGTCTTTTGTGTAAACAATGATATACCTCATACAAGATTCTTCGTAACATACTTCAGTTCTCATAATTATGTTCATTCATGGTCCTGAACATACGCCTGGTTCTGCAAGCTAAGAATTGAGCCTCACACAATTCTCTTCGAAGCAGCCCTACTTCTCTCTCACATAGATGGTTCTTATTTAAGAGTAGCCCGTACTACCCTGCTCGACTTACCGACACACAAGAGTCATTAAAAGCCAATTTCTTATCTTCTTCTCTACAGGCATCACTGTTAAGGAATGGACAATGGATAACTCCCCTACAGTGATCATAGAGTCTTTTTACAACTAGGTTGTCCCTTTGAACCTAGATCTTGGGATCTCCAATCAACTAGGTTGGGTTTTTTTTCGTATCAGCTCAGTTTTTTAAAGGCTTAAGTCCCATTCCTCTTAATGATTTCACAACTAACTCTCGATTCAACCATTTAGTTAACAGATCCGCTAAATTATCATTTGACTTCACGTAGTCAATAGAGATAACACCAGTTGAGAGTAGTTGTCTAATGGTATTGTGTCTACGACGTATGTACTTACTATTGTACATATTGCTTTGTGCCATGCCAATCGAATATTAACTATCACAATGTATACAAATTGCTGGCACAGGTTTCAATCATCTTGGAATATCTTCTAAGAACTTTCTGAGTCATTCAGCTTCTTCACCACACTTGTCTAGACCAATAAACTCAGACTCCATTGGACCTTGCTATAAGTGTCTGTTTAGAAGATTTCCATGATATTGTTGCACCTCCTAAAGTGAAAACAAATCCACTTGTAGACTTAGAGTCTTTAATATAAAATATCCAATTAGCATCATGGTATCCTTCAATAACAACGGTATATCTTGTATAGTGCAGTCCAAAATCACGAGTATATCTTAAATACCCTAGTATTCTCACTATACATTTCCAGTGGTCATGCCCTGGATTACTCGTGTATCTGCTCAATTTGCTCACTGAATAAGCAATGTCTGGTCTTGTGCAACTCATTAAGTAAATCAAACTTCCTATCACCCGTGAGTATTCAACTTGAGACACAACCTCACCTCTATTCTTCGATAAATGTTTGCTTGTGTCTATCAGAGTTCTAGCTAATGACCTGTCATCTTTAACAAATTTCTCTTGAATCTTATCCACATAATATGACTGATCAAGAATAAGTCCATTTAAAGTTCTACAGATCTTTATTCCAAGGATCACATCAGCTAAACCCATTATTTTCATGTCAAACCTGGAGTTCAACATATCTTTTGTGGATTTAATTATCTTATCATTATTTCCAATGATAAGCATATCATCTACATAAAGACATAAAATGACATAGTCATTTCCAGTCTCTTTAACATAGACACATTTATCACATTCATTTATTATAAATCCACGTTCTTTCATAACATTATCAAATTTCTCATGCCATTGTTTTGGTGCTTGTTTCTAATAACTTTACCAACTTACACACTTTATTTTCTTGCCCTGGTGCAGAAAATTCCTCAGGTTGTTCCATGCAAATCTTCTCTTCTAAGTACCCATTCATAAAAGTAGTTTTACGTCCATTTGATGTACTCATAATTCCGCAAAGCAGTAATTGAAAGTACCAATCTGATGGAGGTTATTCTCGTAACTGGAGAATATGTATCAACATAAACAAGGCCCTCTCGTTGTATATAACATTTAATTACAAATCTAGCCTTATACTTATCAATTTATTCTATCTGCCTTCATTTTCTTCTTGAAAATCCATTTATATCCCAGTGGTTTACTTCCTTCAGGAAGATCCACTAGTTCCCATGTATGGTTTTGCAAGATGGAATCAATTTACTTTTTATGGCATCTTTCAATAATGGTCCATCAAAAGAATTTATAGCTTCTTTGTAGTTTTGAGGTTCACTTTCCAGCATGTAGGTTAGAGAATATGGACCAAATCATTTTTCTATCCTAGCTCGTTTGTTGCGTCTATGTTCCACATCTTCTTCTTTATTTTCTTGCTTGTGTTCTATTGAATCATGCATCCGTTTAGAAGAGCTTGCTTCTTCTTTTGATCTATACGAAAATATATTTTCAAAGAACCTGTATTACTCGATTCAGTTATCGTGTTCTTGTCTATATCTTCAATCTTAAATTTATGCAAAAGAAACCGATAAACACTTATGTTATGTGCATATCCAATAAATATGCAATCAACAGTCTTGGGTCCTACATTCACCTTCTTTGGTGTCCATCACTTTAGCAAGACACCCACACACTCGTAAATATTTATAGGAAGACTTTCTTTTTTTCCACAATTCATAAGGGCTTTTATCTTATTTCTTTCGGGGTACTTAATTTAAAAGGTAATTAGCCATTAAAATAGCCTCTCCCCACACGTTTTGAAGTAAACCAGAACTTAATAACATGGCGTTCATCATTTCTTTAAGTGTTCGGTTTTTTCGTTCAACAATGATATTTTGTTGAGGTGAATAAGGTGCTGTTGTTTCATGTATAATTAAATGTTTGGCACATAATTCACCAAATGGTGATTCATATTCACCTCCACGATCACTTCTTGGCACCTTAATTTTCTTGTTGAGCTGATTCTCAACTTTATTTTTATAAAGAATAAATTTCTCTATAACTCTTCATCTTTACTTTTAAGAAGATACACATAACAAAACTTTGTGTTATCATCAATAAAAGTAATGAAATACTTATTGCCACCACATGTTTGGATTGATTTCAAATCACATACACCAATGTTGGTATATAATTCAAGTTGATTAATCTACGTAGAGTATCATAATTAACATGTCCTAATCTAGTATGCCATAAATTGGAAGAATCAAACAAGTAAATGGAAGAATTATTTATTTCATTCGTTTTTAGTTTAACAACTATTACATTGAGCTTAAACAGCCCATCAGTTGCATAACCTTTACCAACAAACACTCTATTTTTCAACAACATTACAACACCTGACTCAAAAACAACGCGAAAACCATGCTTATCTAAAAGCGACTCGGACACCAAATTCTTGCAAATATCTGGTACAAATAACACATTGTTGAGAGTCAGTTCCTTTCCGGACATCAGTTTCAAGACCACTTTTCCTTTACCTTTGACATCGGAGGTAGCTTAATTCTCCATGTACAACTTCTCGTCATCTTCAGCTGGCTCAAAGAAACTAAACATTTCTTTAACAGAACAAATGTGCCTAGTAGCACCAGAGTCAATCAACCACTGTTTTGGGTTTGAACATATCAAGTTCATCTCAGAGATCACCGCAGACAGATTCATATCTGACACTTCTTGAGAAAGATTTTTTACAATGTTAGCCTCTCTGTTCTTTTTTGGCTTCTTGCAGTCTGATGCCTTGTGACCCTTGCTGCTACATTTAAAGCAATTTTCTTCAGATTTCTTCTTGGAAACGCCTTCTTTTGGTCCCATATTGTTGAACCCTTTACCAGTTTTCCCAAATTTCTTTTTGCCTTTGGAGCTTTGGCCATGCTCCACAACATTAGCTTTAGAAGCCAATGGATTGAACAACTTTCTTTTAGAACTTCTGTTATCTTCCTCTATGCGAAGCCTAACAACAAGTCCTTCAACGTTCATCTCCTTTCTTTTATGCTTCAGATAGTTCTTGAAATCTTTCCAAGTTGGTGGCAGTTTTTCAATTATTGCAACCATTTGATAAGTTTCACTCAGTACCATCTCCTCGACATGAATTTCATGTAGGATTACCTGAAGTTCTTGCACTTGACTTATTACAGTTTTGGAATCAACCATTTTAAAGTCCAGGAAACGACCAACAATAAACTTTTTAGCCCCTGCGTCCTCAGACTTATATTTGTGGTCAAGAGACTCCCACAATTTTTTAGAAGTTCGTTTAGAGCTATACACGTTTTACAATAGATCTGCTAATCAATTCATGACATAATTCCTATAAAGGAAGTCAGCATGATTCCAAGCATCCACCGCATGAACGGCTTGAGCATCAGTCTCATCCTCACTAAGTTATGGAGGATCTTCAGTCAAGAATCGTGCCAAGTTCAAGATGGTCAAGTAGAAAAGTATATTCTGTTGCCACCGCTTAAAATTCAAGCCGTTAAACATTTCTGGTTTTTCACCATGATTAACCGGCACATTAAGCGAGGGGTCGGCTACAAAGTCGGTGTCTGCATAGCATGGTTAGATCCACCACTATTTCCTATAAACATCAAGAACTAACTCGGTTGTGCTAACACCAGCTTTTGTAGTAAACAGTGGAGGGTCTAACCATTTTGTGCAGACACCGGCTTTTGTAACTGACCCTTCGCTTAATGTCCCGATTAATCATGGTGAAAAATCAGAAAAGTTTAACTGCTTAAGCAGTGGCAACAAAAAATGCTTTTGTACTTGACCATATTGAACTTGGTATGGTTCTTGACTTAAAATCCTCCACAACTTAGTGAGGATGAGAATGATGCTTAAGTCGTTCATCCGGTGGATGCTTGGAATCATGTCGACTTCCTTTGCAGGAATTATGTCATGAATGGATTATCAGATCCGTTGTACAACGAGTATAGCTCTTAACGAACTGCTAAAGAATTGTGGGAGTCTCTTGACCACAAATATAAGTCTGAGGACGCAGGGGCTAAAAAGTTTATTGTTGTCCGTTTCCTGGACTTTAAAATGATTGATTCCAAAACTGTAATAAGTTAAGTGCAAGAACTTCAGGTAATCTTACATGAAATTCATGTCGAGGGGATGGTATTGAAACCTTTCAAGTGGCTGCAATAATTGAAAAACTGCCACTAGCTTGGAAACATTTCAAGAACTATCTGAAGCATAAAAGAAATGAGATGAACGTTGAATGACTTGTTAGGCTTTGCATAGAGGAAGATAACAGAAGTTCTGAAAGAAAGTTGTTCAATCCTGTGGCTGCTACAACTAATGTTGTGGAGCATGGCCAAAGCTCCAAAGGCAACAAGAAATTCGGGAAAACTGGTAAAGGGTTCAACCATATGGGACCGAAAGGAGGCATTTCCAAGAAAAATTTGAAGGAAATTGCTTTAATTGTGGCGACAAGGGTCACAAGGCTTTAGACTGCAAGAAGCCAAAAAAGAACAGATGGGCTAACATGGTAGAAAATCCTTCTCAAGAAGTGTCAGATATGAATCTGGCTGCAGTGATCTCTGAGGTGAACTTGATAAGTTCAAACCAAAACAGTGGTGGATTGACTCTGGTGCTACTAGGCACATTTGTTCTGTTATAGAAATGTTTAGTTCATTTGAGCTAGCTGAAGACAACAAGAAGTTGTACATGGGGAATTCAACTACCTCCAAGGTCAAAGGTAAAGGAAAAATGGTCTTGAAAATAACGTCAGAAAAGGAACTGGTCTCAACAACATGTTATTTGTAGCAGATATTCGCAAGAATTTGGTGAATGTGTCACTTTTAGATAAGCATGGTTTTCGAGTTGTTTCTTAGTCAGGTTTTGTAACGTTGTTGAAAAATGGAGTGTTTGTTGGTAAGAGTTATGCAATTGATGGGCTGTTTAAGCTCAATGTAATAGTTGTTAAACCAAAAGTGAATGAATTGAATGATTCTTCTGGTTACTTGCTTGAGTCTTCCAATTTTTGGCATGGTAGACTAGGACATGTTAATTATGGTACTCTACTTAGATTAATTAACTTGAATTATATACCAACATTCTACATTGATTCCAAGCACAAGTGTGAAACTTGCGTTGAAGCAAATTTATCAAGGACATCATTTAAAAATATTGAAAGAAATAATGAACTACTTGATTTAATTCACACTGATGTATGTGATTTGAAATCAATCCAAACACGTGGTGGCAATAAGTATTTCATTACTTTTATTGATGATAACACAATGTTTTGTTATGTATATCTTCTTAAAAGTAAAGATGAAGTTATATAGAAATTTATTCTTTATAAAAATGAAGTTGAGAATCAGCTCAACAAGAAAATTAAGGTGCTAAGAAGTGATCGCGGAGATGAATATGATTCACCATTTGCTGAATTATATGCCGAACATGGAAAAACCAAATGGCATTGCTGAACGGAAAAACCGAACACTTAAAAAAATGATGAACGATATGTTATTAAGTTTCGGTTTACCTCAGAACATGTGGGGGAAGCTGTTTTAACGGCTAATTACCTTTTAAATAAAGTACCCCGAAAGAAAGACGATAAAAGCCCCTATGAAATGTTGAAAGGATGAAAGCCTTCCTATAAATATTTACGAGTGCGAGGGGTCTTGCTAAATTTATTGTACCTACACCAAAGAAGGTGAAGGTAGGACCGCATATTGTTGATTTCATATTTATTGGATATGCACATAGCAGTAGTGCTTATCGATTTCTTGGGCATGAATCTAAGATTGAAGATCTACACAAGAACACGATAATTGAATCGAGAAATGCATCGCTCTTTGAATATATATTTCCGTATAGATCAAAAGAAGAAGAAAGCTCTTCTAAATGGATGCATGATTTAATAGAACACGAGTAAGACAAAAAAATAAAGGCGGAACTTAGACGCAACTAACGAGTTGGATATTTGGTCCATATTTTCTAACCTACATGCTGGAAAGTGAACCTCAAAGCTATAAAAAAACTATAAATTCTTCTGATAGACTATTATGGAAAGAGGCCATAAAAAATGAAATTGAGTCCATCTTGCAAAACCATATATGGGAATTAGTGGATCTTCCTGAAAGAAGTAAACCACTGGGATATAAATAGATTTTCAAGAAGAAAATGAAGGCAGATGGAACAATTGATAAGTACAAGGCTAGACTTGTAATTAAAGGTTACAGGCAATGGGAGGGCATTAATTACTTTGATACATATTCTCCAGTTACGAGAATAACCTCTATCAGATTGGTACTTTGAATTGGCGCATTGTGGAATCTCGAAGTACATCAAATGGATGTAAAAAATACTTTTCTGAATTGAGACTTAGAAGAGGAGATTTACATGGAACAACTTGAAGGATTTTCTCTATGTCCCCTAGAAAGATGGGTTTAGCTCATGATAGAAGTATAAAAACTCGTAAAGAAATAATTATACATCTCAAAAATTGACAAAGAAAAGCAAAGAAAGAATTGAGAAGAAAAGAGAAGGAATTCTCTTTGTGTCCAGACGAGAAGTGCCTCCAATTGCCATCCCGAACCCTCGCTCTGTGTCTCTTGCCTTACGTTGTGCTCAAAATAATGTCCGACCCCCTGTTTGTACGTGAATTCTTGCATTTATAAGCTTGAAACCCTCAAAAATCCGTAAAAAGGCCGAAGAAAGAAATCAGCCACATTCAGGCCCGTATCGCGCGCTGCGGCCCTTGGTATGGGCGCTGCAGCGTGCCCTGCTCCGCTGCACGTCGTCCTCATCTACCGCATGCCGTGCGCTGCAGCCTTTGGCAGCGTATTTGCTGCAGCCGCCATCAAGATCGCCCCCTGCTGCCGCTTGCTCGCGCTACTGCTGCATTCTTGCAGGCGCTTGCGCTGCATGATCCGCCTTTGATGGAGCTGCTGCAGCACTTTTCTCACTTAGCCGCAAATTTTAGTTCTTATTACTCTCTTTGCTATAATTCGGGCGCTGCAGCGCCCACCAGTGTTCTACGTGTTGTACCATTTTTCGGCCCCCGGTCTGCGGTGGGGTTTTTTTTTTCAGTGGCGCTAAATCAATGACCCAATTTTTCCCGTTTTCAATTTCTAAAATGCGATATTCACCTCCCAAACACGTTTTTCTTTGTTCTTAATCAATTTTGGCATCCAAGACCTGTCCCGACTCTCAAACGATAACAAATGACACTAACTTGACTCAAACGACACTAAAAATACCCGAAAACAACGGAAACTCCTAGTCTCAAATACTCAATACGTTGGTATAAAACCAACTTAACAAATACCCCCAAACTTAGACGTTTGCTTGTCCTCAAGCAATTATAGACTCTAAAAATTCAACAAACATAAAGGAAATAAAAATAAAGACGACTGACTCAACAGACTAATTGTAAAACTTCACAACCAAACTCATTCGTCAAATTTCGTTTCACTATCAATTAAGCACGTGTTTTCACAATGTGATCATGAAGGTGGAATGTTTATGCCAACTCCATTTTCATTATCCAGGTAGATTCACGCAATCAAGTGTTTTCAAGATGATCCACTTTCTGAATATAAAGATAGGATGTTTACTGGAGTCCATAGGCTTGTCTTTCACACTAATCTCCACTAATGTAGGCTAATGTAACACAAGGATCAATAGGACTTTCAAGGCTTGTAATGTGGACTTAGAGTAAGGTAGGAAAATATTGGATTAAGTGGCTCAAATCACCTAAACACAAAGTTATCACTTTGAATCATCAATTAGCAACTACCCTTCACTTTTTGACATCCCCAATGTTTATGAACCTTCAATCCCGCTGATTTTTCTCATTTTTTTTCTTTTTTTCTTTTTTTTTTCGAAACCCCCAAACTTATTCTTTTGCATACATGGGGTTTCATATTTTATTTTCTCGGGCAACTTCATGCAATTAAACACATACCCTTCTCATCATACCCTCCTCAACTTTCAATATTTTTCTGTACTTTGTGTGTATGAGTGATGGGTAATAAGGATATTCACATTTAGGCTTTGGGTAATAGATTGGTTGCCAAAGAAACGGGTTTATAAGGCTCAAAGGGGGACACTAGGGAAAATATAATACAAAGGTAGGTATTTTAGGCTCTAGCTTGTTCAAAGATGGCCTAAATCACTTCCTTAGTGTTACTTCACCTAGGATTTCGCCTCGACTAGTTATCAGACAAGTTCTAGAATCCGGTGGGATCATAAAAGAAACACTCAATCGCATAAATCATCCCCAAATAAATCAACAGAGTTAAGCACATAGATGGAATTAATGGAAAGAAGAATAAATCACAGTTCAAACACATGCTCTCTTGACCGTTCAACTTATATTCAACAAATTCACTTAGTCATGCAGTTTCACAGTTTTACAAATGACCCGACTCGACTCTAGACTCTTTTTTTTTTCTTTTTTTTTGACTCAAGACTTGACTCGATGAATAAAAATAGACTACACCCCTCCAAACTTAAAACAACATTGTCCCCAATGGAGAGGTGGGAAAAAAGACTTTCCTGGTAGCCGAGGAGCGAAGGCTCCTTATCGAGGTCATGTGATATTATTACATGTATGAGGTGTCTCGTATAGGCCCACTACGCATTCTAGCGCACAAGCCCGTGGGTGTTGTATGTCTCCGAGGTATGGTCTTGTTCTTCCCCTTCGCCTTGGACCGGGCCCTCTTTGGTTTCACATCTTTGTAACCTAGCAAGGTAAACAAGAAAATAAAACTCGTGGAACCACAGAATTTGGTTATGAGTGAGAAATCGAAAATCAAAGTACGTACATAATGCACCCAAGTGGAAAATGTAGTGCCATGTCAAGAAGATAAGCAAAGATATGCAAGATAGCACTAAACAATGTGAAACTGTCATTGGGGCATTTTATCAAACACCTCGTATGCATGAATTTAGGAAAAGAGGGTAAATGCAATGGATAACTCAAGTAAATCCCAAAATTCAACACCAAGCCTAAGTCGAACATGATCAACCAATCCACAATCTACAAATCAACAACAATTATCCTAACACTACTACAATCCAATCACACAAATCACAAGATGGGGAAAACCATGGGGTGGGGTTTGGAAGTTGCAAACTTACCAAATAATGAGTGGAGGAGATGAAGATGGTGTGTGTGGTGTTAGAGTGCTCCTTTGTGAAGATGGAGTGGGATATGTGGGATTTGCACAAATAAAAAGGGTGGGGTGTGATGCAACTTACTACTCCTAAGAATGCAAATATTTCAGAAAAAACAAAAACAACTACTAAATTATATTAATACTACGAAAGCAATAAAAGAGGCTTGGGTTGCCTCCCAAGAAGCGCTAAGTTTACAGTCTTCAGCCAGACTTTGTCAGATTATTCTCAAGTTGGGGCTCCAATAGGCATATTATCCACGTTTCCCTTAGAAACTTCTCAACCTCCAATGCCTTCAACTATATTCCCAACCATCTGCTTACCATCATTTAATTCAAATTTTAGCATGTTGGTTGGATGGATGGTGAATACAACTCTCTCCTTATTTACCCGCAATGTTAGCTCCCCCGTTTCTACATCGATCAAAGCCCGTGTTGTAGCTAAAAATGGCCGCCCAAAGATTATAGGTATTTTCTTGTCCCCATTCACGTCCTACACTACAAAATCTAGAGGAAAAACAAATTTGTCAACTCTTACCAACACGTCTTCAATGATTCCCACTGATAGGCGATGGATCGATCAATAAACTGCGAAGTGATATTGGACGGTTTCACCTCCCCGAGCCCAAGCTTCGTCACATCATAGAGAGATATAAGATTGACACTGGACCCAAGATCACAAAGTGGCTTTTCAAAGAGAACTCCTCCAATAGTACAAGGAATAGTGAAACTCCCTGGATCCTTCATTTTCTGATGTAGTTTACTCTGGACTATTACACTACATTCCTCTATCAAATAGACAGTCTCAAACTCCTCCAACTTCATTTTCTTGGATTCCACTGGTTTTGCATAAATAGGTGATTCTTCGGGGGCAGGCTGAATTTTTGCTTCCTTTTTCACGTAAACTGTATTGCAGTGCTCTCTCAGATTAACCTCTGTATCACTTGGGAACTTTCCCTTCTGCTGCAATGAATTCACGGCTGTAGCCAACTGACCCATTTGTGTCTCGATCAACCTAATATGTGTCTCCATTGTGCTCATCTTAGTATTCAGACCATCAATCTATGCATCACTCCTATTCATCCGATTCTTGGTCTCTCCAATGAATGAGCCGAGTATCTCCTCTAGCGACTGCTTATTTTCACCTCCGAATGCATTGGAACTTGATGGGTTGGAATAACCCAGAGGTGGGTTCAATACAATCCTATTGTTGCTATAAGAGAGATTCTCATGATTGCGAAGTCCAGGGTGATAATGAGTTGGTAATGAATTACCTCTGTTATTAAAATCCCGGTTATTCACATAATTACCTTGCTCGGCTTCGTGAGTGGCGGCTGCGTGAACGGCTGTGGGTGGGAGTGCGGCTTGCTGTGGCGTGCCGCCAGTATTCATGATTGCTAATTGCTTCGTCAGACTCGAGATTTGAGCGACCAAAGCTGATATTGTATCAAGCTCAAGAACACCGACAACCGGCTTCGGTGCTGACCTCTCGAAGGGCCATTGATAGTTGTTTGTGGCCATTTCTTCAAGTACAAGTAAGGCCTTAGTCGGAGTTTTAGCCATCAATGTACCTCCTGATGCCGTATCTAGTATCGTCCTCGTATGCCCATTCAAGCCATTATAAAAATACTGAACCTTCTGCCAGTCTGCATAGCCATGCCGTGGGCATCTTCACAACAGATCTTTAAATCGCTCCCAAACTTCGTATAATGGCTGAAAATCAATCTGTTGGAATTGGGATATCTCGCTCTTTAGTCAGATCATCCTAGCTTGTAATACTCCCAGGGACGAACGTCTGCAACCACTGTCTGGCCTTATCCCAGAGTGAAAATGGGAAAAGCCTCAATTTAATGGCCTCATCTGTCACACCATTCATCTTGATGGTGTCGCAAATTTCCAAGAATGTGGCCAGATGTGTATTCGGATCATCCACTGGACTTCCCCCAAACTAATTCTGCTGAACCATACTTATGAGGCCCGGTTTCAATTCGAAATTATTTGCATTTATGGGTTGGCGCACAATTTCGGAGTAATTCTAGTTCACGGTCGGCAGAAAGTAATCCCAAATCGCCTTTTCTGGTGACTCAGGCTGTGGTGGCACATTCACGACCCGAATTTTGGTGTTCTCATTTCCCCGTCTTCTGCCATTGCTCGATTCTCTGCTCTCTTTGCTGCTCTGATTGCTCGAAGTGTCCTTTCAATCTCTGGATCAAAAAGAAGCAAATTAATATCTTTGGAATCTCCCATAAACAGACAAGTAATGAGAAACACAAAATTATTATTCCTAAACTAGTCTAGATTAGGATTAAGACTACTTTGTAACAATATTAGTTTAAAATAGGATAAAACAATCCTCGACAACGGCACCAAAAACTTGATCGCGAAATTCTTACCGCAAGCGTACGGTGTCAAGTTTTAGTATAGTTTTGAAAGTAGGAGTATCGTCTCCACAGGGATTATTATCGAGTTTTATAATAAGTAATATAATTAAAATAACTTAATTCTATCTAGAAATCGAAAAGAGATGGATTGTTGTTAAACTAAAAATAAAACTAAAAATAAGCAAACAATTGGTTCAGACAATTAATCAAACACTTAATAAATGAATTCTAGAGGGTTGATTCACCTAGTTATCCCCTATGTTTTCAGTCCAGTTCATTAATTACATGTTATTAATCTATAAGCCAATATTCCTACCGTTTATCACTTCCTCTCTCGAGTGCCAAGTGATTCTAGGTTCCAATTTTTGATTTCGATATATCTATAAAAATCATAAATTAACGCTAATACGCTCAATTCTATCACATGCTTCAAAAGATTCATAAACCTCTCGGTTCTATGAAACCCTAGGTTGTGCTATTCTATGGCCAGACGTTCAATTACCTCTCTTGAGCGTCAAATCAAACACGCCAAACAATCTAAATTATTGATCAGATAATTCAGATGCAATCAAATCAAATAGCATAAATAGATTAATTAACATGCGGATTTCATAAACTGGAAATCAAAACATAGGTTCAAACGTAAGTTACATCAATCCCCTAGAAAGATGGATTTAACTCATGATAGATGTACAAAAACTCGTAAAGAAATAATTATACATCTCAAAAATTGACAAAGAAAAGCAAAGAAAGAATTGAGAAGAAAAGAGAAGGAATTCTCTCTGTGTCCAGACGAGAAGTGCCTCCAATTACTGTCCCGAACCCTCGCTCTATGTCTCTTGCCTTGCGTTGTGCTCAAAATAATGTCTGACCCCCTGTTTGTACGTGAATTTTTGTATTTATAAGCTCGAAACCCTCGAAAATCCGTAAAAAGGCCGAAGAAATAAGTCAGCCACGTTCAGGCCCGTATCCCACGCCGACCCTTGGTATGGGTCTTTGCAGCGTGCCTCGCTCCGCGCACGTCGTTACCGCTACCGCCGACGGGCGCCGCAACCCCTTGGCTCACTGGCGCGGGGCGCCACTAAAGACCGTCCCTGCTGCTGCTTGCTCGCCTACTCGCTTTGTTTGTCATGCGCCTGCAACCCGCCTGGATGGCGCTGCAGCGTAAGGCGTCTTTGTTACTCTGCTGCTATAATTCGGGCGCTACACCCCTTGCGTATGGGTGCTGCAGCGCCCACCAGTGTTCTGCGTGCTGTACCATTTTCCGCCCCCACGCTGTGGCACGGGGGTTTTGGCGCTGCGACACTCGTCTGTGACCCAATTTTTCCCATTTTTGAACTTCTAAAATGTGATCTTTATCTCCGAAACATGTTTTTCATCGTTCTTGATCAATTTTGGCATCCAAGACCTGTCCCGACTCTCAATCGATAACAAATGACACGAACTTGACTCAAACGACACTAAAAATACCCGAAAACAACGCAAACTCCTAGTCTCGAATACTGAGTACGTTGGTATATAACCAACTTAACACAAGCTTATCATTGGAAGTAATGATAGGATAATTAAATCCACAAAAGATATGTTGAACTCGAGGTTTGATATGAAAGATATGGGTTTAGCTGATGTGATCTTCGAAATAAAGATCTCTAGAACTTCAAATGGGCTTGTTCTTGATCAGTCACATTATGTGGATAAGATTCAAGAGAAATTTAGTAAGGATGACAGGTCATTAGCTAGAACTCTGATAGACACAAGCAAACATTTATCGAAGAAGAGAGGTGAGGCTGTCTCAAGTTGAATACTCATGGGTGATATGAAGTTTGATGTACTTAATGAGTTGTACAGGACCATACATTTCTTATGCAGTGAGCAAATTGAGCAGATACACGAGTAATACAGGGCAGGACCACTGGAAAGGTATAGTGAGAATACTAAGGTATTTAAGTTTGGACTGCACTATACAAGATATGCCGATGTTATTGAAGGATACAATGATGCTAATTTGATATCTGATATTGAAGACTCTAAGTCTACAAGTAGATTTGTTTTCACTTTGGGAGGTGCAACAATGTCATGGAAATCTTCTAAACAGGCAGTTATAGCAAGGTCCACAATGGAGTCTGTATTTATTGCTCTAGACATTAACAAATAGGATCCAATGTGCAACCTTTTAAAAATTAGTGGTTGGTTGTCAAACGCCACCCCTGAAACATAGAAGACTAAAAGTGTATTTGGGCCAACTTAAAGGACTGAAAATATAATTTTGCCTATTTTACATTCTTAAATTAACCGCTGTTAATTTTGCTTTATATGTGATCCTATACGTTGTCAATGATTAATCAATAGAGTAAATGTTCATGTACTTATAATGTATAAACGAGGCCCAATGACAAATGTGTAGCTGCCTATCTTGATCCAATTCTTGAGTACTTGTTGATGGATATATGCTATGAATTATTTAATCAGAGGCTTTATTACAGTTTTACAATTCACTCACCTTTAGTATGCTTTCCACTTTTTTCCATCAAGAAATCCAAGTCACCAATTAAGGAGCATAAGAAAAAATAAAGTAAAAATAATAAATAATAATGATGACGATGCGAATGATGATTTGGTGCATGACCAATGGGAACCAAATTTGAGACTTACGGTAGGCTTATAGACTATAGTGAGCAGCAAAAATGAAAATTAAAACATAAAAACTTGGGTGAAATTGGAAATTCAAATTTTGTTTTTGCTAGACAATAGTGACGATTTTTTTTTTAAAGAAAAGAATGGATTTTGATAGTGTGATTGAATATGAGATGAAATTATAATGATGGAAGTTGATTTGATATAGAAATATTAAAATAATTTTTGGATATGATTGATAGTTAAAAATATGTGAGTGAGTGAATTGTAGAATTTGTGGGGAAATGGATAATTTGATAGGTTTTTTGAAAAATGAGTAGAAGTGATTGATGGAAGAAAAGTAGTTGAGAGAATAGTGTATTTTCTGAAACTTTTCATAAGCATCCATATTTATGGGTAAAGAAAAAAGTTCTTTAGCGGAACAAAAATGATTTTTTTTCATAACCAATCGCAACCTAAATTTGTGAATTGTGATTGGATTTAAAAATTTTCAGAAAAGTTTTTGCTAGTAGGAATTTTTAACTAAGAAATGTGAATGAAAATGAAATTTTTTTTGGGAAAAATACTAATATCTCATTTTTACTTTTTCTTCCATCAAATCATCTTTCTTTTCTCGAACGATAGATTTTCATTAAACAAAAACTGAACAAGAACATTACAACTGAAGCGTAGCCAACGGGCTAGGAATCCAATTTGACTATTACAATAGCCAATCAGGGAATTTGTCAATCCAATTCAAATTCGAGTCACCATCAAAAGCTAATCTAGCTAGTCTATTTCATTTAGAAAGACAATTTGAATCTTGCACTTTAAAACTAACATGCTAAAAAAGGAAGCTTAATAAATAGATGTCTTCAGCTATCTTGGTACCTTCACTTTTGAACCCTTTATTGGAAGCAAGTTTACAAACGATAACCTTGTCATCTACAAATATTTCCAAGCTTTGAGTATTAATTTTATCAGCAATACAAAGCGCATATATAATTCCAATCAAGGCTGCTTCCACGGGATGTTTTATAAGATCTCTAGAATTTGCCCAAGCTCTGATAACCTTGCCTCCGTCATCGAATTCCATCCCCCAAATACAGTTCCTTTGACCAAACAGTTCACAACACTGATCACCAAGCCAAGGTGTCCTACCATGTTAAATTTGGATCCAGTTCCACTATCCACTTGATGAGGGATCCTCTGCAAATCAGATTTCATTACTCTATTTTAAACAAGAAGAAGAATTCTTGCCATTCATAGACATCAGCATTAACGATATCCCTTTCATGCCATTTTTCTTTATGAAAAATCCAAATGTTTCTCGTTTTCCAAAGCCACCAAAGAATGTATACGGAGAGTTGCATTATGTCTTAAGCACACTCCTTACCTTTAATATCCCCATACTGCTGCCACCAGTTCTGGATATTAAAGTCAGGTAAAAGGGTAAAGAACCAATGGACTGGAGCAAGCTTCCAAACCAGTTGAGCTCACTCATATTGGAGAAAAAATGTGTTCAACATTCTCAACATCTTCCTCACAAATCTGACATCTAGGATCAATGGTCATTAATCTCTTTAAAACAGTCCCAGCAGTTGGAATACAGTTATGAAGTACTTTCCATAGGAAATGTTTCATTTTGTTTTTAACCTTCATTTTCCAACATTTCTTCCAAATCAAATTTGAAGAACTTCATCCATTGCTAGTTTCAGGCCAATATCTTTCCCACTGAGAGAGTTGCAATAGCTGATTGTAGGCAGACTTCACAGTAAATATTCATTTCTTATCCTAATGCCAAATCCATTTATTTTTGCTATCCATATTTTCACTAATAGGGACTTGCGAATTTTTTGTGACATCCTCCTCACAGAAAATTGAAGTAACAGACCATAGTTCCACTCTTTACCATTATCACTCATGAACTCTCTAGCCACACAAGACCACACTCAGAGGGTTTATGACTGATATATTTAAATGAAGGAGAAGAAGGGAGCCTGGGAGAATCCCAAATTCTAAAGGCCTTACCATCACTCAACTGATATCTCAAACCAAGAGATAAAGATTTTTTGGATTTGAGCAAGCTCTTCCACAACCAAGAATCCCCACTTTTAAGTTCACAAGTACTTAAACTTATGGACCTTACTAATGAGCAGATTTGGTTGAGTAATCAATCTACATAATGTTTTAGTAATGAAGGCGTCATTAAATAGAGCTAAATCCAGAAAGCCCGACCCACCCCTGTTTTTAGGTAAAGTCATTTTGTCCCAAGAAATCCAAGAGATTTTTTTCCTCCAGAAGTTCCCCACCAGAATTTAGAAGTGATTTTGCAAATTTCCTTGTAGATGTAAATAAGGAGTCTAAAACAAGACATTACATAGTTAGGCATAACATTGATGACAACCTTCAACAAAATCTCTTTGCCAACAGCAGTAGATAGAAAGATATTGCTCCAGTGATTTGACTCTTTTTTGGACACTATCAACTACAAACTGAAATATTTTCTTTTTGGATTTTCCAATAATCATTGGTAGTAAAAGGTTCCTGGATTAAGACTGTTCAGTTATGCTATATAGAGGATTTTTATTGAACAAAATAGAGGATTTTTCCAAATTTACCTGCTGACATGATACTTTACAAAACCTATCCAAAATGGTTCTAATACTTAAGGCTTGGAAGAGAGAAGCTTCACAAAAAACAATTGAGTCATCCGCAAAGAAAGATGAGTCAAGATTTGTGCCATGTCTACTGATTCTAATCCATTGGAACAGATCACACGATTGGGCTTGTTTGTTTAGATTTGACAAAACTTCAGACAACAAGATGAAAAGATAGGGAGAAAGGGAGTCACCTTGCCTAATACCTCTAGAAGGGACACAAAATCCAGACACTTGCCCATTGACATTGAAAGAAAATGAGGATGAGCTAATGCATTTGAATATACCAGTTTAAAAAAAAACACAATCAAAACCCATCTTAATAAGCACAGAAGAAAGAAACATCCATTCCACTCTATCATAAGCCTTAGACATGTCTAGTTTGAGAGCCATATATACTTTTTTACCTTTTCTGTACCCTTTCAAAAAATGAATACACTCATGTGTAAGAACAACATTGTCAATAATTTGCCTACCAGGGATAAAAGCAGTTTGATTGGCACTAATGCAATGAGGGAGAAGAGGTTTCATTCTATAGACAATGACTTTGAAAATCACTTTATAAATCACCCGCATAAACTGATTGGTCTGAAATGGGCCATGTAAGTTGGATTTTTATCTTTGGGAATTAGAGTGACGGCAGTATGATTAACACTTTTAAGCATATTACCGAACTAGAATAAAACTTTGACAACACATCATTTTCTGCATGTAACATGCCAAAAATATTGAAAGAAAATAGGGTTCATACAATCCAAACCTGGTGCTTTGTTAGGGTTGAGTTCAAAAATGCTTTTTTGATTTCCAAATATTCCATAGGGCTAGTAAGGACCTGATTCATTGAGGGTGAGATGACTTGAGATACTCCTTCCAAGATAGATTGGTCTTGGTCTGGATTAGAAGTCCGGAAAAGAGTCTTGTAAAACTAAAAAATTTCAGTTTCCACTTCTTCTTTGGTAGAGCAAACATAACCATCACTTCTGAAGAGATTCTCAATGTAGTTTCTTCTCCTACTTTTGAGGGTACAAGCATGGAAGAATTTAGAGTTCTTATCACCTTCCTGGAGGTATTTAATTCGGGCCTCTTGACTCCTATAGCCCTCCTCATCTTTATAAGCTTTATCCAGGACCCCTCTGAGATTAGACCATTCTTTCCAGTTCTCAGAGAATCCATGCCCTTTAATCTCAAAGAATCTAGTTTTGCACTTTTCAATTGATCTTAGCTGAGTTAGTTCTCTTCTCTTTACTCTAACTGATGAGAGCAAACCTACAGTGACCATTTTTCTGTCGAACCTAGTACAACGGTGTGCCATTGACCTCTTTTTACCATGCTTGATCAACAACCAGCTCAATTCCTTGCCATTGGAGACATCTTTTGTCAAAATAAAACCCTTTTTTCCACTGTATTTTTTAGGGGAGGTCTCAAGCAGAAGAATGACGATCAGAGGATTGTTTCTCGATGTGATGAACACATGCATCTGGAAATTTGGATAGACAAAAAATTTGTCAATCCGTTCATCTACAATTTCCTCTCATTCTCTATTATTAGCCCACGTGAATGGATGTCCTTTGAATTGAATCTTTCCCATGCCCAAATTCTCGATGAAGAAGTTAAACTCGCCATAGCTAGTCGCACTCCTCAGCCTACCCCTTTCTATTTTTCAATTCTAGTAATATCATTAAAATCTCCTCCCATCGTCCAAAGTTGCCCCCATTTATCCTTAGCAGAACTCAAAAATTGACATTGTTCTTTCATAACTGACCTATTCCTACTTGCATATATGAAGATAGTCAACATCTTCTCAGCTGCCTCCTCAAAAGTAAATTCCACTTCCAAACAAAAATGTGAACAACAAATGTTAATCACAGTGACATTCGGGGACCAGAGAACTGCTAATCCACCACTCATGCCCACAGGATCCAAACAAAACCATCTATCCTTCATTTTTATTTTTTTTACAAATTGTATTAATGAATGCTTGCTTCTTTTTTGTATCACAGAGAAAAATCAAAATCCAGGAGATGAAGTCGAAAAGACTCCTTGAGTTGAGAAATTGTAGAGGGTCCTCCCTACCCTCTACAATTCCATAAACTAGTCTTCATTGATAACTTTGGGCCCATTTTTAAGGTTGGACACCTCCACCTTTTCCAACAATACTTGCTCAACCTTAGCAAAAACTACACTTCTAATTTTCTTGACAATGTCCCAGCCATTGTCCTCATTCTCATTAGTCAGTTCAAAGTTTCTCTTGGTTCAACATCTTCCAGTTTCACTTTTTTCAAAGATTTTCATTGGTTTAGGAGTAAGACCTTTCCCACCAAACTTTTTCACACCCTTTCTTTCTTGTTTTGTCATTTCCTTGGCGTTGTTATCCACATATGTTGCCCTGCTAATTGGAAGCTCCTTAAGGGTTGGAGTTCTAACTTTTATGGTATGGCATATCTCCCTTTCTGATGTAATAGTATCTAACATCATTTCATTTTCTTTGTTGTCTTCCACTTTTGAATTTTCAGCAGCCTTGCCAATTTCTTGTCCCACTTCCAGATTCACATTGATACTCTGAGTAAGCTCAGATCCCATTATCCTAGATAGCACTTGGTCATCATTGTCTTGTGAACCATTGAAGATACTTTGCTCTTTAAAATCCTTAGAACCACCCTCTTGCAATTTTTCACATCCCTGGCAAGGTGCCTCCCCGTATTTATGCGTCTCCTTAAATTGCTAACCATGATGCTCACTCTCTTTAGGAGCACTAAAAGATTTATAACCTATTTTGAGAGCTCCAAGATCTCTCGTTCTCATCCATTCCCCAAATTGTCCCCCAATTAGTTTATTCTGTTTGATATCCAATTTCTTCACCTGGCATCCCCTTTCTATGTGCCCTATCCTACCATAATAAAAACAGAAGCATTGAAGATTTTCTTATCTGAATTCAACCCAGCAAACTTCCTCATCGATCTTGATATTTGTCCCCTGCATTAGTGGCTTTTCGATATTGATTTCCATAAGGATCTTAATATGTTTTCTATTGATGCTACCAGTTTTCGGAATAAGAATATCTGAGAGTCTCCCAAATATATTCGCTATTTTCCTTCTAGTTTCCACACTGAGCCAGTGGAAGGGAATGTTCCATAGTTGCACTCACAGTTCCACTGATCTAAAAACTTCTGGATCACTAGTTAAATTCTCAGCCCATTCTTGAAAGATGAGGTACTGTCTATCGAAGCTCCATGTCCTGCCTTTTCAAACCTTAATTTTATCCTCTTGAAAAGTAAATATAAAATGGTATAGGTTTTCTCCTATTTCGCATTCTGAAGATGGTTCAGTGGTTTGCCAAATATGTGTGAATGGTATTTTTAAGACCAGAGAAGTTGATCTTTTAGCTCCAAAAATTCTTCCAATGAGGCTTCTTTCATACTCAGCTCTACTAACCACCACTCGCTCGATTCCAAGTTGATTTCCTCATTTTTATGAGAAGGAATGGAGGAGGATTCAATCTGTCGACCAAACCTTTATCCATTCTTGTGGGAGTATTTCAGCCTTTAGATTTACCCTCAGAGGTCCTAGATCTAGCCACATATAAGAAGAAAACAAAACCAAAAAACACAGAGGACAAGTGGGGGACCAAACCAAAATAAAAATGATAAAGAACAACAAATCACATAAAAATATAAAGTAATTAAGGAAACATCAATGGTAAGCCAAATATTAAAAGCCAGTCAATGAAATAGTGCCCATCAATAGAACATGAAGTTAATGCTGAATAAAAAAAGTATAAAAGCATAATGGCTCAACAATCTGACCACCATCTATGGTCTAATGTTTTAGTGGTCCACCATGGAAGTTTCAGCTTACAGATTCAAAGTCGGACAAGAGGACTAAGACACTATTGGATATGGATGAAAGAAGGTGACAACAAAACTAGGGTTCCCTCTTCTAGAGAAAAAATACCCACTCCAACAAAATGAGACTTTTTAACATTAAATCACTAATCATTTTTACATATTTTTTCACAGATTTTACTATTCACCCACTCACATATTTCTAACTATCAATCAATATTTCTCTATTTTTGTTTCAAATCAACTTTTCATGATTACATTTTATTTTCATCTCATCTCCAATCACAATCCCAAAATTTATTTTTCTTCTTTCATTTTTTTCATTACTATTATTTAGTAGAAAAATATTTTCCTAACGGAGACATATCCAATCACAATTTGAAACCTCGTCTTTTTTCCTGTTGAGAAAAGCTTTATTGATTTGTGTATGAAATTAAAAATATACATATTTGGATATTTAATTTCATATAGAAAATAGTGGGTCTTGAGAATGAAATTATTTTATATATATATATATATTCATTATATATATAGATACATAATATTACATAATATTGTTAATTAATATTATGTTAGGAAGTCTTCATGAGTAGAACATGAAAGATAAAACAGCTCATTTTCAATAAAATTAGGTAAAATAAGCGAAAAAAGTCTATTATTTCTTTTTAAAATTAAAAACATTTTTCTTTTAATTTATTTTTAAGAAAAAAAAGAGTAGATGAACAAATGAACAAAGAAGAATCATATTAATTTGTATTCTAATGAATGACCACCTTATATAAAATCTTAAGCTATTTGAGAGGTGAGTCAATGAATATTTAATAACTCTCACATGCTCCCTCGTGTGCAGGCGTGACAGTGAGATTTAAAATTAGGATCTCTTATTTGGTCTGGCTTTACTTAGATACCATACTGAATGAACAATATTTAATACTCTAGCATATTCAAACAAATATTTTTTTTTCTTTAATATTGAACGAGTATATATATATATATCATCAATCTCTTTAATAGATGATCTTTGTCTTAGAAGTAATAGATCTGTATATTTCTTAAAAGCTTTGATTTGCTCAGGTGTAGCACTTCGAGGAGGGTCTGGGCATACAAGAGCATAAAATACAGCTCCAAAATGAATGAGACCTGCAACAAATCTTCAAAGATGGAACACAAAAACTCAACCTTTTTGATATAATATCAAGTTTGGGCATCTGATTCTCATTTGTCAGACTATAAATAAAGTAAAAATAGGGAAGGTATAACAGAACTCACAGTGGTGGAAGATTCAAAGATTTACTAATAAACTCAAGAACAGGTCCTCCTTCTGAAACAACTAAGTGTTCTACTCTCGGAGGTCCCATGTGGGAGGGGCAAGGAAGAAGGCGGCCATATGGAGGATAGCTGAAAGAACAATTTAGTGTGCATTTGGTAAGATTGTAAGAAGTAACTAAACTAAATGCAGGCTTTTCATATTAAAGGAAAACAAGTGATCTTCAAATCGGCTTATAACTTAAAAGACACTTCAATGTTAAATTTCTTTTGGTGCTAGAACAACTTGAATGTGACAACATAACTTCCATAAAATTTTAAGTTACTCCCCTTTCTATTATTAGGAAGTTGGACATATGCAGAAGATCATGAGAAGACCAAGAGAATGATGACCCTAAATGTTGTAATCTTGCTAAAAGGACTTTTTTTTTCACTTTGTCTACAGGAGTTGCCAGGGGCGTCTCCTTGGTAGATGGGGAGGCTTTACCCCCATTTTTTTGAAAATTAATAATTTTTTATGCAAACTGTCAATTACTTCTTCAATCTCCAAATTTGATGTGCCTGTTATAATTATATCATCCACATAAGTAAGAATCATCACATGCGAGCCTCCTTTCAGTCTGTGAAACAAAGATTTGTCTACTCTTGACATTTTAAATCCAAGTGACTGCAAGACTTTACTCAACCTCATATTCCAAGCTCTTGAAGCCTGTTCCACTCCATATAAAGACCTTTGGAGCTTGCAAACAAATGGTTGTCCATTATTGTCATATTTATCAAATCCTGGCATTTGTTTTATATATATTTCAGTATCCAGTACCCCATATTGGAATGCATTATCTATGTCCAATTGTATAATCACCCATGATTTTGCAAGAGCAATAGAAATAATTGTCCGAACAGTAGCAAACCTTACCACTGGACTAAAGCTTCTATATAATACAACCTTGGTTGTTGAATAAAACCTCTCGCCACCAATCTTGCTTTGTGTGTTGCGATTGATCCATCTGAATTCCTTTTCAATTTGAATACCCATTTGTAATCCACAACATTCTTCTCAGCAGGTAATGTAGTTAAGGTCCAGGTTTGATTTTTAACAAGAGCATCATATTCACTTTTCATTGCTTTCCTCCATTCCTCTGATTCAAGAGCCTCTGTATGGTCCCTTGCTCAATTGATGTTTGTAAGACTGAAGCATAAGTCTTTAGCTTGAATACTCCAGCTTTAGACCTTGTAATCATATGGTGTGTTCCCTGCATGGTTCTCAGCCACTTCATTAGTCTTGTTAGTATCTGATAAACAAGTACTCTCTATTGTAATTCTATGGTTATTCTACCACCCGGGATCTCAGTATCAGAGGGAATAGGAACATGAGAATGGACATGACTACTGGAATTGGTTGAAGGGGAATCTGTAGAGTTATCAACATGAGTAAATTCTATGGAATGGGGTGGTTCTTGACTAGTTTTATTTAGCTGGACAAGTGGATCAAAGGGTTGACTAGTTTCAGGTAAAGGTTCGTTGTTGGATATTGACTGATAAGGAAATTTATTTTCATGAAGGATGACATGTTTAGATATTATAACCTTCTTATTAGGAAGTAAGACTTTGTATCCTTTGAAAGTGTTAGTATATCCAATAAAAATTCCAGGTTGACTTCTGTATTGAAGTTTGTGTTTATTGTAATTTCTTAGATAAACATAACACAAAAATCCAAATACCTTAAGAAAAATATAATCTGGTATTTTTCCTGTCAATAGTTCAAGATGGGATTTGTATTCACGAAGTTTGGATGCCATTCTGTTAATGAGAAAAAGGGCTGAAGTGAAAGCATCATCCCAATATATTTGAGGGACATGAGAGTGAGCAAGGAGGGAAATACCGGTTTCTGTAATAAGTCTGTGTTTTCTATCTACTAGGCCATTCTACTCCAGAGTGTATGGACATGATATTTGGTGAATGATTCCATTATCAGTGGAAAATTTCAACAAACGTTTAAATTCAGTACCACCATCACTTTGTATCATTTTTATTTTCTTGCCATACTGATTTTCAACAAGTCTTTTTAAATGAATGAATACCTCGTAAACATCAGATTCTATTTTGAGCAAATACAACCATGTGTATCTGGTTTTGTGATCAAGAAAGCTTATGTAACAAGAATATGTTGATGGATAGAGATGGAATTTGAGGATTAGGAGAAATTGAATTTCTGTGAGGTTGATCTCCCTTTAAATTGGACAAGTTGAAGCTATGTAGGCCGTTCTTGACCTTATCTTTGAGTAAAACCACTCATGTAAGTTGATCCTTCACAAGACAAAACTAGGAGGAAACTCAAAATACACATGGTTATCCTTAGCGAATTGTGACACACTTAATACGTTTCTACTTATTTTGGGAACATGAAGTAAGTTTTTCAAAGTGAATAGATATTGAGAATCGGAATATGGTGACATAACCAAAGAAGAACCAATATGAGAGATTTGCAAACCTGATCCATTTCCCATGTGGATTTGGTCTGTCCCTTGATAATCAGATGTTATATTTAGATTGCTTAAATCAATGGTGACATGATTTGTAGCACCTGAATCAGGAAACCAGCATGCTTCTTGAGTGTTCTACATTGCGTTGGTATTGATTTGACAGATTTGCTTTCTGGTAACACTTATCAGCAGTGTGTCCTTGAGTAAAACAGATTTGACACATTGGTTTCCAGTTTTGATAATGCTTTCTTCCTCTACCTCTGTAAGGGCCTTCTCTATATGAACTTCTGGTTCCACTATTGCTGTAATTGCCCCCGCCTCGATTGCCTTGAAATCCTCCTCTTCTGGTATCAATATTTTGAGTAACAGCATTCACATCAGGAATTGAACCTTCATTGTTAAACTGGGACTGAATATTTTCAAGACCTTTTAATCTACTTTCAAAACTCAAAAGCAAAGCATGAACTTCCCTTAAGGAATTAAGATCAAATCTTGAGCTAACAACAACCAAAATAGGATTATAGTCACTACTTAAACCAATCAAAACATGATAAATTTGTTCTTGATCATCAATCTTCTACCAGCAGCAGCCAGATTATCACAACATATTTTCACTTTGTTTAAGTATTCCCTCATTGACATATTGCCATTTCTTAAAGTCTGGAAATATAATTTATGTTGCATTATCTTTGTAGTATTGATTGGAAAATCTCATTTCAAGAGCATCCCAGATTCCCTTGGATGTGCTTAATCTAAAACTGGTTACCATCACATTTTCAGAAAGAAAGGATAAGAGCTAAGAGGCTATGAGTTGATCTTGTCTGTTCAATAAGACATAATCAGGATTAATGGTCTTGGCATTATATGTGTCATAACATATTTCTATGGAGCTGGAAAAATTCAATAATGTAGGGTTCAAGCCCATAGTCATTTATGGCAGCTACAATAAATCAAATAGTTGTTATCATTAAGTTTGATAGTAACCAGTTGGCTTTGGGGAAATTATCTGGTTTTGTTCGGTACTACTTACTACTATGACCATGGAGAAATAAATAAAACAGACGAAAGAGATAAAGAAAAAAAAACAGGTATAGGCCCCAAGAATCACCCAGGAGCTCTGATACCATATTGAGAATATTGTTGCTTCATTAAGGAAATGAACAAAATGCATAGATGAAAAGGACAAATATAGAGAATAAGGCTAGACAATTTTACTGCATTAACAAAATAATTAGATTGTACAGCTGAATGATTTGTACATTATATAGCACTTAGATAAAGATCTAGAATGGACACGTGTCATGCTATAATTTGTATCTAATACTGAAAATGATAAGAAAGAATCTAAACTAATAACTATACTCTACTCATGAGCTCATGATGATCAAACATCGTCAATTCATCAATGATCATCTAACATATTTCCTAATCTACTTCTAATTCATTTTATATTCCACATTTCCACTTCAATTATGATACAGGCTACGCGTATAGGACGTAAGCAGGGGGTAGACCCACATCCATTGTTCGGGAGAGGGGAAAAGATGCTCTCCCCTACCCCCCAAAATATATATATATCTTTTAGAGTTTTTTAATATATATGTAAACCTTGGGCAACTTTTGTTTTTTGTAATAATAATAAAAATATTTTATCAATTTTGGACCTCAAATCCTTTGGCCCCCAATTCGATGATAAAATTTGTGGGACGACAACAATACACACTGTCAATTTTCGTCATTTGCAAGAGAGACGTTCTAAATTTTAATATATTATTATGTATTTTGAGATGCTTAATGATGAGCATTGACATTGTATTTTTGATGGAAAATAAAATATGTTCTGAATTTTATTGTTAATTAATAACAAAATATTTGATCTTCCAATTATTGGACCTCCCCCATTATTTGGAATAGAAGTTAAGAATAAATTTGAAGAAATTGTTTTTTTATATAATTTTATAATATTGGTAATGGTCACGAGTTGACTGTTGGAAATTTGGTTTTAATAAAGTGGCGTCGATCCGACTTTGACCAAATTTTCGGTGGCTAAGTATTGAATTGTGGAGGAATTAAATTATAAATTATTAATCTACGTCCCAAGTAGATGTTCATAGTATTTTTTATTTCTTAAAATCGAATTTCAGTGAGTGAAAAATTAATACACAAAGTTGGCAACACGAATCGGCATTATGTAAAGGGAGTTGGAAGGTTTTAGTCTTGTCCAACCAAGATTATAAAGCATAGTTTATCCTAGTATAAATACTAGATGATGTTATTAATTGGATATACTATAACATAAGTGGAATATTACAAGGGGGCCACACGGACGCGCGCGCACCTGGCCTGGCCTGGGCCTGGAATTTTGGTGCCGTTGTCGGAGAAGGCTTTAGGCGTAATAATTTTTGTGTTTATGATTCTTTTTGTTTGTTTCTAGTTTAGGTTTATTTGTGAGGTGCGTTTGATCTATTTTTCTAGTATTGTTTATACAAGCACCAAGAATGACAACCAATCAAGAGCAACTACCATGACCCACATTAGAGGAGAGCTTGAATTCTTTTATTCAAGTTAGTCAGCAAACACGAGAGTTGAATAACAAGTGGTTTGAATCCTTGGAGGCCTCTGTTAAGCTTATTAAGACTCAAGTTGGCCATTTGACTATCCAAGTTGGTGAGATAGCTCGACATCTCGTCAAAAAGGATCTGTTGCCTAGTCAACCAGAGGTCAAGTCGTCACTGATCTTGAAATTAGTGAGATTTATGATAATGAACTTGAGAGTTTCCATATTATACTGTCTCGTCTAACCCAACAAGTATTGCTAAAATGGAAAAGAAGGATGATGCAAGTAAAGAAAGCACAAATGGGGAGGCAAATAAGGGATCGCCTGTACACAAAATTGATAATCCCTACAAACCTTCTATTCCATTCTCAAGTCCACTCTCAAAGAAACAAGATCCATGTAGTTTCATCATAAATATTATTTTGGAAAATGGTAAGAAAGTCGAAGATATGCTTGATCTCGGAGCTGGAGTAAACCTTATGCCTTACTCTATATTTAAATAATTGAATTTAGGGAAATTGAAGTCCACCAAATTATGTTTGCAACTTGCTGATAGGTCACTTAGGTATCCTAAAGGTATGTGGAAGATATTTTGGTCCAGGTAGGTGGTCTTAAAATTCTCATTGATTTTGTTATCTTAGATATGTGGAAGGATAAAGGTAATATAAAGGATCATGCTATTTTGTTGGGTAGACCAATCATGAGCCACCACCAACACCTTGATTGATGTCAAAATAGAAAACTAAGTATGAATGTCTTGGAAAAAACTGTGACGTTTTCAATTTTTGATATAGCTCGTGGTCCTGCTTGTGCTTTGTCTGATAATTTAATTATTGACTCTGTTGATTCTGCTGTGAAAGACATCTTATGACAGGAACACGATGTGAATCAGAATGAAATTCAGTCGCATAAAAACTCCAAGGTGGTAAAAAAGATTTGACGGCTCACGTGATTAAATTAACCATTTTCCAATTATAGCATTTTCCAGGGATATATCTTTTCTTCTTTTTATCTTTTACGCATTGAGGTCATTACGTGATTTTAGTGTGGGGGAGCAATTGGTCAATGTTTAGGTGTCATGGTTGCATGTGTGGTTATTACTTTTACTAGCCCTATGATTGTTTACGTTTAATAATGGTGTTGTTAAGCTAACTTAAAATAGATGTAACAATTTGAGTTTCGCTTAAAAAATGATACCGTGAATCAAACCTTGTGGTAGACAAATAAGGCGATGATTAAATGATATTTTAGGGTGTGAGGTTTGAATTGTGAAGTTTCATTGATGTGAATTAAGTTAAAACTCTGTTTTGATTTGTGTGTACACGATATTACTAACCTTGCGAATGAAAACAAAAACACCTCATTGAAAAAAAAGATGTGACAAATTGAAAAAAAAGAGAAGAAAAAGAAAAAATAAAATAACAGAGCAGTCGACATTATACTCCGCTGGTTGAGTCGCTTAGTAACTAGGAGCATTCATGAGCCCCATGTTTGTCTTTTACGTAAAACGGCGGCTCAAACATGAGTATGGGAAACCACTATAGGAGACTTTGGAAAAAATCCAAAGTTTATACCTAGTGGAAGAATATCTTGAGAGTTCTAGCGGAACAAAATGTATCAAAAAAATAATAAAAAAAAGGATAATGGCTAGTAATTGCGTGATTTGTTGTGTGTGTGACAGGATTACATCTTTTGACACCGATTTAAAAACGAGTAAGGAGGGTCAAACACCTTAACTAACTATTAACCTTAGCCGAGTGAGTCTGTTGTGAAGGTTGGGGATCAATGCAGGATAATCCGAGGTGGATAGGACGTGGTGTGATGGATGGATGGATGAATTGACTCTCAAATTGAACATAGTATTTCTTATTGGATTATAGGCTCTATTATTTGCTTGAGGACAAGCAAAAGGCTAAGTGTGGAGGAGTTGTTTTGTGCGTGTTTGTTAGTATTTTGTGTGGTTATTTTGAGTTGTTTCGCATGTTTTTCGTAGTATATTTTGTGTTTTTGTTTGTGTGTTTTGTCGTTGAGTCTATTTTTGTGTGTTATGCTTGTTTTTGGTGAAAAAGTGAAGGTAGAACGAGGAATGAAGGAAAACTGGGCTGAGAGAATAATTTTGGAACGTATAGTGAACGAGAAAGAAGAAAACTAGGAGAACAGACGGCGACGCTTGCAAGAGTACGAGACCAAATTGTAGGATAGCAATTTAACCACAAGTCGTCTCTCAAGGAAGACTTAGCCGGCAAATAATTATTATGTATCACAATAAACAGAAAATAAATCCTCAACACTCTAATCCAATTTTTACGGTTTGAAAAAACTTAAATTAATTATTAGAAAGAATATTCAAAACTAACACATGAGATCTAGATAAAAAAAAATATGATTGATAAAATCGTCTAGGTATTCATAATTGTTTCCTCAAATTACGAAGAGATCAAGCAATTGATAATGCAAGTAAACAATTACGAAAACTGAAATAAACTAGGCATAGATCTGATAACTTTCATATTCATAGATTAAACCTGGATAGATCTAATTTACCAAATTATTTAACCAAGTTAGATAATACATTACTGATTCATATCTAACCCCTAATTGAATATAATCCAAAAATAATATCTTCTCTGGATCTCAATTATTTTTCCTCAAAATAATTAAAAGTTGGTCAAAGAACCAATTATAAAAAAAAGCAATTCAATTAGGAAAAGCACAATCAATTACTCAATACTCATGTTTGATTATTTTAGTCAACTCAACAAAGAAATCAACTAATGGATAGATTCATCAATTCAATTAAACAATAGATAATAATCACAAACATCCTTATGAAGTAATTAATATCAAAAGAAAATCAAATAGACAAATAACGGTAGAGAAGAAATACATTTTTTCAAGTTGTAGGGAGATCCCAAGAAGAAACCCTAACTTCACGTTAAGAGAGGGAGAGAGAAAAGAGAGAAATCCAAATCTTGTATCTAGCTTGAATCAATGAAAATCTAAAGCATAAACTCCCCTTTTATATCTGTTGAATCAATTATTTTTCCTCAAAATAATTAAAAGTTGGTCAAAGAACCAATTATAACAAAAAGCAATTCAATTAGGAAAAGCACAATCAATTACTCAATACTCATGCTTGATTATTTTAGTCAACTCATCCTAACCCTAGAACAAAGAAATCAACTAATGGATAGATTCATCAATTCAATTAAACAACAGATAATAATCACAAACATCCTTATGAAGTAATTAATATCAAAAGAAAATCAAATAGACAAATAACGGTAGAGAAGAAATACATTTTTTCAAGTTGTAGGGAGATCCCAAGAAGAAACCCTAACTTCACGTTAAGAGAGGGAGAGAGAAAAGAGAGAAATCCAAATCTTGTATCTAGCTTGAATCAATGAAAATCTAAAGCATAAACTCCCCTTTTATAGCCCAAGGCCTCCTAACAACTTGGGAGAGTCCAAGTTCTAAAAGATTTCGAACAAAAATTGAATCTGCATTGAATTCGCATTAAATTTGCCTCTGGGTCTTGAACGGGCACCGAACGGCCAGTGAACGGTCGTTCGCACTCTTTATCTTCTTGACCAGCCAACGAACGACCATCAAACGACCAGTAAATGGCAAGCCTGCAGGCTTGTTTTTGGGAACGACCAGTGAACGACAAGTGGGAACGGCCATGGAACAATAGCCGTTCCATTGCTTTCTCACATGAACGGTCATTGAATGGCCGTTTGTCGTCTATTCGCCTAGTTTTCTTCTTTCTCGTTCACTCCACGTTACAAACATGTTCTCTCATGCATCCTATTTTTCGTTCATTCCTCGTTCTACGTTCACTTTTCCACCGAAAACAAGCATAACACACGAAAAGAGACTCAACGACAAAACACGCAAACCAAAACACAAAATATACTACGAAAAATATGTGAAACAACTCAAAATAACCACACAAAATACTAACAAAAACACACAAAACACATGGGCCTGGGCTTGGCCTTTGACCTATGGATCGGCCCAACCCTTTGGGCCCGGGTCCACTACTATTTTGTCACTTAAAAATAGGTTTGGCCCGATTCAAATTCTGATTAGGTTCGATGAATCGGGACATTGCAGTGTCCCATTTGTAAGTGTGCATTGAATCAGAACTCCACAGATAGTGGACATTTATGGGGTTGCAACACCTGGTTGTTACAAGGAAAGTTAATGCCCACTAACTTACCTAAATTTATTCCCTACAGGTTGGATTTTGTTGCCTATAAATAGTCTGGATTTCCATTGCAGAATTTACACTGATAATCACATACTTCTCTGCATATTTTGAAAGTTTTTTAAAAGTGTTGTAACATCGCGAAGAACACCTCATTCTACATTTGAGTCTAGCAACCAGTTCTCACATCCTTGAAGTTCAAAAGGTGCTTTTGTTTCAGTGGTGCTACTGCACAAAAGAGAAAAAGCCGTTTTATGTTTGAAGACATTATGTCGTACTGTGAGCACTAGCCAGGACGTACTTGTAATGCAGAAAGGATTTCATCTCGACTTGGCTTCGGCCTTGTCAAGGGCTTCCCGTTGTAACCTTATGTAATCAACAATCACAAGACAAATAACAAACTTCCGATGGCGAGCACAAGCAGAACCCTAATCATCCCTCCTGCTCATGCTAAGAAACCCAAGAAATTTATCGGTTTCTACTTCAAGATGTGGTTGTAAAAACTGTTGTTTTACCTGACCACCCTGAGCTTGGCAAGATACTTGACTGAGGATGCTCCGGTGGTGGCTGAAAATGAAACAAATGTGGAAAAACGTGTTGTGTTTGATGCATGGGGCCAAGGGTGATTCCTTTTGCCGTAACTATGTCCTAGATAGACCAGTGATGCACTGTACAGTGTGTATTGTACGGTGAAATCCTCCAAAGAATTGTGGGAATCTTTGGAGAAGAAGTTTCTTGTCTGAGGATGCTGGCATAAAAAAATTTCTTATCGGTAAATTCTTGGATTTTGTGATGGTTGATTCTAAAACCGTGATGGAACAAGTTCAGGAGTTCTAGTTGATCCTACATGAAATCTCTATAGCGGGAATGGCCTTGCCAGAGGCATTCCAAGTGGTTGCATTGATTGAGAAATTGCCAAGTTGGAGGGATTTTAAAAATTGTCTCAAACATAAGCAAAAGGAGATGGGCTAGAGGATCTGATTGTTAAACTCAAAATTGTGGAAGACAATATGAGGATTGACTCTAATATCAGGCTTTTCCAATGGAGTCGAAAGCCAACTTGATGGAGCACGGCTCATCAAGTAATTCGAAGAAAATGCCTAACGACAAAGGCAAGAAAACAGCAGCTGGAAAGTTCTAGGGGTGTTGGGAAATTTATTCTTGTAGATTTTGATGATACCATGTAAAACTTAAACTAGAAAGTTGGCACCCCATTTTCCTTGTAATAGATAGGACTGGAAAAGCTGAGTCAAGTCAGCTACGCCTGGAAATACAAGAAGTCAACTGAAGACTGAATTGAAGACTCCGCTGCGAGACAGCTGAGTATGGCGAAGAAGGAAAATTAAGAACTCGACTGAAGGTGTATCAGCTGTGAAACAGCTGTATGAAGAGTCAGACAAGTCAACTCAAGAAGCCAAGTCTCAAGTTGAAGTGACAGATGAGTCATCCAACGATTGGAAGCTAACTAAAGTCACCTGGGGAATAAAAGACTACAGTCAAGTAAAGACAACTGAACGAGATTCGTTGATGAAAGTCAAGAATGTTACTTAGAATGGTAACATGTTAAAGTTGTCAGAGATAAAGTGTTAGTTCCAGTTGTGTGCAAAAGGAACAAACCAATGGGAAGCACTGCACCAAGTGTCAGAAATGCTGCAATGCTACGAGACATTAAATACGAGGAAATGTCAACATCAAGGATTGAACAAGACAAGCCAACGAACACTTTGAAATCAGCCTAACTCTTCAACGGGAAAAATTTCAAAAGTTCACTATAAAAGGCTGAGGAAATTCATTGAGAAAAGGTTACCTCAATCACGAACAACCAAGCATTATTCAAGCTATTAAGCTGCAAATACTCTAAACAATATTCAAGCTAATCCTCAAGCCTGAAACTCGAAGGAAATTGATCCAACACAAGCTGTGAAGGAAAGACAACTTCAAATCTATTGAAGAGGAAATTTTTGAAGAATCAAAAGGGGTCTACTTTCCAAGGAGGATTGTAGCAAGGTTCAAGGTCGAACCAGTATCATGTTATTGGAGGGCTTCGTGATCAAATCCAAGAGCTTGAGAAAGTGAGCTGAAGTAGCAAGACAGCTGCCCTGTGAAGAAGCTGAGTCGGAAGAGAAGCCAGCTGTGTGACCAAGGCGGTCTCTAGACTGTTGACCACTTTGTAAATAGATCTATTACATAGTGGATTCCTCCAGGAGTTGGAGAAGAGAGGATTAGAAGAATTACCTCATCTTCAAACCTCTATAAAAATCAATCGTGACATTTATTTTTCAGCACATTTACATTTCTGCATACTTACATCATATCTGCTGATAAACTCATATTTACTATCTAAATGATTAATAACCAAGTGCTAAAATCAAGTGCTAAAACAAGTTTAAAATAATTCAAAGGGTGTTAAGTCTTCCGCTGATAAAACCAACACAACCAAGTTAAAGTTCTAGTTAAACAGCTGAGTTATTCTATCAATAGCTCTATCGAGTCTGTTGAGTGGCTAACTCTGCTGAATAACCAACTTAGTTGTCCCTCAAGAACACAGCTGTTTGAGTTAACTCTGTAATAATCTTAAAAGGACTAAAATCGAAAAGTTGGTAAGGTTTATTCAACCCCCCCTTCTAAACCTTACTCACACCCCTTGGGACCTACAAGTGGTATCAGAGCGGTTGGTTCATGGAGCCTTCCACACTGGTTACTGAACTAGATCTTTATCTTTTCAAAAGGTTTCAAATACTTGTATCATGGAAGCAAATTTGACACGCATTCCTATGTTCACTATTGAAGAATTTGATGATTGGAAAATTCGTAAGTAGGCTCATCTATCTGCTCTACACGATGAAATGTGGTTTGTAATAGAAGATTGGCCACTGTAAATATTGAAAGTGAACACGGCTGCAACATGAGCTGTTGCAGTTGAAGGAGAAGAAGCTACAGAGGAAACACCAGACATGGTTGAGAAACCAAGGACTGAATGGACTAATGAGGATATGAGGAGATACAACTTGGACAATGTGGCCAAGGACATACTTTACAAGACTTTGAACAAAGCGATGTTCAACAAAGTCAAATCCTGCAAAATAGCAAAAGAAATCTGGAATAAGCTAACTTTAATTTGTGAAGGATCAGAGCAAATTAAAGAAAATAAATTATCTGTTGATGTTCAAATATTTGAAAATTTCAAAATGTTTACAGGTGAATCCATGGATCAGCTGGATGCAAGATTCACTGAAATCACAAATGAGCTTTCAGCTCTTGGGAAGGAATATACACAAAAGGAAATGTGTATGAAGATACTAAGAAGCCTCCCAGCTAAATGGGAAATGAAGACTATGGGTCTGAGACATAAAATTGACCTCTCAAGAACATCCAACCATGAGCTATTCTCAGACCTCAAAGCCTATGAGTTTGAGCTGAGAAGAAAAGATCAAGAGGAGACAGCTATACCCAAGACAGTTGCACAGATAGTCAAGGATGGAAAGAAAGCTGAACCAAAGGAAGCCATAAACCAAGAGGAAATTGCCCTAATGGTTAAAATATTCAACAAGTTCTTTAATAAGAACTACAAAAGAAACAAGGGTGAAACCTCCATGAGACATTCAACTCCCTCTAAGTTAAGGGAAGATAGACCTCCCAAGAGAGCTGAGCATCAAAGGGTAGAATACCAGAGAGCTGATAACCTAAGGACAGAAAGAACTGATCAAAGAGCTGAGAACCTGTGTTGGAACTGCAGACAACCAGGACATTTTGCAGTTGATTGTTCCTATCCACCAGTCAACAAATATAGGAATGAAGAAGAAAGAAAAGTCTTCAGAGAAAGAAGATAGGAAAAGAAGAAAGCCATGTTGGCTGCTGAGACTACTGAGACATCTAAGTCTAAAGAACCAGCAAACTTAGAGAGTAGTGAAGCTGACTACTCAAGTGATTCTGAAGAAGAAGACATGATCTGTCTCATGGCTAAAGAACAAGATCAACCAGACCAAGAAGATGAGGTGCACTCTAACTCATCTCATTCAGATTCAAGTGGTAGTGACTGTGATACACACACTTCATCACCCACTGATCTTTATGATTCATTAGGCAAAATGATGAAAGATTTTGAGCATATTAAATCCTCACACACACTTTTAAATGAGGAAAACAGCCAGCTCAAAAGCCAAAACTCACAGCTGACTAAGGCGCTGAGTACTCTAAGTCACATAGCTGATGAGAACACAAAGCTGAAGGCTGAAAATGCCAAAATGATAGCAGAAATAGCAGCTATAGAAAAGAGGGAAAAAGACCTCAAAAATGTGATTGCCTCATTAACAAAGGCATCCAAATCATTGGATGATCTTATCATGAGTCAAAAAGAATGTGGAGATAAGACAGGCATAGGATTCAATTCCTTTGTGCACAATCAAACTTCAAGAGTGATTTTGGAAAAAGGATCTTCAAGCAATGAAGCATCTCAAAAATCCAAAACACCAAATGTTGCACCCACATTCACTCCTAAGTACAATCACAAACAAACTGGCCTTGGATATAAAGGGAAAGGAAAACATCCAGTTGAGTATGCTGAGAGGACAGCTGAGAAGAAATCCAGCAGAGTTCCTCAGCAAACTCCAAACAGAAAATACTCTATGAAGAGCAAACAGAGCTACCAGAAACCCCAGAAATTTCATCAGAAAAATACATATGATGGGAATGGTAGAAACTATCCAAACCAAGCTGATTGGTACAATGTATAATATCAGCAAAGACCAATGGAATACAAGCCCAAATGGCAAAGCCCTAAACCTCAGCAAAGGTCATTCCAAAGGGAAAAGAGCTATTATCAGCACACATATGCACCCAGGCACTACACTCAGAAATATCACAACTATCCCAAGAAAGCAAATGCTAAAACACACTCACAGTCACTGATAGATGACAACCTCTTAGAATCAAGTCATTTGGCTATAGGTTGGTTGGATCATCTTATAGCACTAACCCCTCAGGACCCAGGCAAGTATGGGTACCTAAAAACTAATTTCCTTGATTGCAGGTTCAAGGAACAGTGAGTGCCAAGAAACCTGGTACATGGATAGTGGCTATTCCAGACATATGACAGGAAACAAGAAAAGCCTGTCAAGATTCAAGGAGATTAGAGGTGCAAAAATCATATTTGGAGGAAATGAAGCTCCAGGGAAAATCAAAGGCACATGATCCATCAAGAAGAATAGATTAGAAATCACAGATGTTGCAGATGTTGAAGGCCTCAACTTCAACCTGTTAAGCATCAGCCAACTCTGTGACAAGGGCTACAATGTTGGATTCAATATGGGAGTGTGCCAGATCAAAGATGTTGAATCAAATGAAATAGTGCTGCAAGGATCAAGACAGAAGAATATGTATGTGGTAGATTGGTCTACGCCACACCAAGTACCTGTCTGTTAGCAAAAAGCACGACCAAATCAAGTTGGTTGTGGCATAAGAAGTTAAGTCATATGAATTTCAAGACAATCAACAAGCTTGCAAGGAGTCATCGTGTAGAAGGATTGACAGACTCAGTGTACAAGAAAAAAAGTATATGTGATGCATGCCAGATGGGAAAGCAACTAAAATCTTCATTCAAGGACAAACCAAGTCCTTCTTCAACAAGGATATTACATCTGTTGCATATGGATCTATTTGGTCCAGTTGAACTAGCCAGCATAAGTGGAAAGAAATACACCTTAGTGGTGGTAGAAGATTATTCAAGATATACATGGACAATGTTCATGTGCAAAAAGAAGAAAACTTTGCAGAAGTTACCTCAGCTGATGAAAAGAGTTCAAAATGAAAAGAGTCAAACCATTATAAAGATAAGGTCTGATAGAGGAACTGAGTTTGTCAATGGGATAATTACTCAGTATTGTGTTGAAAATGGTATTGCTCATGAGTTATCTGCAGCAAGAACTCCACAGCAGAATGGAATAGCAGAAAGAAGGAACATAACTCTCAAGGAAGTTGAAAGGACCATGTTAGCTGAAGCTGGATTGCCTAAGAGATTTTGGGCTGAAGCCATTAACACATCATGCTATACTCAAAATAGATGCATGATCAACAGGCAAATGACCAAGACTTCCTATGAAATCTGGACAGGGAGAAAGCCAAATGTTGGATATTTCAAGATATTTGGATGTAAATGTTTCATCCATAACAATGGCAAAGATAATTTGAAGGCTTTTGATGCTGAAGCTGATGAAGGTATCTTTTTGGGATACTCAGCTGAGATCAAAGCCTATAGAGTGTTAAACAAGAGGACTATGGTCATAGAAGAGTCTATACATGTGGTTTTTGATGAACCCAATGTGAATGGAGAAGACATTGAAGAGTTAGCTGACAAGTTGAATCACCCAACTATGCAGAAGAGTCCTTATGTTGAAGCTGAAGTAAGAGCAATCAACACAGATGAAGAAGAAATAGTTGAATCTCAAAGACAGCTGGAAAGTCTACAGCTGAATGAAGATGAAAGAGTTGTTCAAGACAACTTAACTGCAAGACGGCTGAATCTAGCTGACTTGCTCCAACCTGATATAAGATGGCGGAGAGACCATCCACCAGAGTTTGTTATTGGAGATGTAAGAGATGGCATAAGAACCAGATCCAGAGCACAACATGAAGCAATGTTTACTTGTTTTATTTCCCAAATAGAGCCAAAAAATGTGTCTCAAGCATTGGATGACACACATTGGATTCAAGCCATGCAAGAAGAGTTGAATCAATTTGAAAGAAACAAGGTATGGGAATTGGTGCAGAGGCCAACCCATCAAATGTTATTGGTATGAAATGGGTTTTCAGAAACAAGATGAATGAGGAAGGATCTATGGTGAGAAACAAAGCAAGATTGGTAGCCAAAGGGTATTGCCAAGAAGAGGGAATAGATTTTGATGAAACCTTTGCTCCTGTTGCAAGATTAGAAGCAATAAGGATGTTTCTTGCCTATGATGCACATAAGAACTTCACTGTGTGTCAAATGGATGTGAAGAGTGCATTTCTAAATGGACTACTAGAGGAAGAAGTCTATGTTGAACAACCTCCAGGTTTTGAGCAGAAGACTATTGGAGATAAGGTGTACAAGCTCAAGAAAGCATTATATGGATTGAAACAGGCACCAAGAGCATGGTATGATACATTGTCTCAATTTAAAAAACTGACAATGGATTCACCAAAGGCAAAGTGGATAGAACACTCTTCAGAAGTCAAGATGGAGAGAGTATACTGCTTGTTCAAATATATGTGGATGACATCATTTTTGGATCCACAAATAAAGAGCTGTGTAATAAGTTCTCAAACCTCATGCAAGGTAAATTTGAGATGAGCATGATGGGAGAGCTGACCTTCTTCCTAGGACTTCAAGTCAAGCAATTGAAGGATGGAACCTTCGTAAGTCAAACAAAATACACCAGAGATTTAATGAAGAAATTTGGTATGGAACAGAAGTCTTCTGTGAAAATACCAATGAACACATCTGTCAAGATGGACATGGATGCAGATGGCAAGGCTGTAGATCAAACCAGATATAGAGCACTTATTGGATCATCGCTTCTACTTAATGACCAAAGAAACCAGACAACACCTTTGCAGTAGGTGTATGTGCAAGATTTCAATCTGCACCAAAGGAGAGCCACATGACTGCAGCTAAGAGAATCCTAAGGTATCTGAAGGAATGCCAGGAAGTTGGCTTATGGTCCAAAGGAAGATGGATTCAAGCTTATTGGTTACTCTGACTCAGACTATGTTGGATGTAGAGTTGACAGGAAGAGTACTTATGGTACATGTCAAATGCTTGGAAATAGATTGGTTTCCTGGTTTAGCAAGAAGCAAAACTCAATAGCAACATCCACACCGAGGAGCACAAGATACATAGTCTGCGGGGCAAATTGTTGTGCCCAAGTCTTATGGATGAGACAACAACTGAGAGATTATGAGATTGAAGAAAAGGAGATTCCAATTATGTGTAATAACACTAGTGCTATTGCAATCACTCAAAATCATGTGTTGCATTCAAGAACAGAGCACATTGATGTCAGATATCATTTTATAAGAGATCATGTTGAAAAGAAAGACATCACTCTAGAGTATATCTCAACTGATAAGCAGTTAGCTGACATATTCACTAAGCCCCTATGTGAATCAAGATTTGAAGAGCTTAAAAATGAGCTAGGATTAATTGAGCTGAGTTAACACTCAGAAGACTCAATCAGCAGAGATAGTCGATAAGAAAATGAGAAAATAGCAAGTTTCACAAATCAGCCAAGTGAAACAACCTTGTCGGAAAGTCAGCTGTATCGAGTTAGCTGACAGCTGAGTTACTTAATAAAAAGAGAGAAGCAGAGTTAAGTCATATTTGATATAAGCTGAGTCATTTATGAACTAAGTGACAAAAACGCAGTCGTTTTAAATGAGCAGGAATGTTTTTAAGGATGATGTCAGCGTAATAATGATGGGTACAGTAAAAAGCTGCACAATAAGCATATGATTGGATATAATCTGAGGTTTTGACGTTCTAATCTGAGCCGTTGATCTCGATCAAAATTCAAAATCCAAAGACATGTCCTTTCATAACCCTTATATATACGGTTTTCAGTCTTCTCTTTTCCCTATTGAAACTATTCATCTTCAAAGCAAAAGGCAAGCAAATGTTTTTTTCGAAAACCTTAAATATTCTCAAGCAAGTTCTACAATTTTTAATTGGTAAAACTCTCTGAAAATGGCACCAAAGATTGACTATGTCAAGCTCTCCAAGCAAATCCACTCAGGATCATCAGTTGACTTCGAAGGAATGGTGAAGCAGGGTTCTGATGAAACCCTTGTTCTGAAAATCGCTGAGATGCTAGAAAAGTCAGGTCTCATGGCTTTTCTAACCATGGAGTATTCCCACACCTACCTTGAGGAGGTAGCGATGTTCTACGTAAACACAGAGGTACAGGACGAAAGAATCAAGTCTTCTGTCCACCGCAAGGACATCATAATAAGTGCTAAGGACCATGCTGAGCATTGCTTATTGCCGTCGGAAGGCATAAAAGAGATACATGAAGCTGATGTAGACCTGGCTGCTGCATGGAAAGAAGCGACCAAACTCGAGTCTCTTTGCTAAGGTAGTCTGCCACGGTGACAAGACAAGAAATCGAAGGGCGACTATCATAAGCTGATGGAAGTCATCTCCAAGTGTATAGATATGAAGTTTGGCAGCTTCAACCAGTTGTCAAAGACTAAGCTGATCGTCATGGCTGCGACCATGCAGGGCAAAAAAGTTAACTACGCTGAGTTCGTGTACAACAGACTCTGCCTCAATGTGATGAATAAGACCTTTAAGGAGGATGGATCCTTTGGAGGATCACTTGGATATGGTGTTGTAATTGGCCACTTGATGGAAGTGAAAGGTGTTGCCCTTCGCCATGGCAAACCATTTCACGTGAACAAGAGGATGTTCCTGGAAAACCTCTCAGGTGCCCAGAAGAGAGCTCATGCAAAGAGAGCTGACACAAGTGAGGGGGAATCAGCTGACCACGAAGACACAGCTGCTACCCCTTCCCCGAAGAAGAAAGTTGTCCCAGCAGCTAAGACAAAGAAGGCTCCCGTAGCAAAGTCTAAGAAAGCACTTGCCCCTGCAGCCGAGTCCCCTGCCCGAGCAGCCGAGACTCCTACCTCTGCAGCCAGATCACCTACCCCCATAGCCGAAGGAGAGGAGGAACACCATACTCCTTCTCCTGCTGTTAAAAGACTGCAGTCAAGTCAAGACAACTGAATGAGATCCGTTGATGAAAGTCAAGAATGTTACTCAGAATGGTAACATGTTAAAGTTGTTAGAGATAAAGTGTTAGTTCTAGTTGTGTGCAAAAGGAACAAACCAATGGGAAGCACTGCACCAAGTGTCAGAAACATTGCAATGCTGCAAGACATTAAATACGAGGAAATTTCAACATCAAGGACTGCAACAAGACAAGCCAATGAACACAAGTGCCTTTTGAAATCAGCCTAACTCTTCAACGGGCAAAATTTCAAAAGTTCACTATAAAAGGTGAGGAAATTCATTGAGAAAAGGTTACCTGAACCACGAACAAGCAAGCATTATTCAAGCTATTAACCTGCAAATACTCTCAAGAATATTCAAGCTAATCCCCAAGCCTGAAACTCGAAGGAAATCGATCCAATACAAGTTGTGAAGGAAAGACAACTTCAAATCTATTGAAGAGGAAACTTTTGAAGAATCAAAAGGGGTCTACTTTCCAAGGAGGGTTGTAGGAAGGTTCAAGGTCGAACTAGTATCAAGTTATTGGAGGGCTTCATGATCAAATCCAAGAGCTTGAGAAAGTGAGCTGAAGTAGCAAGGCAGCTGCCCTGTGAAGAAGCTGAGTCGGAAGAGAAGCCAACTATGTGACCAAGGTTGTCTCTTGATTGTTGACCACTTTGTAAATAGATCTATTACATAGTGGATTCCTCCAGGATTTGGAGAAGAGAGGATTAGAAGAATTACCCCATCTTCGAACCTCTATAAAAATCAACCGTCATTTATTTTTTAGCACATTTATATTTCTGCATACTTACATCATATTTGATGATAAACTCATATTTGCTATCCAACTGATTAATAACCAAGTGCTAAAATCAAGTGTTAAAACAAGTTTAAAACAATTCAAGGGGTGTTAAGTTTTTCGCTGAAAAAACCAACACAGCCAAGTTAAAGTTCAAGTTAAATAGTTGAGTTATTCTATCAACAGCTCTATCGAGTCTGTTGAGTGGCTAACTCTGCTGAATAACCAACTTAGTTGTCCCTCAAGGACACAACTGTTTGAGTTAACTCTGTAATAATCTTAAAAGGACTAAAATCGAAAAGTTGGTAAGGTTTATTCAACCCCCCTTCTAAACTTTACTCACACCCCTTGGGACTTACAAGGGGACTTGCTACAATTATTGCAAACCGAACCATATGGAAAAGGACTACCGTCAGCTAAAGCAAAAGAAAACTAAACAACAGTCCAATGTTAATGTAGTTCCAATGTCAATGTAGTTGAACAAAGGGAACTAACCAACGTTGACATGTCGGCGGTGGTGTTTGAAGCCAACTTGGTGGATAACCCAAAAGAATGGTTTGTGGATACAGCTGCCACTTGCCGCGTCTATTCTGGTAGGGATGCATTCTCCTCATCATCCCGTCAACCGGAAGGAAGATCCACATGGGGAATCACGTCTCTTTTGATGTTGCTGGCATCGGTACGGTGATGCTGAAGCTTACTTCGGGTAAGGAGTTGAACTTGAGGATGTTCTGCCTGTCCCAGACATCCGAAAGAATCTGGTTTCAGGCTCACTGTTGGTCAACCATGGGTTTAGACTATTTTTGAGTCTGAAAAGTTTGTACTTAGCAAGTTTGGGCATTTCCTTGGTAGGGGTTATCTAGATAAGGGATTGTTCAAAATGAATATAATGATTGTACACAGTTTTCGCAATGAAATGAATAAGAATGCATCTTCTTCTGTTTACATTCTTGAGTGCTTTGATTTATCGTATATTAGATTAGGACATGTAAATCTGAATGCTATAAAAAGATTGGTAAATTTAGAATTTAATTTACCTGAAGTAAACTCACAAGAAAATGTGAAGTTTGTATTGAAGCCAAAATGGCTAAGTTACCATTTCATTCGGTTGAAATGAGCACATCACCTTTAAAATTAATACACACTAATGTGTGTGATCTGAAGTTTGTGCTAACTAAAGGTGGTAAAAAGTACTTCATCACGTTCATTAATGATTGCACAAGATTTTGCTACTTATATTTGTTAAGAAGCAAATATGAAGCTTTGTAGGCTTTTAAAAACTATAAAAATGAAATTGAAAATCAATTTTACATCTGGATTAAGATAATTTGGAGTGATAGAGGCGACAAATATGTTTCATCGTTTGAAGAATTATGTACCCAGTCGGGAATAATTCATCAAACAATGGCTCCATATTCACCACAGTCTAACAGTGTTGCTGAACGCAAAATCAGACTCTTAAAGAGATAATGAATGCCATGTTGATTAGTTTTGGATTACCTTAGAAACTATCAATTGTGAATTCAAGTCCATTCTGCAAAATCATACGTGGGACTTGGTTGATCTCCCTACTGGTCATAAACCTTTAGGATGTAAGTGGATCCTAAAGAAGAAGTATAAAGCAGATGGAACTGTTGATAAGTATAAAAAGCTAGGCTTATAGACAAAGGCTTTAAACAAAAAGAAGGGTATGCTTTCTTTGACATATATTCTCCAATAACGATGATTTCCTCTATTCAGGCGCTTCTCGCGATTGCAGCTTTGTACAATCTTGAGATTCATCATATGGATGTTAAAACGGCGTTTCTGAATGGAGAAATAGATGTTGAAATATACATAGAATAACCTGAAGGATTTGTTGCACCCGGTCAAGAAAAAAAATTGTGCGAGTTAAGAAGATCCTTGTACGGATTGAAACAAGCTCCAAAGCAATAACATCTTAAAATTGACAATACGATGTTGTCAAATGGATTTAAAGTCAACAAATGTGATAAATGCGTTTATGTTAAAAGGGCATCAGAAGCATTTGTCATAGTTTGTCTATACGTAGACGATTTATTAATCATGGGCAGTAGTCATGATTCTATCATGGACACTATAAGAATGTTAAAGAGAAACTTTGACATGACTAGGGATAGCAATGGGGCGGGTCAAAACCCGGATCCACATTAAACCTGCCCCTCCCTGGACGGCTTCAAACCCGGTCAAACGGGTCCCCAATCCTGGGACCCGTTTTAAGAAAACCCACCGGGTCTGGGGTGGGTAACGAGTCCTTATGGAACCGCCCCATATACAATTAAAAATAAATCAAAATACTAAGATTATTTTTTGGTTTCTATTCTGACTCAGTAAACTTGAGTATGGTTCTTTATTCTTAATTTTCTTCGACAATTAACAGCGTGAACTCGTCTTTGCAAACTACTTCTCAAATTTCTGGTGTCGGCTCAGGCCGCTCACGATTCCCTCTGACACCATCGTGCCAACACGTCTCCCAATGTATTTTTAGCTTCACCAACATACTGAACTCTTTCTAGAGTAATTGTAATTAGAGTTTTTCTTTACAGATTTCCGTAATGAGGAAAATTTGAGAATGAAATTTAAAAATAGTTCAGAGGCTGAATAATTGCCTCGGTGAAAAACTGGAAGCAGAACTTCAGCGGGTCCGGCGGGTTCAACCCACCGGGTCGTAGGTCCAATGTGGGGTGGGGTGGGGCAGGGCGGGTCCCATGTCCAAGGTTTTCTTCGTGGGGTGGGTCCTGGGTTTGGCCAAACCAGTCCTAGATCCACCCCATTGCCATCCCTAGACATGACGGATATGGGGATTGTTGATGTAATCCAAAGGATAAAAATCAGCAGGATTCCTGATGAAATTATCTTGTTACAATCCCACTATGTGAAGAAAGTTCTCAAGAATTTCAATGCTTTTGAAAGTTCACCGTAAAAAATGCCCATTGATTTAAGTTTAAATATGGTTACTAATAAAGAAGAACTGGTGGCTTAGATGGAATACTCACGTACAATAGGCAATCTGATGTACATCACAAACTGTACACGTCCATACTTAGCCTATCCTATAACAAGTTGAGTAGGTTCACGAGCAATCCAATCCATGAACATTGGAAATCATTAACCAGGGTGTTAAAATACTTAAAGTAGACCCTGGATTATGGGTTATACTACTCGAGATATCCATGTGTACTTGAAGGGTATAGTGATGCTAGTTGGATTTGAATTCGAAAGATTCTTATTCCACTAGTGGATACATATTCACCATTGGAGGTGATGTTGTATCGTGGAAATCCACAAAGCAAACATGTATAGCTCGGTCCACCATAGAACCTGAGTTTATAGCTTTGGATAAAACAGGTAAAGAAGTAGAGTGGCTTCGAAACTTTTTCAAAAATATTCCATGTTGGAGAAAGTATGTGTCTTCTGTGATGATTCATTGTGATAGTCAAACGGCAATAGGAAGGGCACTCATCAATATGTATAACAGTAAGTCTCGATATATTCGTCAGAGACACAATACCATTAGAAAGTTGATCTCAAGTGGTGTGATATTAATTGACTATGTAAAGTCGAAAGACTAACTGGCAGATCATTTGACAAAAGAGCTGAATCGAGATTAATTGAGTAAATTTCTAGAGGGAATGGGCTTAAAGTCCACAAAATAAAATAACCATCATAGTAGTAACTTAACAATGATGACTGAAGATCCCAAGAACTTGGTTCAATGGGAAAACTAAGCTATGAAGGTTATGTTGCTGCACTTGGAAACAATGTTTCAACCCATCCCTAGAAAGCAAGACTAAGTGTTGAAACACCTGCAAAGTTCTGGTGAAGCTAAGTCATTTAACTTTTAATGATTCCTTCACCTCGTTGAGGTTGACTATTGCAGGATACTCAAATAGGAGATCACCTATGTAAGTGAGAAGTGCGTGCCGCTTCAAAGTAATACTTATGAATCCAAAAGAGTGTCCATGGCCAACACGAACACAAAACGTGAGAACAGAAGGTGTTGAGATCTTATTGTGTTAATAATGATGACTTGGTAGACACCATGGAGGAATAGTTCAAGGCATTGTGTCCACTAAACCGCCAGTGTAACCGATGGTATTGACTACGAAAGGTTCAAAGCCACAAGCTACCTTTTTGGCTGCAATATTGTCTCTTGAGGACTGGTTTGCGTGTCTGCATTTATACATGCATTAATTTTTACTCATGTGGGGGATTGTTGGAAACTTGGTTTTGATAAAGTGTGTGTTGACCCGATTTTGACCATTTTCGGTGGCTAAGTATTTAATTCTGGAGGAATTAAATTATAAATGATTAATCTACGTTCCGAGTAGATGCTCATATTATATTTTATTTCTAAAAACCGAATTTTGGTGAGTGAGAAATTAATACACGAAGTTGGTCACACGAATAAGCATTATGTAAAGGGAGTTGAAAGGTTTTAGCCTTGTCCCACATAGATTATATAGCATAATTTATCCTAGTATAAAAACTAGAAGAGGTTATTAGTTGGATAAGCTATAACATAAATGGATGATCACATCTGTCCCAATCTCGGCCTAGGCCTAGGCTTGGGCCTTGGGCCATGGGTCGAGCCGTCCTTTTGGGCCAAGGTCCAGGTCCACTACTATTTTGTCACTCGAAAATGAGTTTGGCCCAGATTCAAGTGACTTCACTTTGGCCTGATAAATTTGGACATTGCATGTGTCCAGTGTCTGTAACTCCTCAGATAGTGAACATTTATGGGGTTGTAACACCTGGGTGTTACAAGGAAAGTTAATGTTCATTCACTTACTGAATTTATTCCATGCAGGTTGAATTTTGTTGCCTATAAATAGCATGGATTTCCATTGCAGAAGTTACACTGAAAATCACATACTTCTCTGCGTATTTTGAAAGTTTTGTTAAAAGTGTTCTAACATCTCGAAGAACACCTCATTCTACATTTGACTCCAGCAACCAGTTCTCACCTCCTTTAAGTTCGAAAGGTGCTTTTGTGTGTGCTACTGCACAAAAGCAAAAAAAACCGTTTTATCTTTGGAAACATTGTGTCGTACCGTGAGCACTATCCGGGATATATGTCTTGCGAAAAGAGTTTCATCTCAACTCGGATATATTTATCTTGCAAAAAGAATTTCATCTCGCCTCGACTTCTATCTTGTCAAGGGCTTCCCATTGTAACCTTCTGTAATCATCATTGACTGCGTCAAGTCGTTACCTCAAATCAAATGGTACTTCTACATGCAAGTAATGAAATTACGTCCGATGGAAGCATGAAAATAGAATTTCTTATAATTTGGAAATATTTTGAGACGATTTTAAACAGGATACTTAATGATAAGAATTAAATTTTTTATTTAGGATGTTATTTTTATAAGATCTATACTAAGTATTAAAATATTATAATATTCTTTTTTGTCATATATTATGAATTATATATTAAGGATTTGAGTTATATAAAAATTTAATATATATAAAACTCGGTCCAAATTATTTTAAATTATTTAGTTTAAAATAATAATATGATATCACACTCCAAATATGTGTTTTTTCAGTATTGTTTATAAATTTTAAATATTTTAAAAAAAATGAAGTAAGTTTGAATTTATCTATAGTTACAACAATGCAATTAAAAAAATAAACTCTAATGGTGTATATTGTAATACAAAAAATTATGATTCTAATACACGTTTTCCGAAATATAATTTCTCACTACAATTAAGGATTTAATAAAAATTATAAAATTGTATTAAATTTATCCATTGAAAACAAAAGAGATGATATTATATTCAATAATGTTGATTTGTTTTAGAATTTGGTTTATATCTTTTCGAATTTTTTTAATACCATATTTAATACTGAGTAGTCCTACATAAATTAAATTGTTAATGCATACCAAAATGTAAATAATTACAATAAATTTCAGACTACAAACTATTTTTCCTTTTAGACTTTCCAAATTCACGTGTATTATATTTAATTACAATTAGACATACCTAAATTAAAATGTAAATACATACCATAATAAAGATAAACAAAATTAATGATATAATTACAAATATATTGGACATATATATCCATTCTTCTTTTTCTTTTTTTTTATAAACAAATATCTAATTTTGCTTTTAGCAAATGCAAATAGGCGTGAAAACAAATTTAGAAACAAGTTTGTTATTTTATATATATATATATATAAATATATATAGGGACAGGATCCTGTGAGATCATAGCCCCAGGTGAGACCGTAGGAACACATCTACACCATCCAAACGAAATAATTGAAAGCCAAGATCTAACAAATTTTTCTAGTATTAAAAAATAGGAAAAACATGCTCAGGGGTATAATAGGCAGCGCCTAATTAGTCCAAAAATAACTTTCAAGATTTTTAATGCTAATTGTAAGGGATGAAATCTATTTTTGATCACGTATCCTAAAATCACGCCCAGGGTTATAATATGCAACATCTGTATACGAAATATACGCAACATGATACTAAGTATGCATGACTTTTACATATATGTAAAAAAACACAGAAATCAACTGCACATAACAAAAAGGCCTACATATGCAATAAATACATATAAAATATGCAACATGTGCATAGTAAATATACAGAATATGAGAAAGTATGCATAATCGTGTACGTATGCAATAAATATATAGTAAATATGCAACATATGTATACTAAATATACACAATATGATATTAAGTATACATGACTTTTACATATATGTAAAAAAACACACAAAAATCAACTGCACATAAAAAATGGCCTACAGATGCAATAAATATATAGAAAATATGCAACATGTGTATATTAAATATACAAAATATGAGAAAGCATGCATAATCATGTAAGTAACTATGCATTGTTAGAAGATATATATGCAATGTACAAAAACTAAATATGCATTACATATATTATATCCAATTATGCAAAATGTCATAAACTATGCAGTAAAAATCAACTAACTATGCATTGTCTAGAAGTTATATATCTATGCAGTGTGTAAAAACTAAATAGGCAATACATTATACCCAGTTATGCAATAAGTGTCATAAAAACAATGCAACAAAATACAACTAAATATGCGTTTAAGAAGCAAAATAACAGTACTTATGTTGGATCCCGAAAAAAACTAATATTGGAAAAAAAATTCCCCTAAAATAACTCCATTAATTAAGGCAGTTACAATTGCATCTCATTAAATGCGTTTACAGAAAAGTCAAACGATTCCAAAAAAAAAGTCATTTTAGACAATTGCCACTATACCCTTAATTAGATTAAAAAAAGGAAAACTTACCTAAAATACTGAAACAATCCAAACCATCCAAAAAATTAAATCAACAACTCAGAATTGTCCCTACGATCTCACCTAAAGGGATTCGTCTCATTTCAACCAATCTAGGTGACACTGATAATAGCTCATTGGTGATTATCTATAAAATCTTGAACTAGAATCTGAAATTTTACATTTAATTTGTGGGAAACAAAATAAAATAGGATTCCATCTAATATATATCGAATAGACATCTATTTGTTTTTAAAATAACGTAAGAGAAAATAGCTTTTGAAAATACAAACACACAACGGCTTTCAAATGAAAAGAAACATCTATTCTTCTTCTCTATTTCCCTTTCTCTTTTAGGTATGAGGTCTAGTCCTTTGACAAATTAAGAATGTCTTGTTGTCTTTAACAAAAAGGTAGTCTTTTGTCCTTTTCAACCTATTTGTTTCATTCTCCCAATGATATCATTATGTCGGACAATCATTAGAAGTACTTTGTGGTCGTATGCAATTGGAGAAAGAGGAGTTAGGAGGTCTGTGCACAGAAGAAACCGAAGAAGATGGTCTAACTGAAGAACTCCGTTGATGTCTTGTTGGTCGTTTCTTATCAGAGAGACAAGTGAGTTTTCTGGCTATGAAAAATACGTTGGCTTCTTTGTGGTGGCCAGTAAAAGGCGTTTTCATTAAGGAGTTTGGTCCAAATCTTTTCCTTTCCCATTTTTTTCATGAATTGGATATCACTCGTGTTCAGTCAAACGGGTCGTATGTTAGTCCAAGTAGTTACGATAATCTAGAGGGGGGTGAATAGATTATGCCGATTTTTCGATTTTCGCCCTCTTTTTTGAATATAGAAATAATAACGCAAATGAAAGTGCGGAAAAGTAAACAACAGTCGGTGATTTATAGAAGTTCAACCCACTTAGGGCATAATCCTCTACCACCCTGATATATCCGAAGTAGATTTCAAAAAAAGAAAAAGATTTATTAATAGATACCAAACTATTACAACATTTACCTTGAAGAGTACCTCACTCTTCTTACAACACCACCTATGAAGATTACCACAATCTTCTTTACAGCAATGAAGAGTACCACTCTTCAACACCTAAAATCACCCAAGTGTGCTCTTACCACAAGAACGCTGACAATGATGTCTTGTTTTGGATGATTGGAAACAATTCAAGATTACAACTCGATTGAGGTATACAATTTTGAAGTGCAAGTGTAGTCAAGAACCAATCCTAGTACTCAAGATGTGCAAATGAAAGACTTAGGCTAAACACAACAAGAATATGAAAGTGAAGGACAAGAAGTTTGCTTCTGTTTGTATTGTTTGTGTTATTGTATATTGTTGTTTCAATCCTTCATCTATTTATCGGAGAGGTCTTGGATTTGATTTTCAGACATAGGCTCCTCCTTGGAGATTGAAATCTGTAAAATATTGTAAATCAAATGGAGATTATAGTTGTTAGAAAATAATCCTTTAAAATCATGAAAAGTTGCCTGTTGTGCAACAGATAGTTTGCTGATAAAGCCTTAGGTCGATTGGTCGACCTCTAATGAAAAAATTCGAATTAAACTTGAAAACATGGGGCTTGGACCGGTCTAATAGGGCTTAAACCGATCGACCTGGGGTTCGACTGGTCGGTCCTTGCTTGGACCGGTTGGCCACCCCATTTTTGTGAGACAGGAAGTTCTGTTTCAATTTGTTTCAACTCAGGGACAGGTCGATGTCTAGGTCGACTGGTCGATCTCCATGAAATTTTTTCCGTCTCTTTTCTGTTTCAGAAATCAAACTTTCAGGCACGAGTTGCCCTCTAGTGCGACCGGTTAACCTCGAAATAGAAGTGTTCTCCAATTTTTGTCAAAAATAAACTTCAAGAGATACTCCGAAAAATTAGTAAAAAAAATTTAAATCGAATAGGAGTATTTGGACAACATTTAGGGACATTGTTTTGGTGAATAACTCAGTTTAATAAAATCATCAAAATTACGATAAAAATGTTTATCTAACAAATCCCCCTTTTGATGATTACAAAATAATTTTAAGAGGTCGATTTTGAAAGCCAAAAAAGTTTTTTCGGTCAAAAATAACTATCCATTTTATGCAACACTTTTCGTGCATAAGAATCATAAGGATAGGAGCAAAGATTTTCAAAATATTTTATAAAAGCTCCCCCTATCAACATGCAAATCAAGAGTAGGCATAGAAGCAAACAACTAAAAGCTAAAAACTCAAATTTTACAATTTGAGCTTGAATTTCAAGAGCTTAGAAGCTCCCCTGTCAAAAAGAAATCATTAGTCATAATTAAAAGTCCATTATGCATCCATTGGACTAAGTTTCACCCTCAGCTTTTAGCATTTTTTCGTGAGCTTTTTCTAGCTTCTTTGAGCTTATGAGCTTATGTCATATTTCTCCCCCTTTGGAATCATCAAAAAGACTATTAGCACGATAAAACATCATACAAACATATCAAATTGCGCATTGAATCGAGTTATCGAGCTTTTGAACGTAAAGCTTAAATAGGAAGGGAAATTTTGAGAAGAAAGATTGTAGAAGCTCATTTGATTGATAAAACATGATCTCTATAAACATAAAAGACATTTGCAATCAAGAGATTCAAGTAACGGATGAAATTTTTGTTGAGACATTTTATTGAACACTTGGCGTGCGTAGAATAAAATCGAAGGTGTATATAACATTTGAAAATATAATCATGCCCAAACAATCATCACCAATCCTACTTTTAAAATCATTATTCAACAATATACAAAATTCCCAACACAATGATACAACAAATTCATCAATTCATCAAGCAAAGCACTTTCTCAAGGGTTCAACCCAATTGAGATTAAAGAAGGAATTAAACTTGCCAATTAATCGGAGAAGTTGAGTAATATGGATGATATATTCATAAAATAAGTCCAATAATATAGAATTTTTAAGAAATAAATCATTTTGAGTGAATTGTGGGTGAACTTGGACAAGGGGTGTGAAAAATGGACGAAATGAGAAAATGAGTGAAAACTAAGACAAAACCCGTATAAACCAGAATTTGGTCTTGGTCGACCGGTTGAAGCAGGGGTTCGACTGGTCCAGGCATTGCTCGATCGGTCGACTTCTCTGTCATTCGGTCCCTGAAGTCCAGTTTTTATGTTCTGTCCGAATTTTGAGTTTAAAATACGATTTTTCACCCCTAAGTTTTAAAAACGCACAAAATGCAATCATAGACCTTATTCGATATGCATTATGCCTAAACGAGCTCGAATTGACGCAAAAGACTCGGCGGCTAAAGGTTTTGTGAAGATATCCGCGAGTTGATCATGAGACGAAATAAAGCACATCTCAATTTTTCTTTTGGAAACACAATCCCTTAGAAAATGATGTTGAACCTTAATATGTTTTGTTTGGTTATAATGAACCAGATTTTGAGCAATATTTATAGAGGAAGTGTTATCACAAAAAATAGGAACATTTTCAAAAGAACATTTGTAATCCGCTAAAGTTTGTTTCATCCAAAGAAGTTGAGTACAAAGGCCGCGGAAATGTATTCGGCTTCGGCCGTTGATAAGGATACACAATTTTGCTTCTCTAAAAACCAAGATACTAAGCAATCGCCTAAAAATTGACATGATCCGGAAGTACTTTAGCGATCATCAATGTTTTCCGCATAGTCCGAATCACTATATCCTTTAAGAGAAAAACTTTCGTTCTTTGGATAAAACAAGCCATATGAAATAGTGCCTTTCAAATATCGAAAAATTCTTTTAACTACACTCATATAAGATTCTTTGGATTGTTTTAAAAATGAGCACATGACATATGGCATGAAGAATATCGGGTCTACGTGCGGTGAAGTAAAGTAAACTATCAATCATACCTCGATACTTTGATTCATCAACCGACTTGCCTTTTTCATCCTTGTCTAACTTGACGTTGGTTGCCATTGGAGTAGTGACGGTTCTTCCTTCTTCAATTCCGAACTTCTTTAGAAGTTCTTTTGTATACTTTGATTGTGATATATAAATGCCTTCTTGGCATTGTTTTATTTGGAGTCCAAGAAAGAAACTGAGCTCCCCCATCATGCTCATTTCAAATTCACCTTGCATTAACTTGGAAAATTTCTTACAAAGAGATTCATTACTAGCACCAAATATAATATCATCAACATAAATTTGAACTAATAAGCAATTTGGTACTTTTTCAAAAACAAAAGGAGTAGTAACAACTTTACCTCTTGTAAATCCATTTTGTAAAGAAAAGAGCTAAGTCTATCATACCATGTTTGTGGTGCTTGTTTTAAACCATATAAGGTCAACATCATTTGGCCTTGAAAAATTTTCAAACCCTGGAGGTTGTTTTACATAGACTTCTTCTTGAATAAAACCATTTAAAAAGGCGGATTTAATATCCATTTGGTAAAGCTTGAAATTTTTAAAGCAAGAATAGGCAAGTAAAATAAGAATTGTTTCTAAACGTGCTACGGGTGCAAATATTTCATCATAGTCAATACCTTCTTCTTGAGCATACCCTTGAGCCACTAACCTTGCCTTGGTCATCGAGTTTGTTCCGGATTACCCATTTTGTACCAATAATTGCTTGTGATGGAGGACAAGGTACCAATTCCCAAACATCATTCTTTTCGAATTGATTCAACTCTTCTTGTATTTCTAGAAACCAATCTTCATCTTCAATTGCTTCTTTTGCATTTTTTGGCTCTTTTTGAGAAATAAGAGCTTTCTCAGCAAATTTTCTTCTAGTCATAACTTTGTCTAGAGGGTCCCCAATTATGAGATCTTTTCGATGATCTCCTTTGAATTTTAAAGCAAGGGGAAGATCTGAATTATAATCTTTATCTTCTTGTGGAACATTTGAAGCTGAAGGTTGATTATTTGATGTGGAATGTTGATCATTTTGAGCATCATTTGGAACAATTGGTTCAATATCATCTTCTTCATCATTTTCGTCATTGGGCATCCTTTCAACACCCGAGGCTTCATTAAATTTGACATGAATAGATTCTTCAACCACCATGCTAGTCTTATTGTAAACCCGATATGCTTTGCTCATGGTTGAGTACCCCATAAATATTCTTTCGTCGGCCTTAGGATCAAGTTTATCCAATTGATCCTTGGTTTTTAAAATAAAACACTTACAACCAAATATTTTGAAGTAACTAATATTTGGAGTTCTTCCTTTCTAAAGCTCATATGGTGTTCTATTCAACTTAGAACGAAGGTAAACACGATTTATAACATAACATGCGGTACTTACGGCTTCGGCCCAAAAATATTTTGGAAGAGAAAATTCATTTAGCATGGACCGACTCATTTCTTGAAGAGTTCGATTCTTCCTTTCAAGTACTCTATTTTATTGTGGTGTTCTTGGAGCCGAAAAATTGTGAGCATATCCTTTGGTTTCACATAAGACTCTAAATTCACCATCAAATTAACCACCTCGATCACTTCATATAGACTTAATATTATCTTCCTTTTCATTTTTAATAAGTCTACACAACTTAGCAAACTCATTAATGGCATCGCTTTTATTTGCAAGAAAAATAGCCCAGGTATATCCAGAATAATCATCAACTATAACAAAAGTGTAATGTATTCCACTAAGACTAGCCGTATCAATATCCCCATACAAATCAAGATGAAGTAATTGTAGAGGCTTGGTTGTGGAAATTTTATTTTTGGGCTTAAAACTACTTTTAACTAATTTGTTCTTTTGACAAGTGCCACATAAGCCAAGATTTTCAAAATTTAATTTGGGTAGACCTTTTACATGTTGGTTTTTGTAATTTTTTGTAAATTTTTGTATCCAACATGTCCAAGTCACCTATGCCATAAACTTGTTAAATCATTATTGACGACAAGGCAAGAAACATTTTGACTAACCAAATCACTTGTGCAAATTTTGTAAAGATTGCCTTTTCTATTTGCTTCACAAATAATTTTATCATTTTTTAGAATAAGACATTTTTCTTTATTAAAAATAACATTATAATTTGAATCACAAAGTTGGCTAACGCTTATCAAATTAAACTTAAGCCACTCAACTAATAAAACATAACTAAGAGAGAAAGAAGAGTTGCCAAATTCTCTATTTCCAAAAATTCTTCTCTTACCATTCCTGAACATAACAATGTCTTCCTCTTGGAGCTTGATGTTGGTAAATAGTGTTCTCCTTCTGGTTATATGGCGTGAACACCCACTGTCCACGAGCCATTTTGAATCTTCCGAAATCGTTATATCCCCTAGCACCTACAAATTTATCATTTTTAGGTACCTTATAATTTTGGGGTCCACGGGGGTTAGTCTTGAGACCTTTGGGTCTCCAAAAATGACTAAAGCTATTTTTAATTTACAATTATTTATAGAGTCCATTTTTATCACAATCAAAACAAGTAATAATATTAGGACTACTAGCATGTATGAAAGTCGGGGCTTGGTCATTTTTCTTAGAAATATTTTGAAAAGATTTGTAACCAAGTCCTAATTTTGAATGCTCACTTCTTTGTGCATCAAGAATTTTTGTAACCTTATTCGTACTTAAATTAAAATGATGCACATCCTTTTTCAAATTTTCAATCTCTTTTGTGAGCATTTGTTTTTCGGAATCAAGAGTATGCATTTTAGCAAGAGTAATAGCATGAGCATGATCAAGAGATTTATAAGAAGTAAATAATTTTTTTTTTCTAATTTAAGCTCTTTATACTTCTTTTTCAAAAGTTTGTACTTGCAAATCATATCTCTAAATTCATTTTGCAACTCATCATAATCACATTGTAATTCATCAACTAAAGAAGAAGATGAAGAATTAGCACGTAACTCATTGTTTTCATCATCTATGGCCACGAGACCATGTTCGGCTTCTTCTTCCTCATCGGATGTGGCAAGGAGCTCATCCCAAGTTTTTGCTTTCGTATTTAGAGCTTTCTTCATGGGAAAAGACTTTTTCTTCTTTTGCTCCTCTTCCGCTAATTTTGGGCAATTGGCTATGTAGTGCCTGGGTTTCCCACATTTGAAGCACGAGTTGTCTCTCGACTTTCTTGCCTTATTTTTATTTACAAATTTGGCAAATTTCCGGACAAGGGCGGTCGTCTCCTCATCATCTTCATCACTAGCATAATATGAATTATTAGAAGAAGATGCTAATCCTTTAGGAATAGATTGTATACTCGATTGCGAGGTGGATGGTTTGGAATTTTTCCTCTCTTTGAGATAGACTTCGTAGATGAGAAGATTTCCAATAATCTCATCAAACTTGAGAGTTTTGAGATTTTGAGCTTCTGTGATTGTCGTCACCTTTTCGGACTATGAACCGAGGAGAGCATTTAAGACCTTAGTTACCTTGTCTTCTTCGGAGATGACTTTTCCAAGTGCCACAAGAGGATTAACTATGTTGTCAAGCCTTTCCACCATTTTTGAAATATTTTCACCATCAAGCATAATTATGTTTTCAAAGTCTTTAACAAGCATGATTTTTCTTGCTTGTTTAACTTTCTTTGTACCCTCATAAATAGTTTCCAATTTTTCCTAAACTTCATGTGCGGACCTTGTGCCTCTAATACGATTATACTCGGTGGCGGTAAGAGAGAAATGCAAAATGCAAAATATTTAACGACTTACCGTTTAGAGAAAATGACTTCTTGTCATTATCGTCAAATTCCTTGAAGCTCTTGAGGACCAAGGTGTCATCCTCCAATTTCTTGGTTGGTTGGGCTATCCCTTCAATAACCGCATTCCAAATATTGAACCCGTACCCTTGTAGAAAGCACTTCATTCGGTCTTTCCAAAAGGCATAGTTGTTGGCGTCGAATAGTGGTGGCTTGTTGGTGGAGGGGCCGGTGGTGAGTTAGCTTTCGTTCGTAGATATGGTTTTTTCCTCTTTACTCGCAATGAAGAACGAGCTTGCCAAAGATTTTGGCTCTGATACCACTTGTTAGTCCAAGTAGCTACGATAATCTAGAGGGGGTGAATATATTACGCCGATTTTCTAATTTTCGCCCTTTTTCCGAATGTAGAAATGATAAAACAAATTAAAGTGCGGGAAAGTAAACAACACTCGATGATTTATAGAGGTTCAACCCACTTATGGCCTAATCCTCTACCACTTCGGTATATACGAAGTGGATTTCAAAAAGAAAAAGATTTATTAATAGATACCAAACTATTACAACCTTTACCTTCAAGAGCACCTCACTCTTCTTACAACATCACCTATGTAGACTACCACAATCTTCTTACACCAATTAAGAGTACCACATTCTTCAAACACCTAAAATCACCCAAGTGTGCTCTTATCACAAGAACACTAACAAGGATGTCTTGTTTTGGATGATTGAAAATAATTCTAAATTACAACTCGATTGAAGTATACAACTTTGAAGTGCAAGTGTAATAAAGAATCAAGCCTAGTACTCCAGATGTGCAAGTGAAAGACTTTGGCTAAACACAACAAGAATATGAAAGTGAAGAACAAGAAGTTTGCTTGTGTTTGTATTGCTTGTGTTATTGTATATTGTTGATTCAATCCTTCATCTATTTATAGGAGAGGTTTTTGATTTGATTTTCAGACATAGGCTCCTCATTGGAGATTGAAATCTGTAAAAAAATTGCAAATCAAATGGAGATTATAGTTGTTAGAAATTGATCCCTTAAAATCATGAAAAGTTATTTGTTGTGCAGCGGATAGTTTGTTGATAAAACCTTAGGTTGATTGGTCGACCTCTAATGAAACAAAATCGAATTAAACTTGAAAACAAGGGGTTTAGTCCGGTCCAATAGGGCTTCGACCGGTCGACCTGGGGTTCGACCGGTCGGCCCTTGCTTGGACCAATTGGCCAATCCATTTTTGTGAGGCAGGAAGTTTTGTTTCAATTTGTTTCAACTCAGGGACTGGTCAATGTCTAGGTCGACCGGTCAACCTCCATGAAATTTTCTTTCGTGTCTTTTCTATTCTAGAAATCAAACTTTCAGGCACGGGTTGCCCTCTTGGGCGATTGGCTGACCTCGAAACAGAAGTGTTGTCCAATGTTTGTCAAAAATAAACTTAAAGAAATACTCCAAAAAATTAGTAAAAATAATTTAAATCGAATAGGAGCATTTAGACAACATTTAGGGACATTGTTTTGGTGAAAAACTCAGTTAAATAAAATCATCAAAATTACGATAAAAATATTTATCTAACACCGTGGACGTTTGATAATTTGTTATTGCTTACAAAACGGCTCACCATGGGGCAACAACCTTCCCGTGTTCAGTTATTCCACACAGTGTTTTGGGTCCAGGTATACGATTTACCAATTGGTTATCTGACGGAGAGAATTGGGAAAAGTATTGGTAATTTTATTGGTACATACATTGAGTCTGATGAGCATAGCTTCACTGGTGTATGGCAGACGTACATGCAAATTCGAGTTTCTTTCGATGTCCGTACCCCGCTAAAAAGAAGAATGAAGCTTAGAAAATAGGAGGGGAAAGGGTTTGGATAAACTTTAATATGAACAGTTACCAACTTTTTGCTTTTACTGAGGATTAAAAGGTCATTCCAAAAAGTTTTGCGAAAAGCTTTTCAATGATCCATCTGTGCCAGAGAAAAGAGCATATGGTTCTTGGTTGAGGGCGCCGTCTAGAAAATATCAAAGCCAAGCTGGGTTGCAATGGCTTCGTTCGTCGGTCCCATCGCAATTTTTCGGCCAATTCCATGGTACAAATGACGGTTATTTTGCTGGTAATGGCAGTGCACATCATGGGCTAAATTTCTCGGAAGTTAATCAGCATGCCAAAGGAAGTAAATCGAATCATGGGACAGTTACCATGGATGGCAGCGGTAATTTAGGGGATACGGTTACTAAGAAAGGAGATTTGAATTAACCAAATACAATTGGTGGAGATTATATATTATGTATGAGGGGGAAACGGTTACATTTTTCTTAAAGGGAGATAACAGAAGAAAATGGGTTGAAGAATCTACTCCTCATAGTGATGGTATTAATGGGCCAACTCGTAGTGGGCCTTCAGTTGATAAAGATTCAGTGATCCAGAACCAAAAAAAAACTTGAATATGAGTACTTTAAGTTGGAATTGCCGTGGGCTTGGCAACACACGGACAATTCAAGTCTTAATGGACCTAGTCCATTTGAAAAAGTCTTTTTTTATTTTTCTTATCGAGACCATGATTAATAAAAGTAAATTAGAAGATATTCGTATTAAACTAGGCTTTGAAGGATTATTACTATTAGCAGTGTGGGTCATAAAGGTGGGCTTGCTCTTTTTGGGAGGAAGAATAATATGGCTAATTTGTTAGCTATTCCGAAAATCATATTGATATCTCTGTCCATTTGGAGGACAAGCCAGTTTATCGCTTAGCAGGATTCTATGATTTCCCATAAAGGCAAAGACGTCGACATTCTTGGAATTTCCTTCGCCAATCAGTCCAATCTACCATAGTGTTGTATTGGAGACTTCAATAATCTTCTATCAAATGCAGAGAAAAGAGGTATCGTCGATCATCCGACTTAGCTTATTTCTGGTTTTCGGGCAGCTATAGATGATTGTGGTCTTGTGGATTTAGGAATGGTAGGTTATCAATTTACTTGGGAAAGAGGTAGGTGAACTTTAAATTGGGTGGAGGAACGTCTAGATAGAGGATTGGCTACTCAAAATTGGTGTGGGTGTTTTCTGAATTACAAAGTTTGGAATCTGGAAGCCTCCATGTTGGATCATTCTCCAATTTGTTTGGAGTTGGTTCAGCAGTTTAGATTAAAGAAAGTCCGTAAATTCCGTTTCGAGAATACCTGGTTAAGAGAAAAGGATTGTAAGAATGTTGTTGAGAATGGCTGGAACAAAGGGGCAGAGGGGAATATTCTGGGCAAAATTGAAATTGTGGGGCGAAGTTATTTAAATGGGGAGAGCTTCTTAAAAATTCCTACCATAATAGAATTAATGATGCAAAGAAAAAGATGAGGATCTTTTGAGGCTCTAGAGACACCCATTCCGTGGAAGAGTTCCGAAAAGCTCAACACCAATATAACTTGTTACTGGCACAATAGGAGGACTTTTGGAAACAACGAGCTAAACTTTTTTGGCTCAACGGAGGAGATGCAAATTCGAAGTATTTTCATATAGTGGCATCGACCGAAACAGACATAACGCGATCTCCAGGCTCAAAGCAGCGGTGGATCATGGCTGACATGGGACGAGGGTCATGGTAGTCATATTATCAACTACTTTGTTGATATTTTCTCATCTACAGCTTGTAGTTTTGATCCTATTATTCAGTGTATTAATACAAAAGTTACTGAAGCGCAAAATGAAGAACTTTTTGTACCTTTCACTGAATTGGAGATTAAAGAAGCCTTTTTCGCAATGCATCCAGATAAATCACATGGGCCTGATGGAATGAATCTGGCTTTCTTTCAGAAATTTTGGGATGTTACAGGTCATGAAGTGGTTCATTCTTGCATCCATTTCATGAATTCGTGCTCTTTCCCCGAAGGTTTCAATGATACAAATCGTTCTTATCCCTAAAAGGAAGAATCCGGAGTCGTTATTAGAGTTAAGACCTATCGCTTTGTGTAATGTTATTTACAAAGTGATTTCTAATGAACTTGCTAACCGGTTGAAAAGTATCCTCCATGGTCTGATTTCTGATTATCAAAGTGCCTTTGTACTAGGACCTCTAATTTCCATAACATCATGATTGTCTTTGAGATTAATCATTTTCTTAACCGCAAATGGCAGGGGAAACTTGGAGTTGCGGCGATGAAAATAGATATGAGTAAGGCATATGGTCGAATTGAGTGGTCTTATTTGAAGGTTATGCTAATAAAGCTAGGTTTTCACAAAAAATGGGTGGAGCTTATGATGTTGTGTGTTACGACGTTGAGATATAAGATCACGCATGGGGTGTTTGAACCAGGGCTTATTATCCCAGAACTTGGGCTTCGGCAAGGTGATCCCTTGTCACCTTATTTTTTTATTTTGTGTACGGAGGGTCTATAGGCAACTATTCAAAATTTCAAAAATAAGGGATGGATTCATGGATGTCGGATTGCTAGAGGTGCGCCAAGTATTTCTCATTTATTCTTTACGGATGACAGTTTTCTTTTCTTTCGAGCAAACTAGGATGAATGCTTAAGAGTCAAGAATTGCCTAGATTTATATTCTCAAGCCTAGGGACAGATGATAAATTTCCAGAAATCCTCAATTTCATTCAGTAACAACATGGATATTGAAGAGGTCCAGGGTATTTGTAGCTTGCTGAATGTTTTCTTCACTAGTAATCATGGGGCATATCTTGGGCTGTCGTCGTTAGTCGGGCGAAACAAGAAAGAAATGTTTGCCTTCATTAAAGAAAAGGTCGGGAATTCATTGCAAGGTTGGAAGAAAAGATTCTCTCGAGGACGGGTAAGGAAATTCTCTTGAAAATTGTAGGTCAAGCGGTGCCAATTATATGCGATGAGTATTTTCTTACTACCGCTCGAATTGTGCTCGGATTTAGAAAAAATGATGAACTCTTTTTGTTGGGGTAAAGGTGGGGATTCTTCAAGAGGCATACATTGGCAGTCTTGGAGTAGATTGTGTGCTCATAAATTGGAAGGGGGTCTAGGATTCAGAAGATTACACGAATTCAACTTGATGTTGCTTGGTAAACAGTTTTTGAGATTGTTATCAGATCAAAATTCTTTGGTGGCCCATATTTTTAAAGCCAGGTATTTCTCTTCTTCTAATCTTTTCAATGCGAAGATTGGCTCAAATCCTAGTTTTGTATGGCATAGTATTTTGGTTGCGAAGAAATTTGTGCTTAATAATTGTAGAATAAATGCTGGAGATGGGAAGAATATTAATGTGTAGGAGGACCCCTGGCTTCTCGATAGTAATGGCTTTGTTACTTCTCCGAAAACAAATTTGGATGGTATATCTATTAATAGTCTATTAAAGTCGGATTCTTTAAGATGGGATAAGGATATTGTGAGGACCTTTTCAATGAAAGAGATCAATTAATCCTTAATATACCTTTAAGTGAGAACCATCCCGGTGACAAATGGATGTGGTTAGGTAATAAAAAAGGGTGCTACTCTATTAAAACTGGTTATAAATTGATGTGTCAAAATTTTGGAGATTCCGTGTATTTCTTCTCAGATTTTTGACTGGAAGGGTTTATGGGGTTTAAAGGTTCCAGCAAAAGTTAAGAACTTGGTGTGGAGAGCCTGTAACAATTCATTACCAACGAAGGAGTGATTAATCTATATCTATATCTATATATATACTATAACTATATATATATATACTATCTTAAAAGTGTGAATGTTTCTTGCAATTTTTGATTGGACAAAAATATCCTTTAGAGATAGTAAAATTTTAGGACAACTAAGTAATTTGATATTTATTTATCTTCTATTTGTTCAATTATAAGACAATGTGACCTTTTATTTCTACATTTTAAAAGTATTTATTCTTTTAGCTATAACTCTTAAAAGATTTTGGATTTTAAAATAATATTAGCTTCATATTAAACTAGATTTCGAGAGCTTTTCAACCATATGTCATAAGCATATATAAGGACTTCACATGAGACAATTTTAACATTATAAAGTTCAACACTATGTAAAAATTAAGAATTTATGTTTTCTTTAGTTTTGTTATTTATTTAATCTTTTTTGTTTAATTATATGAGAAATATAAATTTTAGCCAAAAAAAATTCAGAAACTGGAAATATATTTTTTAATCATAACACTAAGAATACTTTAAATTTCTTATAAAATTATTTTCAAATTTAAATTAGGTTTCAAAATCTTCAACTATATGTTCTAAACATATACACAAGTCGTTATAGAAGAAAATTTTAACTATTTAACTTTTAGCATGATGCAAAATTGTATACTTCTTATATTCTTTTAAATTTTCTCGATAATTAAATATGTCTATTATAATTTATAAGAAAAAGATCAAATTACAATACACGCGATAAGAAAAAATAAAATAAAAATTTTTTTAGGTGGTTTTGATGCTAAATAAAAAGTAGAGAAAATACATAATTTCTTTATGGTCGAAAATTCCCCCTCAATTAGTAATATGTAATTTAAAAATTAATTTATTTATGGTTGTTAAAGAAATAATATTGAAAATAAGAGAATTTCATATTTTATGTTCTATATTTTAAAAGTACTTATTCTTGCAGCTATAACTCTTAAAATATTTTGAATTTTCAAATTATATTAGCTTCATATTAAACTAGATTACGAGAGCTTTCTAACCATATGTCATAAGCATATATAAGGACTTCGCATGAGAACATTTTGACAATATAAAGTTCAACACTGTGTAAAAATTAAGAATTTATGTTTTTCTATAGTTTTGTTATTTATTTAATATTTTTTGTTTAATTATATGAGAGATGTTCATTATAGCCAAAAAACATTCAGAATCTGAAAATATATTTTTTTAATCATAACACTAAGAATACTTTAATTTTTATATAAAATCAATTTCAAACTTCAACTAGGTTTCAAAATCTTCAACTATATGTTCTAAATATATACACAAGTCGTTATAGAAGAAAATTTTAACTATTTAACTTTTAGTATGATGCAAAATTGTTTATTTATTATATTCTTTTAAATTTTCTTAATAAATAAATATGTCTATTATAACTTATAAGAAAAAGATCAAATTTCAATATACACGTTAAGAAAAAATAAAATAAAAATATATTTTAGGTGGTTTTGATGCTAAATAAAAAGTAAAAAAAAATATATAATTCCTTTATGGTCAAAATATTCTCCCTCAATTAGTAATATATAATTTAAAAAATAATTTATTGATGGTTGTTAAAGAAATAATATTAAAAATAAGAGAGTTTCATATTTTATTTTTATTGTAATTTCATGTATATTTTATTTTAATTAGTCATATCAGTAAAATAAAATGTACAAAATAAAAGAAATAAGATTAAAATAAAAAATAAGAACCAAAACAAGTTTGTCGCGGCAAAAAAGTTACCTTTTAAATGTTAACTATATGTGTTAATATGACTTTGACTTAATTTCTATATATAACATTATAAGTTTTAGTTTCTAATTTATTATTTTTTTAATATATTATGATCTCAATCTTTCGATTATTATATATCCTAGAAATATTTTAAGAACAAGTGCAAAAAAGTGTTAAAAGTTGTATATATAAATTTATAAAAAAACAAAGAAGAAAAATTTAATAAAAAAATCAATATGTATTAAATTGACATTTGTGATAAAACTTGAATTTTGTTTGAAATTTACACCCTTAAAAATTATAATTTAAAATATCAATATGATACATATTTATAATAAAAATGTATACCAAAATAATTAAATTTTAATAAAATGGTGTGAAAGAGTGAAACAAGAGCTAAAATTGGATTAGTCTAAAAGATCATATCTGCTATGCAAAAAAAAAAAAATGAACTCATTTAATATGTAACAATTTGACTACTGAAAAAGTAATTATATATTACAAATTATATATTAGTTCAAATACTAACATAACATTCATAAAAACTAAGTAAATTAAATAATTACAATAAATAAGTTTGAAAAGTAAGAATAAAAATATTGAAAAATAAATAGTTATACTTTGACATTAATGAGTTGAGATTGATCTAAATAATTTGGGGAGTTAATCTCACATATTTAGATAGTCTAGGATTAAACCAAATAAAATATATTATAAATATTTGAAAGAATAAAAGCAAATAGTTAAAAAAATATGTGGGTCAAAGCTGAGAATTCTAAAGAAAAATTAAATGGCATTCATATAATATGTATAATTTGACATTTTCGATAACAACTCAGTTCATTTTAATAGCACACCTCTATGACTTATAATATTCAAGCACAACGACAGTTATTATAAAATTGGGTACAAATTATTCTAATCTTTACAAAATCAAATATTATGAAAAATTTGAAAACAAGAATCAGAAATGGAAAGTCACTATGTGTATATGAAATTGTAAACAAATAAATTAATAAACTAAACTTATTTAATATGAAATAGTTTCATATCTATGTCAAAGATTAATATTTCTTAAATTATATGTTAATTTAGGTACCAATATAATAATCAAAATATTCACAATAATATTTATGTATCAAATTTATTGTGTTAAACTACATATAATAATAAATTGGAGTGAAGTGACCATGCTTAGTGTCAAAGAATATGCATTATTCTAGACATAAGGAGGCAGAAGAGAATAGTTAAGATTTTTTTAACACATCTAAATTTTTGGCAACTATATTTTCTTATTTGATCAAAAATTCAATCAAAATTTTAATAAAGATTAAAGTACTATATACCATTTTCTCAATAAAAGGCACTAAAAATGGATTGATAATTATATTTTACAATAAATAATATGATTTATAAACGAGATTAAATGAGGTGAATTTTAAATTTACAGTCTCTTCAAACAAATATAGATTAGTTTCAATATATTAAGAATAATTGCAATTTTCATAACTATATGACTCACAAAATTTACAATTATGTAAATTTTAATATAACCAAAATAGCCAAATTCAATCGCAAGTACAAACTCTAATAGTATAACATATCTTTCTAAAACTTTATGAAATTTTAAAAACGATATTAGTTTTTAGTTTATTATGTATAACTTTTAAAAACATAAGTGAATGCAAAAAAAATTCAAACATAAAAGTTAATTAGTATTATATTTAATTATTGAAGATTGACACGTGAAAATTGTTAACTTATTTTTTCTTTCATTAGACTGTCTTTGGTTTTATTATCTATTATATTTTTTGTACAATTGAATAGAGTTTCAAAACTCAGATTCCGACTTATCACTTTTTCATAATTATATATAATACCTGACTTTCGATAAAAATAATGGATTAATTTTTTTTATAAATTAGGTTAATGTTTATTATTTTTAAGACACTGGAAATAGGAGGACTACAAACTTTAAGTTTAAGTGGTAATGATAAAATATTAACTTTGTTACTAGAATTAAAATAATATATGAATTTTTTACATATATATTATATCGTAATTTTTTTTACATTTCTTTAATCGAAGAACTGAGATTTAATAAAAGAAGTAAGCACATGAAATATAAGAATTTGACTAACCTTTATTTTATTTTATTTTATTTGAATAACAATAACAAATAAAATGGTGATATTATGATGGATTTTGGTATATTACTTAATTAATTATTTTTTTATTAATGTGATAACTTGCATGTGATTAACTAATCATTAGCTTATTATTTATAAGCTAAATTATTTTGATTATGTAAAATCCATCCAATGCTAAAAGAATTCAAAAATCATGTAAGAGAAAATACTTTTCTAGCCATAACAATGAAATAAAAGACTGATGAATGTGATTGTAAGCTAATATAAAACTTATTTCGTTGTTATACTAATTGTTAAATTTTTGTGGGATTGAGTTCTTTTAAAATGATTATTTAACAATTCATATCGATCTATAATTAAAGTAAATCAAAATATATATTAAATATTGTGCAATATTTAAATTTAATTAATATTTATTTTACTTTTGAATATTTTAATATTAATCAATAAAATTATTAAATAATAAAATTATTTTTAGTAAAATCATGTGGATCACGTGCGACTCACGTGTTTCTTACTAGTTTCTAGAAAGGTACCAATCTCTCCTATTTGCCCTATTTGTAATATTGGGACAGAGAATATCTCCCACATCTTTTTTCACTTCCCGTTTGCTAAGAAGTGCTGGGAGTGTTTGCTTATTAGTGAATTGATATTGGATCATTTATCCTTTCTGTCGTGCCTCAATAATCTGTGGGGCAAGTGCTCGATTGAGCTGAAAAATCATATTGCTATGCTATTGTGGGCTTTATGGAAGAATAGAGATGATATTGTTTGGAAGCATCGTCATTTCACATGATACGTCAGACCATAAGGAGGATACTCAAGCACGTGCAACACAAACACAGGCCAATGTCATTCGAAAATCCTCTAGAAATAGACGTCCATCATTTCGATTGGGATTTTAAGTTATTTCTGTTGTTTCTTTTATGGGGTACTCTTTTTTCCTATCAAAGGTTTTTCCCAATGGGTTTTACTTTGATAGATTTTAACAAGATCCCTTTTAAAGCTAGCTGCTTGGCTTGTAAGCAGTACACTATATTTTCTTTTTTAATAATATTTTGCATTTATTCAAAAAAATTGTTTGGAAGCATCATATCCCCTACCGCCTTGTTGAATTTTGCAAGCTCTATGCTTTTTCCATGGCAAGTGGCACAAGTTACAGATGTGGTCGACTGGTACATTAATCCCTCTGATGGAGCTATGAAGTGGAATAAACCAAGCCACGAATGGTTAAAATGTAATGTTGATGTAACTCTTTTTCATGAATCAGGTAAACTTGGCTTTGAGGGGTCATTAGAGATAGTGAGGGAAGTTTCATTGCTGCTATCCATTGAAGCATAAGTGGTCCTTTATCTCCAGAAGTTGCTGAAGCCTTGAGTATGCGTGAAGTGCTAAGTTGGCTGAAGAAAAATTGGACTAATCTTCCTGTTGTAATGGAGTCTGATTCCCTGCTAGTTATTAAAGCTTTGAGAGGCAATTTAGAAGATAATTCTTATTTTTCTGATATCATTAAGGATTGTAAGGATTTGCTTGGTAATATGCCTAATGTGTCTTGTGTTTTTATTAAGAGATTAGCGAATGTTGTTGCCCATATAACATATGTTCTTTTTTTATTTTTTTGAGGAAAATAGGAAATTTTATAATTAGGAGATCACCTCCAAATTCACCATTTCTGCCATATGATCAGGGATGTTCCCAATGAAAGGCTCATTACAACTACCATTAAAAGCAAATATGTTAGCTAGAGCAACAAGTTCTATGTCTGATGTCCAAGAGTGGAGTTCTACTCCTCCCCTCCATTTGTAATGCTTTGCAGTTCGATCTGCTTTCTTAATGAAATTTCTTCCTTGGGATTTCAAAAAAAAAAAAATCCCTTTCTTTTTTTCTTTTTTTATTTTTAGTTTTTATTCTATACTATTATAATTTAGGGATAATTACAAAAAGTACCCTTTAGGTTTAATCTAAATACAAAAAACCCCCATAAATACCCATGTTTATTCTGTTTAACATACTTAATAAACGAAAAATATTTCAAAATCTCCCCTCATATTTATAAAAATATTACAATTTACCCTTTAATTTTAACGTTGAATCAAACCTCAAGGGTACTTTTTATAATTTTGAAAGTTAGTTGAATCTTTTTTAATTAGGTGAAACCTCAGAGGTATTGTTTGTAATTATCCCTATAATTTATTTTTGTTTCAATTTTCCTAACTTAAACACGAAAATAGGGAGAACAAACTAGAAAAGGAGAAGGAGCGCTAATTAATACACACACCAAGTATTGACTATTGAGCAGTATTCTAAAAAGCGTCAAGCGCTAGTCGGGCGGGGCAGGTTGGGGCCTAGTGCCTAGCGGAGTTTGGGCGGGGTTAGACGGGACCTGGCGTGGTTAGGCGGGGCCTAATCGGGAAAAATTTGTAGACGGGGAGCCTAGCGCCAATGCGGGAACTAAACGAGGCTGAACGGGGATTTTTAGAACAGTGCTATTGAGTGCTTAATTTTGAAAACCTCCCTTCTCCAGATGTAAAACACATGAAGTTACATCCCTTTATCTATACTACTTATAAAAGTATGAATCACTTAAAAGGTTTCTTGAAACTTTTGATGTATGTATTACAACCCTAATAAGTATATGTGTTTAATAGTATGAGAAGAGTGTATAATTGAACTTGTCTTTTATACATAATTTGAATATAATTTCAAGTGTCCATTCATATACCAAATTCTTTTTGATATACTAGAAGTCTATTTTTTCTGTCATAACTTTTTGTATAATAAGAATATTTAATAAAATTAAATTCATATTAAAAATACATTTCAATATTTTTCCAAACATACCTCATAAGCATATATGTGAAATTTATATGATAAAATTATAATCATTCAAAGATGAATAAAATACACAATTGTATATTAATTTATAATAGTTTATGAACAAATGATGTATCTCCATTGTATTTTTAGAGAAAACAATAAAATGAATTTACAATAGAAAAAAGATAAAAAAAAAAAAAAGAAGTTAACTACAAGTGCTTTGATTGTAGATAAATAGTAATTGGTTTTAAGACAAGCGAACTAAAAATCAGAACATAAAACATTTTAGTATCTAAATTTTGCATTAATCCTTTAACCTTTTACATCTTAAATTAGTTCCAGAAATCAGTTTTATTATTCTTCTAATATACTCTATTAATCAAATAAATAATAAATATGACAATATAAAATCTTATTAATAACAAACAAATTAAAAAGTATATAAATGCTTATATCATATGAAAAATTGAAATTTAAAATAAAATATATGTTAGCTATATTTTTTTATTTAATGAAATTAAAATAAAAATTAATTTTTAATTTGAAAGTTTAAAAAGAAGAATAGAGAGGATTAATATATCTGTTAGAGTATTTTCCAAAACATATTTTGTACTATCTGGAAAAAAAAATCTCACTTTTAAATAAGATTGAGAGTTAATTATGTTTTCAACGTGATATATATACATATATATATATATAAGAAAAATTTGGATGTTTAAATCAGACATAGTTCATAAATTTATAATTGTCAAATTTTTATATTCATATGTATTTGTTAGAAATAAATAATAATTTATATCTTCTCATCATAGTTATAATTCATTAATATTAAAGATGACTACTCTTAGTGTTTTCAAAGTTGTATATATTTCAACCACATAATTGATTAAACTTTTTTCCTTATATACTTGAACTTATTTTGATTTTCCATGTAAGTGCTAAAAAGTTAAAAAGGAAAGGTATAATTTAATATTAAATAATTATTACTTATAATATCACTTGAATATAAATTCGAGTGACATTCTATATCCCAAATTCTTTTGATGAACTGATAGTCTTTATTTTTCCTATCATAACTATTTGAATACTTTGAAATTTCAAACAAAATTGACCGATTTTATATTAAATTAGACCCAAAATCTCTTCCAAACATATATATCTCAAACTTTATATAAGAAATTCATAATGTTATAATCTTTTAAAATTTAAGCAACATGAATAACCGTATTAATGTAATATATTTTTTGAGTAATAAAAATATTATTATTAGACTTCAAGGAGAAAAATGAGTGAACTTACGGAAAAATAGATAGTACTAAAAATTTAATTATAGAGCTTTGATTCTAAATTAAAAGTAGGGTTGGTGATAAGCAATCTAATTAAATGTTTCAATATATTAGAAGACTCTGCCTTAGATGAATTTAGTTGTTTAAAAGTAAGTATTTTGCATTGTGAACCTATAGTTTTATTTTTTATATTTATTTCATTATTAATATAAATCTATAGTAAATTGAGAGAAGAAACAAGACGATTTTAAAAAAAAATAAAAAATACAAATAAATAGTTAATTTAAAGTGCTCTTATATATGCTAACTCCAAACTAATTAGTTTTAATAATAGTATAATATAATAACCAAAATATTGATCATTAATATTAATAAACAAAAATCCTCTGAAGATAGATATGCCTATAACCTTTCACATTCAAATTTATTTAACTAAAACAAAATATTTTCAAATGATAGAGTTTTAAACATTATATTTCCTATTAGTTTAAGTATGCAACCATATATATTTACTTGTATCTATTATTTAAGTAAAATTATTAAGTTATATTATATATCACTAAACTCATAATTGATACAAAATTATTTCATAAAATAACTATTTTTTAGTTGTATTTCTTTTAAGTTATTTTAATGTCCATTATATTTAGTTTAATTATAATATCTTTTAAGATATAGTTCATACAATATATAAGTTCGATTTTAATATTGTAGGTTTTATGCTAAGATCAAAAATACATGAACAACATTCACAATCAATTTAAAATAATTTATTCAATATTAATTGTAACTAATTAAGTTTATATTTTTAATTAAATTACTTAAAATCATTTGGATCACGTGCAACGCACGTTCACCTTACTAGTCTTTAAAAGAACGACAGTGAGGAGAATTTACATCTGACAATCTGAAACTGAGCAGGATATGATTTAAGCTGCTAGACAAGAGCAGAAAACTGCGGCAGAGAAACGTTCATATTGTACACCAAGAAGATTTTACGGGCATAAGACCTTCTACTAAGAACATAAAGTTGTACGAACATCCATAACTATCTCTGAAGGAAAAAATACTCATTGCAATCCTTAATTAACCGCGTAATTGTCTGGGAGGTACAGTTCTCGTGGGCGGATTTGGGATTGAGTCCCCCGGGCCTAAGTCATCAATAGGCGGCCGCTGCTTGTGATGGTCTGTGACGGACTGATAAGCCATCGCCAATGACAAAGTCTGAGATCAAAAACGAGAGAAAGTTAAACAAAATTCATTTGAGTAGCCATTCCCCAATCAGCGAAATCGGAAAATTTGCAAGTAGTTATGCAACAAAATGCACCTAACTAGGAGGAAGGAAAGAAATCTCACAATGTGATCATGTCCAGGTGGAGCGTAGAAACCTGCAGTGACAGTAGTTTTCCTACGAGTTTCATTTGAAGGGGCATCAGATATTTTCTTAAATCCAGTTGGCACAACAATTACAGGCATGCCCACAAGATTGCCGACACAAACAAGCTCCCAGTCGGTTGCATTTCCAACAAATGCATCGACTTTGAAATTGTCTCTCACTTCTCGTATTAGTTTTCCTCTCGCTCGTTGTGCCTATGAACAATAATAATTCTCCAATTAGTACACTATTGCTTATATCTCTTTCTAGCCATTTGAGAATCATAATCCGAATTAACATATCTTTCTAGTCACTGGAAAAAGAAAATAGTTTGAAGAGATGACATACTTGGATATAATCCACTGCAGGTACGACACGGGCTCGGCGAAGTTCAAGTGGCCATTGATCTTGAGCTTCATAATCATCATCCTGGCCGGAGCGCTGCCATTCGTCGAAATGAGCCAACATGTCAACGTCCATCGTGAAGTTTACGATACCTTGAGCAGAATCGACAGTGTAATTAAGCTTGAACGGTACCATGTTGACACCTTTCGACCAAAGCTTTTCAACAACCTGTTGCCATTACTGTGGGTTCAGTTGAGATTGATATTTAAAGGTTAGTTAAAAAGTACACTTGAGGTTTGGCCTACTTACAAAAAGTCCCGGAAAACATTCAAAATTATAAAAAATACCCTTGAGGTTTTATTGTCTTACATTACCTCCTTCATAAGCAAAAGACATTTTATAATCTCCCCTCATATTTATAAAAATATTACAGTTTACTCCATTATTTTAACACTGAATCAAATCAAACCTCAGAGGTACTTTTTGTAATTTAAAAATGTTAGTTTTTTTTTTTTTTTTTTTGGCAATTAGGTCAAACCTCAAGGCTACTATCTGTACTTATCCCTTGATTTAGTTTAGCTAGCAAATTGATAGGCTGTTTGTTAGGTCAACTTACCTCCATCTCGGCATCCTCGAGGTATCCTACGTTTAGCTTTGTTATATCAACAGCAAACGGGTCAGAAAAAGGTATATTTCTGGATGAAAGATCGTCCGGATCTTTACCACGGATTGCATCCAGAACAATAGCGCAATCTGCAGCATTTCTACAGAAAGGTCCTAGTTTATCCTGTGAATAGACAGAATTAAGAATTGACAACCAGTGAAACCTAATTAAAATATGTAGATCAAAGAGAAAATTCTACCAAACTCTCCGATAAGCTTAAAACACCCGTTCGTCCAACAGTTCCAAAAGTTGGACGCAATGCTGTTGCACCACATCGAGCAGCAGGGTATGTGATGGATCCAGCAGTTTCCGAACCAATGGAAAAAGGAATCAAACCTGCATTTAAAAAAAAAACAGATGTATACTCGATCTTGTTTGGCAAAATTTCAAATTTGGTCCCATAAGTTGGCCTACACAGGCTTTTAGTCTGATTTTTAACTTTGTTAAAATTTACATGCACGAAGTTAGTAAAATTGGCAATTTTAGTCCTTTCGTCGGAAAAAATCATATTCTCACGGAAATTGTTGACTTGGCACCGGAAATGCTAATGTGGACTTAAGTTTGGGGAAAGTTCAATTCTTGGAAGGAAAGTTGCTTATGTGGCGCTTGAGATGGATATTTTTGTGGCAAAATTATCACTTTACCTTTTGCTTATCTGGACTATGATGTGAAATAAATAATAAATGATATTAACAAAATACAGTTCACAATTATAATTTTATAAACAAGGGAAATTTTCAGAAAATAAACCTATCATAACAGCAGGAAGGGAATAATTTTAACTAAAACATACCAGCTGAGGTGCTAGCAGCTGGTCCAGCTGATGAACCAGTGGAATATTCCTCAATATTCCAAGGGTTCCTTGTTCTACCTCCGAACCAAATGTCGTCATACGCCAGTGACCCAGTCACAAGTTTCGCAAGAAGAACTGCCCCAGCAGATTTTAGCCTGAATTGATAATCAGTATACATTAAGGGAGCCATATGAAAGCAACTCTGATTTGCTGCTTGTTGGCTTGGCATATAATTAAATACCTCTTATAAACCCAAGCTTCAATGTCAAGAACTTGATTTTTAAAAGATTTAGAACCCCACGTTGTCTTGTAATGGGGTACCGCAATTATATCCTTCAAACCATATGGAATTCCATGTAGCGGACCTAATAAATGTCACAACCACAAGTGTGCTTGTAAATGTTCGATACAAAGAAAGCTATTGAATATCCTAGAGAAACCCCTCAAAGAAAAACTAAACGTTGATGGGTGATATGAGCTTTTTCATGAATGATTATAACATTATCTCAAGAGAGCAACGTAATAATAGAAGAAATGAACAAATCAACATAATAATTAGAAAAACGAACAGATCTTGGCCCTTTAAGCCGCTAAGAAACACTAATGCGAATGCCCATGTTCTTACAGTTCAGCTTTCAGTTGACTATTGAATGAGACTTTCACCATCGCTTATGTATATAATAGCAGTTTACCAATTTTCAAGGAAGCTTGAATAAACCCAATACATCCAAACAGATGAGCACATCATCAACCCATCAGCCACTAAGAGGAATTATTATATTAAGACTACTGAAGGAGATCTTCACAATCACTTCTGTATGTATAGAAATTCTACCATATTCTTTATATTCGGGAACACGGGAAACCAAGATCTGCACTTAAAATAAACCAAGATCTGCACTTACAATAAACTGAGTACCTCGGTGGTCATGCGAGGACTCAAATAAGTTTTTGATGATGTGTTACAAAACATTTAAATCGTGAAAGAATTATTACAACAAAGAATAACAAAGTATATCACCATGTTGTGTAGATCTATTACGCTTCACAAAAATAAAAAGGAAAAAAAACAGTCATTCCACCTCATATATGACTATACGACTTGTCGCCACATTCGTCATGTAAGTTATCATGAAGTTGAAAAGCAAACAGAAGTTGCTTACCCAAATATACGCCTTCTGCGAGCAATTGATCAGCTCGTTTTGCTTGCTCGTATGCTAATTCTTCTGTTATAGTGATCACAGATTCGAGGACAGGACCATACCTGCAGCAATGCAACCGATGGATTCATAGAAGTAAACAGCCTCATTAGAAATAGACCATTAACATTATTTACTTAGTATTACCTTTTCAATCTGTTCAAAAAAATCCGAGCAAGCTCCTCAGATGTGATTTGTTTAGACTTAATCAGTTGCCCCAGTTCAAGAATCTGATCCAACAAAAACCTCAAACAATGAGAAAATGTTGGATGGGACAAAGGTTTTATCATGACACACATTGATTTATTTCCTTGACAATCAGCAAACTCACGCTCATATAAGCAATATCATCATCACTCTTTGGCTTTTCTACACCAGACAGAGAAGGATAATTGAATCTCTTAGGGGCATCTTGGGCATCATCATGATTCCATGCAGAACTGAAAACCAAAGTAGATGGATTTTCTAACCCTCCATTAACTGAGGCAACCAATTTCCGATTTGATCTGAAAATCGGAATATTAAGCTCCTCGGCACCCTTTTCAATCTCCAACATCTATAGGACAACATAAAGCATGCGAGAACTGTTTCAGTTTAATTGTAATCCTCAAAGCCCCCCAGTAATGCACAGTGTTGAACCAGATATAGGTTAAATACCTTAGCATCAGACAAGAAGTTTGCATCCAACATTTTGAACCCCCTGCACAACGAATCGTGGTCCATCTTGCGCGAGCATTTACTAAAATTCCTGGAATGCATTTTACCACTGTCCTGGCCATAGAAATGAAACGTGTCAACAAGAATACCACAACGAATGAAAAGTATCAGCAACAATTCATAGTGTCCTCTAGACAAGCATTACCTGGGTACAAGGATCTGGGAATGACCCCAGAATCTCTGGAACATCATTTTCCAAATTTTTTTATTCGAATTCACCTGTTTTACAACTATTAGACTGTGCATGTCGATTTCACTGTTAAAAAGAAGTTATGCGCATACGCGGATCTTCTGTCTCAGGAGGCACTAAGTTAACTTTATTCCAAATTCAAGTATGTAAAATCAATACTCTTTTCACCCCAACAGTCATTACAACGAAAGGGGCTCAATCTCTAATCTGACAATAGTTGCAATAAGTAATGAATTATGTTTTTATATCACCAACCACTGAAACACAAATAGAAGATTGCATGTAAGTTAGACGACATACTCAGCATTCCTATTTACTCGCTACAATAAAGTACTCTGTTAGTCCAGCCCAGAATTAGATAAAAATAAAAATAAAAATAGAAAGTGCTCATCCGGTAATGGCTCATTGTGTTCTTAACAATCTGATTAAGAAAATTGTCAGTATATATAACCAAAAGAACTGCCGGCAACTCTTTTCCTGTTGGGATGTAGAAAATAAGTGGTTCAGGTATTGAAACTTGTAAAGGGACACACGAGCAGTTCACCACTAGCTCATAAGTCATATCCCACAGTAATTGCTTGAACTGCTACGGAAACACTTCCAAGTCTAACATATACTCGCCTTCCCATGCCATTGCCCTATGATTGGTATTTTAGACAAGTAGGACTCACTCGTTACATGATGCACTTTAAGCAGGAATGTATTGGCTCAACAAACGTATATTTTTACTGTTTATTTCATCTAAAGTCATATAAATAGTAAGATGGAATTAGCCATTTCTAGAAGTCATTCTTCCAAATATATCTTATCTTTTTTATGACATCCAACCATTCAAATATGAAATCTTTGATTTTACTTCGCTCAAGATCACACGTGTTTCTTTCAAGGAACATGAGTTTCACTTCTTATGCTAGTGAGTTGATAAAAGACCATGATGCGGACTCCATTATGCAAGTACATTTCTCAACACACCCATAAATCCAAAACCTCTTTCCCCATCCTTCCAAATCTGCTGTTCAGAAGTACAATAGAAATTTGTGAAGAAGTTTTCAAAATCCTTACAACATGATTTAAGAGTTACAATGTCGAGAGAACAATCCACAAACATGTCCACCCCAATCCACACACATTCTTATTTCATCCGAACTATTAGCAATATCGTATAATTAGCTATTGAATGACCACCTCATGTAAAATATTAAGATGTTAGAGAGGTAAATCATTTAATATTTAACTACTCTACCACGCTCTACCACGCCCCTTACGTGCAGACGATTGTTTATAAAGTCTTGCACGTGGAACATGTTGTATGGGTGGCAGTGAGGTTTTACAACCACAAATTACGAAAGTCATTCAATGTTTAATTATTCTAACATTAGCCAAGACTTACAGAAATTGCTCAACTTTCAACTTATCAAAAAATCTTAAATAACTTAACTTTCCCAGGATGCAAACATAAACTTCAATACCCGCTACAACTTACTCAAATTTCTATGACCAAGAAAAGAAGCACGAGCAACCAAGAATTTACTTAATTAACCCATATACAAAAGCATCCATGTGAATTTGGATAATGATTGGCAAAGATAGAAGAGAATATTACCATAAGGGCAATAGAATCCGGTGCAGTAATCAAATTCTGAGGCGGCAACTGATTTGAATAAGAACTGGCGCCGATGATGTAGACAAGCAGTAATGCCTGTACGAGGATTATATACGAGAGAAAAAAACGTGGCGAGACTATCGGCCCTGTAACTGGACACATGTCGACGAATTGCGCTGCCACTTTGAAGCTCATAACTTGCACTCTCTGGCGCAGTTACTGCTGTTACTGAAAAGCAGTTTCTGGGCGTTTTTTTTTTTTTTTTCCTTTTTCCAGTTTCTGCTGCTGCAATTAGATATTTAGGAATTCTTAGGATCTAAGATTTGGTTTTCAATTGGATGAATTTCTGAGAGAGCAGGTGATTTCTTTAACATTCTTCTAGAGAATTTGGGGAGGTCGGTGCCGGTCAAACGGTGCTGTACGTTTATATTTTTGTCTCACGCATTTGAACTACGTCGTTACTGGTGGTATGCTTTGTAGTGGAAGGCTTTGATTTTATTTTTTTTCCTTTTTCCCATTTGAAAGGATTGATTTAAATTTCAGTAAATATAATCAACTTCTAAATTCTGAAAAACTCTAACAAAAAGAAAAAAAATCCAAAACCCAAATATGGGAGTGCATTCGCTACCAAAAAAAAAAAAAAGAACAGTTGTTAGTTTTTTGCTAAAAAAATCACTTTTTAGTATTTGCAAATGGTAATTTCTATTTCAAATTTAACTTCATTTAATCATAATCTAAGTGCATTAGGTAGCGATTGGATATGTTTTTATTTTGAAAATTTCTTTTTTGCTAGAGAATAGTGGTAAAATAAAATTTGAAAGAAAAAATAAGAACTTTTGAGATTGTAATTGGTTATGAGACGAAAAAATAATGATGAAGGTTGATTTGATATATAAAAGAGTAAAGTAATGATTGGATATGATTGATAGTTAGAAATGTGTTAGTAGGCAAATAGTTGAATTTGTGGGAGGATATGTAATAATTGATTGATGATTTGTTGGATTTTTCGAAAAACATGTAGAAGTGATTGGTGGGAGAAAAAAAAAATAAAAGGGAATGAATAGTTTATTTTTTAAGATTTTCATAAGCATTCACATTTGGGATAAAAAAAATTGTCTAGCAAACGAAAATAAAAAATTTTGGTAACCAATCGCTACCTTTGATTTATGATTCCTCTTTTGGTTTGACTTTTATAAACAAATAAGAACTTTTACAATTTTCCACCAAACACAAATTTACTTATTTGTTTGTAACCAGAAGCAAAATTAAAATCTAAAACACACATATCACTGCTTTTAGATTCTGATTAAATGAAGCAAAATCAGAAGCAGATGTTAGCATTTGCAGACAATAAAAAGTGATTTTTTTAGTCAAAAGCTGAGAATCACTTTTTTTAGCGATTGCAAACACTCTCATAATGAAGAACCACAAAAAAGCGTGGGGTACATTATCGATGTTTTTTTTTTGACATATAGGAAATATGTACTTTATTAATCAAGAAATGTCCATAAGTGCAAGACCTGAAGCTATAAAGATGTTCCTAGCCTATACTGCTCACAAGAATTTCATAATCTATCAAATGAATGTGAAAAGTGCATTTTTAAATAGATTATTGGAGGAAGAAGTCTATGTTGAGCAATCTCCAAGATTTGAACAAAAACTATTGAAGATAAAGTGTATAAGTTGAAAAAGACACTATGGATTGAAGCAGGCTCCTAGAACTTGGTATAATACATTGTCTCCATTTCTTATAGACAATGGCTTTACAAAAGGAAAGGTTGACAAAACCTTATTTAAAATCCAATGGAGGAAGTATTTACATAATTAAGAGTCATATCTTAAATCTAATATATTTTTATAATTCTTAATATGTAAACATACAGATTTCATGTATTAATGCAAAATTAATTTGTTGTTTATCATTCCCTTAGCAAGTCGGCCCTATAATTACATAACTAATTGATTTGCACCAGAATAGAAGAGAAAATTAATTATACATGCAAAGCTATATTCTTTTAGCAATAGCACTAGCACAAATATCATATTAAGAGGGTGTTTGGCTGAGCTTATAAGCTCTTAAAAACAGCTTATAAGATGTTTAAGAGCTTATAAGTTCTTAAAATATGTTTGATAACTTTTTTCCAAAAGAGCTTATAAGCTCTAAAAAAAGCTGTTAGAGAGCTTATAAGCCCCTAAAAAAAGTACCTCCACCCAACTTTTTTTAAAAGAGCTTATAAGCTCCTTATTTTAAACATTCAAAAGACAAAAATATACTTAATAATTTTATAAGATATAAAAACAGCTTATAAGCTCAACTATCTTATTTTATCCAAACACTCTGACAACTTATTTTTAAAATAAGATCTAACATCTTATAAGCTCCTAAAACAGCTTATCAGATGTAGGAGCTTATAAGATGTTTTAAATAAGCTTAGTCAAACACCCTCTAAGTTTTAAAGTGCAGTAACTGCTTATTGGGGCAAAAATATCCTTTCATTATTATAATTATAATATTAATTATGTTAAATTTAATCCATTTAATTATCTATTAATTAGTGGGCTACAGTTGGAATAACCTGGATCACGAGGTTCGGATCCGATCCACGTGTTGTGTTCTCCTACGCGGCCCACGAGGCCCGCTACCCAGGTATATAAAGGGTCTCTCCATCTCATTTGTGAGTCATATTCTGATATTCTCATAATTCACATTATACGCATTCAGTATTCTCTGTATTGTTGTCTCTCTTTCACCGTTAGGGGTGGAAATAGGCTAGGCTACCGGACAGGCCTACGGCCTGGCCTACTTTAGGCCCCGCCTGTGTTTGATAAATGGTTTTATCATGATTTTGATGATTTTGTTTTTATACCAAAACAATGGTTTTAAAGGTTGTCCAAATACTCCTAAATGATTTAAAATGGTTTCAATATTTTCCGGAGTATTTCCTCAAGTTTAGTTTCGATAATATTGGACAACACTTTTAATGATTTTATGTCAATGGTTTCTTTCATTGAAACTATGTTTCTAAATGTTGTCCTAATACTCCCGAAGTGGTCTAAAATGTTTTTACAAATTTTTCGGAGTATTTATTGGAATTTATATCGGACAACACTTTTTGTATTAATGTGTTATTTCATCAAAACTATATTTCTAATGTTGTCATAAATACTCCCGATCGGTTTAAAATGTTTTTACGAATTTTTCGGAGTATTTCTTGAGGTTTATTCTCGACAAAAATCGGACAACACTTCATGTGGGAGGTCGACCGGTCGACCAAAAGAGGCGATCGTACTGGGAACACATTTGTAAATAGAACTCGCGAAACCTCAAAAAAAAGTCGGGGTGACCGGTCCAGTAGGGGTCGACCACTCGACCGGCCCGACCACCCGGACCGGTCTCCCCGTTGTAATTTTGCTGCGTTCTTTTCAAATCTTATTTCTGCGCGACCGGTCGCCCTTAAGTTTGACAGAAAAATTCTAACCGTTGTGCAGCAGACAACTTTTCCTTAAATTGTGGAATTGATTTCTAACAGATATAATCTTGATTTTAATTGCAATTTTTTTGTAGAAATCAGATTCCAAGAGGAGCCTATCAAGTATCAATCATCTCCTATAAATAGAGGAAGATTTGAAGCACAACAACAAGAGAGAAAACTACAACACAACAAGATACACTCAAGAATACACTTGTTCTTACATTGTCTTATTTCTTGTTGTAATTTGCCTAGCTATTCACTTTCACATCCTTGAGGTCTAGGCTATTCTTGATTACACTTGCACTCAATTATATAATTCATTATCGAGTTGTAATCTTGAATTTTTGGGTTATCATTCAACACAAGATATCCTTGTGAGTGTTCTTGTGGTAAGAACACACTTGGGTGATCTAGGTGTTAGGTGTGAGAAGATTGTGGTAATCTTCTTGTTGAGGTGTTGAAGAATTTGGTATTCTTCAAGGTTGAAGATTGTGGTAATCTTCACAAGGTGCCGTTGGAGATTGTGGTAATCATCAAGAAGAGATTGTGGTAATCTCAAAGGTGGTGTTGAAGAAGAGTGTGGTGCTCTTCAAGGTGTTGTTGTAAGTTGGTGTTGTATTAATTTGTGGTAAATTAATAAAATCTTTTTTTCTTTTTGAAATCCATCCCGGATATACTGGGGTGGTAGAGGATTAGGCCCTAGGTGGGTTGAACCTCTATAAATCGACGTGTGTTGTTTACATTCCGCACCTTTATTATTGTGTTTGAGCATTTGGTTCTAAAAAGAGGGCGAAATCGAAAAGATGGAGATAATCTATTCACCCCCCCTCTAGATTATCGTAGCCGCTTGGACTTACAAGTGGTATCAGAGCCAAACTCTTTGGCAAGCTCTATTGTGTTTGATATTTGGAACACCATCATAAATGGAGAATCCATTCCGATGAAAGATACACCACACACCTCCAAAGGCTTCAAAGAGCTCAATGATGAAGAAAAGAAAATCATCTCCTTAAACGGTAAAGCTCTCAATATTTTGTATTGTTCATTTACTAATTTGGAATATGAACATATTGTAGGAATTCGATCGGCACATGAAGTATGGCAAAAATTAGAAGCCATCTATGGAGTATTTGCAAATGAAAGGAGTCAAACAAAAGCATCTACTTCTCAAAGGGATACAATGTCAAATCTAAGGAACAAGCCTCTTACAACTTCCAACTATGAAGAAGTTGAATATTGTTTTATGGGCATCGAAGAAGAAAATGAGGTATGTCTTAAACCCTCTACTTCCTATGATATTGTTATTCAAAATGATTATAGTGATTTGCAAAATGATTATGATGAACTTCAAAATGAATTCCAAAGCTTACTTGTTAAATACAAAAATTTGAAAAAGGAATTCAATGTTTTGAAAAATGATAAGGATAGTTTATTTACTTCCTATGAATCACTATCATGTGCTCACACCACCACACTTGACAAGGTTATAAACCTTGAAAAAGAAAATAATACTCTTGTTGAGAATATTGATTGCATGAAAAATGATTTATTAAAATCCAACTTGAGTACAAATAGAATGACCGATATTGTTGATTGTTGTGATAATTCGAAACTAGAACTTGATTATAAGCCTAAGGGTGTCAATCACATGAAAAAGAATCAAGTCTCTAAGCACGTTGGTCATTATGCTCCTAGAATTATTACATGCTTCTATTGCGGTAAAAAGGGCCATACGGCTAATACTTGTCGGGCTAGAAATAGCTCTAATCATTATTGGAGACCTAAAAGTCTCAAAGCTAATCCTAAAGGACCCAAACACTTGAGGGTACCACAAAATAATGCCATATTAGGTACCGTGAAATAATGATCGAAGAAAATTCATACCGCCAAGAAGGCATCAAATGACCGTTCATTTGATCAAAGAAGGAGAAACTATTTTTGACAAAGCCAATTTCAAGAAGAGGATATAATCAAAAATGGGAAGAACACAATCTTTGAAATGGCAAAGACATCATCAACAAGATGATTTTCAAAGAAGAAGAGACCATCAACAATGGGAAGGACAAAAATTTTGGAGATGGAATAATTGGAGAGATTACCATCAACATGAAGATTTTAAAAAGGGAAGATATCATCAACAATGGGAAAACCCATGGACACGGCGTAATTGGTAAATCGTATCTCCCCATTTAAATATGCATTTTATTTTATTTCTATGCATATTTTTATTTGTGTCTTAATTGCAAAATGAGTTTTCATGTATTTAAATTTTAAATTAAGGTCTTCAAAACTTATTTGTATTTTTAAAACTTTTTGAAAAAGAAGACCTTATATGATGTTTTTAAAACTCTTGTGCATTTTTGTAGACTAAAGTGTATTATCATCTCTTATGGATTTTTATGGCATGAGCTTACTTGTGATATCTCTTAGCCTACACTTTTATCATTATGATTTGTGCTAGATTTGTTTTAAGAATTGTGTAGGATTTACATATTTTCACAAATGGCCATTTTGTCAAGAAAGGCATAAATTATCGAGGTACGTTTACTTGTGTTACTTTTACTCTTATAGACTCGATATATGGATTGCCATATGCCTATGTGCTTGTTTTTTATAGTATTTCATACAAGTGCCATTAAGAGGATTTTTAGATTTTTTGAAAGGCACTATTCGATATTTGATTGCACATATTTGCTTTGTCAACTTTTGTTCAAATACTTATTTTAAATGAGGTCTCAATTATATGCTATCGGATTTTCAAATTTCAAAAGAGACCTTTTGTAGCTTTCTTAAGCTTATTTGAACTTGCATGATTTATTAGACTCTTGATGATCTTCTAAATGCATAGTATGTGTTTCTTACTTCATGGTCTATATATATAGTGTCTCTTACTACTATGCTCTTTCGCAAAATATTTTGTGATTGATGATTGAGACGTGTTTTTACACTTGGGCTATTTTTATTCTTGATTATATAAGCGATGCCGTTAATGAGTTTGTTAAGTTGTGTAGATGAGAAATGAAGTACTCCAAATATTGGTTACCTCAAAATATTTGGATGTATATGTTCTATTGTGAACACCTTAGACAAATTGGATGCCCTATGATGATAGTAATGAAGTAGACAAAAAGGGTATTTCGGAACAAACTCGATGACCAAGGCAACATTGGTCGAACTAAGGCGAGGTTAGTAGCTCAAAGGTATTTTCAAGAAGAAGGTAATTGATTTTGATGTAACATTTGCACTCATAGCACATTTAGTAGCTATTTGCATTTTACTTGCCCATTCTTGTTTTAAGAAAATTTCAAGCTTTACCAAATGGATGTTTAATCCTATTTTCTAAATGGCTTTATTCTAGTAAGAGTCTATGTAAAACAACCTCCGGGGTTTAAATTTTTCTAGGCCAAATGATCTTTATAAAAGGCCTTGTATGGTTTCAAACAAGTACCCCATGTATGGTATGATAGACTTAGCTATTTTTGCTAAATGATTTTACAAAAGGTAAAGTTGATACTACTCTCCTTGTTTTTTGAAAAAGGGCAAGATTGTTTGCTTGTGTATATTTATGAGAATATTTTTGGTGCTACTAATGAATATTTTGTGCAAGAGATTTTCCCAAGTTGACGTAGGTGAACTTGAGATGAGCATGGTATCACATGATGGGGGAGCTCAAATTTCATCATTGGACTTCAAGTTAATCAATGCCAAGAAGGTGGTTATAAATTCACAATCAAAATATATAAAAATATCTTTGAAGATATTAGGCATTGAAGAAGGAAGAATCAACTCAACCTCTATGGCTACCAATGTAGAGATTAACAAAGGTTGAGAAAGACATATCGATTGACAAACAAATTCGAGGTATGTTTTCTTGTATTATTTCTATAGACTCGACATTCCATATGCCTTATGTCTATATGCTCGACTTCAAAAATTATCCCAACGAATCTCATTAAAGTGCCGTTAAAAGAAATTTTCAAATATTTATAAGGCACTTCTTCTTATGATTTGTTCATCCAAAGCTTTAAAACGTTCTTATTTTTTTGGGATAACAAGTCCGGTGAAAATTATTCAAAATATAGTTCGTCATCATCGAACTAAACATATTGAGATTCGAAAAACTTTCTAAGGGATTGAGTTTTTAACAAAAACTTGAGATGTGTTTAATTCCATCTCAAGGATAACTCGCGGACTTTTTAATCATTAACCGCTGAGTATTTTTACCTCATTTCGAGCTTGATTATGACATAATGTATATTGAATGAGGTCTACGTTTGCATTTTGCACGTTTTTAAAACTTAGGGGCGAAAAATCGGATTTTTGGATCAAATTTCGGATTTCAAAACAGAACTGAAAACAGTGGGCTGCCAGGGCAGGGGCCGACGGTCGCCCACTAGCTCGACCGGTCGTCCATGCCCTGGACCGGTCGCCCTAAGCAATTTTTCTGGTTAAAATGCTTCTGTTTTCCAGACTTAGCCATTTTGGCTCTTTTGGTTCATTTTTCGTCACCTTTGTCATTTTCACACACAATTCACTTCAAATGTGTTTTGTTGTATAAATTATATATCTTGGGGATTGTCTAGCTCGTTTATCATCATTGATGCTCATCTTTACCGATTGAATGGTAAGAATTTCACTCTCTTTAGCTCAATTGGGTTGAACCCTTGAGTTTGTGGCTTATATGTATTTTTCTTAATACAATTCATATATTTTTATGATGAGCTTATTGATTGTTGATGATTGACATTTGTTAAATTGCATTTTGTGATGAAAAACTTGGCTTGATTTCATTTACAAGGGCTATATATATCTTTCTCAATTTTTGACGCCCGCCAAGTGTTCGATAAAAGGTTTCAATGAAAAATTCATCACCTACATGATTCTCTCGATTTCAAAAGTCTTATACATTTATAGAGATCATGTTTTGCTTATCAAATGAGTTTTCTTAAACCTCTACAAGTCGTATGATTCGACTTTTCCCTCCTATTTGGTTTATAAGCTTCAATGTTCAAATAGCTCGATACATCGGTTTAGTTGCGCACTTTGATATGAATATATGATGTATTTATCATGCTAACATTCTTTTTGATGATTCCAAAGGGGGAGAAACAGGTGGAGAAACAGGTTATAAGCTCTTTAGCTCATAGAAGCTAAGATAAGCTTAACGAAAAGAAGCTATAAGCTATGGCTTCATAAAGCCATAAGTTGTGGATCATATTTAGTCCACTTGGTGCATTTTGGTTATGTATGAATCATGGTCCATTGGTTGTAGTATGGACTTATATACGGTTCTAATGATGTATCTTTGACAGGGGGAGCTTTTAAGTTTTCGATACTTAAGCTCAATATTGAAAAGCTAAGCCTTTAGCTTTTGATTTAGTTGCTTCTTTATAACTCTTGTTGTGCATGATGATAGGGGGAGCATTTGTAATATATGGTTTAATATCTCACTCCCTTTCTTGTGCTTATATTGCGCGAAATGTTGTCGCTCACAACGAATAGTTCTCTTTAACCGGTAAAATTGTTTTGTTTTCAAAATCGACCTCGTTACAATTGTTTTGGTTTGTAATCATCAAAAAGGGGGAGATTGTTTGATAAATGGTTTTATCATGATTTTGATGATTTTGTTTTTATACCAAAACAATGGTTTTAAAGGTTGTCCAAATACTCCTAAATGATTTAAAATGGTTTCAATATTTTCCGGAGTATTTCCTCAAGTTTAGTTTCGATAATATTGGACAACACTTTTAATGATTTTATGTCAATGGTTTCTTTCATTGAAACTATGTTTCTAAATGTTGTCCTAATACTCCCGAGTGGTCTAAAATGTTTTTACAAATTTTTCGGAGTATTTATTGGAATTTATATCGGACAACACTTTTTGTATTAATGTGTTATTTCATCAAAACTATATTTCTAATGTTGTCCTAAATACTCCCGATCGGTTAAAAATGTTTTTACGAATTTTTCGGAGTATTTCTTGAGGTTTATTTTCGACAAAAATCGGACAACACTTCATGTGGGAGGTCGACCGGTCGACCAAAAGAGGCGACTGCACTGGGAACACATTTTAAAAATGTAACTCGCGAAACCTCAAAAACAGTCGGGGGTGACCGGTCCAGTAGCGACGGTCGCACTTGGGCGACGGCCGACCACCCCCCGGACGGTCTCTCCCATTGTAATTTTGCTGCGTTCTTTTCAAATCTTATTTCTGCGCGACCGGTCGCCTTTAAGTTTGACAGCAAAATTCTAACCGTTGTGCAACAGACAACTTTTCCTTAAATTGTGGAATTGATTTCTAACAGCTATAATCTTGATTTTAATTGCAATTTTTTTGTAGAAATCAGATTGCAAGAGGAGCCTATCAAGTATCAATCATCTCCTATAAATAGAGGAAGATTTGAAGCACAACAACAAGAGAGAAAACTACAACACAACAAGATACACTCAAGAATACACTTGTTATTACATTATCTTATTTCTTGTTGTAATTTGCCTAGCTATTCACTTTCACATCCTTGAGGTCTAGGCTATTCTTGATTACACTTGCACTCAATTGTATAATTCATTATCGAGTTGTAATCTTGAATTTTTGGGTTATCATTCAACACAAGATATCCTTGTGAGTGTTCTTGTGGTAAGAACACACTTGGGTGATCTAGGTGTTAGGTGTGAGAAGATTGTGGTAATCTTCTTGTTGAGGTGTTGAAGAATTTGGTATTCTTCAAGGTTGAAGATTGTGGTAATCTTCACAAGGTGCCGTTGGAGATTGTGGTAATCTTCAAGAAGAGATTGTGGTAATCTCAAAGGTGGTGTTGAAGAAGAGTGTGGTGCTCTTCAAGGTGTTGTTGTAAGTTGGTGTTGTATTAATTTGTGGTAAATTAATAAAATCTTTTTTTCTTTTTGAAATCCATCCCGGATATACTGGGGTGGTAGAGGATTAGGCCATAGATAGGTTGAACCTCTATAAATCGACGTGTGTTGTTTACATTCCGCACCTTTATTATTGTGTTTGAGCATTTGGTTCTAAAAAGAGGGCGAAATCGAAAAGATGGAGATAATCTATTCACCCCCCTCTAGATTATCGTAGCCGCTTGGACTTACAGCCTGGTCTAGCCTATTAGTAAATAGGCCAGGCTCAGGCCTTTTAACTAGCCTACTTAGATAAATAGGCTAGGCTTGGGCTTTTAAAAAAAACTTTATAGCCTAATAGGTCGGCCTATTTAAGACCTATAAATTTAAATACCACAATACATATTATATATGTTATTAATATTTATTATTTTTATATATTTATTTAATTATTATAATCGATAAAATATATATTAAAATAAAATATTTATGATTTGTAGGCCTTTAATGGGCTTTTAATAGGCTTAGGCTCAGGCTTGGGCTGGAAAAAAGGCCTACTATGTATAACAGGCCAGGCTTAGGCTGAATACACCACTACAACATAAATGACATAAGGTAACACCCAAAAATATTACATAATAGTCATAAAATGTTACTATAGAAAATAAGTAACATTTTTTATGGTGTTGCACTTGCCCGTGCTACCTATAGTCTACAGTATCACTTTTAATAGCTTTAGTGACACTTTTTCTAAGTGTTACATTAAGTACTCATCTATTGTAACACTTTAAAAAAATAAATATAAAATGTCACATGTGAGTCTAATGTAGCACTTTTTTTGTCAAAATATAACATTTTTTTGTAGAACATTTAGCACATTTCCTGGCATTTAACAAGTGATTTTTTGCTCCCAAGTAGCATCAAACCCAAAACCTATGTTGTCTAGAAGTGGCAATTTGCCACTAGGCTAAGTTGATTCTTATTGCATCTTTTGCTTTGATTTTTATATATATATATATATATGCATATATATATTAAAAATTATATTATATACTACATGTATTAAAATTATATTATACACTACAAATATAAATTTATATCATTTATTATATATATAAGAAATTATAGTTTATATTAGAAATTATATTATATATTAAAAATATAATAAATACAATAAATAAAAATATCAAATGAATTGTTCCATTGATAAAAATAAAACGAAGTATAGAATTAAAAAATTAATTTACCGACGAAAAAAACCTTAAGTAATTACCGATGACATTAATTTTCGTTTAAGAAAAAAGTTGCCGACGAAATTGGTTTCCGTCGGTAAAATTAGAAATATTAAATAAGAATATAAATTTACCTAGGGATTTTTCGTTGATAATACGACAAAATTAATTACATTGTTAAAATTTTCTTAGAAAAAAGCTAAAAATAAAAATAAAAAACCTTCGGTAATGCCTGTGAATGGTTTCAATCGGTAAAATCCATGGGTATTCAATAAGTTTCTTGTAATGTCATATAACATTTAGCAATTGATTATGCATCACTTATATGTATACTCTATATAATAGAATTAATATCAATAAGTGAAAAAATTAACAAACAAATAATCAATATAAAATTATGTTAATGCTACAAATAAACTAACCAAAATCTCGTATATAATAAAGAGGCAAAATAAAGGGTAAAAATTATATGAAATTTGATATTTATTAATATTTATAAATTAATATTACTAAAACATTAAAAAAATTAAGAGAAAAATATTTTTTTGTCTTTACCTAGTTTTGGAATATCAATTAACTAAATAAATCGTTCGCATTATTTAATTAAAGCGACGCGATTTTTTGTTACCAACATGTAACTAAACAAGTGTTACAATTAATTAAATATAGTGTTACCTGGAGTGCTATTTAATTAAAATAATGCCTATTTGTGTTACCAAAACAATAACAAAAAAAAGTGATATTTAAAAAATATTACTTATTTGAAACTGTTACAAATAAGTGTTACATATTTATAAAGTGCTGCAAAAGTGTTATATAAATATTGTAATGTAAAAGTGTTACAAACATGTGTTACATAATGTGTTTTATGTAAAAAGTGCTACAATTTTGTGTTATCTAATGTCATTTATGTTGTTGTGCATGTAAAACAGGCCCAGACCGTTCGACGCAAAGCCTAGCCCGGCCTGACCTATTTCCACCCCTATTCACCGTGCTGACTTGAGCGTTGGAGGGGCCTCACTAGGACAACCCCAGGGCCCGTCTAATGTTTGCTGGTGTTGCAGGAAAGTTCACATCACCGAAGACTTCCAACTTTTAGAGAAGAAGACTTTGAATTTTTTAGATACCTTGACTTAGAGTGATCCTAAAAAGTAGCATCATTTTGGCGATGTTTGTGGGAACAACCAAAGCACACGAAGATACATACTCGATCTCAAGCACGTGGAGCCTAATCCCAAACTGCTGGCCATGGAGCCAGAGACCAGCGAGAGGAACGACCGCCTAGAAGACGTGAGGCTAGCCCTCCTCCTCCTAGGGGAGTGTCGTCTCCGCCACAACCAAGAGGGGCGCCGCCCCCTCTTCCCAAAGGGGCTCCGCCTGCTAAAGAAGTTCGCTTAACTTGAGAAGCCCACTAAGCCCTGCTTGACGAAGGTTCCTGGAATGCTCTAAGGAACTAAGCCGTGGCTGGAGCGGCTGGGAGACCACCCAAGCTCCGCCCGCTGTTGAAGACCCTGACTTGGGGAAGGAGATAGAAGAAACGAAGGATAAAGAGAAAACCAAGAAGATCAGCGTTGTGTCGCTGGAAGAGGAGCTAGGAATGGAGCCCAACACTCCCAAGTCCATACTTACATGCCCGCTGAGGAGTCACAGGCGATGAGTGTTAAGTTGGATTTTTACAAACAAAATAGGTATTCTAGATTTAGAAATTGTGTTGGTTTTTAGTAGATTGAGTCAAAATTATTGTTGAAGTTGTATTTCGAGTTGTAATAGGTAGCAAGTTAAGAAACGGACAAAAAATAGTGAAGAATGAGCCACACCGGAGTAAGAACTGAAGAAACTATGCTCGAAATGGGTACCACAAAGTGTACCGCAGTACACCCTCCAAAAGGCCACCTGTACCGCGGTACAAGATTGTGTACCGCGGTACACAATCCATTTTAGCACCCTGTGCCGTGGTGCAATGCTTCTGTGCTGCATTTTAACCCAAATTTCACATGCTTTCTACCGTGATACACTGAACGCCCATCGCGATAGCTATAAAACATCCTTCAGCAATAATTTAATTTTACACGGCAAGAAACCACAAAAGGTCTACTTTTACATGAAAGAAATGTTAGTGAGCCGAAAGTGAAGAAGAAGACACTGAAGTACACATCAAAAGAATAAATAATGGAAGACATCTGATGATGGACAACAAAAAACTCATTTTGACAACAAACTCTTATAAGGAAATGTTCTGCTACAAATAGGTCTCAATTCAGCAGTTAGAAGAAGACACGGGGACACCGGAGCCCTGGGAGTAGTCTTGATATAGAAAATAGTAAGAGACAAAATTCTGCTGGAGAGAACACAACAGAACACGAAGGGAACCAGATTAATTCTTCAACAAATCCTTGGAGAATTACCGATCAAATCATCAAATATAAGTTCTTCTTTCTTCTTCTCTTTCTTGCTAGCATAATTCCTGTAATTATTCATATGTATCAAATTGCTTCTGTGAACTATTTTATAGGTTAATTAGATATTCTAGGGGCTTGATGTAATCTTGTTTGATCTTGTGCTTGATTGTAGATCTATTTTATTTTAAGCAATTCATGGTTTATTTGTGTTATTTGTATTAACTACATCTTGATTACTTGATCACTAATCTTTGATGCTTGATGTATTAATCCGACATTCGAGAGAAGGGATTTAATCCCAGATCTAGAATAACACAACATAGGAAATTATATAATCGAGATATTTATAAATTATTTGAAGTTGTTATAGAAATTTCATTCTACTTGAAATTATAATTCTTGAGATTTTTATAGAGATATCGAAATCTTGTTTTATAATTTACAATCTCTAGACACTCGAGAGAGGTAGTTGATTAAATTGTGAATTTCAACTTATAAACCATTGCTTGAGATAGATAGATTGATAATCAAATATAAGTGATAACAAGATGAAATTAACCTCTAGAATAATTCTCCCGTGGACTTAGATGTTTTTATTTTAATTATTTATATTTAGTTATTGTTAATGGACACTAACCAAGCCAACTCACGAGCTGCCACCTTAGTGAAGATAAATCCACTCTCCCTAGATATCTTAGCTGAGTCACTCCCTCGGTCATCAAGACCTCAAATCTCCCCAAGTATGAGGGAACTAGAGATCCCTAAGAGCACTTTGACAAATTCCACATTAAGGCGGATCTCTATGACATGACGGGCGTTTTCTACTACAAAGTGTTTTGGACAACTCTGACCAAACACACACTGGCGTGGCTCAATCAGCTCCCAGTTGGACCAATCATTGGGATGGACAAGCTCACTGAAGCTTTCATGCGACAGTTCTCCATCAACCGGAAATGTCCTAAGACCATTGCTCATCTTTTTCAAGTGAAATAAAAGAAAGATGAGTCGTTGCGAGACTTCATGAAGTAATTCGTGGAAGTCATCAACTCCAAAACCTGGAACACCAGGCATGAAGATAGACTGATGAGAATATGCGAGGATAGTCCCCTCTTTCTGGATGGACACACGTCACTGGCTCAAGGGGAGCCATTCACCCACTCAAGGGGGGTGCCCTTCCCCAATTTCCTCCTCTAGGAGGAGCTCCACGAGATGAAGTCTCTCTGGTTTAAGAATCCCTTAAAGTTCTACTGAAAGAAGCCACCCAAGGAACCATATTGTAGCAGGTCGTAGTAGGAGTTGTGTGAAGACCCCAGCACCCTGACGTAGTAGGCCGCAGCAACAGCTGCATAAAAACCCCTCATAGGTCCACCAGTTGCAGATTACTCTAACTCGACCATAATGGAAAAGAGGAACAAGAGACTGGAGAACAACCAGACACCAAATAGGCCATCACGATGCTAGAGAATAAGCAGGCATTGAAATCCAGCCAGGACATTCACAAGCTCACCGACAGACTCACCAAGTAGAGAAATGCCATCAAGGATGTGGATTTTGCAAATAACTCGTTGCTACCGACGGACTCGGTAGGAAAAAACCATCAAGGACGTGGATTTCGCAACCATCGAGGATGTGAATTTCATAAGCAAATGTCATTCACGATCAATCTAATTGGAGAGACGCCATGGAGATATCACAAGAAACTCGTCACTAATGATAGACTTACCAAGCAGGGAAACATCATCAAGAAACTGACCACCAATAATAAGGTCACCAAGCACGGACGTCATCAAGGGTATGCAACTCGTCGCCAATAATAGACTCGTCAAGCAAGGAGACGTCATCAAGTGTGTGGAATTAGCAAACAACTCATAGCCAATGATAGACTCGCCAAGCAAGAAGATGCCATCAAGGGTGTGAAATTAGCAAGTAACTCGTCGCCAATGATAGACTCGCCAAGCAATTAAATGTCATCAAGGTTGTGGAATTAACAAGCAACTCATCGCCAATGATAGACTCGCCAAGAAAAGAGACGTTATCAAGGGTGTGGAGTTAGCAAGCAACTCGTCGCCAACAATAGGCTCGCTAAATGGGGACACGCCATCAATGGTGTGAAATTAGCAAATAAATCTTCATCAATGATAGGCTAACCAAATAGGAACATGCCATCAAGCAACTCATCACCAACGATATACTTGCCAGGTTGGGACACATCATCAAGCATCCGGTTACCAACGACAGACTCGCCAAGCAGGGACACACCATCAATCATCTAGTCACTGCCCATAGGTTTGCCAAGCAGGAAGACACCATCAAAAGTATGGATTTTGTAACCAATTCATTAGCAGCAATTGAATAATTGACAATTGCATTATTAAAAAGTCAGGCCATAGAGAAATAGAGAAAATGCCCTCTATTTTGTAGCAAAGTTGTAGCAACAACGAACCGTCATTAATTGAACGAGATTAAAAAAAGTCCTAAATCTCCAGAGCCACGAGAAGCAAATGTTGATGATGTTGCACACCACAAATAGAAAACATTGCTGAAGAGAATGTTTCCTATTTCTCTTTTCTTTTTTGTAATGAACATAATCCATCATAAACTATGACTGAACTTAAAAATTTCTAAGCTACCTACGCACCCAAATAAAGGGGTCAAGTCATAACACAGTTAAAGGAATATTTTGTTTGATGGGGGTACCATACACAGTTTATACTCGCATGGGCTACGAGAATCTATTTCATTTGAGATTTTTTGGTAGTTTATACTCGTACCAAGGAGTATTCATTTGAACTCGAGACATACTGATAGTTTATACTTGTATTAAGGAGTCGTCATTTGAATTTAAAAAGTATTGATAGTTTATACTCGTATCAAGGAGCCGTCATTTGAATATGAGATATATTGATAGTTATACTCGTATCAAGGAGTCTTCAATTTGAATTTGATATATGATGATAGTTTATACTCATATCAAAAAGTCTTCATTTGAATTTGATATATGATGATAGTTTATACTCATATAAAAAAGTCTTCATTTGAATTTGAGATATGTTGATAGTTTATAATCGTATCAAGGAGTCTTCACTTGAATTTGAGATATATTGATAGTTTATACTCGTATCAAGGAGTATTTATTTGGATTTGAGATATATTGATGGTTTATGCTCGTATTAAGGAGTCTTCATTTGAATTTGATTTGTAGACCTTTTATAATCATGTCAACGCACGTTGTTGATAGTTTAGGCTCTTATCAAGGAGCATTTGAGAAGAATTTATTTGACATCTCTAGATAGTTTTTACTCGTATCTTGGAGCATAGAGAAGTTGAAGATGGCTAAACTTCTTCATCTTCAACATCACTACCATCACTTGGGTATTCTTCTTTATCAAAATTCAAACTTATCTCAATGGGATGTGCACGAGTTGCTAATTCTTCAAAAGTTTTTGGCATAATTTCTTGAAATATGTAGCATAGACTCCAGTGCATTCCTTAGATACACATCTCAATTGCTGAAGACTCTGACAATTGATCTTTGCAATTGAGGCTTAAGTCTCTCTAACGATTGATGTAGTCGATGACAGACTCTCCATTCCACCGACAAGAGTTTGTAAGTTCACTAATGGTAGCAGTACGTTGTGTGATATAGAAATGATTGAGAAATTCTCGTTCCAACTGTTCCCAAGTGTCAATTGAATTTTCGCCCAAGTCGGTGTACCAATCAAATGCACTTCCCTTTAAGCACCATTGCATGTTTCAATGAAATGAGCCATATACTGCTTTGGATTGTTGTTGCCATGAAATTGGTGGAACTTCGGGTGTTGATAACAACATACATTTTTAAGTTGTCAATTCTCTGAGTGTGTGGCTTGGCGCAAGTCAAAGACTACTTAGAGCTTTCATTATACTTAACTTTAACCATGATGAACTCCTTTAGTTGGTCAATTAGGATCAACCCGTCAAATGAGACTTGCAGTTCCTCAGTTGGAGACTTCTCATTTTCACATACATTACGCTAGAAAATAGTTCAAATATCAAATTTCAGATAGCGTTTTTAGATGGAGGTGCTATTGAAAAATTCGCAGATACTTTAGACAACACTTTTGTAGGAAAGTACTATCACAATAAACCATATAATAGCGGTTTATTAACGAAATGTTATATGAAGGAAACTAAAGATAGCGCTTAATTAAATAAGTGATATGTATGTTTTTGGAATAACGCTTCGTACAACAAGCGTTATCCCAAAGCGTTATCTAAAAAAAATAATTCCAATCCAATCTATTTTTTTAAGATAATGCTAATTAAAGAAATATTATATATTTTCTCATAAACGCTTTACATCTTAAAGTGTTATCTGAGAAAAATAATTTCCCTACAACACATCTATTCTCTCGCGCGTAATTGATTTCTTCATGAACCCTTTCTCAATAAAACTTCTCACCAAATATTTCTGCCCCACCGTCTCTCAAAATCCTTTCACTTTCAAAATCTGATCACAAAATAAACCCACCAGTCGCGCGCAAAGATTGCCCCTGGAAGGACATCTGCAACTCCACCTGACCCTCCACTGCCGACACCGCGTCAGTGCCACAATCTCTACCTTCTCCTCTGGCCGCCGTTCGTTCTACTTTAACGTCTTCCCCGCCCTTTAAGTTCGCATCTGCCAAAATTTCCCTTCAATGGCTCGTGCAAGAGACAATTTCCCATGGGATGAACTATGTAAATTGACAATCTCTCTCTCTCTCTCTCTCTCTCTCTCTCTCTCTCAATTTTTTCCCCAAAATAGTTGAATTTTCCCTAAATTAGAGTTTCTGAATTTGAAAAAATTAAACAATTTTAGGTTAATGCAACGTTTGATTGGAGCTTGTGGTGTTGTTTTTCATGCAAAACCCATTTGTAAAAATCATGTGCGTTGGTGTTTTAAGTGTTCATATTGTTTATTTTTATATGTAATTCAATTGGGGTTGCGCTTATTTTGATCTGGAGACATATAATCTTGTGAAAGGCATTTTGTGTAATGATACAAAGTGAAGGGAGTGGCTTCTAATTGTACTTGTAATTATGGATAATCTGTTTGTCGCTTTAGTTTTTCAGTTGGATTATTTTTACTATTGATTTTCTTTCTTGACTATGAGCTTCGAAGTTTTTTTTGTACCTCTGACTGAGTTCAAGCGTGTTGCAATGAAATTATCTTTATGCTTCTATATAATTCTAAAGACTCTGTCAGTTTGTGATCAATTTTGCATCAATGTGCCCGAAAAAAACATGTTACACATTTGTATTATGGATGATAAGGAGCATGTCACTTCTAGAGCTTGAAGTGGAAACGTGCATTATTTGAATGATATCTTATATATAAAAGCTTGTTTTGAAATTAAATTGGTAGTGGAATAACATATATTGAATAAGCAACTCATTTAATACTTAAATTGTTATAGAGGTGAATCATACTTAATCAATCTTAAATTTTGCTCATATGTGAGTCGTTTATAATATCTAATTAGTATTGGACTGACTGATATTTTTAAAAATTACAAATATCACCCTAAGATGTATATGTGTTTCATTTTTAAATATTTACCTCAATTGGTAGACAATGATTACAATAACCAACTGTTATTTGATTGAATGTTCGAATGAGGAATGGAGCTACAATTTCTGCTAAGCAAAGAGGAACATATAGATAAACATTTTTGTTGCATGTGGTTATAGAGGGTGAGACATGCTAATGTACTGGACTTGGCTTTGTTGAAGTCAAAATTATGTCATGTATTATAATTCATCAACCTATGAAATAATAGAGATTGTTCTTTTAGCTTTGTTGTGTAGGACATTGAATGGGTTGCTCTAGCCAATGTTCTTGATGAACTTTATTGATAGAGCATACACATTTACTAGAATTTGTTAGCACATATGTTAAAAAAGCTCATGTCTGCATCTAATTTGTCTGGCATTCTGCTAAGCTTTGATCTTGTTCAAGAATAAGAACAAGTTCAAGTTTGTGAACAAAATTGAATTTTTGAAGAACCTGGATTAACAAGATTGATTAAGCAGGCTGTATTTTGAAGCCAACTTTCTTTATATAGTATGAACTTCAGAAACCAAAGCCAGAATCTGTTAAATTTGCAGCTCTAGCACGGTAGACCATAGAAGTCTTTATTTTGCAATTTGAACTCAATATTAGGATGTTCATTTATCTTTTATATCTGAAGGCAATATTTGTTATATTTTCAGGAGAATGAATAAGTGGGGTGGCTTTTCCTTGGGTTTCTTAATTTTATATTTATATGTTTTACAAAACCAAAATGCTTGTTTCTTTTTTCCTTAGGCATGTTTCTGGATGGAATATACAAAAAAGATACTTGAAAACAATAACTTGGGCAAGAAAGATATTAACATACAAAAATGATTTTTGGTATCTGAACAATGAATAGTTAAACTATTTTTGAATATGAATATGAAATAAAAGCTTCAATTTTTAATTTACCAAACAACTTCGTTTAGATGCTTGCGTTTTAGATACTTCAGTGCAAAAATTGGATAAGGAAGATAAACTAATTATCAATCCATATCAACCTACAAAAGTATGTATTACAAAATTATAGTTTAACCCTTTACTTTCAAGCATTGGTTTTATGAAGTTATATGTAGTTTCCTCTGCCCGTCTAGTTATTTTTGTAGATCTAACATTTTGCTTATTATTATGTCCAATCTATCAAATCCAAGATTATCGACAAAATGATTAACAACTTGCATGGATTAGCTGATAGTAATGGTGGCGTTGGTTATTTGCGAGGAAGATAATTTATGTAATGAAGTTGAATTTTCGTTTATATAATTTGGTGAACTGATTCCTATTTTTTTTTCCTTTTGTTTATTGTAGAGCTCAGAGTTGAGCTCCCTAACAATCAAAATTTGATCGCTTAATCTCCATCAAACTCACTTCAAGCAATTCTCTTGTATTGTCTTTCTTCTTATCATTCGAACAAAAGTTTCTTCTAAACTTTGTGGTGGCCTACCTGTTGGAAAGAATATTCCTAAGGTTAACCAAGTCCTATCTATTAAGGTATTTTATTTTTATTTATTTTTTAAATTTTGTTCTCTCGTGATTGAATGCTAAGGTATTTTGAGGAGAGTCTTTTTAACTTTCTATAATCTTATTCCTTGTCTTGATTTAAACTTGATAAACAAGTTGCATAATTGCATTTAATTGTTTTGACCTATTGGCTGGAATTCGCTTTTGAAAATTTAGCCACTTTTACAAGTCAGTAAATTGAATGTCCATTGAAACCAAACATTGGCGAGTCTAACAAGTCTAGACCCGCGCCCAACAAGTCTTGAAGTGGGACAGGGCAAGTCTTGAAGTGGGGCGGGGACTAAATTTTAAGAGTAGGTTTTATGGTTTATACTAATATTAAGAAATATAGCAGTGTTTAAGATGTGATTGTTGTCACAAGGTTTAGCAAACATGAATTAGGCCTCAAATATACTCCATGCTTCTTGACTGGAAACTTCATAACAAGTGATTGTCCTTTACTTGTGGATATTCAGAGTGTCAATTTTTTTATATTGTTCATGCATTCATGGAGGCATTCCTTGTCCGAAGCTAAATCCCTGCACCATTGAAAGTTTGCAGAATTTGAATGGCCTTATATCATTATTACTCTCAATCTCCAAAAAGTGATTGAGAATGAGGTATAAATTGTTATAAAGCATTGAGGATACAACTTATTATCCTCTTATTTTTGTTCGCCTTATTTTTAGCTCACCGCAAGTGTACGGTGTACGTTATAGAAAAGGGTAGCAAGGTCGTATCCACGGAGACTAATAAATTTATGTACTAAGTATTGAACTAAGATAACTTTATTTTTATTTAGACGATCGTAATTTAATGATTGTTGTTGTGAGATCAAGACAAGTTAGACTACTAAAACACAAAATTAAGATAACACAATTGATAGAAGTATCAAGAAGATGAAATGGATTTCCGAGTTAAGATTTCGATTAATATCCCTCTTGTTCTCCGATTTAATCCAAGCCAAGTTATTATCAATATTCCTATAAGACGATCACAAAGATATTTTATCCTCCCTCTCGAGATGCATATAAAACGTAGATTGAAATACTTATGCTAACATCTCTACTCAACATGAAGTACGCAACTCCCAAAAGTGCAAAAGATCAAATGTCCTCACAAATATGTACAAACCTCTCGATTCATGCAAATATTTGTGTCGAGTACTCAAGATCTAATATTGAAACTCATCTCTCGAATTATGAATCAATATATCAAACAAGTTAAATCATTGATCAAGTGATAAAACAAGAGTAAGCTCAAAGTACTCAAATAAGCTTCAAGATAATAACTTCAACTAAGATTAAAACATCCAACAAGAGTTCATTAATCTACTTCCAAAACCCGGAAATCTAAAGAGTTTAGCTACACATGATTTCTAAACAACTCATAGACAAATTGTTCATAGCCATGACAACTAAAAATGAAAGATGAAAACTACAAGAGAAGCAATAAAAACTTAGGAAAGTCGACAATCTCTCGATGTATCTCCGTTCCTTGAGCTCTGATGCAACCCGATTGTCTCCTTGATGTCTTCTTCCAAGAATAGACCTTTGTCTTGTGTTGTAGATCCCAAAATGTTAGAATATCCCCTGGTGTGCGCCCCCAAAAGTGCTTATATACCCCCTCCAAGTCTAGGTCATTTTGTTGTCAAAATATTGCAAGAAGATCTGTGAGGGACGCACGGGCGTGGACGCACGGGTTACCCGTTACCGGCGTCATGCCATAGGCAATTCCTCTTTTCACCAACCACGGCGCAACGGACGGTCGTGTGGGATGCACGGGTTACCCGTGCGCATTGCCGTAAGGAGATTTTCAATCCTTCAGTGGCACACGGGTGGTGCTTGAACGCACGGGCTACCCGTGCGCATTGCCGTACCTTCAGTTATTCTTTGCCAGGGACGCACGGGTGGTGCTCAGGCGCGCGCCCTACCCGTGCGTCTTCTATTTTTCACCATTTGTGGTATTTTTCCTCCGCAATGCTCGTATTTGTCTCCAAATTACTTCAAATATCATTAAATCCCTACAAAACGAGCAAAGCATAATATCTTTTCCACAAAGAGTGAATATGAACCATTTCACATGAGTTTATGCACGTTAAATCGCCATTTTAGCCATAAATACGCCCCAAAATACATGCAAAACTCACACCTATCAAAATCCCCCAAACTTAAACTGTTGACCGTCCCGATCAACAATTTTTAGAACAAGGTAAAACACAACAAGGAGATAAGAATGATAGCGCACACAAAGAGACCAAAAAAGAAATTCATATTGTTCATCATGAATGTCAAGCAACAAACCAATCAAGCCTCAAATATCTACTCAAAGAGCATGCATCAAACAAAACCTGGTGAAATGCTCTGAATTACAACCCTCAAAATTAAGTGTATACTCTCATCTCACGAGGATATAGGACGTGTTTACGCTCAAATCAATTCGATGTTGCAGACTTACCATAGGCTTGCAATTCGTCTCATATCTCCGCCCTCGAATGTATGCAATTTGTGAATCAAAAAGGACTTTCTCATTTGGTTGTAATGAAGGCTCTTTGGTTCGGGAAGGAAATTTTGGATCAAGTGACTCAAACTCGAGCATATAGACCGATGAGCATATCAATCATCTTACATTATAATCCCATATGCTACTCCAATCAACCCTTATTTTCATCAAATTAACTCATCTCAATCTCCTTCCTTTCTATTGAGAATTGCCTCACATTACAATCATTAGCCCCCCAGGTTCGTTTAGATGAAAATTCACATTGTACGTCGATCTTTTTTTTTCCGATTCTTTTGTGAATTTTCAACACTTCTTTTCAACTCCTTTTCTTCCTCTTTTTGTTCCAATTGACCATATATGCCCAATTATCCTACTTCCTAATTCCCACCCATTCAACCTCATTCATTCCCTTTACTCAACGCTATACACTCGAGTTTAGGGTGATGGATATATCAAGTTCAAGGTTTAAATTTTGTGGTTATCAAAGAAATAGGTAATAGGCCCAACTTGGCTAACTAGGAATTTCAACATCTTTAGGTAAGCAAAAGGGTTGAAAGGCTAGCAAAGATGGCCTTTAATCACATTCACAATTCGCATACATGTGGCCTTGACAGAGATGCCCGAGCAAGTTCTAGAATTCTAACAACATGAATGATACATTCAAATCACAACAAGACTGCAAAAGATATAAGCAGTAAAGGCTCAAAAGCTCACAGGCTTGCAAATACGTAATTCAAAGCATCAAACCAAGTTTTCCATATCAACATGCTCAATGTTATCTATTCAAGGCTCAATCAACTCATAACCAACATCCAATCTCAACAATACAAACTTTTCAATCAACACACAAACATCAAGTTTCATCAAGCCCGGTCAACTCACTCTCTAACCTCTATGAAAGCAATAAATGTGCTCTAATGCAATGCAACCTATGCTCTATATGCAACTATATGAAAACACACAAAAACACACAAAATGCAAGATTTTTTTTTCATCTACACTTTTCATTTATCGAAATACTACCTCTCCCCCAAACTTGAATGAAATTATATTTTTGTTTTCGAGAGGGGAAAAATAGAATTTCAATAGTGAAAAGTGGAGATATACCTGAATCACTGCGGAGGTGGCGGTGGAAAGTGGCCTTGGGAAATATGCCACATTTGCAACCTTTGGAGCACTTGCCACGTCTCCTCGGCCCTCCTGTCATAGTTCTCACGGAATGTGAAAAAATCAGCCCGATGCTGCCTCAAATCCTCCCCTGTTGCCTCAACTCGTCTCCTTGACGACGCAAATCCTCCCCAAACGCATATAGCATATCCTGAAAGTCATTGCCACGTTGGGGCTCGCCACCATGAGAGGTACCGGGACGATCCCCGCTATGTGAGCATCGGGGGTAATCACCTCCGTGTGAGGCCTCGGGAATGTCATATCCAATTTGGGGGTGATGAGGTTCCACCCCCATTTCGCTTCTATGTAGCTCCTCTTCCTCTGCTACCATATCCTCCACATCCGGGAAGTCGTGAACTCGGTGCCTCTTCCGCGCATCTATAGCGTTCATAATTCTGTTATGCGCTTCCGAGTTCATTAGGAAGTTCGTTGTGTCCGCCAGGGTATCGACAGTGGTGTATGTCGGGTTAGGCAATGGAAAGGAGGCACCTTTCTTCTGTAGAAGAACCAGCACATTGTCTTCATTGGCGATAAAGCGCATGTGGTGCAAAGATGCCAAATTAACCCGAGTGATGCCCGGTATAGGCTCCAGGCCTCTAAACTCGACGTTGAAATGTCGGGCAATAGGGGTAATCAGACCCCCTATGGAAATAGCACCACCTCCCCGCTTTGCTAGATGGTCCACTTGCTCGATGAAGTACGCGGTTGTGTTGTAAGGTGTACTCGTCAACATACACCACAATAAATATAACTCGCAGACCGTCATACCCCCAATAGTTTCCCTCGCGAAGACCGAAACCGACGTAACCCGATGTATATACCGGAACACCGGATTCTGGATCCAAGACGATTTTGCAGTGCGAGCCTCGTAGAGCATGGGACCCATTTCTGGCGTTTGGACAAGTAGGCGCCAAAAGTCGTATTGGTCATATCGATATACAGGTCGGAAAGGTGCGTCTGTGGGAACTTCAAATATGGCGTTTAACTCCTCTGTGGATAATTGTCTCATCTCGTTCCCCAACTGAAATTCTACCCCAATGACCTCGCCACCTATATTTTTGATCATATTTACTATGCTCAAAAATTCGAGCGTGAATTTCTTGTAACTTGGCCATCTTATCCTCATAAAAGTTGTCCAACCGACTCTGTCAAATAATCGCCACACATCCTCGTGTATCCCCAGAAATTGGGTGCAGTCATCATCGGCGTATTTTGAGGGACCCATCTGTTGAACGATGAGCTTATTCCATCGTTCTAGAGCATCCGCATTTGGTAGTACAACTCCAAAGGTTGTCGGGCTATCAGGTTGTATTTCCTGTGGTGGTTCCGCCCGGGGTCGTCGTCTCCGGCCTTGAGGGTTTTGTCGGTTTGCCATCACTTGTGAATGAGTACCTAGAATAACATGTATTAGCAACCCAAGACAACCAAATACAATCACAAGTAAGATGAATGTGGGCAAACAAGTCACATAGGGCATAATGGTTCTCATATGTCAATTCAACCGATCAATTGTGCTCCAAGCAATCAACTAATATTGCAAATATAGAGAATCATTATCTACAAGCCCTAATCATCAAAGCTCAAGCCTAATTCATCATCAATTCCTTCAAATATGTCTAAATTCACATGCCCACAAGGTGTTTGATAATTTGCTTTAAAGAAGAATTCATCCAAAACATAGCAAAAATACCACCACAAGCACCCAATATCATCCTTAACATGTAATTCTCAAGAAATTTATAAGAAATAACGAAATTCTTACCGAAATTCTCGAAATTTCACAAAGGGGGAAAACTTGGAACCCTAGGTGCTTTTTTTCTCCCAATTCTTCAATTCAAACACTAATTTGATGCAATTTGTGAATGAATTATGATAAGAGTATGTTTATATGATCGGATTTTGAAAGAAATTAGGAGTTTCCAACAATGTGGGAAGGGGGCGATTTTTTTCATTTTGAAGAAGGAGGAGATTTTGAAAAAAATAGAGTCTGCCAGACTCTCTTAATCACTCATCGGGGTGACGCACGGGTCGTGTGTGGGGCGCCATGCCGTAGCCCCAAAAATGTTTCTCCAGGAACGCACGGGCCGTGCGTATTGCCGTAGCAACTCTTGTCCCCTCTCCAGGGGCGCACGGGTGGTGTGCATAGGCACGGGTTACCCGTGCGTCCTGGGCAGCACTTTTCAGGCATTTTCAAATTATTGTTTTTTCACAAAACACACAAAATGGAAATAAAACACACACAAAAACGAAATTCACACGAAAAACCGTTGGGTTGCCTCCCAACAAGCGCTATATTTAACGTCTTTAACTTGACGCCTGTTTTCTTTTAGACACGGGTCGAGCAAGGTGATGGATGTCACCTCCTCTTGATTACCTCGGTGGAAGTAATGCTTAATCCGTTGGCCGTTTACCATGAAAGTCTCACCGTCTTTTGTTAATAATTCCACAATTCCGGGAGGATTCAATACTTTCTTTATCACGAATTGCCCCGACCACCTAGACTTGAGTTTTCCAGGGAAAAATTTAAGGCGTGAATTGTACAAGAGGACTGGTTCCCCTAGTAAAAACTCTCTTTTCTTGATCATCCTATCATGCCACCTCTTGGTTCTTTCTTTATAAATTCGGGAGTTTTCATAAGCTTCATCCCGAAACTCTTCCATCTGATTCAAATGGAGCAACCTCTCTTCACAGGCTTTTTGAAAATCTAGATTTAGCTTCTTGACTGCCCAAAATGCTTTGTGTTCCAACTCCACCGGCAAGTGACACGATTTCCCAAAAATAAGTTGCTATGGGGATGTGCCCAACGGTGTCTTATATGCAGTCCGGTATGCCCATAGAGCATCATCTAATTTTAACGCCCAATCTTTTCGATTGATGTTCACCGTCTTTTCAAGGATTTGTTTGATCTCCCGGTTGGCCACTTCTGCTTGCCCATTGGCTTGAGGATGATATACCAATGCAACTTTATGTTTCACCCCATATTTTGCCAACAAGTTGCTCATCAATTTATTTATAAAATGCGACCCTCCATCACTAATTAAAGCTCTTGGAGTGCCGAATCTAGTAAATATATTTTTCTTAAGGAACCGCATCACAACTTGAGCATCATTTGTTTTGAACGGAATCGCCTCTACCCAACGGGATACATATTCCACTGCGAGTAGAATATATTGATGACCCGAAGATGATGGAAATGGGCCCATAAAATCAATTCCCCACACATCAAACAATTCCACTTCGATTACATTTGTCATTGGCATCTCGTGTCTCTTTGAAATGTTGCCCATCCACTGACACCTATCACATTGTTGCACAAACAAGTAATCGTTAAATAAAGTGGGCCAATATAGCCCACATTGCAATACCTTCGCCGCGGTGCGAGTTGGGCCGAAATGTCCTCCGGAGGGTGCGGAATGACACTGTTGTAAGACTTCCTTCCATTCTTCTTGAGGTACGCATCTTCTTATGATTTTGTCCTCGCACCTCTTAAAGAGTAGGGGGTCGTCCCACATGTAGAACTTTACGTCATGTAAGAACTTCTTCTTTTGATATGGCGATAAATCCGGTGGTAAAACTCCTGCAGCCAAATAGTTGACAAAGTCCGCATACCACGGGAATTTTGCCTCAAGCATGAGTAATCGTTCATCAAGGAATTCCTCTTTTATTAATCCCATGCTTCCTTACGCTCCCTCTTGATTTTCAATCCGAGACAAGTGGTCTGCCACCACATTCTCGCATCATTTCCGGTCCTTGATTTCCACATCAAACTCTTGCAATAGTAAGATCCACCGAATCAATCTTGGTTTGCATCTTTCTTGTCAAAGAGATATTTGATGGCCGCATGGTCGGTGTGAACAATCATTTTCGTCCCAATCAAATATGATCGAAATTTATCAAATGCGAAAACAATCGCCAACATTTCCTTCTCGGTTGTGGTGTAATTCTGTTGAGCACTGTCCAACGTTCTACTAGCATAGTAGATGGATCTGAACAATTTTTCCCTCTTTTGACCGAGGACAACCCCTACCGCAAAATCTCTCGCATCACACATCAACTCAAATGGTTGACTCCAATCTGGAGCGACAAGTATAGATGCGGTCACCAATGCCTTCTTCAACGTTTCAAACACCTGCAAACAATCATTGGAAAAATTGAAAGCAACATCTTTTTCTAACAATTGGCTCAAAAGCTTAGAAATTTTAGAAAAGTCACGGATAAACCTTCAATAAAATCCGGCATGGTCCAAGAAGCTCCGAATGGCTTTTTCGTTTGTAGGAGGTGTTAATTTCTCGATTGCTACAATCTTTCCCCGATCAACTTCCAAACCTGCAGACGAGACTCGATGACCAAGTACAATACCATCGCGTACCATAAAATGACACTTTTCCCAATTGAGTACAAGATTGGTCTCTTCACATCGCTGTAAGACTAAGAAAAGATTGTGAAGACAACTATCAAAAGAATCACCAAACACAGAGAAATCGTCCATAAATACCTCCATAACTTTTTCAATTAGATCGTGAAATATAGCCATCATACAACGTTGGAAAGTGGCAGGCGCATTACATAAACCAAATGGCATGCGACAGAATGCAAATGTGACATAAGGACATGTAAATGTTGTTTTTTCTTGGTCTTCCGGCGCAATCATGATTTGATTGTACCCGAAATAACCATCTAAAAAGCAATAATAATCATAACCTGCAAGACGATCCAACATCATATCGATAAAGGGGAGGGGGAAGTGATCTTTTCGAGTGGCATCATTAAGTTTTCTATAATCAATGCATATTCGCCACCCGGTAACAATTCTAGTAGCAATTTGTTCCTCATTCTCATTTTTCACTACCGTTACCCCCTTTTTTCGGCACCACTTGTACCGGACTTACCCATGAACTATCAGAGATTGCATAAATGATCCCAGCATCTAACCATTTCAACACTTCCTTCCTAACCACATCTTGCATGATAGGGTTTAATCGTCTTTGGTTTTGCACTGATGGTTTATAAACATCTTCCATCCGAATTTTATGCATTACAATAGATGGACTTATGCCTTTTAAATCCGTTATAGACCATCCGAGTGCCGACTTATGTTTTCGTAAAACCCTTAACAATTTATCAAGTTGAGTTGGAGTGAGAAGGGATGAAACGATTACCGGATTTTCATTATCCACCACAAGAAATGCATATTTGAGGTGTTCGGGTAATTGCTTGAGTTCCGGTGTCGACGTCGCTGTTTCAGGGTCACGCACGGGTCGTGTGTGATCCCTTTTCTTCAACTCTACCTTCGGCAACACACACGGGTTGCCCGTGCTTAGGCACCCGACCCGTGTGTCCTTCCCCTGTCTCAACTTTTGCTTCGGCATCACGCACGGGTAGCCCGTGCGTGGACGCACGGGTCGTGCATTTCTGTAGGTTCTGCTCCCATATTTCTGACTTTACGTTCTCATCTCTTGCGCTCCTAGGTAGTTCCTGCATATGATCTAAGGCACAAACATAGTCGTACAAATCTTGGTTATCAAAATCAAGCACAACACTCGACATTGAGCACGAGTGGGTTAGACCAAATTCCAAATCATCTGTAGACAATGTATGATCAACATAATCCTCAATGCATGAACTAACTATATCTAAAAAATGACAATGCTCCACCGTATCATGAAATTTCCTCGCCTTATATATGGAAAATAAAACGTGCTCATCATTAACACGTAAAGTGAGCTCTCCTTTTTGTACATCTACTAAGGCTTTACCGGTAGCTAGAAATGGACGTCCAAGTATCAGTGGGATGTCACGATCTTCTTCCATGTCAAGAACCAAGAAATCCGGGGAATATAAATTTATCAACTTTTACCAGCACGTCTTCTATAATTCCCCTTGGATAAGTAAGTGACCGGTCCGCAAGTTGCAATGTCACCGTGGTTGGCTTCACTTCGCCTAGTCCAAGCTTCCTGAAAATGGACAAAGGCATCAAATTAGTACTTGCCCCCAAATCACACAACGCTTTATTAAAGAAGTTACCACCAATGGCACTGAGGATAGTGAAACTCCCGGATCTTTCGATTTTGTGGCGACTTCCTTTGAATGATCGCGCTACATTCTTCCGTCAAATTCACCATTTCAAAGCTTGTCATCTTCCTCTTCTTCGACATAACATCCTTAAGAAATTTTGCGTAATTTGGCATTTGCTCTAGTGCGTCTGCAAAAGGAATATTAATGTGCAATTTTTTAAATATATCGAGGAATTTTGCAAATTGATCATCCAAGCTTTTTCTTTTGAAATCTTTGGGGAAAGGCAAGAGATATAGGCAATTTAGATATGTTAGAGTTAGACGATGATTTTAGCTTTTCAGCCCCTGTTTGTTCCGCCTCTTGTTTCTCTCTTTCCCCATCTTCTTCGATACCATCTTTCATCACCGATTCAACCTCTCACGGCTTAGATGCTCCCTCTGGAATTTTCATATTTCCCGATTTTTCTTTAGGCCCCTCATATTCCGTACCGCTTCATAATCGAATAGCCTTGCATTGTTCCTTAGGATTAACCTCTGTATTACTCGGAAATTGACCCTTTTGATGTTGACCACCCACAATTGTAGCCAATTGGCCCACTTGAGTTTCAAGATTCTTTATTGAACTTGTCATTTGGGTCATTTGTAGCTCCACCTTATCCATCCTAGAATCTTGCCTAGCGAAGCGACTCCTCGTGTCACTCATGAATGCATTTGATTGATTTATGAACGAGGTGAGTGCATCTTCCAAAGATGATTTGCCTTCCACATTTCCAACTCCATTTGAAGCATTAAATCCCGGTGGTGGTTGCAACACATTCTTTGTATTGGCATATGAAAAAATTTCATGGTTTCTCAACCCCGGATGGTAGTGTGTTGGGTTTGAATTGTTCCGGAAATTGTTGAAATTCCGGTTATTCACATAATTGACCTCCTCCATCGGATATAGAAGAGCTTTACTACCCGTGCTCGTGCTTGTCTCTGGCCCTTTTGTCAAAATACTCAATTGAGTTGTCAAAGCCGCCACTTGTGCCGTCAATGCTTTAATTGGGTCTGAATCCGAAATTTCGGCTACTCGTTGTACAGTGGATCTTTCAGATGGCCACTGGTAACTGTTCATAGCCATTTCTTCAAGAAGGTTCAAGGCATCTTGTGGAAACCTTGCCAACAATGCTCCTCCCGCTGCGGCATCAACAAAGGCCCTCGTTTGCCCCATTAAACCATTGTAGAAGAAACATAACCGTTGATCCTCCGGGAACCCATGTTGTGGACATCTTCGTAACAAATCCCAAAATCTTTCCCAAGCCTCATACAAAGGCTCCGAATCGAACTGTCGGAATTGAGTAATCTCGCTTTTGAGCTGCAAAGTTTTGCTCGGTGGAAAGAATTTAAACAAGAACTTTTGGCTCAATTCGTCCCATGTGCTCACACTTCCTTGCGTCAAAGTACCCAACCAATTTCTCGCCTTATCCCTCAAAGAGAACGGGAATAGGCGCAATCTTATGGCGTCATCCGAGACTCCATTCATTTTGATAGTATTGCATATTTGGATAAAATGAGCAAGGTGAGAATTGGGATCTTCAATTGCGAACCCCTCAAACTGGTTCTGTTATACCATATTGATCAGTGCCGGTTTGAGCTCAAAGTTGTTGGCATTTATCGGAATATGAGCAATACCACCGTAATTATGATTCGTTTGTGGTCGAAAGTAATCACGAATGGCTTGCTGTTGAACCGGTATCGGTAACTCGTTTACTCCATTGTTACCCGGTATTGGTAACTCATTGATCCTGTTGATCCCATTGTTACCCCTATGTTCTTCATCCAAATCCCCCATTATCGGATTTTGTTGTCTTTCAGCCCATCTAGTAGTAGCATTGATCCTTCTCGCGAAAGCCTCAACTTCCGGTATGAGCGGTATTAAGTCCCCTCGCCTAGAGCGCGTGTTCATGCACTACCTGGACCAAACTAAAAGAAACAAATCAAATAATGTATAATTAAAGTCAAACCAAAATATAATATAAAAATGTCTAAATTAAGAATAATTCTATCTATCGCAATATTAGCACCAAAAATTGTATTAGTCCCCGGCAACGGCGCCAAAAACTTGTCCGCGTTATTTTTAGCTCACCGCAAGTGTACGGTGTACGTTATAGAAAAGGGTAGCAAGGTCGTATCCACGGAGACTAATAAATTTATGTACTAAGTATTGAACTAAGATAACTTTATTTTTATTTAGACGATCGTAATTTAATGGTTGTTGTTGTGAGATCAAGACAAGTTAGACTACTAAAACACAAAATTAAGATAACACAATTGATAGAAGTATCAAGAAGATGAAATGGATTTCTGAGTTAAGGTTTCGATTAATATCCCTCTTGTTGTCCGATTTAATCCAAGCCAAGTTATTATCAATATTCCTATAAGACGATCACAAAGATATTTTATCCTCCCTCTCGAGATGCATATAAAACGTAGATTGAAATACTTATCTAGCATCTCTACTCAACATGAAGTACTCAACTCCCAAAAGTGCAAAAGATCAAATGTCCTCACAAATATGTACAAACCTCTCGATTCATGCAAATATTTGTGTCGAGTACTCAAGATCTAATATTGAAACTCATCTCTCGAATTATGAATCAATATATCAAACAAGTTAAATCATTGATCAAGTGATAAAACAAGAGTAAGCTCAAAGTACTCAAATAAGCTTCAAGATAATAACTTCAACTAAGATTAAAACATCCAACAAGAGTTCATTAATCTACTTCCAAAACCCGAAAATCTAAAGAGTTTAGCTACACATGATTTCTAAACAACTCATAGACAAATTGTTCATAGCCATGACAACTAAAAATGAAAGATGAAAACTACAAGAGAAGCAAGAAAAACATAGGAAAGTCGACAATCTCTCGATGTATCTCCGTTCCTTGAGCTCCGATGCAACCCGATTGTCTCCTTGATGTCTTCTTCCAAGAATAGACCTTTGTCTTGTGTTGTAGATCCCAAAATGTCAGAATATCCCCTGGTGTGCGCCCCCAAAAGTGCTTATATACCCCCTCCAAGTCTAGGTCATTTTGCTGTCAAAATATTGCAGTACAGCAGGGACGCACGGGCCGTGCGTGGACGCACGGGTTACCCGTGCATCATGCCGTAGGCAATTCCTCTTTTCACCAACCAGCGCACGGGTCATGCGTGGGACGCACGGGTTACCCGTGCGCATTGCCGTAAGGAGATTTTCAATCCTTCGGTGGCGCACGGGTGGTGCGTGTACGCACGGGCTACCCATGCGCATTGCCGTACCTTCAGTTCTTCTTTGCCAGGGACGCACGGGTGGTGCTCAGGTGCGCGCCCTACCCGTGCGTCTTCTATTTTTCACCATTTGTGGTATTGTTTCCTCCGCAATGCTCGTATTTGTCTCCAAATTACTTCAAATATCATTAAATCCCTACAAAACGAGCAAAGCATAATATCTTTTCCATAAAGAGCGAATATGAACCATTTCACATGAGTTTATGCACGTTAAATCGCCATTTTAGCCATAAATACGCCCCAAAATACATGCAAAACTCACACCTATCAATTTTGTTGATAAAATGACGTGAATTTTTCTCTATTTTTTGTTATGTGATTGACAAATTGCTTGAAAAATGTGTTAGTTATTACTGTTGCTAATATTTTAATATTTTTATCCAGTAGATCATGAAGTTATGAATCGAAAATGGGTGTCTGTTAGTCGATTGTCAAAAGAATATGAGGATGGAGTGAAAGCGTTCATTAGGTTTGCAGCTGAACACATAGAAAATCCTAATAAAATCATAGACCCTTGCTTGAATTGTTGTTATTCAAAGCAAATGGGTGTTGATGAGTTGCACGATCATTTAGTTTGTAATGGAACCGATCAAAGCTATACATGTTGGGATAAGCATGGTGAAATGAGAAATAAGTATAGTGATCATAGAGATAATATAAGTCATAAAACAAGTAATCCATACATAAATACAAACGACCAGTGTGATCAAGTTGAAGAGATTGCTAATATGGTTGAAGAAGATCTCCGAGGTTGTCTTGAGATGTTTGATAGATTGGTAAGTAACATAGACAAACCGTTGTATGATGGTTGTACTAAATTCACAAAGTTGTCGGCAGTGTTGAAGTTATACAACTTGAAAGCGAGTAACGGGTGGTCTGATAAGAGCTTTACAGAACTACTAACTTTTTTAAAGATATGCTTCCAAATGACAATGTTCATCCCGGTCGAATGTACGAGGCTAAATGAATGTTGTCCTTTATTGGCACGAGTTACGAGAAGATACATGCTTGTCCAAATGACTGTATTCTTTTTCGAAATAAATATGCATCTTTTCCTAAGTGTAATTCTTCACAATATAAAAAGTAAGAATCAGCTCCAGCAAAGGTGGTGTGGTATTTTGCTATAATACCAAGATTTAGGCGCATGTTCCATAATATGGAAGATGTGAAGCATTTAATATGCATGCACATTGAAAAGTTACAGAGATGGAAAGATTCGACACCCTGCAGATTCTTCTCAGTGGATAAAATTGACCATGATTATCCTGATTTTGGTAAACAAGCAAGAAATCTACGTCTTGCATTATCCACCGATGGGATATACCCGCATGGTTTGGAAAGTAGCTTCCACATTACATGGTCGGTGATAATGATTATCTATAATCTACCACCATGACTATGCATGAAGCCAAAGTTCATGATGGTGTCTTTGCTAATTTCGGGTGCTAAACAACCAAGGAATAATATAGACATATATTTGGCACAATTGATTGAAGATTTGAAATGTATGTGGGAGATAGGCATAGATGTGTACGATGGTTATAATAAATAGAGTTTCATCTTGAGGGCGATGGTGTTTAGAACAATTAATGATTTTTCGGCATACAGTAATCTGTGGGGATATAGTATCAAATGACAATGTGTGTGCCTTATATGTGAGGAGAATACTCATTGGATATGGTAGGAACATGGTAAAAAAGTGTCTTTCTCGGCCATCGTAGATTTTTACCCTTGAATCATCGTTATTGGGGTTTAAGAAAAGCTTTTAATGGGACATCAGAAGATGACAGAGCGCCAGTGCCATTGACTGGTAACCAACTATTCAAAAGGTAAAGGATCTATGAAGTAAATTTGATAAGCCTTTTGCAGGAGAGCTAGTCACTAGTATGTGGAAAAAATGCTCGATTTTCTTTGAATTGCCATGTTGGAAGTCATTGTATGTAAGACATTTTCTTGAAGTCATGCATATCGAGAAGAATGTTTGTGATAGTGTCATTGGTACACTACTTAATGTTCCTAGAAAGTCTAAGGATGGTATCAAAGTGAGGTTGAGCTTAGTTGGTATTGGAATAAGAACATAATTGGGACCGATAAAGAAGGGTAACCGTCAATATCTCTCTCATGCAGCTCATACTCTAAGTAGAAAAGAAAAAATTATTATTTTTTTATAAATTTCTTCATGAAGTTAAAGCTCCGGAGGGATATCTTCAAAAAATAAGAGGTTGGTATCAATGAATGACCTCAAGCTAAAGGGGTTAAAGTCTCAAGATTCACATGTTCTAATGGAGCATTTGTTACCAGTTGCTATACGCTCCATTTTGCCTGAAAAGATACAGTAGAACATAAATAAACTATGTTCTTTCTTCAAGGAGATTAACAGCAAGGTAATTGACCTTGGGAAATTGCTAAGTCTGCAGAAAGAAATTGTTGTCACTTTGTGTGAACTTGAGATGTATTTTCCACCTTCATTTTTTGACATAATGGTTCATCTAACAATTCCCTTGGTTAAAAAGACACAATTATGTGGCCTGTCTTATATGAGATGGATGTACATGGTTGAACATTACATCAAGATATTAAAAGGGTACGTGAAGAATCAAAGTCGACCAGAGGGATTTTTTTTTGTTAAAAGGTATATAATCGAAGAAGCTATTGAATTTTATACTAAATACCTCTTTAATATAGAATCAATAGGGCTTCCGAAGTCACGACACGTTGGAAGAACAACATGAGAAGGAATTATTGGAAATAAAATAGTGGTAATACAAAGAACAAATGGGAGCAGGAACATTTGTATATCTTACATAATGCCGATGGGGTAGAGCCATATGTTCAATGACACAAGAACATACTTAAAAATGTGCACACTAATAAAAATAAATCATGGATAACTGGAGAACACAATCGAAGCTTTATACCTTGGCTAAAAGACCATATTTTTGCAGAGTTGGCAATAAATCCTACTTCAATTTCTGAAAAATTGAAGTGGTTAGGAAATGGTCCAAGTATACACGTCTTTTTTTACAATGGTTACATGATCAATGGCTACATATTTTATACAGAAGAACAATATGACCAAAGGACTATGCAACACAGCGGTGTCACTTTGGTAGCTGAATCAATGTATATCTCAAGTGCCAAAGATAGAATGCCCACATACACAAATATATCTTGTTTTGCGTATATGGTAGTTGGATTACATAATAATTTGGGTTCCTATGTTTGGTTGCGAGTGGGTTGACAACAACAATGAAGTTCGGGTTTATAAGGCAGGTTTTATGCAAGTAGACCTTAATAAATTGGAGTACAAAGACGAGCCCTTTATTTTAGCATCACAAGCCCAACAAGTGTTCTACGTCACAGATCCGGCTAATATGTTAGGAAATTTATTGAGTAGATTTTGATGATACCATATAAAACTTAAACTAGGAAGTTGGAACCCCATTTTCCTTTAAATTTGTATTGTAATAGATAGGGCTGGAAAAACTGAGTCAAGTCAGCTATGCCAAGAAATACAAGAAGTCAATTGCGGACTGGATTGAAGACTCTGTTGTGTGTCAGCTGAGTATGTCCAAGAAGGAAGTCAAGGACTCGACTGAAGGAGTGTCGGCTGAGGAACAACTGTGAGAAGTGTCAGTCAAGTCAACTCAAGTAGCCAAGTCTCAAAGTTGAAGTGACAGTTGAGTTATCCAATTAATGGAGCTGACTCAAGTCACCTGGGGTAAAGACAGCAGTCTAGTCAAGACAACTGACTTAGATCCGTTGATTAAAGTCAAGAATATTACTCAATATAGTAATATGTCAAATCTGTCAGATCTAAAGTGTTAGTCCCATAATTGTGCAAAAGGAATAAACCAATGGGAAACACTGCACCTTGTGTCAGGCACCTGCAATGCTGCGAAGACATTTAATACGAGGAAATATCAATATCAAGGACTGCAACAAGACAAGCCAACGAACAAAAGTGACATTTGAAATTAGCCTATTTCTTCAATGGGCTAAATTTCAAATGTGCACTATAAAAGGCTGAGGAAGTTATTGAGAAGAGGTTACCTGAACCACGAACAAGCAAGCAATATTCAAGCATTTAACCTGCAAATTTCTCAAAAATGAGCAAGCAAATCCTCAAGCCTGAAACTGGAAGGAAATCAATCCAACACAAGTAGTGAAGGAAAGACAACTTCAAATCTGTTGAAGAGGAAACTTTTGAAGAAATCAAAGGGGTCTACTATCCAAGCTAGGATTGTAGAAAGGTTCCAGGTCGAACCATTATCAAGTTTGTTGGAGGGCTTCGTGATCAAATCCAAGAACTTGCTAAGTGAGCTGAAGTAGCAAGACAGATGCCCTGTGAAGAAGCTGAGTCGCAAGAGAAGCCAGCTGTGTGATCAAGGTTGCCTCCAGACTGATCACCGCTTTGTAAACTAAGTTGTTACATAGTGGATTCCTCCAGGAGTTGGAGAAGAGAGGATTAGAAGAATTACTCCATCTTCGAACCTCTATAAAATATTTGTGTCATTTACTTTCAGCAAATTTACTTTCCTGCATATTTACATTATATCTGCTGTTAGAATCATATTTGCTATCCAACTGATTAATAATCAAGTGCTAAGAATCAAGTGTTAAAAACAAACTTATAACAAGTCTAAGGGTGTTAAGTCTTCCGCTGTTAAAAACCAATCAACCAAGTTAAGTATTTGGTTTGAGCAACCAAGTTATACTATCAACAGCTCTATCGAGTCTGTTGAGTGTGTAACTTAGCTGAAAAGCCAACTTATCTGTCCATCAAGGACACAGTTGTTTGAGTCAACTCTGTTGAATTATTTTAAAAGGACTAAATCGAAAATTTGGTAAGATTTATTAAACCCCCTTCTAAACCTTACTTCACAACCCATGGAACCTACATAATATAAAATGGTCTATTGTGTTATTGACCAATAAAATAATTAATCATCACAATTAAAATCATGAAGAGGAGAATCTAAATACCGATGATGATACTTATGCAGATATGTCACAATTGTCCGTCAATGATCCGGCCATAGATGATATCATGTATATGAGATATAATCATGATAAGGGAATTTAGATAAATGAGTCATTTCATGTCAATAAAAGACAGAAAAGTCTAAATTCGACTAAAAAGAGAAAAAGAATGACTTAAACACTAGGAAATGGATGACAATCATTTTATATTTTTAAATATTTCATTTTGTTAAGTATTTAGCACATTGTTGAATATATGGCTTAATGAATGTCTCTCCATTTTGTTATGCATTTCACATTAGGTAAAGTGATTTTAACTTTTTTTATTTAAACTGAATATTTTTTTTTGCTTCTGAATGCTTTTAATTGTTCATAATCAATTATATTCTCCTCAATATTTACCTTTGTTTTTATATTATAGGTAAATGAAAGCATCTGTTGGTGATCATGATCCTGATTATGATGAGGATGGTGAGGAAGAAGATGAGGATGAAGATGTACATGGGATACGAATGGTTGTTATGAGGAAAATCATTCGTGCTCGAAATAAAAGAATAAAACTTAAAGTAAAGTAATTGTTTCCTCATTTGAAATCTACATTTGTAATGGATGACTTATAAATGATATTTGTTATTTCTTGTTCTATTAGGTTCACTGGAATGATTATGATCAACGGATTGAGCCTAATGGTTCGTTGTTCGCCAGCTATATTGGTGTCGTTGCTCGTGAAAATATTCCAATTACTACCGATAATTGGAGAAATAAGGATTGTGCGTACTTAAAAATCTTATTTTGAAAATTGTTGAGGTAGTATATTAGTGATTGGTTCCAACATTTATTAGATGGTTTTCTTATGTTAACTAAAAGTAACATTTTTGCCGTCGTTTTGCTTTTGTTGCAGGATTCTTTTATAATTGGTAACGAGAAAAAACACATCAACTATGTATTGATGGAAACGGGCAAATTGCATAGAACATTTAGACACAATTTGACATGTGACTTTGTAAGGGATTCTAAGGAAAATATAAATGAACATCCTTCGCCGTGATATGCACGATTCATCACTAAGGAATAGTGGAAAATATTGTCGAAAAACGTATTGTCGTCTCTTTTCAGGTAGTCTTAATATTAGTAATTAAGTTGTGTTCTCTTTTATTACTTTTTAACGTTTCGATATGATTAATATCTATGATATCAGATCTAAGCAAAAAAAATAGACAAAGAGCATCAAACCCAAAGTATCCATATAGGGCCTTGCGCATGGGGTATGCGCGCCTTGGGCAAAAGATGTTATATTTACACAGAAAACATGTATATCTTTTCCTATGAGTTTACACAAAATATTTTTTATTGTAATTATTAGGTATATTAGGTATTATTGATAAGATGATAGTATGTAGCTTCGTTAATATATCATCTGAAAATGACTTAGAGATTAGTTACTAATTTGGTTTTTTTGTTTCTTACATTAATTGCAATTGAGTTAAAAAAGGGGAACATAAAATTTGATGACGTGTACGATCATATTTTTTATTGTAATTATTAATTGAAATACACATGTGCACACATACACACACACATATATATATATATGTAGCAGTTATCATGGTATTATTTATCTGTTGTACTATGGAACTCTCCAATACAACTTATTATGATAAACAGTGAAGAGTCTTTAATAAGTTCTTAAATAGCATAATGTATTTAGTTAGTGTTTTAGTTAATAATTGAGTTGTTAGATTTGAATAAGTAAGTAATTAGTCTTTCGAAGTTATTTGAAAAATATAATCATTAATTCATTAACTAATTAGTCTTCCATGATCCTTTGGCCTCCACTCAACATGTCTATAAGATTTCAATTTCGTTTTATTCAATCTATTTGCTAAAATTTAAATGTAAAGTGTGGATACTTTATTTTATGCCTATGCATTTTTTTCTGTGGAATTTATTTTGATCTCAATATGTAGATAAAGAAATCTGGATCAAAGGTTAAAAGCATTAAATGTTACAAAGTTTGGAAGGCAACCTACGCAAACAAAGATGGGGTGATTAAAAATAAAAATATCGAGAAAGTTTGTGATTAACGTGTAAGCTTAATAACATTGAAATTCTAGTAATATTAAATAAAAAACATTTTTATTTCATTTTTACGTGAGTTAGGAGAATCTGTCACAGTTATCTCAAGAGACTGTAGAAGAAGATGGTGATTTAGACACACTTTCTCGTGCAATAAAAGCCACACAGTACCCTGGTCATGTTCGAGGGATGGGATTTGGAGTCTCTCAAAGATATTGCTTCCCGCCTAAGAAACGCCCCAAGCATGAGGACCTTGAGAGCTTGAAAGGCAGCTTAAAATATGTTATGGCGAGGTTTAACGAAGTTGAAAGAGATCTTCATGAGAGCAGGATGAAACAATCAGACTTATTCAACTGTAGTGACAAAAATAGTTCCACCCTTGCATCTGATAACATTCCTAAGGTAGTTGAATTATTTATTAATTGAGCAATTCATTATTGGATTTTCCTTATTATATAAAATCATGCATTTACAATTATTTTAGGGGGTCTCGTGTTGTAAGTTATGTCTATCATCCCCGGCATATCGTGTGGTTGGTAGTGGAAAAGTGTTCAATCTTCTCGGTGATACAATACACACTAGACCACTACCAATTAGCCATGTTAAAGTTAGTCCTGAGGTAGCTTTTGAACCAGATGCCATATTACCAATATCTATTGACGATGAAGGAATGATAACAATGAGAGATGAAATAGGTACTTTTGTGGCATGGCCAAAAAACCTCATAACTATAGATGATGTGGTGTGTCTAAACTATGATCTAAATTCTTTTTTATTTATTATACATTACTATTTACGCTAACTGAGAAAATTAACAAACAAATTAGATTTCTGAAAACTTGAAAGATAATGTCGGTACAAAGTCGGGGAATACCAGGAAATCAATTGTATCCCCAACAAAAGTGAAAAAAATGTATTTAGAATCCTTCTCTTGAAATTGGCATTGTGAGGCATATACCGTATTGTACCTATCTTGGTGTGCACGTTGATTTGTTCATGAGACCTCAAAATACAACACACGGTGTAATCATGGAGAAAGAGGTTTTTGGCAAACGATTTGAAGAGAGCATTGGTGTAGATGAAATTAACAATGTTCTTCTGATAGGAGTGTATGAAATTTGTGTATATATATCAGGTACTTTAATAAACTTTTAGTCGTTGAGATACATCATGTAATGCCATATATATTTCTGTTATTACCAATGTTGTAAAAAGCGCTAGGCGCTCGCTATGCGATAGACTGAGGCCTAAGCGCCTAGGCAGAGCTTAGGCGGGACCTAGGCGGGCCTAATCGAAAAAAAATCGTAGGTGGACAAGGGGGCCTACGCGTAGCCGGGGATTAATCGGGGCTAGACGGAGATTTTTACAACAGAGGTTATTACTAATCTGTTCGTATATTTTTATCAAAGATACTTGTATGAGAATTTTATGGTCCAAAATCAATCATCAATGAGGTTCTTCTTTTTATCTCCGCATGAAACTGGCTTTGTACTTAAAAAGCAAGAACAAAGAAAATACCTAGTTGATTTGCTCGTACAAAATGAGGCGAAGGATAAGTTTCTTGCTCCATATAACATATCATGAGACCTTACTTCATACTATATATTAGTAGATATAATTAATTAGCTCATTTTGAATTTTAAATGCAATTTAAATTTTTTACTGGTCTAATTTTTAGGAAACATTGGGTGTTGTTGGTTGTCAATGTCAAGGATGAGACAATATACTATTTAGATTCTATGCATCGCGATCCTGTTACACCAAGATATGATGGACGTATTCAACATGTAAGTACATATCCTTATTTGGCACTATGCATAAGTTGACATATTTATTTATTTATTTGTTTATGTTTTTATTTTTTTACTTATGTGATTTCTTCCTCTATATGTTTTCATAGATAATGGATCTATTTAGTTCCTTTTAATACTCTTGTCTCTTTTTTCTTCTCTTTTCTTTGGTTTGTTTATTATTTGATTTTTTCGTTCTTTTTTGTCGTTATTAGGGCGTTACAGGTTTTTCGAGCTCAAGTAGGAATGGCGGTATCCAAAAGTAAATCAAAGAGTATAAAATGGAAGAAAACTAAAGTACTTTTGTGTGTGATAATTATAAATAAAATTCAACGTAAAAAATATATTGATATGTGTGTTGTTGGTTTTACTAATGCCCTAAACAACACAATGACATAGATAGTGGGTACTATATCGTGAGATTCATGAGGGGCATAATTACGTGTAATCAAATAACAATCCCAGACGAGGTATATGGTTGGTCTTTTGAATATTCCCTGACAAAAATGAATAGTATCTACATCAGTTTTTGGCATTGATGATAGTGTTTTTTGTTTCCCCGATCTATGTTCTTATGATAATTATGGTGTAGTACATTACTTTATGGGTTATTTTTTCATAAATCAGTTTTTTAAACATGTAATATTCATCGTTACCACATTAAAACTATGAAAAAGTGATACATATATTCTAACATTTCACTTTAATATAGTTATATATTTTGTAGTACTTCTCTGGGTACCAGTGCGTTAGTATATTCAAAAAAGCAGATAAATGATGTTCGGGAAGAATGGTCTCGCTATGTTGCTAGTTTGTTGGGTAAATAACACTGCATGAGGTGATTTTCTTTTAATCTCGTTCTTTAATTTTAGTTGAATTTGTTATTATATATTATGATTTTGTAGGTCTAATTGAGAAAATTCATGTAACATGTCTTAAATATTTTGCTTTGCACATTCAATAGCATTTTAGTGAACTCTTAATACATAAACTACTACCAGAACTATAACAGGCAGATTAACCTGGGAAAGGATGATGAATGTAGCTTAGAGGAAACAAATACAAGCCAATACAAGCCAGAACTAAGCACGTCACTTTCACGTCTTGATTATTTGGCTTTCTTTTTTTTTATTACACTTGCATTTTTGAGTTGTAATATTTCATTTAAAGTATAATCTTGATTGTAATTGTTACATCATCCAAAATAAGAAATCCTTGTTAGTATTCTTTTGGCAAGAACACGTTTGGTTGATTAGAGGTGATTGATTGAAAGCTTGGTGCTTTTCATGTAGAAAAATTTGGTGCTCTTTGAGGTGTTGGAAGAGTTTGGTGTCTTTGAGGTGTAGAAGAGTTTGGTGCTCTTCGAGTTGGAAGAGTTTGATGCTCTTCATAGGTGTTGTTGTTAGAAGAGTTTGGTGTTCTTCAATGTAAAGATTGTATTGTTTTAGTTTCAATTAATAAACTTTTTCCTTTTCGAAATCCACTCAGACATACCAGATGATAGAGCACGTAGGCCTTAGGTGGGTTGAAGCTCTATAAATCATTGTGTGTTGATTTATTTTCTGCACTTCTATTTCTTCACCATCTGCATATTCAAGAAATGGGGCACAAATCGAAAAATCGGGAAAATTTATTCACCCCCCTTCTAGATTTTTGTAGCCACTTGGACTAACATAGTTTGCCAACGAAAATTTACATCTTTATTTTTTGACTTCATAAACATCATATCTGACATAACGGCACTTCAGATGGTATTATTCAGGGCCAATTTAAGTCCAAGCTACAACTAAGTGCCAGTTGCAGTGTAGCTATCACATATTGTTAATGAGATGACTTTTCACAAGTGGAAATTAATGAGATAAGAGATATGACCAAGTCATGGATTATTAAACTTTATTATTCTTTTCTGTTTCTCGGTTTATATTGAATTTTGTATATGTTGTAATATATGTATACTGATATTTTAAATTAGTACTTGTTACTTGTCTTATTTTTTTTATTTTTTCAAATACACAGTCATGTGGTTCTTGATCCGGCGAAGGTCAAGAAAATTATTTCCAAGTGAATGGCACACATAATGTTCTTCAGTAGAAGCTACCTAAGCGTAACTATTGTTCTAAAACTACCAGATAATCGCTTGAATTCTAAGATTTATTAGCTTTATTTTGGAGACGCGAGCTACTCTTATCACATTATATTGAGAACCTTTGTTTTAGTTTCAAGTGAATGATGGAGTGTTCAATATTATTATACTGTTAAAATAATATTTTAGGATAAATTTTGTCTCTTTGTTTTTTAATTTTATGATTTATGAATTTTGTTGTCGCTCTCCTGTTGTATTTTACTTGCTCATGTTGGTCACATGATTAAATGGTGGAAAACATAAGTTTGGTTGAATATTGAAAGCAGAAAAATCATCGTAAGAAAACACTTCTATTATGAAATGCTATCTACTGAATATAAACATGGGATATCACTTCTTCCCAAAAGCGCTACCAATTTAATGTTAGATAACCCTTCTTTATAAAGTAATACATTATGAATACAAACATGGGTTAGCGTGTCATCAAAAAAAGGCTATCAAATATGCATCTCAGATAGCTCTTTATAAGCGCTATCTACAGAATAGGGCTTCAGATAACGGTCATTTCGATAGTACTTTCAAACGCTATCTAAAGGGGGGGAAAAGTGTTATCTAAGTGCTTTTTTGGCGTAGTGATGGTTGCTGCTTTATAGACATTTCAACATCATCTTAAGCTTCGACTTGTTTGTTCACCACGCGGCTTGAATCAACTTGGTCTACTTTTTCTATCAACTTCATGATTTAGGAGTCTCGCTTATGAATGTGCTTCGCGAGTTCTTCAAAGGACTTTGTCAAATTTGAAATTTGCTCTCGAGTGAAGTTGTTTGGACCACCATGACTGCTACAGTTTCTAAGCTTGAGCTTGTACAAGGTTCGTGAATACCGGCTGATCTAACAACTATTTCTTTGCAGCTCCAGATTTTTGATTCGCCTCCAACTTGAGTAAAAACTTTGCTGGCAATGTCCGAACATCTTATTTCCATGCCCCTTGCTTGTTGGAAAAGTAACTTTATGTTTCGACGACTCACCATCTTGCCTTACCCCTTTATGCGTGTATGTTGGAGCAGTGGTTTCATAGTTCGACATTGAATGATCAATTGTTGTGGACTTGGAATGGTCGGTCATTTTCGTTGATATTTGAGCTTTATTTGAAGAGAAGAGACAAGAGGTAGAGATTGTTTCACTGGGAGTGCCAAAAATTTGCAACACAAATTTTTATTGTCTGCAAATTAACAAACAAGAAAAAACGTATAAATAAAATATTATTCAAATCAAATGAAAAATATGGGTTACAATATTTCTCTTCTGATTCTTTTCTTCAAGAATATAATATGTGAAATTTGAGACTTCGGAGATGAACTTTTCCAGCTTGATCTTTTCCAAACTTGAATTAACTTTGAATAACGTTTATTTGATGGCTCGAAAGCTTATTCTCGAATCAAATATGAAATAATCAACTATATTTGACTTTCAATATGAGAAATTCTTGGTGAAATTGACATTTTGATCTTCCACCAAGATGAACTTGATATTTGATAACGTTAGCTCGAGGGTTTTGCAACTTATTCCCAAATCAAACAATATGATTTGAGTAGACTCGCGATGAATGCCTTGAATCTCACCTTGAACACTGTAGTGCTCCTTGAATTTCATCATCTAGAGTTGAGAGAATTTCCTCCAAAGTTTTCTATGCTTGGATTTCTTTTCTTCGAATTGTGATTTAATTCCTTGTGAATAACCTCTATTTATACTTGTAGGAGATGTGTTCTTAGATAACTCATATGGTTTGATTGGTCCTTCAAAATTTAATATTATCTCTCTAATCACAAAATATGATAATTATCAAAAGAGATAATAATTTTTCTGTAATTTATCAAGATAAATTTTGATCTTCAAAATTTTGTCATTTGTCAATTTTTAATTGGCCAATAAAATATATAGTAGATTTTATAAATAAATTAACTTTTTTCTTGCCTTTTTGCTTCTTCCTTAATCAGAAAAAAGTGCCAAAAACCAGGTGGCTTAGCCCACCTGGCCACCACAAGCAATTGTAGGGTGGAGGTCAGGGGTTCAAATCCCTGCTCCATCAAATTGTTTGTGGGGTGGAAGTCAGGGGTTCATATTCCTGCTCCATCAAATTGCTCCCCGGGGCATATGCGAGCTGGTGAAGATTTGGTGGGAACTCATATTGAATAGCATCCGTGTGGGTTCGATTCGGGGAGAGATTGTTATTAGTAGATTGGGGTGTCGAACATAATTGTTCTCTTTACCTGGGAGGATCTACGGTTGTACGTCGCACCCGCCGTCGTCATCGCAACTTGGCGCGGTGCGTGCACATCCCGCGGTTTACCTTGGCGGCAGCAATGAGAAGCCGGAGCTGTTGTCCTCGGCATAGTCAGGCGTAAGCCTCGAAGCTGAGTTATCAAAAAAAAAAAAAAAAAGTGCCAAAGTATTTAATTAGCAATTGCGGCTCCAAATTCAGTGATTCAGAATAAAGTAGGCATCGAATCTTATCCTTTTCCATCTTTATTTTACACACTTTATCTTTCAGAAAATTATTTTAAGACGTACTTTATAATGTGGAAATAAAATCTATCCCAACGATTAGTAAGGAAAAGACAATAAATGTGTTTTGATAAATGTGTTTTGATAGATACTTACTTACCATAAAAGTTTTACAAATATTGTTTGTTATTTTTTTCTTTTTGAGGAAAAATTATTGTTTGTTGTTTTTAGTAGAAAATATTTCCAATTGTTAGCAAATATGGCTCAAAAGATAAATCACATATTTGCACATAAAGTGTGGATTGAGTATACATGTTAGCAGTGTAACTGTCGATCTACATAGCCAGGATTGAGCTCATCTACAAGCTTCCTTTTGGTCCATAATTAAGCCATCTACAAGCTTCTTATTGGTTGAACTGCGAACAACGAACGAACCCCATATATTGGTTGAACAACGAGCAAACCACGAATAAAATCACGATTTGTCTTTCTCGTTGGTGTAAATAACTACTCGAGTAATTTATTTTGATGTGTACACCTTAAACCCTTGGAGACCTTTGATGATGGTCCAAGAAAGAACGTAGAGAAAAATTATAGGAGAGATTTATGATTTATGATATTCCGTAGATCCGTAGAAGAGAAATAATAATCCCTGGTACTTAATATAGGGAGAGAAAACGATATATCTCAATCCCTATTTAAATTGGATCTTAACATAATAGATGCAAATCTCCAAGATACATGCTAATTAATAGGATCCCGAATATATTTATTAAGATAAAAGATATGGATGTAATCTCCAATACCAATTATAGATGATGCCTTTTTAATATTATTATGTTGTAATTAGTAGAGATATAACATATAATTATTTAATCAAAATTATTGATTGATAAATATTTTTTGAGGAAATAAAAATGTAGAAAAAATATTAGTACTAATACGTTTATCATTCCTTCGGAAGAAACACATACCTAAAAAAGTGAAACCGAAGAAAGTGAGATTCTTTTAGAAGCTGTGGGTGTAATTTATAGATGCTTCCATTACGGCAAAGTGCATTTTGTTAAAGCTCTTTTGCTTTTATGATTTAATAAAATTTTATATACTTATTTCTTGTTAATGGGTTTTTGATAAGTAATGACTAATGAGTAATGAGTAATTAAAAAGGTCGTTTACTTTTTAACTCTATATAAAGAATAATTTCTTTTGATAAGCTATATAAAGAATAATTGATGAAGAATGTATGTAGGATTGAAATTAAATTATTTTATAAATCTTATTTTTATTTTTATTTTTATTTATTATTTTTTTTGAGGAAAAATCTTATTTTTATTTTAAATGATTATTTATATGATATATTTTTTAATTATAATTATGGAACTTATTACATTTTTGACTAGTTTACTCTTAAGAGTCTTAACTAAAATTTTCATGACTTAATCTACCTTTAAATTGTTAAGACTTAAGATCATGAGATCATGAAGAAATATCTTATTAAAGATTTTAGAATTTAGATGGTAGAGAATAGATAATGTTTTTCCTTCCTATCTGCGAGGTAGGATAAATTATCGAATAAAATTTATTCTGACTTTAAAACTTTTACTTTATCATAAAATTAATTTTAATTAGTTAAATATTATAATATATCTAATTTATTTAAACAAATAAAATAAATGAAAAATAAGATCTATTGACTTTTCGTGTAATTGTGTTGCCACTTGCCAAACACACAAAAATCTGGTTCCAACGAGATATTTTTTAGAAAAGTTTATTTTAAAAAAAATTGGGTTTTGAATAAATTGAAAACCAACCGAATCGAATAATAGGTAGGATTTTACAGCGATTTGAAAAAAAGAGTTGGGTCTAGGCTTTTTCCTTCTTCTCCGGCGGCTCCGACAAATAGTGACGGTAAGGTCTTACTGTATCTCTCTGTTCTTATTGTGTATGTATATATGTGAAATCACAGAATGCCCTTTTGATTGATGAAAACAAAGCAATAAATTGTTAATCTGCATTACTCCTCAATTCACTCATTTTTCACCAAAAAATGAGACTGAATATTTCGGCATTATTTTCATCAGGGGTATGATATTATTATTAATTTGTTTAGGTTTGTTGAAACCTTAATGGTGATCCAAAAGAAAAGGAATATATGAACATGCTTTAGGGGAACTTTGATCCTCAGTCAATTTTGGTGCGTCTCAATTGAAGGAAGGTCTCTAGCAAAATACTATACGCAAACACACAATTTGGAGGTGTTAGGCATTTTACTTTAACAAAATCATCTTATTCTCTCATCTGGAAAAGGGAAAAGAACAAAAATGGAATATTTGAACGAATCTCAATAACCAACCTGTTTCTATGATTGTGTTCTTTTTGTGTACGTTATATTCCCATAGCATAATAAGGATCTCATGGTTATACATTCAAGTTTAAATGCTAATTTCCCCATTGCATTTGCAGGAAATATTTTTTCCAATAGTTTATAAGTAGAAGAAACTACTCTACTTTGCTGAAAAAAATCCTTCTAGAAAGCGGACATGCTTAAAATCCCAGATCATTAGGTTGCAGGCCACAAAGCTGGTGTCGGAAAACTCGGACCACTTATCGATGATTCAGGGCGTTTTTACAAGCCTCTGCAGGGCGACGAACGTGGATCTAATGAGGCTGCATTTTATACCTCATTCTCATCAAACACTAAAATACCTGACCACATTACTAGATTTTTCCCCAAGTTTTATGGTACTCAGCTTGTCAAAGCGTCCGATGGATCCGGCATGCAGCCTCATTTAGTTTTACAAGATCTTACTTTTAATCGAGTCAATCCATCGGTAATGGACGTTAAGATTGGTTCAAGAACGTGGGCTCCGCAAGTGCCAGAGGACTACATTAACAAGTGTTTGAAAAAAGATAGAGAAAGTTCGAGCATTTATTGAGGATTTAGGCTATCGGGTTTGCAAGTCTTTGAAAACGAAGAATCGGGATTTTGGAAGCCAGGGAAGGCGGAGGTTAAGGCCTTGTTTGTTTATGTTTCCAATGGCCTCTTTCCAGTTTCCAACTATACATAAAAGTGGAATCATGTTTGTTCATAAAATTTCCAATGGAAATCATCATTTTCATTTTCTATTTTTCACATAAAACAACATCTCAAACCTATAATTTCTATTTTCAAACCTATACACTACCCTACATCACTCATCATTACTTATCAATCACTATTCTCATATTTTAACCCAATTATATATGTGGGACCCACCATTATCAACTTTATCTACTTAAAATATTACTATTTTTAAATTATAACTATCTAATGGGACCCACCAACTTAATCTTACAAATATAATATTATATATTCAAATTAAAATATTGAAGTGGACCCCACCACTACCAACTTTTCAATTATTATATACATAAAATAATATTTCAATACTACTCAAACCAAACACAATCTCATTTCCAACCCTACATAAAACACATTTCAATTCATTCATCCAAACACAATCCCAATTTCCACACGAAAACCAATAAATTCTCAAAATTCTATTTTCAACTCCAGAAACTGGAAATGGACCATGGAAACATAAACAAACAGGCCTTAAGTCTCTTTCAGCTGATGAAGTTAGGTTATTTCTGAAAAAGTACGTTTCTTCAAACACATCCAGTGCGTTGGACTCTAAACCGGATTGTGCTTTTGCGTCGATTGTCTATGGTGGTTCGACTGGTATTTTATCGCAGTGACTGGAGTTGAAGGCGTGGTTTGAGGATCAAACTATTTATCATTTCTATTCGTGCTCGATTCTTATGATATTTGAAAAGGAGCTCGCATTAAGTGGAAAGGGTCCCCGCGGAGAGATCAAGCTTGTTGATTTTGCGCATGTTTTTGAAGGCAAAGGTGTTATTGATCATAATTTCTTAGGTGGGCTTTGCTCTTTGATAAAGTTCATCTCTGAGATCCTTACCACGCGGAAGAAGATCGTGCTTGGCCGATGGTTTGTTAGAAGATGTTCGGAAAAGCCACATATATTCAAAACGGCTCGGTTTGAATTTTACTAAATCATTGATCATAAGGCCTCTAGGAGCTTGCAATTTGCACTATTTTGTGTTTGTTTGTTTTCTCGAATGTCATCATTTTGTTGCTTAACATAATAAGATTTTAGAGTCTTTTTGTAATCAAGTTTCGTGATGCTTTTCCCTTTGAATATGTCAATTTTCTCGTCCTTCTATCTTCTTTGTTCTGCCTCATCATCAAATTCTTGTCACTTATGATGCAATTTAGAACTAGTTTAGCCACATTTTAGAGGGGACTCTTTTCAAGATTATTGGATGAATTGTGTATTGAGATCCACCTAAATTTTGTGAAAAATGCCCAGAAATGTTGATTTCGGATGAGTAATCACATTTAAACATACTATATATTGGATTTTCCAAATGGTATTTATTTATTCTTAAGCACATGTCCAGAGCGATGAGCACTACTGGTACAAGAACAGACAAGAAAGGTATAAGAATTTTGATAATTTGCCATTAGCCAATGCTTATTTCTGTGAGATTATACATAAACTATCGGATTCATACAGGCAGGGTCCTGAGATAATATTGAAGAATGCTTTTTGGGCCAGGTATCAAGATTTACTGTGTTTTTCCTTGGCGTATGCTAAAAATACTGTTGTATAAAATAGCAGTGTTTCAACAGATTTCTTCTTTCTCACATAGGAAAATTAGTATAATCTTGAACACTTTATTGGGTATGTAAAATGGCAAGTCGTGAAAGTGGGCGTGAGCTGGGCCGTAAATCCCGACTCACTAAAAATCCCGATTATAGAGTAAAATTGTCGATTAGCCCCTTGGTTCCTATATTGCACGCAAGGTGTTAACGAATCATCATCAACTATTGCTCCTACAAATATGGAATCTCAGCAAAGTCAGTAGCTTTGGATAAGCACACACATAATCTTTCAGATTGTATATTATCTCCAAGATTTTAATTTTCAAATTTAAATTTCTATTACTTTTATCCTTGTAAATAGGAAGTCACACGGCTGGACAATCTCTATATATACATTGTAATCTGTAAAGCTTTTGTTCAATGAAAATATACAACAGATATTTTTCTCTACATGGTATCAGAGCCCTCCTCTAAAGAGTTTCGATCCACAGTTTAATTTTTTTTCTCTTCTCCTACTATACTATGGCATCTGCATCCTCGAGAAAATGTTACCACTTCATCTATTCAGCCACAAAATAATTCTACCACAAAGACTCATCACCATCAACGCCGCAACACAACTTCCCTAAAACTCACAAAGTTTAATTATTTTTCTGGAAAGCCCAATTTATCTTGACTCTTTTTGGCCTGGATCTTCTCGGTTATCTCGATGGCGACTTCACATGCCCTACACCAACTATTACTCAAGATGGTAGCACTATTCCAAATCCAGCCCATCTTCCATGGCGGCGACAGGATCAACTTATTCTTCATGCTATTCTTGCCTCATTAAGTGAATCTGTTATTCCGTTAATCTCTTCGGCGAAATCAAGTCATGAAGCATGGACCCGTTTATCTCGCCTCTATGCTAAACGATCAACTACACACCTGATTCATCTTAAGGACAAATTAACTATGATCACTCGCGGCGATCTTTCTGTGACAGATTTTCTAGTTTCTATCAAACAAATTGCCGACGAACTCACGCTTCTTGGAGACCCCCCAAGTGATGCTGATCTTTTAATTTATGCAACTCGTGGTCTTGGCCCTGCCTACAAAGAGCTTATCGCTGCAATGCGTACCCGTGACTTGTGGTACCTTTCGAAGAATTGTTCGATAAAATCATAGATCATGAAACTTTCCTTCTCCACCATGAAAAACAAACTTCTAATCACATTCCACCAACTGCAGACTTGGCTAAACATCATACCACCACTTTCCGTCATCCTAAACAAAACTTCCCAACGCCCACCTCTGGCCTACTCCCAACTCCTCCACCCATCAACAAATACAATAAATCCACCCCTACATCTAAACCTTCAAGTTTTACTTCTCCTTCCGCTGCACCCATAGTGATCTGTCAGTACTGCGACAAACGTGGTCATACTGCCAATAGATGTTTCAAGCTTTTCCCACATTTACGCTCTCAACGCCCATCTGCAAATCATGTTACTGTTTCAACTCCTTCTCCCAACCCGTGGATATTAGACTCTGGCGCCTCTCATCATGTGATGTCTCATCTGTCTGATTTGTCGCTACATCAACCGTATGAAGGTCCTGATGATATTCATATTGGTGACGGCACAGGTTTGCCAATCACTCATATTGGGAATTCTTCTCTTTCTCCATCTTTCAATTTATCTAATGTCCTTTGTGTACCTTCTATCAAACAAAATCTAATTTCTGTTTCCAAATTTTGTCGCTCTAATCACACATCTATTGAATTTTTTCCATCATATTTTGTTGTCAAGGATTTACGCACGGGGACTCCTCTACTCCGCGGAAGGAATCGGCATGATCTTTACGAATGGCCAATAGCTGAATATGCAAATAAAAGTCATATCATTGCTTTGTCTACTGGTGTTGTTGCTCCAGCATCTCCGACACTATGGCATGGACGTCTTGGTCATCCCTCTTTCAAAATCATCAAAAACTTGCTCAATTTGGCTTAGTTTCGTTGTCTTCAACATGTTCTTCTAATTTAGTTTGTCAATCTTGTTTATGTAATAAAAGTCACCGTTTGCCATTTGGTGAATCCACTTTAAAGAGTCGTGGTCCTCTTGATTTAATCTACACTGATGTTTGGGGTCCGTCTCCAATTCAATATGTTCATGGGCATAACTATTATGTTATTTTTATTGATCACTTTACTAAATATATATGGCTCTATCCTTTGCGATTAAAATCTGATGTCTTCACCATATTTCGCCAATATGAAGCTCTTGTTGAAAAATATTTCAATCGTCCAATTGTTTATGTTTACTCTGATGGTGGTGGTGAATATACTGCTCTTAAAGATTTTTTAAGTACCATGGGAATTCAACACCTTAAAACACCACCTCACACACCTCAACACAATGGAACCGCGGAACGGTGACATAAACATATTGTTGAGACTGGTTTAACTCTTCTACATCAAGCTAAACTTCCTTATAAATATTGGACTTACGCCTTTCAAACTGCAGTATATTTGATAAATCGTCTACCCACTCCTATTCTCAATTTCTCTTCTCCTTATAAAAATCTATTTAATCAGTCGCCAAATTATAGCAAACTTCGAGTTTTTGGGTGTTTATGTTTTCCATGGCTCAAACCTTATGTAACTCATAAACTTGAACCCAAATCATCTCCCTGTATATTTCTTGGTTACTCACTTAATCAAAGTGCGTATTTTTGTATGGATTTAGAAACACACAAAATTTACACATCGCGCCACGTTCGCTTTGTCGAAAATGAATTTCCTCTTTCAAATTCTTCTTCCACTATGTCTTCCAACACCTCTTCTACTGATTGGTTTCCATTACCAATTGTGTACCCAACTTCTCTGCCCAAGCCACCTACTGAACCACAAACTACAGTGCATGAAGCAATGTTGGCTCCTTTGCATATTCTGCCATTGTCTTCTACGACGCCAGCGCCGATTACTTCTGCGGGGGCAGGTATTCCTATTCCATCTACTCCTCTTATTTCTACTTCTTCTACTCCTAATGTCTCTCTTGAAAATAATTCATCTCCATCACCGGATGCTCTTAATTCCACTATTCCTCCTGACACTTCATCTCCTCCTCAGCAAGGTCAGTCTCCTACTCAATCTAATATTCCTACTCACACCATGATTACCCGATCAAAAAATAATATTTTTAAACCAAAACGTCTTAACCTCACCAGTACAGCCCACCCTTTACCCGACTCTATTGAACCCACTTGTGTTTCTAAAGCTATAAAACATATTCAATGGAGGGAAGCCATGTCTAATGAAATTACGGCACTTCTTCGAAATGGTACTTGGGAACTTGTACCCCCGAGCTCTTCTCAAAATGTTGTCGGTTGCAAATGGGTCTTTCGAATTAAACGAAATCCCGATGGTTCTATCTCCAAATATAAAGCTCACTTAGTTGCTAAAGGATTTCATCAATGCTCGGGTATTGATTTTCATGACACATTTAGCCCGGTAGTAAAACCAACAACTATTCGTCTCATTCTCACAATTGCATTGTCTAATGGTTGGCCACTTAGACAGTTGGACGTCAATAATGCATTCCTTCATGGTACATTAACAGAGGAAGTCTTTATGCAACAACCCCCGGGTTTTGTTGATCAGGCCAAACCAAACTTTGTCTGCAAATTACGGAAGGCCATTTATGGTCTTAAACAAGCTCCACGCGCGTGGTATAATGAGTTAAAGGGGTTCTTACTTTCTTTTGGCTTTGTCAATTCTCACAGTGACACCTCTTTATTTATTTACCATACCTCTTCTATTACTCTTTACTTCTTGGTGTATGTTGATGATCTAATAGTTACTGGAAACAACACTACATTTCTCCATCAATTTCTACATGCTCTGGCAACTCGATTCTCTATTAAAAATCTTGGAGATTTACATTACTTCCTTGGGATTGAAGTTTTATCTACCAAGAGTGGTTTGCTTCTAACGCAACATAAATACATTCGTGATTTGTTGACAAAAACAAACATGCTTGGCGCAAAAGAGTGCAGTACACCTATGTCTTCTTCTCAAACCTTGCAGCTTCATGATGAATCTGGTCTAACAGATGCGACTCAATATCGTCAAGTTATTGGTGCACTTCAATAATTGTCTCTCACCCGCCCCGATGTATCTTTCGCCGTTAACAAGTTGGCTCGTTTTATGCATGCTCCGACTGAGACCCATTGGTCAGCTGCCAAACGTGTGTTACGCTATCTAAAAGGTACAATACATCAAGGTCTCTTTCTCAAGCGCAATCGCCAACCTCATGTGACCGCTTTCACTGATGCCGATTGGGCCGGCAATCGAGACGATTACACCTCCACGTCAGCCTATATTGTATATCTAGGTGGGAATGATATTTCTTGGTGTTCCAAGAAGCAGAAAACCATAGCTAGATCATCCACCGAGGCGGAATATCGCTCCCTTGCCTCCTGTGCAGCTGAGGTTCTTTGGATTAAGAATTTGTTGCAAGAGTTACATGTTACTTGTTCATCCCCTCCACAAATTTTTTGTGATAACATTGGTGTCACCTATCTCTCCGTCAATCCAGTCTTCCATTCCCGAATGAAACATATTGCTATTGACTATCACTTTGTGCGTGATCATGTTGCGCGTGGATCATTTGGTGTCTCTCATATATCCTCTAAAGATCAACTTGCTGATGCTCTTACGAAGCCACTTCCTGCTGCTACATTTAAACAACTACGGTCCAAGATCGGTATCTCCGATGGGAGCACCGTCTTGCGGGGGCATGTTAACGAATCATCATCAACTATTGCTCCTACAAATATGGAATCTCAGCAAAGTTAGTAGCTTTGGATAAGCACACACATAATCTTTCAGATTGTATATTATCTCCAAGATTGTAATTTTCAAATTTAAATTTCTGTTACTTTTATCCTTGTAAATAAGAAGTCACACGGCTGGACAATCTCTATATATACATTGTAATCTGTAAAGCTTTTGTTCAATGAAAATATACATCAGATATTTTTCTCTACACAAGGACTGTGCACATACTGCATTTTGCACGCCTCATGACATCTTTTCTGCTTTCAAACTTTCATCAATGACCTCTTTTCTGGTTTTGAACTTCCATCAAATTATATTCTAACAAACACAACTTGCATGAGCATGATGCAGTATTCGTTTCCGCCTTGGGGGTCTCCAACGTGAGCTACTGTTTAAACCACAAGTCGTGAGGAGCGCTGTGGTTGTCTCAATGTTGTGAAACTTGAATGGGACCGGCCGGTTCAACCGGGAACCTGTTATATACCCGGATTGAATGTGTATTAAAATCGGGTGGCTGAAAACTGTTGCCATCCGGTCAAACCCGAAAGAAAAATAACCAAAAACCGGTGACCCTATATTTTTTCTTTTCGAACGATAGTTTTTTATTAGAACAACTTAAAAACTGGAATTACAACTACAAATGTAGCCAACTAACTATGAGTTGGCTTGACAAAAGAAAAGCCAAGCGGGGAATTGACAAGACCAATTTAGATCCACTTCACAAACTAAAAACTCATCACCCAAAACTAAGAACACTCCCACGCTGGGAAACTTTAGCACTCCTTAATGGAGACTGCAAAACACTAAAAAACCGAAAATAGGCACGAGCAACCACTATATACTACATAACAGATAAAACTGATCCGCTTACGAGTTTCGCAAATCAACCGGGAAAGGAAAAGACACAAACAAAATAAGAAAACTACAACAAACTCAACAAAGAACACAAAAACAAAATAAAGGGAAAGAAAAAACAGTCTCTCCCTCACCCAAATATACTGTTGTCGACATCACCACCACCCTATTAACTCAGTTCAAAATATTTTTTTTTCGTAAATAAATTTTTCTTTGTTTAATAAAAAAAATGAAGGAAAATATGTTTAGTGAATTTGAATATTATTTATCCTTATATTCGATTTACATATATATATTTGGATATTATAAATTATTGATTTAGTTTTATTTTTATTTGTATTTTTTAGTTTTTTATACAGTTGTACTTGTGTTTATTTAATAAATGTGTGTATATATATGTATATATATTTATGTGGGTATGTATGTATATAGGTCAAGGTTGAACCAGTGACCCAATAACCCAATTATTAATCTGTTTCGAAGTCCAGTTATGTTTAAAACATTGGGTTGTCACAATGAAAATGCTTTGGTGCTCAAGTCAGTTCCAAAGACAAAAGATCAAATAATGGAGAAGTTAAAAATAGGCAAATAATTGCGCACCTCTAAAATAGTGAAACAAGGTATTTATGGATTTGTTGAGAGAGGATTTTTGTACGGTGTAGCATCGCATGAACTATACGGCCCATTTGGCCCAATAATTTTGGGCATCTATAATTAATGTTATTGAGCCTTTAATAATTGGGCCGTACAACATCACCGTTAATCTCTTCAACTGCATCGACCCAAGTAATTCTTGTGAATCCGAATGTGTTAAGTTCAATTCAGGCCTCCCATGTGAAATGAGGGCTTTTTTGACAGAAAATTGCAAATGCCAAAATATATTATACTTTTGGGGTTGATTCCAGGGACGTTATATAAGATCATGACTAATCTTTTTTATAAAAATAAAAAGTAAAAAAAATCCAGTCGTTAATTCAGATTTATAACGACTCAACAAAGGTGACTATTTAATTTTCCAAGAATATTAGATGTTTTTTAGTGCAGCAGCCTTATTCCTCTGGGATTGTCTCCCTTTTATGATCTTTTAGGCTAATTAAACTAGTCTTGGAGATAGATTATGGGTTATAAGTAAATTTCTCATCGAATTTTATTGATTGGGATATTACTTTTTCATACTCCAATTCAGGGGTGACATTTTTTGATACAACATGATAGCATAACACGAAAATGATACGAAAATAATGAGTAAATGTTTAACATAATTGTGTTCATGTCTTTATCGTGTCGACCCGATAAGGATACAAAAATTTTATATCGTGTTCGTGTAACACGATAAACATGATAAAAAAATAATGAAAGAACATTAATCGCTAATGACCTATTAATGTTAGTGACATGATAATCACATGTTTACCTTTTAGTGATACGATAATGACACACTTACTTTTTGTGACACAACAACCTGATAGTTTATAGTTTTGTCGTGTAATTTGTTATCGTGTCTTACACGTCTACATTAATTTATTTTCTTGACTTCCATGTCAGATCGGAGTGATGTGGGGTATTGTATAGGGTTGGAAATTGAAAATATAGGTTTGAGATGTTGTTTTATGTGAAAATTAGAAAATGGAAATGATGATTTCCATTGGAAAATTTAGAAACAAACATGATTTCATTTCTATGAATAGTTGGAAATTGGAAATTGGCCCTTGGAAACATAAACAAACAAGGCCTAAGACTTTCAGTTGTTAGTATTTAAGTTTGGTCTGTCTTAGATTTGATCAGTTTAAAATTTTCATATATTTTTATTTAATTGAATTCAAAAATGTACTTTATTTTTTTGAAGCAAAAAATATATTTTCTTAGAAAATGTTAATTATGCTATTTTTATTTTTTAATTTTCGGCAAAACACAGACAGATTATTTAATTAAATTATACTAAGAAAAGATCACAAATACATCAGCTGCCACTGCCAGAGTATTGACGTGTTGCTTCAAGAGGTACCCATGGTGACGTTGTACCCTTAGCTTTGTGACAAGTATCCATTTTCTGCATGTCCACTCTCTACTAAAATCTCTAATTTCTCTTCATATACTCCTATAAAATAGCGAAACAATCCTATCCCATCCAAACACGATCACAATCTCAAAGTTTCGAATCACTCTCTTAATTTTCAATTAATTCTTGAAAATTTCCAATCAGCTTTTTGTTACTTCAATATCAAACAATTAATGGCTTTCAGGACAGCGGTACGTTATCTTAGAGCCAGCTTTTAGCTTAAAGAAGCAAAATTATGTATTTATAATCTAGGGTTCTTGTGTAATTTATTTTATTGGTGTTTGCAGGCTTACTGGAAATCGATGGTTAAGGGGTTACGAGGAAGTTCGAATTTTACCACATCAACTTCCCCGAAACTTAAAGCATACGCCCCCACGGCTCACCATTCTCTTGCCTCTGCAGAGGGCATCAAGTCCAAGTATGATTTGTCAAATTAAATTAAGTCGTTGATTTATTATCTAGCTAAATTTCGAATTTTAGTTTCTATCTCGAATTTAGTATTGTATATATCCTATTATTGTTAAATTTTAGGAATAATATATCTCTGAAATTTTGAAATTGGATCAAATGTGCAACTTTAAAAAAGCTAGTGGTTATCAAACTATGCCCATAAAATTTAACGAGATAGGGCAACAAGTGGTAAAATTAGGAATTTGCCACGTTCATTATTATTAGAAAAATAATTTCATTTCAGATATGACACTATATGAATAATCCCACCCATGCATTTTATTTAAATTTTATTATATGTACCTTCTTTTTGGCAAAATATATTTTCTAGAAAGTTTTAATATATTGCCAATATTTGTAGGTTAAATTGGTGTAAATGATTTTGCTTGTGGTTTATGCTACGTTACAGGTCAAAACGACAGGGCGATTTTGTTCCAGTGTACGTTGCGGCAGGAATGATTGCGTTACAGATGGGTTTCGGGTTGTTCACGGTGTTCCATCAGATGGTCCGAGCGCCAAATGTGACGCTGAAGAAATCGAGAAGAGAGACAATTCCGGAGGTGGTAGAGCCGGAGCGCGTGGCGGAGGATGGCGAAAGGTTCTTGAAGCAGTCTTTTTTCCGGAAGATTGCTCATATTCAGGACTTTGATCGCCAGGAAGTCATGGATGATCCTATTCGTGGCGATGTTTTTACGAGGTTTGTACTAAGGTTGTCTTATTTTTTATGATTTTGAAATAGAAGTGGGATTTTTGATAGAGTGGTCTGTTTTGTGTTGTTGCAGGCATTCTTAGCCACCCAAGTGGGGTGGCCTGAGTGATCCACGATCACTCACACACCCTTGGAGTCATTGGAAGATGTGGAAGTGGAGGTTAAGCCGCATTGATAATAGTTATTTGTTTTTCTGTATTTTATGAAAAAATTGAAGTTGTCATAAAATGTATCTTTTGGGGAAGGTTGAATAGATTCGTAGCCGAACGTGTTGAAATTTTACCAATAACAATAATAAAATTCATAAATACATCTTAGATGTGGAAATTTTAGGATATCAACATCATCCTATAATGAGAGCGTAAAGCTGACCTAGGTTCTAGTACCTCTAGCCCAAAATTTTTTTCTCCCTAGCTCAACTATTTTTTTCTCATTAAAAAAAACATGTAATTATTTTTTTTTAACCTTACAAAAAATGACAAAAAAAAATTTCGGGGGAGGGTGGGGCCCAGGGGAGCCCTCTTTACATCTGCCCCTGTGCTATAATCATCAAAGATTTATGAAATAATCGAAATACCTGGATACATAGAGGGTGTTTGGCTGAGGGTGTTTTATAAGCTCTTAAAAACAACTTATAAGATGTTTAAGAGCTTATAAGCTCTTAAAATGTGTTTGGTAATTTTTTTCTAAAAGAGCTTATAAGCTCTAAAAAAAAAGCTGTTAAAGTGCTTATAAGCTCTTAAAAAAAAGTACCTCCACCCCAACTTAAAGAGGGTGTTTGGCTAAGCTTAATTTAAAACATCTTATAAGCTCCTACATCTTATAAGCTGTTTCAGGAGTTTATAAGATGTTAGATCTTATTTGAAAATAAGTTGTCAGAGTGTTTGGATAAAATAAGATAGTTGAGCTTATAAGTTGTTTTATATCTTATAAGTTGTTAAAGTGTTTGGTAATATAAGATCTTTTTGCTGTCATAATGACCGAAAAAGGACATGACACTGTTAAAATTATTTAAATAGTTATATTTGACATATTTTTGTATTTTAATTATTTTGAAATATTATCACACATATTGTAAATTTTAGTTTAGCTTCAAACAAAAGTTTAGTTGGTAATTTTATTAGAAAAGCCCAAAAAAAAAGGAACAATAAACTTGATCGCAATGAATATTTTTGTTCTCTAAAAATTTACATTATGTTTAGCAAAAAAATTCTTCTTTGTTTACTCATCATACATTATTATAGAAATATTTAAAAGTATGATCCTCTCTCATCTAAACATTAGAAACTATCACGACTCTTCAAATTTCTGCATAATTCTAACTTCTTCTTCTTCATTTTTTTTTTTTTTTGCATTGGAATGATTCTACCTATTATGTTTATGTTTGTAGAAATTATTTTTGTGATTCTAACAACTACGACATTATAAAAATATAAATTAATTCCCGACATAAATCTAAAAGTCCCACTAATAAATAAATTACAAGTGAATTTTTAAACAAATGAGTCATAAAATTAAAAAAAACGAAGAATTAAATTTTGAAACACATCAATGAAACTATCATCCACTTCCAGCAATGTCCATAGCAATTGAACCACGCACCGCCATCCAATAAGCATTACATTGATTATTTTCTTCTTCTACATTGAAGTTTCTAGTTGATGTTTCAACAACGCGTTCGGTATATGGCTCATAATTTTCATCCTCGGCTATTTGGAATGCCTTGTCTGGAATATTTTTCTTCCTTATATAATTGTGAATTGCCATAGTTGCCAACACAATTTCTCGTTGTGTGTCAATATGAAAGTACGGCATATCAGCCAAAATATTCCATCTTGCTTTCCAAACTCCAAAAGTTCGCTCAATACAATTCCTACATGAAGAGTGATAATAATTGAACTTTTCCTTCAAATTTCTATGTCCACGTAATTGTCGTGTTCTAGCTCGACGAAAATCATCAAGATGATATCTGATATTTTGACCTTTATAAGGACCCATATATCCAGGCATATGTGAGTATCCAGCGTCAACTAAGTAATATTTTTTCCCTTTTGGAATAGGAAAATTGAGATCTGGACTACGAATGGCTTCTCCAAATATCCTACAATCATGAGCTGCTCCTTCCCATCCAGCCCAAACAAATGTGAAACACATATTGAAATCTACAACAGCAAGAATGTTTTGTGTAGGATATCATTTTCATCCTATATATGGTATTGCTTTTCCTTGTGGTAATCGAGCTTTAACATGTGTGCCATCAATTGCTCCAATGCAATCCTATCAACCATAAAGTTAAAAAGAAATATATAATAGTTCATAACTATTTTATAATTTTAAATATGCATATAAACTTATTACTTGTAATTGAAAAAATCACATACCTTAAAAAATGGTATGTACCTTTGATGTTGAGGCGTATGGTATCCTTTGCCCTCATTATACTCAGGGTGTGGTCTAATTATATCATTAGCAAGCTTACTAATAGCCTTTAAAACTCTGTGAAAGTGTCTTGAGATAGTCTCACCTGAATGATTAAATATTTCTTGCATCAGCCTATTGTCAACACCATGAGCACAAGTCATAAGAAAAATCCCCACTTCCTCAAAGATAGACATTTCTCTTGTTGGATGAAGATCATATTTGTGGGTCAATTCATGGCATAAATCCAGAAACACGGGTTTTGCTTGGCGGAAAGCCTGATAACATCTTTTTCCATGTCCATTTAATATCTCCTCTATGAATACGTGACCCGTTCGCATAGATGTTCGACTTGGAATCTTATGAATATAGTTATCATAATATGTCAAAATACTATGTGTAGTTATTTGGCATAAGATGAACTAATCCACTTTTTGGTGAGCCCGACTATCATCCTCGTTAGTTTCCTCATCAAGAAAAATATTTGGATGAATTAAAGCACAATTTGTTATATCTGAAGACCATACAAAATCATAATCTCTGATATCCCAAGGCTCCATTGAGCTATAAAAAAATCATGATAAATAATTAATACATTATTATTAACATCATAAGTATACACAAAGCCCAAAATAAACAATGAAAATAATGGGTGAAAGAAAGACAAACAAGCAGATACGGAAATACTAAACGTGTAAAGAACTCGAAATAATAGATTGCATATTAATATTTCCATGTCAAAGTACCAAGCCAAAATACACGAGTAAATGTAGAATTAACTAGTCTAACCCCAACCAAAAAATAAAAACAAAAGAAATATACATAAAATCATTTATTGTTCTTGAACTGATCATAGTTAAACTCTAGCCAAGATAAGCGAGATTCATGAGAAGGTTGACAAACAAATACTTCTCGCATATCTTTTTTGCTCAATAAGTTGCAAGCATAGTTCCAAAGATCACTCATCGGTGCTATTCCAGGCATATTGTTTAATATGTCCATTGCAGCCGTAATACTTACATCTGTGCAATGTGTAGATGTGCCAGAACTTTTCTTTTCCATAAACTGTAAAAGGGATTGAATATCTTCCTTTAGTGAAGCTGCCCCAGAAACCTTTTCTTCCCTTTACTGTTTTCTCCGTTATTTCTTTTTTTTTGGTGCAAAAAAGACGGAACATATTTTCATTGCCAAAATTATTTGTTTCCTTCATTTTAATTTTTGTTGATCGGTTTCTATGTAATTATTGTCATCACTATCACCTATTTCCACGTGTTCTTCAAAATCATTTGACTCCCCATTATCGTCAAACATCTCTTCTCCACCACTAACTTCATTCCCAGATTTCTGGCTCGGTGCTCGTGCTCTTTCTCCCGTTGCAGCAATATCCGAAAATAGATTATTATATCGGAACCAAAATAAAGATAAATCTTTATTCCTGAATTTGCTATAATCTCCATTTTCCTGTATTAATCAAGTATACCAAGTCAATCGAATATAAAGTTAGTAAACTATACTATTGACTTGAATAAGAAATGTGTTAGAAAATTTACCGCGAGTTTTCCCTCCCACCACTCATCTGATGCATCAATCGAGTGGTTCATGGGATTCCAACCGATTCCAGTCTCATTGTACATTAATTTCTTGAATAGTAGCCATTCTTTCTTCAAAAATTTGTGTAATGACATTTGTGTAATGACTTTTTCAATGAACAGATTGGAAGTACAAAAATAAACAAATCTTGTATTACTTTCAAAGCTAACATCATCAACCACTTATAAAGATAAGTTAACCACTAATTTAATATATATGCAATTAATAGTGAAAGCAAAAATGTCATCTAAAGACTAATCTGGCCACCAGCTTTTTTGTCACTATGATTCTTTTCAAAATTGTCTCTTCATTGCAAAAAGTGAAAATTGTAATTCTGTTTAATATTGTTCACTTACTAGTGGCTCAACCTTGGAATAGATGCTCTGTTTTTTTCCTAGTCAACGGACTCAGTAATCAGGGCAACTATGGAAAAGGCAAGATTAGAATTTAAAACCTGATGAAAACTATTCATTTATAGCCTTACAAAATTAACAATTTTGTGTTCATCAACTTTCTGGCTCTGATCTTTTCAGAGAAAGGATGAGCTAAGCTAACTTTTAACCCATTAAATTAAGCACTTACAATGAACCCAGAATATATTTTTAAATCTTAGAAAACAGGATCTATATCCATCTTCTCTGTTCATGAGATAAACAAGAAAGTATCTACATAAGATGCAATAAAATAATAAAAAAAAATTAATCAATTCTATAAGAATTATAAAAATTATAAAAAAGGGGATTTTCATACAATTGTAAGCGCGTCTCTACAAACAAGAACTTACCAATTACCAGGGAGTTAGAGTTTGATCTCACGCACGAATAGGTGGCCTTGCTGAACAGAACAGTCTGTAATTTTTTTTTACGAAGAGAGTTGATTTTGGTAGTGATAATTATAAGGGTTTTGGAAGATGGAGATAATCCAAAATCTTTTCGGGAGAGATTACGGGAAAAAATATTTGACAGATTGATTGTGTGGTGGGTAATTTTGGGATACTATTAAATTATTAAGGATATTTTTGTCTTTTGAATGTATAAAAATAAGGAGCTTATAAGCTCTTTTAAAAAAGTTGGGGTGGAGGTACTTTTTTTAGGAGCTTATAAGCTCTTTAACAGTTTTTTTTAGAGCTTATAAGCTCTTTTGGAAAAAAATTATCAAACACATTTTAAGAGCTTATAAGCTCTTAAACATCTTATAAGATGTTTTTAAGAGCTTATAAGCTCAGCCAAACACCCTCTTAATCTTGTTTTGTTTACTATTATAAATAGGGATAGTTACAAAAAGAAAAAAACTGAAGTTTAGGGTGTTTACAAAAAAAACTATAAAAGTTTCAAAGTTATATATAGCATACCTGTTGAGGTTTTGTTTCCGTCTTAAATCTATTATTTCAATAAATATAAAGGGATGTTTGAAATACTTTTTTGCTTATGAGGAGGTAAAATCTAAAACGGAATCTAACATGAGGGAAGTTTTTTTGATTTTGAAACTTTTCTCAGTTTTTTTGTAAACACCCTAAACTTCAGGTTTTTTTTCTTTCCTTGGTAATTATCGCTTATAAATATTAACACTTTTATTTTTATACAAATTTATTATTATTCAAATTAAATTTATAGAAAAATATGATAGTGGAAAATTGGACCCGAACATGTGCCATGCTGGATTGCTGGTCGACGTAAAATCAAGCCAGGAAGCCACTTGCGTAGAAAATCTTTGTTCCATGCCTTACTCCCATATGTAAACAAATAAATAATCCAAAATTATGAAATTATGTAGTGACATACATTAAAAAATCTTAGAGTAAGAGTGTAAACTGTTTTAAAAAAAAAAGTAAGAATGTAAACTAATCAAGCTGGCTATAGTATTATTCATATTAATTTGATTTTATCAAATTTATAAGTCTTATTTGATTATTAATTAAATTGAATTTGAAGGAATTATAATTGAGATAAACATTAAATTAATATTCGATGTCGAATAGTTTGATTTTGTGCTAGAAGTGACAATCCTAGCCAAGCCCAGCGGGCCAACCCGAATCTTAAGCCGGCTGGGCCAAGAATTTTCAGGCCCGAAAGGACTGGGTCTCTTTTGACCTGGCCCTAACAGGCCAATGGCTCTGTCGGCCTGGCTGGCCTAAGGCGAAATGAACTATACGAGTCAGACTAGGCTGTGAAAAAAGTGGCCCGATGAAATTTTTACCTGACCCGACGTGATTGTCACATCTATTTTGTGCGTATATCTTTTTTCTTCAACAAATCAAGTTGAGTTTCAAATTTTATTGAAAAATAAATACTTAAATTTGCTTGTTATGTTAACAAAATCGAGATGAAATGAATTTTAACAATAAATGTTGTGTTTATATATATCCATTAACTTAATTTGTTTATCAAATCTAGTTTTAGATAATGGCTAAGAAATTGGATATGGTAACCGCACCCCTTTTTCCCGCGAGAATCCAAATGAGGCGCAAGGAGTGCCACGACGCTGCCGCCTCTTTAGGCCCATTAATCAACCCACCGTCAATTCACTTCCTCCCTAATTTACACACACAACACACACCAGAGAGAGAGAAAGAGAGAGAAATGGCGAGTTTGAGAAGAGCCCTATTCTCCACTGTCCCTCGTATTCTCACCTCCAATCGGACGTCGCTCGCTGGCCCCCAATCTATTCACAGGTATCACATACGAACTTTATTCTATGTCTGTGTTATTATGATCTTTGTTTTATTTATTGATTTTTTTTTTGGCTTTGTTTAGGCCGATATTGGGTTTCGTACCACGTTTCTGCTCGTCAAATGAAAGCACCCAATCCCTTGACATCGATCTCTCCAGTGAAGAGAGTAAAAGGCGCTTATTTAACAGGTAGGTTAATTGATTTCGATGCGTCGCTTGTATTTTTTAACTAATTTCTTTTAATAGAATTGTTTGAAGTTTTTGATGGTGGTTTTGAAGTGATATATTGTCTGTTTGAAATTTGTAGGCTGTTATATAGGAGTAAACAAAGAGGGTACCTTGAGCTGGACTTGATTTTGGGAAAATGGGTGGAGGATCACATTCATTCTATGGATGAAAGTGGGATTAAATCCCTAGTTCATGTCCTTGACCTGGTATTTACTTATTATTTTATTCCAGTTCTTGGTACTTTTTTGGTTTCAATTGTTGGAAAAGAAAATGTTTATTTGCTGCTACCAAGCATAAATGAGACCTTTTTTCATTTTTTCTTATTTGATTTGCTTAAATGTAAAATTGGAATTTTCTTTCCCACTCATGACTTACTGCACAAGGAAAAAGTAATACAAGAATGGAATGTTGAATCCGTTATGTTTATGAATGTGTATGAATCGAACTGTCATTGCTGATGGAGTTAAGTGATCAGTTGCGTACCCTAAATGATCATTCAAGCACTTTATATGTTACCCTTTGTTGAAAAGAATATGAATGGAAATAAAGTTTATCTGAGAAACTGTAAGACGTTACTTATTTTTGTTGGTATATGACTAAATTTATGGAAGTAGACTATGTTTGGTTTGCTGAAAATTTATATTCGTGATGAGAGAGGTTAAACATTAGGTTATTTCGTTACAGATTTTGGGTCATGGTCCTCTGAGTTATGACGTGCGATATGCTCCCTCCATCTTAATTTGAATGACCTATTTCAGATAATAAATGAAACTGAAAATTTCTGTACCTTTATTCCTTTGCCTCAAATGTGTACATATATTATTTAGTGGTATCCATCATTCTTTTTTTAGTGAAAGGTAATTTCGGAAATGAAATTGGAGCGCTCAAAGCAACCAAATGACTTAAGTGAAGTTGAATGTAACAACAATTTAGCTCAGTTTTTATGACACAATTTTCAGTATCAAAGTTGTCACAATTTACTGAGTACCACATTTCATTGCATTCACATCTTGACCCCTCATGTGGGTCTAGACACTCATTGATGTCTGTTGCTAAATTAGATTTTGACGCTTGCTTCGGTGGCTTTCATTGTGTAGTAGGTTAAGTCTCACCTTGTTAAATGGCCAAATTAGGCACACATTTAAAGTCTCCACTAAAATGGGATGATAGCTCTTTTTGGGTTGTTGAGATATCTGATAGTTGAAAGATTAGCCTGATTTGTTGCATTGGTTCGACCTTATGAATGCAGAAAAAAGGAAAAAAAAGATGTTTATCAAAGTGCATGTGTTTGACCTTAAAAATCTCCATGGGTTTGTTTATCCTCATTAAGATTATTGTTTTCAGCTGATTTTAAAATTTATGTTTCTAAGCCTATTCCATTACTATCACCTGCAGGAAAATCCCGACCTATGGAAATGGCTGACTGGTCAGGAGCAACCCCCGGAGCCAGTGAACTCAAATCCTGTAAGACAAGAAAATAGAAATTGATGCTATATTCTATGTTGTTTTGGAGTGCTAGGAAATGTGTGACAAGGATGAAGTTGGGAGGAACGTGTTTTCATATTACATTTTGTTTGTTTGGAGAAGCGTGTCTCCTGGGTTTCATGGTTATGTTTGGTATCATAAATAAAACCAAGTATAGATCATGTTTTTCATTATATTTTTCAACTAATATTAACATTCTCCCAAAATGCTATTTTTGAGAACAAAAAACAAAACCAAAGTTTGCAGTTTCTTTTTTTTTTTTCCTACATCTGAATCCATTTTGATTTCTAAAACTGTTATCTTTATTAGGTATTCGCTGCCGTACGGGAAAAGGTGGCTAACAATCTTGACAATCATGCTGCGCCGGAAACACGGGCTACACCTGGGCAGGCATGGGTGAGAGGTTGGGATGATTTCAAGAAGGGTCGAGACGGCCCTATTGCTGGAAACCAGTAGTTGCGTTTAAGCTCAACTTCCATTAACATCATGTCTCTCGTAGCCTATACGAATTATTTATGGTGCGAAAATATTGTGTGTTTTCAAATTATTCATGTCCATATTAGCTAGCCCTCTTCAGGTATAAGAATAAGGAACAAGGAACAGATGGCGAAGCAGTAGGCCATCAATGTGCTTTGAGACTGATGTACTAAACTAAAGTCAGCCTGGACAATATTTTTTATGTAATCAAGATATTGTGTGATGTGTCTTGTTTCTATTGCTTTTTTTTTTCCCATGAAAAGGTAGAAAGAGATTGCATACAAACCCAAATTTTATTGAAACGAACTGGAACTGCCCTGATACGACATACCAAAATGCAACTACCAGAAGTAAATGTATTACGATACGAAATAAGTTGCGGTTGTTCTTAATATTACGATATGAAGTCAATTGTATGTACGAATTTGGCTGAAAAACAAATAAAACTACTTTTTACTCAATTTGAGATCGATCGTAAAAATTATTTGAGTTCGGTAGTGGTGGCCACGGTTTCGGTTTAGAATTCGGTTCCTCCACGGTTCCGGTTCCGGTTTCAACCAGAACCATTTGTTTATTTTTTGATTATTTTTTTATTTTTTTAAAATGGTTTATCAATCTCAGTAACAAAATAATGGAAAAGGACTTAATATTCAATTAAGTTTTGTACTTAATATTAATAATAATATTAAACTGTCTATATATACGATTACACAAAAATTCCTGTCAGACCGTCTAACGGTATGACTGTTAGACGGATCGACCGCGGACCATGGCATATCCGTAATATTAGCGGTGGTGTTTTAGTAGTTTTCGGGGACCACCAGATAATGATCATTATGTAAAGTATTAGCCGTCCCTTTAAAAAGTATTAGCAGTTCTTCTGAAATGTATTAGTAGTTCCCTGAAGAGTATATTAGTATTTCTCCTGAATATACTCTTGAAATGTATTACAAGTCCCTCAAAAAAATATTAGTAGTTCCTCGAAAAAGTATTAGTAGTTCCCTGACATGATGTATTTTTAGTAGTTTTCGAATATAATTAATTTTTCTCCGAAATGTATTAACTTGATCCTTCTAAAAAGTATTAGCGGTTAAATAAATGTATTAGTAGTTCCTCGAGAGTATTTTAGTATTTCTCGTGAATATACTCCCGAAATGTATTAGTGATCCCTCAAAAAGTATTAGTAGTTCCTCGAAAAAAAGTATTAGTAGTTCCTCGAGAATATTTTAGTAGTTTCCCTCAATATAATTAAATTTTTCTCTCGAAATGTATTAGCTGTCCCTCGGAAAAGTATTAGTAGTTTCTCGAAAAATTATTAGTAATTTCATAGAGAGTATTTTAGTAGTGCTCCCGCAAAGTATTAGTTTTTCTTATAAAATGTAATAGTATTTCTCTATAAAAGTATTAGTTGATACTAATACTTGTATCATCTCCAACACCAAAACATCTTGAAACATCGGCAGATTTTCAATTGTGCCAAGAGGTGAAGGCACCCATCCATTTGCGGTGAAGGCAAAACTAGACAATTGCTCTCCAAAGTACTCAACCATATCGTTTCTCTGGAATTCATACATCCAAACGATATTAGTATACTATTGCAATAAATACTTAGAAATCAGAATGCCATTTTTAGCTTATATTCGTGTTAACTTCAAAGACCAGTAACATATTAGTTGTTTTCACAAATTAGCATTTATATTGGTTTACCTCTGGCTCTCCATGAACAAGAACATCAATATCGAGCTCTTCCTGAAGCTTGACAACTTTGTTGATCTCTTACTTGATAGCCTTGATGTACTCCTCCTCAGAGATCCTACAAAGAAAAATTATATCTTCATAATACATATCTCAATGCGTGTATAGATTAAAAAGTAAATAGCAAGCAAAAACCACTCACTTCTTGGCCTTGTATTCACTGCGAACTCTCCTGAGTTTTATGGTCTGAGGGAAGGAACCAATAGTGGTGGTCGGGAGGATTGGAAGGTTAAGCTTCTTATGTTGGTCATCGGCAGATTCTCATCTCAAAAGTATTTTTTTTTGGCGAATTTGGGTCAGGGTTGGGCAATGGGTAGGATATTTAGACCCGTCTAACGGATCTAGATCCGTTAGACGGTCTGACAGGAGACTAGCTCATACTATTATAGTATATAGGAATCAAAATTCACGTAGTTCATTTACAACATTTTAAAATGTGTCTCATATAGTTACGGATATAAAACATTATAATAAGCATTTAACATTTCTCTTAACATATTTTTACCAAAAACATAAATATTGTTGGTTTTAACCTTGAAACTGGCGATTCCACTCGGTTCCACCGACGGTTCTAACTAGCAGCTAAACTCGCAAGTTCCACATTTATTGAGACCAAGGAACCGGAACCAGAACCGGCCTACACGGTTTCAGTTCCAGTTTTGGAACCGTTGACCACGGTTCTGGTTTCAATTTGGAACTCGGTTTCGATTCTATTTGGCCACCCATAGAGTTCAGTTTTCGTCAACATAACAACCAAACTAGAGCACATTTTTCCTGATGTAAATTTTGACTTGTACTCAACTCGATAAATTAAAAAAAAAATATCTGTAAAACTTAAAAACAAATAAAAATGTAAACAAGTTTACAATGTCATTGGTCAAATAAAGAAATCAACTAAGCTCACTACCCGAATGTGATTCCCCGAGGTCAAAATCATTGACAAGGCACGGCATCCGGGTGGCTCATATACACGAGTCAGGGTCAAACATCACCCAGGACGAGGTAAACCTCATCCCACTAACCATAGCAAACATAGGATAAATGACAAATAAGATACTATTAAATATTTGAAAACACTGATTACATATACCATAATTAAAGTAAATATCTCCATCCAGGGATGGCATATGGGTAGGACCATAAAAATGATATCCTCCATCCCCATACCCATTTATTATATTCAGTACCCATACCCATACCCATACCCATCGGTATTCGGTTTTCATACCCATCCCCATTCGGAGGATGTAAAGATAACCCTCTTACCACTTACAATTGTATTTTTTTCAAATTTAAGTTATTTCTTTTTTAAAGAGAAATTTGAGTTATTTAAATAAAAATGTAGATATTTACTAAATTCTTAAGGAAACATAGTAATGAAAAAGAATATAGATAAGAATTAGCTTAACGATATATTATAAAAATATAGCAAAATATTAAAAAGGATTAAACAAAAAACGGGTTAGTAGATTTTGGTTGCATGGGGAAAAATCATTTTCTTTAAATATAAATAAATAGAGTTGTATAAATAAATAAATATATGTAAAATATTATAAATAAATATATATGTAGAAATATTATATATATAATATTATTATTTAATATATCGGGTAGGGTATGGGTCAGGGATGTACCGGACCCACCTCCATACCCATCCCAAAATACCCATACCCACATACCCATTTATAATTTAATACAAAACGCTCCCTCCATACCCTGGTAACAACACTCGATTCGGATCCTCCGTCGGGTTCGGAGGAAATTGCCATCCCTATCCATCGGTACCAATGCATGGAGGGCATCATTGCGGCTAAAACAAAGTCATACGCAAAATCCAAAAAATGATAAAAGACGGAGTCTTTAAACTCCTCATATACACCACCACCGATCAATTGCAAACTGATGTTTTATATCCTGAATAATAATAGGTCGAACGTACCCAGTAATATATGCCCTCTGTCTATAATAAGAGAGTCTCATCCGCAACAACAAAAATTGTTAAACAAGTCAAGAAAGAAAGTGAGATATTAAGTAAAAATAACTCAGCAAGACAGACCAAAGAGTGGCACGATATGGGATATGGCGACATGTAGCATGTTATAACCTATATCGTGCATATTGTGGCACATTATAACCTATACCATGCATATTGTGGCAAGACAGACCATATCGTGCATATTGTGGCACAATTAAGGTTTATAACATGCCACGTGTATAAATATATATATATATAGTGCCATATCGTGCCACTATATGCACGATATAGTTTTAGAATGTGTGCCACGTCATAAACTATATCATGCATATATTGGCACAATATGACACAATATGGGTTTATGACGTGGCATGTTATAAACCTTAATCGTACCACAATATGCACGATATCCGATTTTTTAAGACAAAGGAACTGGGACCAGAACTGACCTATTTGGTTTGGAATTCGGTTTGGTTCCATTTGGCCACTTCTAGAGTTCGTTTTTCATAACAACCAAACTTGAAGACATTTTTCCTGATGTAAAGTTCGATTCATACTCGACTCGATAAATAGAAAAATAATAATATATGTATAAAATTATCAAACTGCTCAAGCGCAATTATCAATTGCGTTCTGCTCGACTAAGGCTCATTCAAGCTCAATTCAATAATATTCAAACCAAACTCAAACATTCGAATAAGGCTCGTTCGAGCTCGATTCAATTAATAGCTTGATCAAAATTCAAACAAAATTGAACATTACAATGTTGGGTTGTATTCATTCGTTTACACCACTATTTAACAGTAAGGACGCGTTTGTCAAAATTGATGAGATTATATAAGTAATACTGGATATGTAATGATTTGATTATTTATCACTATCCTTTGTACGGTTCTTTTTGTTTGGGGTGTTGAATTATGTCTATATTGGATCCAATATATTTGGTCAATATTGTTGTTTGACAACTTTGATAATGAGTACATACAATGGAAATGACCAATTTGCCCCTTGTTTTAAAGAACCCAAACAAGACTCTACTCATATTCAGATTTTCTCTTCCCTCTGCAACCCTAAAATCGAAAATTGTGGCTGCTTCACAAAATCGAGAATCGCCTGCTACCTACATAACCCAGTCCCATTTTCTGAACTTGGAGCGAAGGACACTGGACTGGCTACACAAAATCTTGCTAAATTTCAGAATAAGGAGCGACTCATCCGAAAGGTAATATTTGTTACTCAACCCCAATTAATCTCCATAATGGTTGTTTGTATGCATTAGAATTAATTTTTTGAGTCGAAATCGAGGGATATAGAACTCCATGGCTTGCTGCATATAGAAAGCTTAAAAACACAGACAACTAATATTTTGACTTTTAAACATCCATATGATATTGAGCGTTTTGTGATTTTGTTCGATTCTAGGTTTTTGGGTTCATTTTATCTCATATAAATATAGAAATGGCAAGGTCTGTGCAATTACTTTGTTTGGTGATTCGATTGTAGTTTGCAATGGTCCCAAAAAAACAATCACTTGTGGCTGATCTTTTATTTTGGCATAGCAATTAGGGTTCATCCCCAACTTGTGGATCTTCATTTAACAAGATTTGTAATTACCTCTTAACAAAATATGAACACCCATTTCTTTAATAGTAATGTCCAGCCTTATTGTTGATCCTTATGAATCAGATTTAATAAGAAGTCAATTTTATATTTTATATTGTTGAGCTGAATGTTTTAATTAAAAACAAATGAACATGGTTTGATCTATATATTTTATATTCGTGTTATTACGTTTTTCATTGAGTAACTTCTTCTATTGTGTTTGGAGTATTAATTTTTTTGAGTTACTTATGTTCTTTTTTTGTTTTTCAAAAGGTACGACTTATAAGATGAGCAACTCCAACAGTGAACCATTTTCTACGGGGAGCAGTTCAAGTTCCGGGGACGGGGCAACAATATGGATACCAATGTAGTGTGCTATTGCGGCATCTCACTCAGGGTGCAGACTTCATGGACGAAGGCAAACCCTGGCAGACATTTCATGTCGTGTCCTAATAGAGGGGTATGTCTTTTTAACCATATTGATGCAAGTTTGATATGTGTATTATTTCTGTAGCCTTGTTTAAGTTTAATGTTATACTTGGTAATGCAACCCAATAAGTGTGGCTACTTTGTTTGGCTTGATCCACAATTGAACAACCGGTCCGCCGATATAATTGCTGGTTTAGCGGCTAAGTTGAAAACTAAAAAGGAGAAATTAGCACTGTCCGAAGAAAAATGTCGGCGTTTACTAAAGTGTGCTATTTTATCATGGTGTTTAACAATCCTCCTGCTGCTAATTGGATGGTTGTTGTACGGTTGAACAAAAATGGTACGTTTTATTTTGGAACTTTACGTATTTTGGTCAGAATCACGTGCTTACTTTGGATCGGCATTAATTAGTAATTTTGCATTGTAATTGTAAAATCTTATATAAGATTTAGATATAACTCAGCCTCTTTGATGTATTTTAATTATCACAGCCCGTAGAACAATATTCTGTTACAAGTTATCTTTGTATTGTGATGGTATTCTGTACTTGCTGCTATCATTGTGTTCTGATTTATTTACCTGCTATAATATGATAACTTATGTGTTATTTACTGAAATTATGCGTTCATTCTAGTATTTTTGTTCAATACCCATGCTTTTGCCAAGAAGAAGGATTTGTCTACATAGATATTATACCATGAGGTTGTAGAATTATTTTAATGCATATTTATAAAGTATGTTAATTCACAAATACACCTCATGAATATGATGAATTAATTGGTTCTAGTTTTGGAGTCCATCTTTAAAAAATAAAATAGCCAAATAGTTTTTTGGTTGGCTCGTCTAAGGTATTACATGTCAGTTTGGCAGTGTTGTAAAACTATTTGGCTATTTTATTTTTTAAAAGCTGTTGAATATATATTATTGGAAGTCAACCAGAGGGAGAAATATGTTAGTTACGGCTCGTTTGCGTAATGTGATGGGATTAAACTAATTTGAATGATACACCACTACTATTCCCAGTACTAATGGATCAATAGCAAATTGTCTATCATTAGAATCAAAGGTTATGTGATGAATTGGTTGGCACTTACGGGTTGAAATTGGGATTTCAGCCGTATGTGGAGTCTTATATTGGGAATTTATCTTCAAATGTAATTTCAATTACAAAAATCACTGAAATAGGTTTATTATTTGTGAAATTAATTATAATGTAAATTGCGAAGATATTGCTGTTAAAACATTGAAAAATTACTTGTACTTTTAGTTTTGTTGGAGGGCTTATGATTTAGTTCTTCCATTGTTATTTGGATTTGTATGTGCACGATTGAAAGTCTAATTTTTTAGCTCGTGCAATTTTGTTTATATGCTGCTCCTGTTTAATCATGTCCGACTTTGTGCAGATAATAGAAACGTTAATGAAAAATGAGCTCAAGCAATAGCGCACCATTTTCATCTGCGAGTAACGATACATCTTTTTGTACCAACTTTAGTCGAGATGCGCCACTTCGCTGTCATTGTGGCTTCATTCTTAAAGTTCAAAATTCATAGACAAAGGCGAATCGAGGAAGACGTTTTACATCATGCCCTGTTAGAAGGGTGAGTTTTCAGTTTTAAGGCCGTCAAATGGGAGTCTTAAGTTCAATACTTATCTGTGAAAAAACTTGTGTATCTACAATTTACCCTTGTCTTTCATTTGTATGAATGAATTTAGCCCAACAAGTGTTGTTTCTTTAAGTGGTGCGAAGACGAAATTAACGATCGAGAAAGACAAATCATTAGTAACTTGCTGGATAAAGTTAAAACTTTGAAGGTTGAAGTCTCAGCATGCAAACTTGAACAACATCGCCACAGGAAGATATCTTCCATGTCCATGATTGAAACTTTGGTGGTTGTAATTTTAGCATATTTTCAGTATTGTTTTAAATGTCGTTAGAAATAATGTAAATTTGAAACTGATTTTACCAGTCTTAGGTGTTGTTAAAATATGTATGATATTATTCTACTTCAAGCTCTATGAACTATGGTACTGTTGTAGCTCCTTGAAATTGAAAAATGTAATATTTCCTTTGTCAGTGTTAATTGTGTTTTGTTGTTAGATGCTTCTTTTATATACTTATATTACCTTTATTAATGTATCAGTATATATTTGCTTCCAATCACAGATGTAGTGTGGAATATATTCTGTTGTATTATTTTACCAGTTTAGCTTGTTTTATTGTTCCAAATTAATTGCTCCAAACACTTTCATTAATGTTTAGTATATAAGTTTGGTTACAATTATAAAATTTTGAAATGCACTCTGTTACAATATGTATAAAACCGTCTGAATCAAGCAAAATTGCTGGTTCATTTATACAGTGTTTAGAAATTGTGGGTTATCCATGAGATATATGTGATGCCACATATTTTCAAGTGTTATTTTTTGGATACTTGAACAAGTCTTGTATGTGCAGCCTTTGTAGATTCTTTTGCAACCTAATTTCATGCAATTAAGGTTCTAGTGTTGCCCAATTGCATGCACATGTTGTGGTGATGTGAGTGTATATCATTGAGCCACAAAAATATGTCTTAGCCTTTCATTTTTGCTTTAAGTCATTTTGCAGCCAAGTAGGAGGGAATATATTCTCTTTTCCTACTCATTTCAATGTGGAAAAGACCAACCTCTCAAATCACACTTTTTCATTATTTATATTTATAAAATGCATTTTAAATACATGCTACAAGAATCGGACTTTTACTCACATCCAAGCTTTTATCAACAAAAATTACTACAAAGTTTAATATTGTCACCAAAAAAAAAAAAAAATGCAAGAATGGCTCCAAAATTTTTGGTTAGGCAAGAGGATTACATCTATGACCTCGAATGGATGGTGCGAGAAGATCTCTTTTCATTGAAGTATTGTTGGATCAACAAGCAATCGTGAATACTCATTTGGCTCCTCAAATTGAAGTGATTGAGTTGTCTTCTGATGATGAAACCAATGACATTGACAAAATGAAAGGCTTGGCAAAACCAAGTAACACTCACTCTGTCATTAATTTATCTTCTTCGTGGAACACCACTGATCGTTCTTTATGGAATTATTTGGGGCAATTTGCATTGGGCTATGATTCGGCATCTGAGGGATCCGTTAACCAACCATTCCGGGTAATGATGCAAAATGTGATGATGGTCCATCATCTAGCAAACCCATCGTGCGTTACCCTCGTCCACCTAGCCATTATATGCCATCACCTTCAAAGAGTGTCGGTTCAACTGGTTCATCGTGCAAGCATGTCTAATGTGCCATCTACTATTGACAAGATTTCTAACCAAAATATCCATGCATTAGTCAATCAAGTTATGTGTTTTACATACTTTGAAGTTATTTATTACTAGGTCTATGCTTTATGTGTTGTTTGTTGTGTTTTCTATTTGTGTACTAGTCATTTAACTTACACAGATTCATTTGTTTTTGTAACATCCTAGGTTGTCAGTTCAAAAGGGTCTAATTTGGGGAATATATATCGTACATTAACCTACATCGAGTATCCCCTTACAAAAGGTTTCTAACCCATACTAACGGTACCATATTTTACCGTCCCGTATCACCTTAACCATTACCCCCTTCATTTCATCGTCGAGACTGAAGAATAGGTCAAGATCTTTTCCGTTGTTGCATAGCTGCTTCGCAACTATCATCTTATCCTCAACAGTAAGGAAATCCATTCCCTTCAAAACATTAAACACAACCTTCCTAGATGCTTTGTTATCAATCTCAACGTTAATACAATTAGCCAAATGTTGGATACTTGCCTCAGTTTTCTCAAAAAGATTTGAAATAAGGCCTACAAATCGCTCATCTCCACTTTCCTTTGCCTTTCTTTTTTTAGAGTTCTTAGACATTTGCGTAGCACTATTCTCCGCAGGAATGCCAGAATTGATTTCACCCGTTTCAGTGGGAACTTCATTAATAGCCGGCTGCACACTCACATGTTGTGAAGGGGTCTGGATTTCTTGTGTTCTAGGTTCTTCTACCACGTCACTATTTAGCATATCTTGAATGACATCGACAAAACCTTCAGCAGATTCCCCCGTAGCACGGTCTTTCCCGAATATCTTAGCCCAGTCTTTGTAATAGGGCTGAGATTTGAAACGCATAGTTTTGGCATTCCCATCAGTCTGTTTTCAGACAAAACAAGCATAATTAGATTACATGAAATACCATAACATTCGCGCAACAAAAAAAGTGAAATTAATTAGAAACCATCATACTTACTTTTACATACTCATTCCAAACTTCATCTTTCACAATTATGGTGTTCGATGTGTCATTCCAACCAAAGCCAGATTTAGATAACAGCATGCTTAAGGAGCCATAAATTTTTTTCCAAACGTGTATCTTTGAACTGATATGAGGACCAGCATTGAGATCAGAGCATGGAAATGCTTGGTGAATCGATTTTTCCAAGATAACTTGATAACCTGCTTTGAAGCCGTTATCACATTTGTATCCTCTGACAACAATTTCTTTAAGAGCATGTAGAAGTACATGCTCCTCCTCGGTCGTCCAAGACCGTCTTGAAACAAAGGTTTTATGGGTTTGGCCCACTTTGTCTACACTAGTTGAGGAGTCCATTGTGTCTACTTCATTTACACCAACTTATATGATATCATTGAAGTATATGTTATAACATCATAGCGTAATTTATAAATTGACTAACCACACCTCAAATTTAAAATTGAAATATCAATTAACTTATACATAACTGAATGAACCTTCAAAGTCAAATACTAGAAGAACAGTACAGAAATAGTTCAAACATTACAATCATTGTACCAAGATACAACCATACGAAGAGTACCAAAATAGAAATAGTTCAAACATTACCCTTAAAATTTGATTATGAATAAAAACAGTTAGTCAAGCATTTCGTGAAGCACGCCACTCATTGTACATTGACATTGCGAGCTCGTCCCTCCAGTTCATCCAAACTGGTGATGTCTCCACTTGATCAACGCACTCGTGATCATCATTATGAGAGTTCGATTGATGAGTGTAGAGATCAGGAATTTCATCCTGTAAAGAATCCTGGGACATTGTTGTTCGAATGAAGTTGTGGAGCAAACAACAAGCCACGATGATCCTATTTTGTGTCTTAATAGGATAAAATGCTTTGCTCCTTAAGATTGCCCACCTTTGTTGCAACAACCCAAATTCTCTCTCTATAACATTACGAGCCTTAGAGTGGCGTAGGTTGAACAATTCTCTATAGTTTTGAGGTGCAACAGATCCTGCACCACATTCATCCAAATGGTACCTCACCCCTCGATACGGTGCTAAAAAACTTGGTACATTAGTGTAACCACAGTCGCATAGATAAAACATCTCTGAAAAAAGTCACCCAGCTTATTACTCGCATTATAACTTTATTGTTAACGTAGGACAAATTCAGATGAATGGGCGGGACTTATGTGTGATGTAAAAAAACTTAAATATAGTGGTTCATACCAGTAGGCACTCTCAACCCATTTGGTCTAGTAACCGCATCTCTCAATACACGACTATCTGCGACAGATCCCTCCAATCCACTTAAAATATATGTAAATAGCATTTTTTGGTCACAAGCCGCAAGAACGTTCACATATACTGCCCCTTTCCTATTTTTATATCGCGCCTTGTCGCTAAGTGACACTTTCACATCATAATACGTGCCATCTACTGCTCCTAGAAAGCCCTATAAGGAAAAATTAATATCAATTGGGTAGTATTTCATCCTTACTAATCCTAGTTTTCATATTTTGAAAGGAAAATTATATATTGATAAAGAGGGTATTAATAATGAGCTTACGTTAAACTATTTTCATCTATCGTCATCCCAATTATCATCATCAGGGTCCGGGTTAACAAGTAATAAATTATACAGACGCAGCAAAGCATATAACACACGATTGAAATGTTTGCTAATTGTGAAGCCAGAACGTTTGAAGTCGAACTTGACTATGCGAGCCTTCTTGTGATGTGCCAAAACACTCAAGTTGCTTCACAACTTGCTCGGATACTTACACATGTCTAGTACGTGCTAGACCCCCAACATTCTCAAGAAGAAAGCATAAGCGAGTAAAAGCGTGTCTATCCATACGTAAATTTTCAATACAAGTGGTATCAGACACATCTATAAGAGCACGCATGTGGTCAATCTGATTTGGCAAACGATCAATCATACTATATGTCTGTTGTGCCAAACTTTCCCTAACCACTTCACGGTTTCCCCTCAATTGTCTCCGATACACATGAACGATAATTAAAATTAATTTTATCAGGTTAAGGATTTCTTGAACACCCAAAAGTACTGCAACGTGCTCATCTGTATCCATCTATGATTTTAACAATGGGGTTTAACATAAGCCACATATTTAAGAGTTTAAAAAAAAAACTCAAAGATTGGTATCACACAAAACACAGAAAAATATTAACGCATCTATGAAGGCTAAAATAGAACAGTCTCATTTGTTCTTTGCACATTATCAACAAATTTTTTCATCAAAGACATACATGGGTAGCAGTCAGCCCTAAATGCAACTGTTAAATCTGCGTAAATCATAAAAAAAAATTGCTGGTTAAATATTTAATATGAAATACCACTATAAACAAAATCTACAAAAAATCATTAGCAATATATGAAACTACAATAAGTGTTAATGAAAAACCAAAATGAGGATTTGCAATTTACATGTGATGCTCGGAAATAAAGTAAAATTACTTTGAAAAATATTGCAAGATATGAAAAATATGGAGTCTACCGAATTGAAACCCAAAAGATCGACATTTTGTGTTGAAGAATGGAAGTGAAATCGTACGTACCTTTCTTCTCGCCATCCTAGGGTTTATTCTTCAGGTTCCAGAGTGATATTGGGAGGGAGGAAAATGAAAAGTATATAAGGTACCAATTTTGTAATATAGAGGTGAAATCAGGCATATTAGTCACTTTAACTTGATTTTCGGGGGCAAATATGTCTTTGCACATGTTGTCCAAATGGGGCTGTTGATAGGATTATATAATAATAGGGGGCTGGGTTTAATAATCTAATGGGAGCAAGTTTACTTCCCAGTCCGGAAATGTTATCCTGGGCCGCGATCCAAAATGGCAACCAGGGGATTACTTGGGACAAAACTGCTAATCCTCGGCTGTCAATGATCGCAAATGAGCCGTTACTGTTTATATTTTTTGAAGGCTGTGGATTATAAAATTTGACCCCGATGTTCTGTTGTTGCATTTCGTGTTTTATAAAATTAAAAACAGATAGATTGCATGTCTTTTCGTGATTCACCGTTAACTTAAGTTTTATTCTTTTGCATGTCCAAAAAATAGTAGGATGACTTTAGCTTGGCATACCAATATTATGGAGATCCTGAATAAACGACGTTACACCAATTGTTCAACACCGATGACGCGCCACATAAATTCAACAACATTGACGATGTGGATGTTTCGTCTGACAAAAGTGATGAGAAATAAGTCATTGAAATTGTTGACGATAGCGTGTCCAACGGAGAAGCAAACGGTGGAAAGTTGCCAAACACAAACAAAATTATAGAAGTCCATGGCAAAATCTCTGTAATAGACATCTGTTTAAACATAAACTCCAGTAATAAAAGATTGAATCTTTTTCGAAATTATTGAAGCAATCCATATGACCAATCATTTTCCATACTCCATCAGAATATCATTGTCCAAAAAAAAAGTGAGAACTGGTAGTCCGGTTATCGTACCTGCGGTGCTCCAATCTTTATCCACTGTATTAATCTGTTGAAGGAACAAAATGCAGTTAAATTCCAATTGAAATACTGAATATTAGGGTTTTATATTGTTGGAATTTGGTCTTTGTAAAATGGGCGTTGACCCGATTTTGATCAAATAATTAAGTGGTTTCCATTAGTAAAAAAAATAGAATTAAATTATTTGTAAAAATTCTACTAAGAGAGTAGATGAGAATAGCATTTGGAATTTCTCAAAACCAATTCCGGGTGAATGATAAATTAATGCTAGAAGTTAGCTACTTAATACAAATAAATGGTATGGAAAATGGGAAATATGGGGAAGGAGAAATGCTCCATCCCACGTAGGAAAAGGAGGCAAAGTTTGCACACTATATGTATCCCAAGTTGGACATATGGGTTTGGGCCCTTGGGGCACCCCAAGTTTTTAAAAGGGTGAGTGTTAGATAAATGTTTTTATCATGATTTTGATGGTTTTGTTTTAATGTGTTTTTATACCAAAACAATATTTTTAAATGTTGTCCAAACACTCCCGTTTGTTCTAAAATATTTTTACTAATTTTTCGGAGTATTTCTTGAAGTTTATTTTCGACAAAAATTGGACAACACTTCTCTCTCTTGTTCAACCGGTCGCCAGATAGGGCAACCCGTACCTGAAGTTGAGTTTTGAAACACAAAAGAGACGAAGCAATTTTACACTAAGGTCGACCGGTGTCTGGGATGGTTGCAAACTCCCTGTAATGTTTTTCTTGTGGCCAACCGGTCAAGCATAGGGTCGACCAGTCGAACCCTATGTGGACCGAATGCCCTATTCGGGTATTTTCTTCAAACGTCTATTCTGCTGACGGGCCGCTCTCTACCGTTTTGACAAAGAAAATTCTAGCCGTTGACAGTAGACATATTTGTTTGATAAATTTTTTTATCATGATTTTGATGATTTTGTTTTAAAGAATTTTTATACCAAAATAATTTCTTAAAATGTTGTCCAAATACTCCCGATTGCTTTAAAATATTTTTACTAATTTTTCGGAGTATTTCTTGAAGTTTATTTTCGACAAAAATTGGATAACACTTCTGTCTCGTGCTCGACCGGTCGCCCTATAGAGCAACCCGTACCTGAAGATGTAATTTGGAACAAAAAATGAGACGGAGGTAAAATTGACCAGGTCGACCGGTACCTGGGATTGTTCGATTGAGAGAGAACGTCCTGGACTTGGTTTTTGAGGAGGACTCAAAGCACAGGTCGGTCGACCGGTCGGACCCCCATCGATTTTTGGTCATCCCTGTGTAAAAATGTGTTCTTATTTTCAAACGTCTATTTCTACGCCGACCGACCCGGTCGCCCTTATGTTTGACAACAAAATTCTAACCATTGTGCATCGACAATTTTTCCTTAAATTATGGGGTTGATTTCTACAGCCTATAATCTTGATTTTAATTGCATATTTTTTTTGTAGAAATCAGTCCCCAAGAGGCGCCTATCCATGTTCAAGACATCCTCTATAAATAGATGAAGAATTGAAGCTACACAACAAGAGAGAAAACTACAACACAACAAGATACATTCAAGCAAACATATTGGTTCTTCACTTATTATTCTTGTTGTAATTTTCCTAGCTTATCACATTCACATCTTGAGGTCTAGGCTTTATTTCTTGATTACACTTGCACTCAAATTGTATTATTCATTATCGAGTTGTAATCTTGAATTTGGGTTATCATTCAACACAAGATATCATTGTGAGTGTTCTTGTGGTAAGAACACACTTGGATGATCTAGGTGATAGGAGCAAGAAGATTGTGGTGATCTTCTTATTGAAGAGTGTGGTGCTCTTCGAGGTGTTGAAGAATTTGGTATTCTTCAAGTCGGAAGATTGTGGTAATCTTCACAAGGTGCCATTGAAGATTGTGGTAATCTTCAAGTGAGATTGTGGTAATCTCAAAAGAGGTGTTGTTGTATTAATTGTGGTAATTAATAAAATCTTTTTTTCTTTTTGAAATCCATCCCGGAGATACTGGGGTGATAGAGGATTAGGCCCTAGGTGGGTTGAACCTCTATATAACGACGCGTGTTATTTACTTCCTGCACCTTTAATATCGTCTTGGCTTGTTTGATTCGAAAAAGAGGGCATAATCGAGAAAATTGAGATAATCTATTCACCCCCTCTAGATTATCGTAGCCGCTTGGACTTACAAGTGGTATCAGAGCCAAACTCTTTGGCAAGCTCGTGCCACATCGCGAGTAAAGAGGAACGATCAATGGCTACGAATGAAGTCTACCTTACCGGCGCCTCCACCACCAAGCCACCACTATTTGATTCCAAAAATTATACCTTTTGGAAAGAAAGAATGGAATGCTATCTACAAGGTTGCGGGTTCAATATTTGGAACACGGTCATCAATGGAGAATCCATTCCGATAAAAGACACACCTCACACCTCCAAAGTCCTCAAGGAGCTCAATGATGAAGAGAAGAAAATCATCTCCTTAAATGGTAAAGCTCTTAATATTATTTATTGTTCACTTACCATTTGGGAATATGATCATATTGTAGGAATTAAATCGGCACATGAAGTATGGAGAAAATTAGAAGAAGTATATGCAAATGAAAGGAGTAACTCAAAAGCATCTACTTCTCAAATGGATACAACATCAAACCTAAAAACATGTGATGAGCTTCCTACAACTTCCGACGATGATGAAAACGAACGGTGTCTTATGGGCTTCGAATAAGAAAACGAGGTAAGTTCTAAACCTTCTACTTCCTATGATAATGAATTACAAAAGGATTATAGTGATTTGCAAAATGATTTTGATGAGCTTCAAAATGAATTCCAAAGCTTACTTGTTAAATACAAAAATTTGAAAAAGGAATTCAATGTTTTGAAAAATGATAAGGATAGTTTATTTACTTCTTATGAATCACTATCATGTGCTCACACCACCACACTTGATAAGGTTAGAAACCTTGAAAAAGAAAATAGTACTCTTGTTGAGGATATTAATTGCATGAAAAAGGATTTATCAAAATTCAACTTGAGTACCAATAAAATGTCCAATATTGTTGATGTTCATAGTTGTGATAAATTGAAACAAGAACTTGATCATAAGCCTAGTGTTGTTAATCATGTGAAAAGAAATCAAGTCCCTATGCATGTTGGTCATTATGCTCCAAAAATTATTACTTGCTTCTATTGTGGTAAAAAGGGTCACACGGTTAACACTTGTCGGGCTAGAAATAGCTCTAATCATTATTGGAGACCTAAAAGTCTCAAAGCTAATCCTAAAGGACCCAAACACTTGAGGGTACCACAAAATAATGTCATATTAAGTAACCGGTGGAATAATAATCAAGGAAAATTCATACCGCCTAGAAGATATCAAATGACCGTCTCATTTGATCAAAGGAGAAGACATCACCACAATGAATTTCCAAGAGAAAGACACTATCAACAATGGGAAGGACACAATCCTTGGAAATGGAGCAATTTGAAGAGCTATCATCAACAAGATGATTTTCAAAGGGGAAGATATCATCAACAATGGGAAAGACACAACCCATGGAAATGGCGTAATTGGTAAACCGTATCTCCTTATTTAAATATGTATTTTATTTTGTTAGTATGCATGTTTTTATTTGTGCCTTAATTGTAAAATGAGTTTTCAACTATTTATTTTTAAAATTAAGGTCCTCAATAAATCTTTGTGTTTTTAAAATATTTTGAAAATGAGACCTTACATGATGTTTTTAAAACTCTTGTGCATTTATTAAGGCTAATGTGCTTTATTATCTCTTATGGATTTATATAGCATGAGCATATTTGTGAAATCTCTTATTGCTTAGCCTACACTTGTACCATTATGCTTTTGTGCAAGATTTGTTTTAAGAATTTTGTAGGAGATATATATCTTCACCAATGGCTATTTATGTCATAATGTGTCAAGATGAGCATAAACTATCGAGGTACGCTCATCATTGGTATTCATCTTATAGACTCGATATATTTTTGACATATGCCTATGTGCTTGTTTTTCAAGATATTTCAAAGTATCTCATACAAGTCCCATTAAGAGGATATTTTGATTTTTGAAAGGCACTATTCGATAAAGCTCTTTTTATCCAAGACTTGTAAAGGATTATATTTGTTTTGATAAAACATTTGATTTTCATCCTTATCTCAAAATTATGCATTTGATTGCTCATATTCATTCTTGTCAAAATTCTTGTTCAAACATTTTTTTTAAATAAGGTCTCAACTATATGCTCTCGGATTTTCATATTTCAAAAGAGACCTTATATAGCTTTCTATAAGCTTATTTGAACTTACAAGTTTTATGAAACTCTTGATGATTTGTTTTAAAGCATAGTATGTGTTACTTGTTATAGTGTCTCTATTATTCGATATTACTATGCTCTTGTGCAAGATATCTTCTTAAGATTTTGCAGAAATTTTTGGTATTTTGGAACAAGCTTAATGACCAAGGCAAGGTTAGTAGCTCAAAGGTATTGATTTTGATGATGCATTTGCACCCATAGCACATTTAGAAGCTATTCATATTTTACTTGCCTATTCTTGCTTTAAGAAAATTTCAAGCTTTACCAAATGGATGTTAAATCCACTTTTCAAAATGGTTTTACAAGAGGTAAAGTTGATCTAATCTCCTTATTTTTTGAAAAAGGACAAGATTGCTTACTTGTACAAATTTATGATATCATTTTTTTGGTGCTACTAATGAATCTTTGTGCAAGATATTTTCTAAGTTGATGCAAGGTAAACTTGAGATGAGCATGATGGGGGAGCTCAATTTCTTCCTTGGACTTCAAGTTAAACAATGCCAAGAAGGTGGTTATATTTCACAATCAATGTATACAATAGAACCTTTGAAGAAGTTAGGCATTGAAGAAGGAAGAACCTTCTCAACCTCTATGTCTACCAATGTAAAGATTGACAAAGGTTGAGGAAGGCATATTAATTGACAAACATATTCGAGGTATGTTCATTAACTTTTCTTACTCATTTAGACTCGACATTTTCTATGCCTTATGTCTATATGCTCGACTTCAAATCTATCCCAACGAATCTCATTAAAGTGCCGTTAAAAGAAATTTTCAAATATTTGAAAGGCACTTCTTCTTATAGCTTGTTTATCCAAGGTTTTAAAACGTTCATATTCTTTCGGGATAACAAGTCCGGTGATTACAATTTCTCAAAATATGGTTCATCATAATCAAACTAAACCTATTGAGATTCGATATCTTTTTCTAAGGGATTGCATTTCTAAAAATGAAAATTTGAGATGTGTTTAATTCCGTCTCAAGGATAACTCGCGGACATTTGTTTTCAACCGTTTACCGTCGAGTCTTTTACCTCATTTCGAGCTTAATTATGACATAAATGAGGTCTACGTTTGCATTTTGCACGTCTTTAAAACTTAGGGGCGAAAAATCGAATTTTTGGTTCAAACTTCGGATTTTTTAAAAAACAGATCAACCAAATGGCTGTTCTGGGTTGAGGCCGACTGTCGCCCTTTGTCGCCCATAGCCATTTTTGTGATAAAAATGGTTTTGTTCTATCGATTAGCTAATTTGGCTCTTTTGGTTCATTTTCCGTCCCCTTTGCCATTTTCACACACAATTCACTTCAAATGTGTTTTGTTGCATAAATTATATATCTTGGATAGTATTTTGCTCGATTATCATCATAGTTTCTCATCTTTACCGATTAAATGGTAAGAATTCTACTCCCTTATCTCAATTGGGTGGAACCCTTGAGAAAATGCTTATGTATGGAGTTTTTGTTGGAATTCTTGCATAATTGGGGTGTGAATAATGATTGTTGATGAATGATATTTGTAAAATTGATTTTGCTGATAAAAAACTTGGCTTGATTACATTTACAAGGGCTATATATATCTTCTTCTATTTTTGACGCCCGCCAAGTGTTCGATAAAATGTTTCAATGAAAAATTCATCACCTACATGATTCTCTTGTGTTCAAATGTCTTATATATTTATAGAGATCATGTTTTGCTTATCAAATGAGTTTTCATAAGCTTCTACAAGTTATATGATCGACTTTTCCATCCTAATTGGTTTATAAGCTTCAATGTTCAAATAGCTCGATAAATCGGTTTAGTTGCGCCCTTTGATATCAACAAATCATCATTAGATATGTAAATAAGTCCATAATACATCAAATGGACTAAGTATGATCCACAACTTATGGCTTTTAATAGCCACATCTTATAGCTTCTTTCTCGAGCTTATTTTAGCTTCTTTAAGCTAATAAGCTTATAACTTGTTTCTCCCCCTTTGGAATCATCAAAAAGAACGTTAGCACGATAAAAATATCATATATTCAACAGGGGGAGCTTATAAGCTTGTAATTCTTATGGTTATATTATAAAAGCTGAGCTTTTAGCTTTTGGTTGATTGCTTCTATATTACTTTTGTTGTGCATGTTGATAGGGGGAGCTTTTGCAAAAATATTTTTGAAAATCTATACTCCCTTCCTTGTGGCTATGTTATTTGGAAAATTGGTCGCTTCAAACGGTTAGAAATATTTTACCGGAAAATCGTTTTTTGATTTCAAATTCGACCTCTTAAAATTTCTTAAAATTGTTTTGGTTTGTAATCATCAAAAAGGGGAAGATTGTTTGATAAATATTTTTATCATGATTTTGATGATTTTGTTTTAAAGAGTTTTTATACCAAAACAATGTTTTAAAATGTTGTCCAAATACTCCCGATTGCTTTAAAATATTTTGACTAATTTTTCGGAGTATTTCTTGAAGTTTTTTTTCGATAAAAAATGGACAATACTTCTGTTTCGTGCTCGACCGGTCGCCTTATAGTGCAATCCGTACCTGAAGATGTATTTTGGAACAAAAAATAAGATGGAGGTAAAATTGACCAGGTCGACCGGTCGCCCTGGGCGTCGATCGTGCCGTCGACCGGTCCCCCAAGCGTCGACCGGTACCTGGGATTGTTCGATTGAGACAGAACATCCTAGACTTGGTTTTTTGAGGCACGGATGGATGGGAGTCGACGGTCGGACCCCGTCGATCGGTCGCCTGTGTAAAAATGTGTTCTTATTTTCAAACATCTATTTCTAACGCCTTATGTTTGGCAAGAAAATTCTAATGTTGTGCAGTGAGACAACCTTTTCTTAAATTATGGGGTTGATTTCTAATGACTATAATCTTGATTTTAATTGCATTTTTTTTTGTAGAAATAAGTCCCCAAGAGGAGCCTATCCATGTTCAAGACATCCTCTATAAATAGATGAAGAATTGAAGCTACACAACAAGAGAGAAAACTACAACACAACAAGATGTATTCAAGCAAACACATTTGTTCTTCATTGTTATTATTCTTGTTGTAATTTGCCTAGCTTATCACTTTCACATCTTGAGGTCTAGGCTTTATTTCTTGATTACACTTGCACTCAAATTGTATTAATCATTATCGAGTTGTAATCTTGAATTTGGGTTATCATTCAACACAAGATATCCTTGTGAGTGTTCTTGTGGTAATAACACACTTGGATGATCTAGGTGATAGGAGTAAGAAGATTGTGGTGATCTTCTTATTGAAGAGTGTGGTGCTCTTCGAGGTGTTGAAGAATTTGGTATTCTTCAAGTCGGAAGATTGTGGTAATCTTCACAAGGTGCCATTGAAGATTGTGGTAATCTTCAACTGAGATTGTGGTAATCTCAAAAGAGGTGTTGTAAGGTGTTGTTGTATTAATTGTGATAATTAATAAAATCCTTTTTTCTTTTTGAAATCAATCCCTGAGATACTGGGGTGGTAGAAGATTAGGCCCTAGGTGGGTTGAACCTCTATATATCGACGCATGTTATTTACTTCCTGCACCTTTAATATCGCCTTGGCTTGTTTGATTTGAAAAAGAGGGCATAATCGAGAAAATGGAGATAATCTATTCAACCCCCCTCTAGATTATCGTAGCCGCTTGGACTTACAATATTTTCCTTATAATCTATTCGAAAAAGAGGGCATAATCGAGAAAAGAGGGAATATTTTCCTTATCTTAGGTGTTAGGTGTTGGAAGATTGTGGTAATCTTTTTATTGAAGAGTTTGGTGTTCTTTGAGGTGTTGAAGAATTTGGTGTTCTTCAAGGTGGAAGACTGTGGTAATCTTCACAAGGTGCCGTAAAAGATTGTGGTAATCTTCAAGGGAAATTGTGGTAATCTCCAAAGAGGTGTTGTAAGGTGATGTTGTATTAATTGTGGTAATTAATAAAATCTTTTTTTCTTTTTGAAATACATCCCGGAGATACTGGGGTGGTAGAGGATTATGCCCTAGGTGGGTTGAACCTCTATAAATCAACGCGAGTTGTTTACTTCCCGCACTTCCATTCTTGTCTTGGCTTATTACATTCGTAAAAGAGGGCATAATCGAGATAATGGGGATAATATATTCACCCCCCTCTAGATTATCGTAGCCACTTGGACTTACAAGTGGTATCAAAGCCAAAATCTTTGGCAAGCTCGTTCCACATCGCGAATAAAGAGGAACGATCATTTGCTACGAATGAAGTCTATCTCACCAGCGCCTCGACCAACAAGCCACCACTATTCGACTCCAAAAATTATGCTTTTTGGAAATAAAGAATGGAATGCTATTTATAAAGTTGCGGGTTCGATATTTGGAACACGGTCATTAATGGAGAATCCATCCCGATTAAAGATGCACCTCAAACCTCCAAAGTCCTCAAGGAGCTCAATGATGAAGAGAAGAAAATCCTCTCCCTAAACGGTAAAGCTCTTAATATTCTTTATTGTTCACTAACCTCTTCGGAATATGATCATATTTTAGGAATTCGATCGGCACATGAAGTATGGAGAAAATAATAAGCTATCTATGAAGTATATGCAAATAAAAAGAGTTATTCAAAAGCATCTACTTCTCAATTGGACACAACATCAAATCCAACAACATGGGATGAGCTTCTTACAACTTCCGATGATGAAGAAGTCGAACAATGCCTTATGGGCATAGAAGAAGAAAATGAGGTACGCTCTAAACCCTCTACTTCTTGTGATAATGAATTACAAAATGATTATAGTGATTAGCAAAATGATTTTTATGAGCTACAAAATGAATTCCAAAGCTTGCTTGTTGAATACAAAAATTTGAAAAAGGAATTCAATGTTTTGAAAAATGATAAGGATAGCTTATTTACTTCTTATGAATCACTTTCATATGCTCACACTACCACACTTGATAAGGTTAGAAACCTTGAAAATGATAATGAATCTCTTGTGAAGGATATCAATTGTATGAAAAATGACTTAACCAAGTTTAATTTGAGCACCAATAAAATGACCAAAATACTTGATGTACATCGTTGTGATCATTTAAAACTAGGACTTGGTTATAAGCTTAATTTTGTAAATCATAAGAAAAAGAACCAAGTCTCTATGCATGTTGGTCATTATGTTCCTAAAATTGTTACTTGCTTTTATTGTGGTAAGAAGGTCACACGGTTAATTCTTGTCGGGCTAGAAATAACTCTAATTATTATTGGAGACCTAAAAGTCTCAATGCTAATCCCGAAGGACCCAAACACTTGAGGGTACCACAAAACAATGTCATGTTAGGTACTCGGTGGAATAACAATCAAAGAAAAGTCATACCGTCAAAAGGACGTCAAATGCCCGTATCATTTGCTCAAAGGAGAAGACATCATCATAATGAATTTCCAAGAAGGAGATACTATCAACAATGGGAAGAACACACACCTTGGAAATGGAGTAATTTGAGAAGCCACCATCAACAAAATGATCTTCCAAGAGAAATATACTATCAACAACGGGAAAGACACAACCCGTGGAAATGGCGAAATTGGTAAACCGTATCTCCTTATTAATATACGCTTAGTGTCTTGTTCTTATGCATGCTTGTATTTTTTTTGCTTTAATTGTCAAAATGAGTTCTCAAATATTTATATTTAAAAATAAGGTCTTTAATAATTTTTTTTAAATCTTTTTTAAAAGGAGACCTTGTATGTTGCTTTTAAAACTCTTGTGCATTTACTAAAGACTAATGTGATTTATTATCTCTTATGGATTTATATAGCATAAGCATACGTGTGACATCTCTTTATTTTAGCCTACACTTGTATCATTATGATTTGTGCAAGAACCTTTTCTAATAATTGTGTAGGACATATATGGTTATCTACTCATTATTTGTCAAGAGATGCATAAACTATCGAGGTACGTTCACTCGTTGTTTTTTTGAACTCGATATTCTTCATGACGTATGACTATGTGCTCATTTTTCAAGCTATTTCAAAGTATCTTTCTTAAGTGCCATTAAAAAGATTTTTCGATTTTTGAAAGGCACTATTCGTAAAATCTTGTTTTATCCGAGTCTCTTAAATGATTTTTTTTGGCTCGTACAATTGAATATAGTCTATGTTTGCATTTTTGCACGTTTTTAAAACTTTTGGGGTGAAAAATAAAATTTTGAAATACTTTTGCAAAATTGCACTCGTGGAAAGTCAATAAGGGTCGGCCGGCCGCATCTACATAGCGATGTCAAATTCGAACATCAGACTGACTGGCTGGTCCCTCGATGAATTTTATGTTTAAAATCAGTCTGCCTTCGTTCTGCAAAATAGACTCTCATTTCTTCCCCCAAACCTTATTGTGCGAAAATTCATCTCTTTCTCTAGAAATCTCGATTCTTCACCAAATCTTTAAATTATTTGTGCTAATCTCTTCTATTTTACAAGTATTTCACATTTATGGCTCCTCCAAGAGATTCTACCAGTCGTAATCCAAACCCGAAGTTAGAAGAGCCGAAGAAGGAACTTCGAATAATCGCCAACAAGAGGCCGAGCAACGCGAAATTAGAGGTACCCAAAGAAATATGGCTCAAGAACATGGTGGGAATCAAAATCCCCAACTCAATCGAGGCCAAATTGCCGAGCTATGGGGAACAATTATGCTCGAAAATGTCAAATGGGCAAAAAGTAAGAAATCTCTTATTTCTCAAACTCCCCGTCCCGCCAATTTGTTGAATTTTATTAATAAGCATGCGGAATATTATTTTGAGAAATTAGAGGTTAGTAATAAATCTATTGGGCGGACTAAGACTTGCCGGTTTGCCACTTTCTCGGGTGATTATCCCACTATTAGGGGATTTTTTGAGAATCAAGGGTGGTCGTACTTATGGGAGCATCCTTTTGTTTTGTATGATGAGGAGGTGATTATGCTTTTCTGTTCTAATTTATGGATTGAGTATGATGCAAATGGAAAGCCCGTTGCCATGAATTCTTTTGTTAAAGGGCAGCATTTTTGATGGACTCCGGATGAGATTTGTTGATTGTTAAGTGTTCAGGAAGGAGGTTGGGACTACTTTGGTTGCACTCATTGGAATGATGAAGTGTTTGGTGTCTCTTTGGAGACCATTAAGACTTATTTGGGTGTGTAGCCGAATTATACGTTATTGTCTATGACTCTTGAGCATCGCATTATTTCTACAATTGTAGCATATTGCATTTGTGGAAAATCTGTGAAATTGCCAAGCAATATGGATTTCTTCTTGACATACAAAATCACAAAAAGGGAATTGCTTAATTTTGGTGCAATTTTAATGCAATGCGTCATTGAGTCTATCACGCTGGGGAACAAGAAGTTTGCTATGGGGAATTAGATTTGCAAGCTTTTCTTGCATTCGGGTTTACCGTCATCAGAATTTAATTCGAAGGTTATTCAAGATGACTTTGATATCGATAATATACTACAAATTGTCCGAATGCGTAATAATTGTAAGTCCAAGCGGCTAAGATAATCTAGAGGGAGGGGTGAATAGATTATCTCCATCTTTTCGATTTCGCCCTCTTTTTCGAACCAAATGCTCAATCACAATAATAAAGGTGCGGAATGTAAACAACACGCGTCGATTTATAGTAGTTCAACCCACCTAGGGCTAATCTACTACCACCCCAAAGATATCAGGGATGGATTTCAAAAAGAAAAAGAATTTTATTAATTACCAAAATTAATACAAATTCAACTTACAACACCTTGAAGAGCACCACACTCTTCTTCAACACCACCTTTGGAGATTTCCACAATCTCCCTTTGAAGATTACCACAATCTTCCTTCAACGGCACCTTGTGAAGATTACCACAATCTTCAACCTTGAAGAATACCAATTCTTCAACACCTCAATAAGAAGATCACCACAATCTTCTTGCACCTATCACCTAGATCATCCAAGTGTGCTCTTACCACAAGCACACTCACAAGGATATCTTGTGTTTGAATGATAACCAAAAATCAAGATTACAACTCAATAATGAATATTACAATTTGAGTGCAAAGTGTAATCAAGAATAGCCTAGACCTCAAGGATGTGAAAGTGAAAAGCTAGGCAAAATTACAACAAGAATAATAACAATGAAGAACAATATTTGCTTGAAGTGTATCTTGTTGTGTTGTATGTCAATTGTTGTTTTGGTTGCTCCAAAACTTCCTATATTTATAGGAGATGATTGATCAAGCATAGGCGCCTCTTGGGGATTGAAAATCTACAGAAAAATACAATTAAAATCAAGAATATAGCTGTTAGAAATCAATCCCACATTTTAAGGAAATGTGTCTCCTGTCAAACGGTCATATATTTTTTTTGTCAAAGCAGGCGGCGACGGTCGCACGTAAATAAAAGTTTAAAACGTAACGCAAGAAAAATTACACGGGCGACCGGTTAAGGGGGTCTTCAACCGGTCGACCTATGCCTTGACCGGTCCCCTTAATGAAAAACCAAGGAAGGTTTGTTCTGTTTCAAACGAAACGTTCGTGTACCGTCGACCCTGGCGCGGCCGACGCCAGATGATGACCGGTCGACCGACGCGTTTTCACTTCCGTCTCATTTTTTGTTCCAAAATCATCTTCTTGTGCGGGTTGCCCTATAGATTTACCCGGCCGACCAAGAGACATAAATGTTGTCCAATTTTTGTCGAAAATAAAACCCAAGAAATACTCCGAAAATTTAGTAAAAACATTTTAAACCAATCGGAAGTATTTAGACAACATTTAGAAACCTTGTTTTGAAGTAAAAACATATAAACATAAAATCATTAGAAGTGTTGTCCAATTTTATCTAAAGTAAAACTTGAAGAAATACTCCAGAAAATATTAAAACCATTTTAAATCATTTGGGAGTATTTGGACAACAATTAAAAACATTGTTTTGGTGACAAAATAAAATCATCAAAATTAAGATAAAAACATGTATCAAACAATAATATGCCAATTTGCCCTACTAAGACGGCAAGAGAAAGACACCAAGGTTCGTCATCTAAAAATCCTAATGACTTCTTTGATGATGAAGAAGCCGATAAATTGGCTTCAGGTGAAGGTCAAGGCAATCTGGAGGGTAATACCAGTGCCCAAGCTTCTCGAGTATACTATCAAGTCCAACTCGACGAGCAAAGGCTCAACTATGAGGCTCTTAGAGCCAGTCACGAGGAGTTAAGGCAAGAGAACTCCAAGCTCAAAAAGTCGGTTGGAAAATTGAAGAAGTTCATCAAAGACCTCCTCCCCACCGCTTGCTTCTCTTCCGATGAAGAATGATGTTTTTTTTGCTTTCTTTATTTATATTCATGCTCTTGATAATGTCATCTCTTTAAATTTGTAATGCACTTTTGATAATGTCTCTCTTATGCTAATGACATTTGCTTGTTGATTTCAAAGGGGAAGAGTTTTAGCAAAGTGATTGCTAATAATTATGATTGCCAAAATGATGTGTTGGATGGATATTGTTGGAGTATTTGATGGTAAAAATACTCTTATTTGTGCATTGATGTATAATTGATGTTTAGGTTGGTTATATTGCCTACATGGTATGATGTTGATGAAGTACATGATGGTAAAAGTGCTTCTTTATTTTTGCTTGGTGGTATTTTAATGGTTTTCTACATATATTGTTTATCATCTTTGTTGAAGAGATTAACTTCTTTATCTTAATTGGGTTGAACCCTTGAGAAAATTGTCTTAATGTTGATGAGCATGATTGATTTGTTGATTTTTTGGGCATGATTACATTTGCAAGAACTATATACATCTTCTTTATTATTTGATGCCCACCAAGTGTTTGATAAAATGTTTCAAAGAAAATTTCTTCAATTACATGACTCTTTCGATTTTAAAAGTATTATATATTTGTAGAGATCATGTTTTACAATTCATATGAGCTTTTGCAAATCAAATGATAGATTTTTTCCTTTTTTATTTGGAACTTAAGCTCCATTATTCGAAAAGCTCGATAAATTGGTCCAAATGTGCACTTTGATATGATAATATGATGTTTTTATCATGCTAACATTCTTTTTGATGATTCCAAAGGGGGAGAAACAAGAAATAAGCTCTTTAGCTCAAAGAAGCTAAAATAAGCTCACAAAAAAAGCTATAAGCTATGGCTCTTTAAAGCCAAAAGTTGTGGATATAATCTAGTCCATTGGATGTACCTTGGACTTATGATACTTGATTCTTGCTTGTTTTTGACAGGGGGAGCTTCTAAGCTCGTGATATTTTTGGTTACACTGTAAAAGCTGAGCTTTTAGCTTTTGTATGGTTGCTTCTTTACTTATCTTGATGTGCATGTTGATAGGGGGAACTTTTGCAAAATGTTTTTTGAAAATCTTAACTCCCACTCTTGTGGCTATATTGTATGAAAATTTGTTGCTCCAAACGGCTAATTAATTTTTGACCAAAAAATTCGTTTTGTTTTCAAAATCGACCTCTTAAAATTTTCGTAAAATTATTTTGGTTTGTAATCATCAAAAAGGGGGAGTTTGTTAGATAAATGTTTTTATCATGATTTTGATGATTTTGTTTTAATGTGTTTTTACACCAAAACAATGTTTTTAAATGTTGTCCAAACACTCCCGATTGTTCTAAAATGTTTTACTAATTTTTCGGTGTATTTTTTGAAGTTTATTTTCGACAAAAATTAGACAACACTTCTGTCTCCTGTTCAACCGGTCTCCATATAGGGCAACCCATACCTGAAGTTGAGTTTTGAAACGAAAAGAGACGAAGCAATTTTACACTGAGGTCGACCGGTGTGGTCGACCTGGTGTCTGGGATGGTTGCAAACTCCCTGTAATTTTTTCTTGTGGCCAACCGGTCAAGCATAGGGTCGACCGATCGAACCCTATGTGGACCGGTCGCCCTATACAAATTCGGGGTATTTTCTTCAAACATCTATTCCTGCGCGACCGATCGCCCTACCGTTTTGACAGCAAAAATCTAGCCGTTGACATCAGAAATATTTTCCTTAAATTGTGGGATTGATTTCTAACAGCTATACTCTTGATTTTAGTTGTATTTTTCTGTAGATTTTCAATCCCCAAGATGAGCCTATTCTTTGATCAATCATCTCCTATAAATAGAGGAAGCTTTTGGAGCAACAAGACAACCAATTATACACAACACAACAAGATACACTCAAGCAAATACTTGTTCTTTCATTTTCAATATTCTTGGTGTAATAGCCTAAGGTCTTACACTTTCACATCTTGCGGTCTAGGCTTTGTTCTTGATTACACTTGCACTCAAACTTATATATTTCATTATCGAGTTGTAATCTTGTATTTGGGTTCATCATTCAACACAAGATATCCTTGTGAGTGTTCTTGTGGTAAGAACACACTTGGGTGATCTTAGGTGTTAGGTGTTAGAAGATTGTGGTAATCTTTGAGGTGTTGAAGAATTTGGTGTTCTTCAAGGTGGAAGATTGGGGTAATCTTCACAAGGTGCCGTAAAAGATTGTGGTAATATTCAAGGGAGATTGTGGTAATCTCCCAAGAGGTGTTGTAAGGTGATGTTGTTATAAATGTGGTAATTAATAAAATCTTTTTTTCTTTTTGAAATCAATCCCGAAGATACTGGGGTGGTAGAGGATTAGGCCCTAGGTGGGTTGAACCTCTATAAATCAACGTGTGTTATTTACTTCCCGCACTTCCATTCTTGTCTTGGCTTATTCATTCGAAAAAGAGGGAATGATCGAGAAAATGGGGATAATCTATTCACCCCCCCTCTAGATTATCGTACCCACTTGGACTTACAGTGAGGACCTACATGCTTGTGGGTTTGGTTCAAAGCACACGCGCGCGTGCGTGCCACCGCCCACCGGCTTGCTCGGGTCGGCTCGACCCAGTCCGGGTCACGGATCGTGGTCCTGGGCTTGGGCTTCAAGGTCCTTATTCTTTTTGGACCAAAAACCTTTAAAAAAATAAATATTTAATTAATTTTTGTAATTAATTAAATGATTTACAACTGGGAAGTGTTCACACCCTAGCACAGGCGGACGCACGGCCCGTGCGTCGGGTTGTAACTTTATCATTTTGGTTTGCATCCACGCACGGGCAGGCGCACGAGCCGTGCGCGTGTCGTCGTAAATCGTCATGCCAATCTTGAACAAATGCGTTTGTTCAGTGAAAACTTGTCTTTTCGAGCCAAAAGACGTGATCTTTCCATATGGGGCACCTATTGCCTATATTATTCGACCCCTGCAGATGAAATAAATACACGAAATCATCAGATAATTAACCGGTCATATTGCATTCGAGGATATTGACATACTTCCTCCTTCAAAAGCTTGAAAGTCAGAAACATATAGTTTTTTGTTGTGTTTCGGGTTTGCAAGTGTTGTAAACTCGAAACTGAAATAGTCGTTGTATCTTAGGGACATACGCCAGAACAATAGCACTTGTATATGGGGAGTTTTCCTCTTGCGGAGACTGAATCCAATTCAGGCCTCAACTAAAGCCTAAACACTCAAACACTTAGCCATTTCTGAAACAGAAACCAGATACTTTTTCCTAACAAATGCAAGACAAAAACACATTTCTGTTGAAGACGATGGCATCAATCTTGTTCACACCAATGGCTGCTGGTCTTGCTCACGGAGAAAAGCCGCCCATGTTCTCCAGCGTCGACTTCAAGAGATGGCAACAGAAGATGCTGTTTTACCTTACTACATTGGGGTTGTCTCGGTGTCTGAAGGACGACCCCCCCTTCCATTGGCGATGAAGAAATCGACAACAACCGAAGAATCGATGTGGATGCTTGGCATAACAACGATTTGCTGTGCCAAAATTATGTGTTGAACGGGCTAGAAGACACCCTTTATAACGTCTATAGCACATTCAAAATGTCCAAGGAATTGTGGGATTCTTTGGAGAAGAAGTACAAAACGGAAGATGCTGACACAAAGAAATTTATTGTCGGCAAATTCCTCGAGTACAAGATGGTTGACACCAAGACGGTGATCAAGCAAGTTCAGGAGATTCAAATCATACTTCACGACTTAGTGTCTGAAGGGATGATTTTGAATGAATCCTTTCAAGTGGATGCAATAATCGAGAAATTGCCGCCATTGTGGAAGGATTTCAAAATTACCTCAAGCACATGCGTAAAGAGATGGGCCTTGAGGATATGATTGTTTGGCTTCAAATTGAAGAAGACAACCAAAAATCAGATGTGAAATCCAGTAAGTCTGCAATGGAGGCCAAGGCCAATCTTGCTAAATCGAGCACTAGCAAGAAACGCAAGCACTCCGGGAAAGACAAGGGAAATGCCAAAAAGTTTAAGGGTAATTGCTACAACTGTGGCAAACTGAACCACATGGCGAAGGATTGCCGACACCCGAAAAAGGGCAATCAAGGTGGCAACCAACAAGCCAATGTGACGGAAGACAAGTGTTAGGAATTTTATTGTTTAGATTTTGATGAATGCCATGTAAAACTTAGAATAGAAAGTTGGCACCCCAATTTTGATTCTTCGTAAAATATATTGTAACAATTAGAGCGTGGCCAAGATGAGTTAAGTCGGCCTACGCCTAACATGCAAGAAGACACCAAGACCGGAAGGAAGACCTTCACGTGAAACAATTTGAATATGACAAAGAAGAGTAGACGGGAACTCTGAAGAAGCGGTGAGAGATGCGGTGAGTGGAGCATCGTCAAGTCAACTCAAGAAAAGCAAGTCTCAAGTTGAAGTGAGAGAAGAGTCATCCATGATTGGAAGTCGACTCTAAGTCACCTGGGGAAAGCAAGGAAATGCGGTCAAGTCGAGATAATCGTAAAAGAACCGTTGTACGTAAATCAAGAGATTTACTTAAACAAGTAATATCTCCATATCACCTTTCTTGGAGTGCTCGATCCCGAGGAAGCGTGCAAAAGGAATGAACCAATGGGAAGCACTACACCGTGTCGAACTCGAAAAGGTGAAAGAACAATTCATACGAGGAAACGGCAATTCCAAGCGCAAGCCAACGATCGCAAAGTGACTTTCAAAAATAAGCCTATCTCTTCAACGGGCAAATTTTTGAAAGTTCACTATAAAAGGCGAGGAGTTTGTTTGAGATACAAGGATGACACACACGTGAGATATACAAGCACATTAGAAAAATCGAAACATTCTTAATCCTCAAGCCTACATTACGAAGTACATCAATCCAACACTCACCTATGAAGGAAAGAGAACTTCAATCGGTTGAAGAGGAAAAATCGAAAACAAGGGGTCTACATTCCGGGAAGGATTGTAGAAAGGTTCAAGGTTGAACCAAGTCTTAAGCTTTTGGAGGGCTTCGTGATCAAATCCAAAGAGCTTGAGCAAGTGAGTTGTAGTAGTAGCAAGGCTGCCCTATGAAGAAGCCGAGTCATACGAGAAGCTTGGTGAGTGATCAAGGCGTCTCGATCGAGTCCCCAAGGATCAAGTCATTTGTTGTGATCAAGACTTGTATCCGGACTGTTACCACTTTGTAAACCGATCATTTCTTAGTGGATTCCTCCGGGAGTTGGAGAAGAGAGGAGTAGAAGAATTACCCCATCTTCGAACCTCTATAAAAACTTTCTTGTGTCATTTACATTTCAGCGTTTAAATTCCTCGCACTTTTAATCGCTTATATCTCATTGATAAATTTGCTATCCATTTGATAATTTATAAGTACTAAATCAAGCTCTAAAATTTTGCTTAATCAAACTTAAGGGTGTTAAGTCTTCTGAAAAACAAAACCACAGTTGAGTCAAATTATAGCCAACGGTGAGTTACTCCATCAGCATTCAAATTTAGTGAAAGTGTTGAGAGATTAACTCTCTTGAGTGACTAATTCGATTGTCCATCAAGGACACAAATTGTGTAGAATCAACTGTAGATTTAAAAGGACTAAATCGAAAATTTGTAAGGTTTATTCAACCCCCTTCTAAACCTTACACTTACACCCCTTGGGACCTACAAGTGGTATCGGAGCGGTTGGTTCATTGAACCCCCCACCGGTTATTCTTGAACTAGATCTCCAAACTTTTCAAAGTCTGCTTTAGTACTTAAACCTTCAAAACTCTTTTTATTAAAAGTCATTATCATGGAAGCAAATTTGACACGCATCCCTATGTTCACTATTGAAGAATTTGATGATTGGAAAATTCGTATGAGGCTCATCTATCAAAGATTACATGATGAGATGTGGATAGTGATAGAAGATGGGCCTCTCGCAAATATTAAAGGTGAACACATTTTGCATGCGAAGAGTTGCGCAATTTGAAGGAGAAGAAGATCTTTGCTCCCGCACGGTCATGGTTGAAAAACCAAGAACTGAGTGGACAAATGATGACAGAAAAAGATACAACCTGGACAATGTAGCCAAGGACATCCTCTACAAAACCTTGGACAAAGCCATGTTCAACAAAGTCAAATCATGCAAAACGGCTAAAGAAATCTGGGACAAGCTGACATTGATTTGTGAAGGCTCGAAGCAAATCAAAGAAAACAAATTATCGTGCATTTTGTCTACAGAAATTTGAGAACTTCAAAATGATCTCGGAGAGAACCTGGATCAACTAGACGCTCGGTTCATTGAAATCACAAATGAGTTATCAGACTTGGAAAGGAATATACGAAGGAAATGTGTATGCAAATCCTAAAAAGTCTTCAATTTGAATGGGAGATGAAGGTCATGGCACCGAGACATTCCATGGACCTATCAAAGACATCCAACCATGAGTTATTCTCGGACCTCAAAGCCTACGAGTTTGGTGAGAAGAAAAGACCGAGGAAGAGACAATTTGTACCCAAAACAGCTGCTCTAATTGTTAAAGATGGGAAGAGAGTCGAGGTCAAAGAGGTCATTGACCCGGAAGAAATAGCCACGATGGTTAAAAGATTTAACAAGTTCTTTAATAAGAACTACAAGAGAGGAAAGGGTGAATCTTCCGGAAGACACTCGGCTCCCTCCAAATCAAGGGATGATAGGCCAACCAAGAGACGGACCATCAAAAAGTTGAGTATCAAGGGCCGACAACTCAAGAGTGGAAAGAGCCGATCAAAAGGTGAATATCTATGTTGGAATTGTAGACAACCAGTCACTATGCCATTATTTGCTCATATCCTGTAGTCAACAAGTACATGAATGAAGAAGAAGAAAGAAAGGTCTTGAGAGAAAGAAGACAAGAAAAGAAAAAGGCAATGATGGGCTGCAGAGATCGCCGAGACAACCAAGTCAAGAGAGATTGAGTGATTGAGAGCAAAGTGAAGCCGACTATTCAAGTGACTACGAAGAAGAAGCCCCGATCCGCTTGATGGCCAAAGAACAAGAACAAGATCAAGAAGATGAGGTACAATCTAACTCAACAAACTCGACACTAGTGATAGATCGTGACACACACACTTCATCACCTCACTCTCGATCTTTATGATTCATTAAGCAAAATGATGAAAGATTTTGAACACATTAAATCCTCACACACACTATTGAATGAGGAAAAAACAGCCTACTCAAAAGTCAAAACTCAAAGTGACTGACTAAGGAGCCGAGTACTCTAAGTCAAATAGCGTTGAGAATGAAAGTTTAAAGGTGAAAATGCTAAATTAGTAGCGAAATTCTGCTATAGAAAAGAGGAGAATGACCTCAAGAATGTTATTGCCTCATTCACTAAGACATCTAAATCATTGGATGATCTTATTATGAGTCAAAGAGAATGTGGAGACAAGACAGGCTTAGGATTTAATTCCTCTCTGTGCCATGTCAAACCTCAAGAGTAATTTTGGAAAAAGGATCTTCAAGTCATGAAGAGTCCGAAAAATCCAAAACTCTAAATGTTGCACATACATTCACTCAAAGCACAACACTAAGCAAAGCGGCCTTGGTTACAAAGGAAAAGGAAAATAAAACCGATTGAGTGTCTTTGAAAGAATTTGAGAAGAGGTTGGTGAGTCCTCAAAGCAAACTCCAAACAGAAAATACTACTGTAAAAAGGAAGCAGAGCTACCAAAAATCCCGAAGAAAATCCATAAAAGAAATACATATGATGGGAATGGTAGAAAATATCCAAGCCAAGCTGATTGGAATAATGTGAACTATCGGCATAAACTTATGGAATATAAGCCCAAATGGCAAATGCAGAACTCAAGAAAGGCCATTCCAAAAGCATAAGAGCTTTCATCAAGACACATATGCACCTAGGCACTACACTCAAAAACACCACAATTACCCAAGGAAGGCAATTGCTAAAAACACATATACAGGCATACGAGACAAAAGAGACAGTTGTATGAACCTAGAATCCCCAAGCAATTTGCCGGGATTAATTATGATTATGGCATCGATAGATGGCAACCTCTTAGAGTCAAATCATTTGGCTATAGGTTGGTTGGATCATCTTACAATTCTAACCCCTCGGGACCCGGACAAGTATGGGTACCTAAAACTTAATTTCCTTGATTGCGGGTTCAAGGAGCAAGTGAGTGCCAAGGAACCTGGTACATGGATAGTGGTACATTTCCGGACATATGACAGAAATAAGAGAAATCTGTCAAAATTCAAGAAAGTCAAAGGAGCAAAAGTCATATTTGGAGGAAATGAAGCTCCTGGTAAAATAAGAGGCATTGGATCCATCAAGAGGAATGGATTAGAAATCACAGATGTTGCATATGTTGAAGGACTCAACTTCAACTTACTAAGTATCGATCGACTCACCGTGACAAGGGCTACAATGTTGGATTCAACATGGGCATATGCCAAATCAAAGAAATTGAATCAAATGAAGTGGTCTTTGCAAGGATGTAGACGAGAAAAATATGTATGTAGTGGATTGGTCAATGCAACACCCAAAGACATGTCTACTAGCAAAGAAAGTAATTTGAATCAAGTTGGCCGTGGCACAAAAGCCGAAAGTCACCTGAATTTCAAAACACTTAACAAGTCGGGCAAGAAGTCATCTTGTAGAAGGACTTCGGACTCGAGTATACAAGAAGGAGAGTATATGTGATGCATGTCGAAGGAAAGCAAATCAAGTCGTCATTCAAAGAAAAGACATGCCCATCCTCAACAAGAATATTGCATCTACTTCATATGGATCTATTTGGCCCAGTGGAACCAACCAAAGCATAAGTGGAAAGAAATACACCTTGGTGGTAGTAGATGACTACTCAAGATATACATGGACAATATTCATGTGCAAGAAGAAAGAAATACTACAAAAACTACCACGGTGATGAAGAGGATTCAAAATGAGAAGAGTCAAACCATTATCAAAATAAGATCGGATAGAGGAACCGAGTTTGTCAATGGAATAATAACTCGATATTGTATTGAGAATGGTATTGGTCATGAACTATCTCAGACAAGGACTCACAAAGAATGGAGTTGCGAAAGAAGGAGCAGAACCCTCGAAAAGCGGGGTTACCAAAAGATTTTGGTCAAGCAATCAACACGACTTGCTACACCCAAAACGGATGTATGATAAATAGATAGGTGACATGAGGACTCCTATGAGATCCGGATTGGAAGAAAACCAAATGTTTCATATTTGAGAATATTTGGATGTAAATGCTTCATCCACAACAATGGCAAAGACAACCTAAAGGCTTTTGATGCCAAAGTCGATGAAGGTATCTTAGGATACTCGGTGGCGAAGCTAAGCCTCTGAGAATACTCAACAAAAGAACTATGGTTACTGAGAGGAATCCATTCATGTAGTATTCGATGAGCAAATGTAAATGGAGAAGACATTGAAGAGTCGGTGATGTTGAATCATCCAATCATACGAAGAGTCCCTATCTTTGAAGTCAATTTGGAATTATCAATTCGGAAGAAGATGAGATAGTGAATCTCAAAAAAAAGTGGAAAATTTGCGGCTAAGTGATAACCAGAGAGTGACCACACCAACACGGTACCGCAAGTCGATCAATCGCTAACTTACTCCAACTTTGATGTAAGATGGCCGAGAGACCATCCACGAACTTGTCATTGGAGATATAAGAGAAGGTGTCAAAACAAGATCGAGAACTCAACAAGAAGCTATGTTCACATGCTTCATCTCGCAAATAGAGCCAAGAGATGTGTCACAAGCATTGGATGACACACATTGGATTCAAGCTATGCAAGAAGAGTGAATCGAGTTTGAGAGAAATAAAGTATGGGAATTAGTGCAAAGACCCATACATCAAAATGTTATTGGAACCAAATGGGTATTCGAAATAAGATGAACGAGGAAGGCTCGTGGTAAGAAACAAAGCAAGACTAGTAGCCAAAGGATATTGCCAAGAAGAAGGGATAGATTTTGATGAAACATTTGCCCCCGTAGCAAGATTGGAAGCTATAAGGATGTTTCTTGCCTATGCGGCTCATAAGAATTTCATTGTATATCGATGGATGTAAAAAGTGCATTCCTAAATGGTTTATTGGAAGAAGAAGTATATGTTGAACAACCTCCAGGATTTGAGCAGAAGACTCTTGGAGATAAGGTATACAAACTCAAGAAAGCCTGTATGGATTGAAACAGGCACCGAGCATGGTATGACACCTGTCACAATTCCTAAGCGAAAATGGATTCACAAAAGGAAAAGTAGATAGAACACTTTTGAGAATTCAAGACAAGAAGAGTATCTTGCTTGTTCAAATATATGTGGATGACATCATTTTTGGATCCACTAACAAAGAGTCATTTGTGTGAAAAATTTTCAAACCTCATGCAAAGTAAGTTTGAAATGAGCATGATGGGAGAGCGACATTCTTCCTTGGACTCCAAGTGAAACAAAGTGAAGGATGGAACCTTCCTAAGTCAAACAAAATATACCGAGATTTAATGAAGAAGTTTGGTATGGAAGAGAAGTCTTACGTAAAAATACCAATGAACACATCGGTCAAAATGGACATGGATGCATATGGCAAACTCAGAGATCAAACAAGATCTGAGCACTTATTGGATCATTGCTCTATCTCACAAAGCGGGCGGATATCACCTTTCTTTGTAGGTATATGTGCAAGATTTCAATCTGCTCAAAAGAGAGCCATACAATGACTAAGAGAATATTGAGATACTTGAAAGGAAGCCAAGAAGTAGGCCTATGGTATCCAAATGAAGGTGGATTCAAGCTAATTGGCTATTGGTCCCGACTATCTTTGGATGCGGGGTGGGGGGAAGAGCACTTGAGGCACATGTCAAATGCTAGGAAACAGACTAATTTCTGGTTTAGCAAGAAGCAAAACTCAATAGCCACCTCTGGTGAGGCGAGAATACATAGGCAGGCATTGTTGTGCCCAAGTCCTATGGATGAGACAATGGTGAGAGACTATGAAGTTGAGGAAAAAGAAATTCCAATCATGTGTGATAACACAAGTGCAATAGCTATCACTCAAAATCCCGTGTTGCACTCAAGAACAAAACATATCGATGTCGGATATCACTTCATAAGAGACCATGTTGAAAAGAAGGACATCATCCTGGAATATATCTCAACTCATAAACAACTATTGATATCTTCACAAAACCATTATGTGAGTCAAGATTTGAAGAACTCAAACATGAGTTGGGGTTAATTGTGGTGACACTCGAGACGAATTAAAGAAGAGAAATGGAGCAGAAAAAGGGAAAAAGAGCAAAAGCAATCGGCTCGAAGAATCGGTAGATCGGAAAGATAGCTACACCGAAGTCGGTGCCGAGTCGCTAAGAGAAGCTGTGAGAAGTAGTAGTTAAATCCCTAAGAGATAAGTGAATAACTTATGAGCAAAGTGACAAAAACGCAATCGTTTTGACTAAGCGGGAATGTTTTAAGGAATACGTCAAAGCATAATGATGATGTGTGCGGACAAAAAGCGCACACCAAGCTTATGATTGGATATAAATGTTGCCGCATTAAATACGAGACATGAAATGCTCAATAAGCGTCACGAAATCCAAGCCGTTGATTTCGATCACAATTCAAAAACCACCCGCACGTCCTCTCATAAACCATATTTAAACCATTTTAAATCCGTTTCTCTCTCACACTTCTAAAAAGCTGTTCATCTCTTTTCTCTAAAGCAAAGGCAAAAATACTCTCGAAACCCTATCAACCTTCAAATCAATTTATGAACTTTTCCTTGATATAATCCTGAGAAATGGCACCAACTTATGACTTTACCAAGTTAGGAAAGCAAATCCACACAGGCTCTACGGTGGACTTTGTGGAATGGTGAAGCAGGGTCCGCGACACCCTAGTGAAGAAAATCGAGAAGTTGGAAACGTCCAGGACTAAAACCGTTTCTAACGCTAGAATATCCGATGACCTATGTGGAGGTCGCACAATTCTACGTGAATCTTTGAGATTCACGATGAAGGAATCAAGTCATCTGTTCACGGCAAAGCGGTGACTATCTACGCAAGGATTTGGTGAATATTGCTCACTACCCGTGAAGGAGCATCCGAGATTAAAAAGCTAATGTAAACTTGGGCCGACGCCCTTTGGAAAGAAATAGCCAAGTCGACTTTCTTTGATAAAATAATATACACAAACAAACAAGAGATGAAGGAGGATTATCACAAGTTGTTGGACATAGTTGCCAAATGTATCGACATCAAATTTGGCGACTTTGACCAATTGTCTGGCGAAGCGATCTGAATGGCCATTTGCAATCATCGAAGAAAAGAAGATCAACTGGCTGAGTTTGTCTACAATGCAGACTCTGCCCGAACGTGGGGAACAAGTCCTTCAAAGAAGATGGCTCATTTGGAGGATCCTAGGATATGGCCTAGTGATTGGCGGCTATTGGAGGTGAAAGGAGTCCCTCTTAGACATGGGAAGGCATTCCATGTTAACAAGAGGATGTTGAGCAAACCTCTCTGGCGCACTGAAGAGAGCTTACGCCAAGAGGCGACACGGTGAGGGGAATCGGTGACCCCGAAGATACATCTGTTTCCTCTCCACCCGAAGAAGAGGCTGCCCCAGCAAAGAAGCTACTAAGAAGATCACGCCCCCCTGCAGCAAAGAAAACAAACATGCTCCTGCCCTGCAGCATGAGTCACCCGCCCCAAAGGCCGTGTCTCCTGCCCATGCAGCAGCGGTCGAGAAGGACTCACAAATACCTTCTCCGATCGTCAAGAAGAGGAGAACCGAGAAGCCATGACGGCCCGCTCCTCGAAAAAGACGCCAAAGACCGGCCCCCGCCGACAAGACTCAGAGGACACCGTCTCTCGAACTCGAAATTCCCCTGGTACAAACCAGGAGACGAAGACGAATCGTCAAGCCCGAATCTGGAGAAACCAGGTGAGTCGATTACTCAGCTAGCACAAATCGGAGACTACTGGAAGTAGAGAGTCTCCGGATGTAGTTGATGAAAAGCCAAATCTGCTGAAGGCGATTAGCAGAGGCAACAGAAGACACTTTGTAGCTCACACGGTGAAGCCACAAGAAGAACCTGCGCGGAAGCAGATAGTGACGTAATGATTCTATCTCCACCTTACCCAGACATCCAAAATCGTCTGCGTGAGTGGAGGAAATGGAAGTTGAGCAAGTCAAGGAACAGTTCCAACGGCCTGAGTTCATAGAAGAAGAAGAGGAAGCTGCTAAATTTCCTTGGATTAACTACTGTGCTCCCAGCTACGGATGAAGACAATCGCACGGACATCCTGCAGATCTACAAGGACAAGGAGAGAGAAAAGCAAGCTGAAGAAGCGAAGCACGTGAGAAGGCAAGCATCCGCCCTATCTCGGCACCACACGTAACACACACATCCTCTCCTCGATGTCTTCTCTGCATGTGACGAGGAACAGAAAATGTCGCCCGAGAAGAGTTGCAAATCAGCAAGCATTGCACGAATCAAGAATCCTTCACGAGCAAAGACTGATGGAGGGACCAGGAGAGTCCTCCGAACACACCGCTGGAAATCGATCCAATGGGAGTGGTTCAAAAATAGCCATTGTTGTTCCGCTACCACTTCCCCAGCTCACTCGGAAGAAGGCGATAAGGAGTTGGCGATGAAACTGGGATAGTGGGGACCCCGGTGAGCCAACCCCTATTGAAGGTGTGCTACCACCGCCCCAACGGCTGAACAATCTATCCAAACAAAGGGAGTTTGGAGACGAGTGACCCCATTCCAAGTCACTCACTGGTGCGCCCGGGGGAAACTCCCTCCACCGCAGCAAGGTCGGAGGATCTTTGCAGATGACTCACAACGAATCAAGGAGGCGAAGTAGAGAAACTACAAACACAAGAAGAAAGCAAGTTGCCATCAACGAAGCTCAGGCAGATTGAGACTGTCTCGGTGAGGTGCCAACGCTCTGAAGGCTAATGACGCCGTCGATGCGAGTCGAGGCACGAGGAAGGAAAGTACAGGAGTTAACACTGCAGGCGATGAAAGTGCAATCCATGGGGTTGAGACTCCAACGGATGCCACTGTAGAAGACCCTAAGACAGTGACACTTTGTCGAAAGGGTGGACAGGCCTCGCAGCAGAAGAGAGACCGCCGGAGGTAATGAAGGCCTACGGGAGGTTGAGACTTCCGGGGTAAAGAAGTCAAGTAGAGAACATCCCTCCCGCTATCATCGACCCATCCGAGAAGGAGATCGGTGCACTTCATGATTCCCAGGACAACCACGATGTCACTTTTGCGGGGATCGAAGGCGAAGAAGAAGGCCGAGTCATCCCCCATGACAAATCCAAAAGACTCACCGGTGCGGATGTTCCAAGCACGAGCAAGTCGATCCCAAGACTACTCGTCAAACTTTTAACTTTGATGATGAGCCACCATGGAAATCTCATCATCGTCCGATGACGCCACCGATAATGCCGGGACCGTCTATTGAAACGGAAAACCAAATTTGAGACCAACGGTTGTTATACAGGTTTGAGGCTCAAGCAAGCGGGTCTACTTCACAAGAACCCAGTGAACAAGAGACCACCGCACATGCTCCTCAAGCTACGGCGAGATCGATTCCCAAAAAGAACTTCACACGCACCGCTCATCATCGAAGCAGATCCCGGTCGGCGGTGATGAATCTTTTGTAGAATCTTTCCCTTTCTCACTGGAGATACGAGAACTCCACGAAGAGTCGAAACGCGAACAAGCACGCTATAACCAACCAGCTCTGTTCTTTCATGAGACACCATTGTTCCGGTGATTATGACCCGATCTTTGTATGGCCATCACCGCAATGAAGAATCAGTGAAGTTCGAGAAGTGTTCAAGGCGCTCTTTTGCGAGGTTGAACGGATGGAGAGGCATCAGGCCTCTTTGGACATGCGCTGGACAACAGAGATGCCTCCCTTACGGTGATTTGAGAGGCATAACAATCGGGATAAGGGAATGGTGGCAACAACAAAGAAACAATGCGAGTGGAGCAGGTGAGATACTTCAGGACATTGTTCAATAAGTCTTTGGTGTGGAGAGCTGAAAATGCGTTGATGCAAAAACGAAGTGAGAGAACATATTGAGCACATGCATGAAGCTCATCTTGCCGAGATAAAGCTCTGCGTGAAGCGAATACAAATGATCTCTGACGTTTGGAAGAACACATGACTAGAAAATTCAGCCTTCTCATGGCATTTTGAGATGAAGCCGATTTGAGTCCAACGCTACTCGATCCGAATTCCGTCCGCTTACAACGTAGCGGACTTGAAGCAGAACTCAACTATCCGCAGACTCGACTTCATGCTTGCCAAAGATGTTCCCTGGGTTCCTCTATCCTTTGATGATGCCAAAAAGGGGAAGAGGAATACCTTAAAGCGAAAAAAAATCTGAAGTTGAAAAGAAAGGAGCGGTGAGAAGGAACAATTTGAGAAGGAAAATCAGTGAGGAAATTTTGAAACAAAAGAAAGGAAAATCTCTTTGGGGAAGGATCAATTTGTGACATTGATGATCGCACAAACCCCTCAACAGGGTCTGTCACGGTGACATTATAAGCAAAGCAAACTCCCGTGACTCTGCCACTCCAACACTCTGCTTTGTATCTATGGTGAGAAGAGAAAAGCAATTGAAGAACGAGGGATGAAGGAAGTGGAAGGAAGAATGGATGCAGGGTGATGAACATCTTGAAAGAACATGGAGGCATTCCGGTGAACGAGAGACACGTATGCCATTTCGGATGTCGGGACAGAGCCACGATAAGTTGACGAATTCAAAACGCTCGAATCGAAGGATACTTTGCAAATATGTCTATGGCCCAAGCTTGGGACTTATCTTGGGAAAAGGGTCTCGCGTTATGTGAAGAAGCGACAGCGGCGAGACTTTGGCGATCCACTCTGCTGGTCACTCCGCTAGTCACTTTTGGAAAGAAGACCCAAGATCAAAGATATCGCCAAGAGGTAGAGGAAGAAGCGATTAGTGGAGGAAGAAGCTTGGACCTGGCCTCTGCCCAAAAACATTGAATACGTGGATCCGGGGAAAGAAAGGAGGGATCTACTGGGTGGGCTTGACCAAGTGGCAAATTTAAAAGTGGCTAAAACTAACGCCGAGTATGCAAAAAGAATAGAAGAAGAAAACAAGAGACAAACTCGGCTATGGCGGGAGAGACAGGAAAGAATAAGAAAAGATGAAGTCATGCGAGGAAGGCATATGAAATGAAAAAAAAAGGCAATTGACGACGAGAAGAAGAGAAGAAGAGAAGAAGATCTTGAACAAGATGAAAGAAGGAGACAGCGAAGGAGATGAAGTATTCTTTGTCAACCCTTCGTGTATTTTATTATGTAAATACGTACAATGTAAGTCTTCGTAATAAAGCTATAAATTCTTTATTTTTGTGAAGACAATTATATACTACGATACACCTTGTAAACAGTTGTGTTAAGTACAAGAATGATATGATCAATAAAAAAGATTGATTCGCGCATACATTCTATGTCAAAACACTATGTGTATGTATCTTTGTTATTTGCATTTTTGTATGGTTTAAGTTTTGGCATCATCAAAAAGGGGAAATTGTTAGGAATTTTATTGTTTAGATTTTGATGAATGCCATGTAAAACTTAGAATAGAAAGTTGGCACCCCAATTCTTTCTTGTCGTAAAATATATTGTAACAATTAAGTGGCCAAGATGAGTTAAGTCACTACGCCCTAACATGCAAGAAGACAACAAGTGGAAGGAAGACCTTCGTGAAACAAATTTGAATATGACAAAGAAGAGTAGAGCGGGAACTCTCTATGAAGAAGCGGTGAGATGCGGTGAGTGGAGCATCGATCAAGTTAACTCAAGAAAAGCCAAGTCTCAAGTTGAAGTGACGGAAGAGTCATCCAATGATTGGAAGGCGACTCTAAGTCACCTGGGGAAAGCAAGGAAATGTCAAGTCGAGATAATCGTAAAAAGAACCGTTGCACGAGAAATCAAGAGATTTACTTAAACAAGTAATATCTCCATATCACCTTTCTTGGAGTGCTCACCCCGAAGCGTGCAAAAGGAATGAACCAATGGGAAGCACTACACCGTGTCGAACTCGAAAAGGTGAAAGAACAATTCATACGAGGAAACGGCAATTCCAAGAAGCGCAAGCCAACGACGCAAAGTGACTTTCAAAAATAAGCCTATCTCTTCAACGGGCAAATTTTTGAAAGTTCACTATAAAAGGCTGAGGAGTTTGTTTGAGATACAAGGATGCCACACACGTGAGATATACAAGCACATTAGAAAAATGAAACATTCTTAATCCTCAAGCCTACATTACGAAGTACATCAATCCAACACTCACTGTGAAGGAAAGAGAACTTCAATCGGTTGAAGAGGAAAATACTGAAAACAAAGGGGTCTACATTCCGGGAAGGATTGTAGAAAGGTTCAAGGTTGAACCAAGTCTTAAGCTTTTGGAGGGCTTCGTGATCAAATCCAAAGAGCTTGAGCAAGTGAGTGTAGTAGCAAGCATTTTGCCCCTGTGAAGAAGTTTCGAGTCGCACGAGAAGCCGGTGAGTGATCAAGCGTCTCAGATCGAGTCCCTAAGGATCAAGTCGGCTGTTGTGATCAAGACTTGTATCCGGACTGTTACCACTTTGTAAAATGATCATTTCTTAGTGGATTCCTCCGGGAGTTGGAGAAGAGAGGAGTAGAAGAATTACCCCATCTTTGAACCTCTATAAAAACTTTTTGTGTCATTTACATTTTAGCGTTTAAATTCCGCACTTTTAATCGCTTATATCTCACGATAAATTTGCTATCCATTTGATAATTTATATGTACTAAATCAAGCTCTAAAATTTTGCTTAATCAAACTTAAGGGTGTTAAGTCTTCAATAAAAACAAAAACCACGGTTGAGTCAAATTATAGCCAACATCCGAGTTACTCCATCAACAAATTTGAGTCATTTGAGAGATTAACTCTCTTGAGTGACTAATTCGATTGTCCATCAAGGACACATCCGTGTAGAATCAACTCTTGTAGATTTAAAAGGACTAAATCGAAAATTTGGTAAGGTTTATTCAACCCCCCTTCTAAACCTTACACTTACACACCCCCCTTGGGACCTACAACAAGTCGGTTCAATAGACTATCGAAGCTCGATCTCTCTGCCGTTATGTTTGAAGCCAATATGGTGGATAACCCAAGGGAGTGGTGGATAGATACCGGGGCTACTTGTCATATTTGTGCCGATAAAGAGTTGTTCTCCTCCTACACTCCGATAAATGGAAATAAGTTTTTCATGGGAAATTCTTCAACTTCCAACATCGTGGGGCTTGGCAAGGTTGTGCTCAAGATGACTTCCGAAAAGGATCTTACGCTTGTAGATGTGCTGCATGTCCCGGACATCCGCAAGAATTTGGTTTCCGGTCCTTTGCTTAGTAAGACCGGGTTTAGACTAGTGTTTGAGTCCAACAAGTTTTGTAATGACCAAGAATGATCAGTTTCTTTGTAAGGGTTACCTTGATAAAGGCCTATTTAAGATGTCTGTAATGTCTGTTTTCCGCCAAGAGGTGAAGAATAAAAACGTTACTTTTGTTTACTTGTTGGAATGTTCTAATTGATGGCATGATAGATTAGGACACATAAACTTCAACACAATTAAAAGGTTAGTGAATCTGGAATTAATACCTACGTTTAAAACCGATTCACAAGACAAATGCGAAATTTGTGTTGAAGCAAAGTTGGTCAAAGCACCATTTCATTGATAAGAACGAGAAGTATGAAACCACTCGAGTTAATTCATACGAGATGTGTGTGATTTAAAACTTGTGCAAACTCGAGGTGGGAAAAAGTACTTCATAACTTGATTTGTAGACGATTACACAAGATATTGCTATGTGTATCTTTTGAAAAGCAAAGATGAAGCTTTAGTAGCGTTTAAAACTTATAAGAATGAAGTTGAAAATCAGCTTAATTTGAAAATTAAGATGATTCAAAGTGATAGAGGCGGAGAGTATGTTGCTCCGTTTGAAGAATTTTGCTCGGAAGCGGGTATAATTCATCAAACGATTGCACCTTACTCACCTCAATCAAATGGAGTTGCAGAATGCAAAAATCGTGCTCTTAAGGAGATGATGAATGCGATGTTGTTAAGTTCTGGCTTACCCCAAAACTTGTGGGGGGGGGGGAAGCCATACTTTTTGCAAACTACATTCTTAATAAGATCCCACACAAAGGTAAAAATGAAACTCCATATGAATTATGGAAGGGACGTAAACCGTCATATAAATACCTCAAAGTTTGGGGGTGTTTCTAAAGTCGAAGTACCTAAGCCGAAACAAGTTTGAATCGGTCCGAAGACGATCAATCGTGCTTTCATTGGATATGCTTAACAATAGTAGTATGTATCACTTTTTTGTGCACAAGTCAGCAATTCCTGATATAAATGAGGGTATGATCATTGAATCAAGGAATGTTGTATTCTTCGAGAATATCTTTTCGAACAAAGAATGGAAAGAAGAAAGTTCGAGTAAACAAACTTATGAAACTGCAAGGTTACCTCAAAGTGATGATGAAGAGGAACCAAGACGCAGTAAAAGGACAAAAGTAGCTAAGTCTTTTGATCCTGGTTTTCTAACTTATATGTTAGAAAATGAACCTTAACTATTCAAGAAGCATTGTCTAGTCCAGAAGCTCCTCTATGGAAAGAAGCTATCAATAATGAGATAGATTCCATCATGCAAAATCACACTTGCGAGTTAGTTGGTCTCCCATCGGGTTGCAAACCTTTGGGATGCAAGTGGATCCTTAAAAGGAAGTATAAAGCAGATGGATCTATTGACAAGTATAAAGCCCGTTTGGTTGCTAAAGGGTTTAGACAAAAGGAGGAATATGACTTCTTTGATACATATTCTCCTATCACGAGGATTACGTCCATTCGTGTTCTCATTGCTATTACAACTTTGCATAACCTTGAGATACATCAAATGGACATTAAGACTGCCTTCTTGAATGGGGAACTTGAAGAGGAGATCTATATTAATCAACCCGAGGGGTATGTTTCACCCAGTCAAGAGCGAAAGGTGTGTAAACTTGTTAAGTCACTTTATGGACTAAAACAAGCACCATAGCAATGGCATGAAAAGTTTGACTCGACTATGAAGTCAAACGGTTTCAAGATCAATGACTGTGACAAGTGTGTCTACATTAAAGGTACTACAAATGATTACATCATAGTATGCCTTTATGTAGATGATATGTTGATTATGGGTAGTAGTCATGATTTAATCATGAATACTAAAAATATGTTAAAGAAGAACTTTGACATGAAAGATATGAGAGTATCTGATGTTATTATAGGGATTAAAATCTCCAGAACTTCAGATGAAATTATCTTGTCACAATCCCATTATGTCGAAAGCATACTTAGAAAGTTTAATGCTTTTGAAAGTCCTCCGACTAAGATACCTGTAGATCTAAGTCTACACTTGGCCAAGAATATAGGTGAACTAGTTTCTCAGCTTGGCAGTCTGATGTACATAACGAATTGTACACGTCCAGACATTGCATATTCAGTGAGTAAGCTAAGTAGGTTCACAAGTAACCCAAGTACGGATCACTGGAAAGTCGTGACAAGGGTACATAGATATTTAAAGTATACCATGAAATATGGATACTTTATACGAGATATCCAGCAGTATTAGAAGGATACTGTGATGCCAACTGGATATCAGACACAAAAGACTCCAAGTCCATAAGTGGATATATTTTCACAATAGGCGGAGGAGCGGTGTCGTGGAAGTCTTCTAAGGAAACGTGCATAGCTCGATCCACTATTGAATCCGAGTTCATTGTTTTAGATAAAGCTGGAGAAGAAGCAGAATGACTTAGAAACTTCTTAGAGGATGTTCCTTGTTGGAATAAGCATGTGCAGCATGTGAAGATACACTGTGATAGTCAATCAGCAATTGGAAGGGCACAAAGTAGTATGTATAATGGTAAGTTTAGACATATACATCGAAGACACAATACCATTAGATAATTGATTTCGAATGGGGTTATTTCGGTTGACTACGTGAAGTCAAAGGAAATATTGTGGATCCGCTTAGAAAAGGCATAAATCGAGATCAATTGTATAAACTGTTAAGGGGAATGGGTTTAAAATCCACAACTTAAAAAATATTCATAGCGGTAATCCAACCTTGTGAATTGGAGATCCCAAGACCTTGGTTCAATGGGACAACTAAGTTATAAATGTTCAGCTGAACACTTGGAAAACGTGTTAGCTCATTCTCGAAACATCCAAGTGAATGAAAACCTACTGAATGTGGAAAGGTTAAGTTTAAGACTTTTAATGAATCATATACCGAAAGGTGGAGTATGGCGGGATACTCTTCAATAGGAGATCACCTATATAAGCGAGAAGTAATGGCCGCTTCAAAGAAATGCTTATGAATCTAAGATATGGTCCAAGACCGAAATGGACACAACGTGAGAACAACAAGTGTTAGAGTTGTTATTGTGTAAGTACTGTTGTCTAGGTTTACACAAACGGCTGAATAGTTCAAGACATCGCGTCACTAAGCAGCTAGTAAATCCAATAGTATTTTACTAAGGAAGGTTCAAAGCCACAAACTACCTATCCTGATGCAATAATATTTCGCCAAGACTTTCAAGCGAATTTGCTACATGCATTCATTAATTTCATTCATGTGGGGGATTGTTGGAATTTGGTCTTTGTAAAATGGGTGTTGACCAGATTTTGACCAAATAATTAAGTGGTTTCCATTAGTGAAAAATGGAATTAAATTATTTGTAAAAATTATACTAAGAGAGTAGATGAGAATATCATTTGGAATTTCTCAAAACCAATTCCGGGTGAATGAGAAATTAATGCTAGAAGTTAGCCACTTAATACAAATAAATATTACGGAAAATGAGAAATGTGGGGAAGGAGAAATGCTCCATCCCACATAGGAAAAAGAGGCAAAGCTTGCACATTATACTTATCCCAAGTTGGATTTATGGGTTTAGGCCCTTGGGGGCTGTTGGGAAATTTATTGTTTAGATTTTGATGAATGCCATGTAAAACTTAGACTAGAAAGTTGGCACCCCATTTTCCTTATAATTTGAATTGTAATAGATAAATTTGAACAAAGCCGAGTCAAGTCGGCTATGCCCGAGAATACAAGAAGTCAACTGAAGACTGAAGTGAAGACTCCGCTGAGGAACAGCTGAGTATGGCCAAGAAAGAAGATCAATGACTCGACTAAAGAAGTATCATCTATGATACAGCTGTATGAAGAGTCAGTCAAGTCAACTCAAGAAGCCAAGTCTCAAGTTGAAGTGACGGATGAGTCATCCGCGATTGGAAGCTAACTCGAAGTCACCTGGGGAATAAAAGATGCAATCAAGTCAAGACAACCGAACGAGATCCGTTGATAAAAGTCAAGAATGTTACTTAGAATAGTAACTGTTAAAGTTGTCGAGAGATAAAGTGTTAGTTCGATTGTGTGCAAAAGGAACAAACCAATGGGAAGATGCACCAAGTGTCGAGACGCTGCATCTTTGCCGCAAGACATTAAATACAAGCAAATGTCAATATCAAGGATCGCAACAAGACAAGCCAACGAACACAAATGACTTTTGAAAATCGCCTATCTCTTCAACGGCAGATTTTTGAAAGTTCACTATAAAAGGCCGAGAATCACATTGAGAAAATGTAACCTGAACCTTGCACACCTGAGACAACAAGCAACATTCAAACTGTAACCTGCAAAATATTCTCAAGTTATTCAAGCAAAATCCTCAAGCCTAAATCTCGAAGGAAATCGATCCAACACTAAGCTGTGAAGGAAAGACAACTTCAAACTATTGAAGAGGAAATTTTTGAAGAATCAAAATGGGTCTACTTTCCAAGAAGGATTGTAGGAAGGTTCAAGGTCGAACCAATCTCAAGTTATTGGAGGGCTTCGTGATCAAATCCAAGAAGCTCGAGAAAGTAAGCTGAAGTAGCAAGGCAGCCGCCCTGTGAAGAAGCTGAGTTGGACGAGAAGCCAGCTGTGTGACCAAGGTATCTCCAAACTGAGTCCAAGGAGCAAGTCAGCTGCGTGATCAAGACTTGTCTCTAGACTGATAACCACTTTGTACTCTGATCATTACTTAGTGGATTCCTCTAGGAGTTGGAGAAGAGAGGAGTAGAAGAATTACCCCATCTTCGAACCTCTATAAAATTTACTTGTGTCATTTACATTTCAACATATTTACATTCCTGCACATACTTTATATCTCTTTGATAATTTGCTATGCAAGCGATAAATAACAAAGTGCTAAAACCAAGTGTTTAAAACAAAGTTAAATCAAATTCAAGGGTGTTAAGTCTTCCATTTGAAAAACTCATTACAACCAAGTTAAGGTCTAGTCTAAACATTTGAGTTTATCATCAATAGCTCTATCGAGTCCGTTGAGTGGCTAACTCTATTTGATTTACTAACTTAGTCCCTCAAGGACTTAGTTGTGTAATTAACTCTGTAATATTTTAAAAAGGACTAAAATCGAAAAGTTTCTAAGGTTTATTAACCCCCGTTCTAAACCTTACTCACACCCCTTGGGACCTACAAGTGGTATCGGAGCGGTTGGTTCATTGAGCGCTTGCATCGGTTCTTGAACTAGATCTCCAATCTTTCAAAGAAATTTTTAACACTTGCTCTTTCAAAAGCTATTTTTATTCAAAGCAAAGTTATTATCATGGAAGCAAATTTGACACGTATTCCTATGTTCACTATTGAGAAATTTGATGTTTGGAAAATTCGTATGCAGGCTCATCTATCCGCTTTACATGATGAAATGTTGATAGTGATAGAGGATGGGCAAGCGCAAATCGAAAGTGAACACAACTGGTATGACGGAGAGCGGCCCATGAGATGAAAGAGAAAAAGCTCTTCTTTGAAGCAAGACCAGCCCTGGTTGAGAAACCAAGGACGGAATGGACAAACGAGGATAGAAAAAGATACAACTTGGACAATGTGGCCAAGGACATACTTTACAAAACCATGGACAAAGCAATGTTCAACAAAGTCAAATCTTGTCAAACCGCAAAACAAATCGGGGATAAATTAACTTTAATTTGTGAAGGATCGAGCAAATTAAAGAAAACAAATTGTCCGTTGCTGTACAAAAAATTGAAAATTTTAAAATGCTTGCAGGTGAAACCTTGGATCAGCTGGATGCTCGATTCACTGAAATTACAAATGAACTATCAGCATTTGGGAAAGAATATACACAGAAGGAAATGTGTATGAAGATTCTGAGAAGCCTCCCAACTGAATGGGAAATGAAGATCATGGCCCTGAGACATTCAATGAACCTCACAACAACATCCAATCATGAGCTATTCTCAAACCTCAAAGCCTATGAATTTGAGATGAGAAGAAAAGATCAAGAGGAGACAGTTGTACCCAAAACAGCTGCACTTATAGTCAAGGATGTGAAGAGAGCTGAGGTCAAGAAAGTCATTGACCAGGAGGAAATTGCCCTGATGGTTAAAAGATTCAACAAGTTCTTCAACAAGAACTATAAAAGAAACAAGGGTGAATCCTCCGGAGACATTAGCTCCTCCAAGTCAAGGAAGATAGGCCACCCAAGAGAGCCGAGCATCAAAAGGTTGAATATCGAGAGTTGATAACCCAAGAACGGAAAAGAAGCGATCGAGAGCCGAAAACTGTGTTGGAAGCTGCAGACAACCAGGACACTTTGCTATTGACTGTCCATATCTAGTAGTCAATAAATACATGAATGAAGAAGAAAGAAGAGTCTTCAGAGAAAGAAAACAGGAAAAGAAAAAGGCTATGTTGGCACCGAGACTCACCGAGACGGCTAAGTCGAAAGAAGCAAACAGACTCGAGAAAGTTGTGAAGTCGACTACTCAAGTGATTATGAAGAAGAAGCAATGATCTGTCTAATGGCTAAAGAACAAGATCAACCTGACCAAGAAGATGAGGTACACTCTAACTCATCTCACTCAGATTCTAGTGATAGTGATTGTGACACACACACTTCATCACCCACTGTTCTTTATGATTCATTAGGCAAAATATGAAAGACTTTGAGTACATTAAATCCTCACACACACTATTAAATGAGGAAAACAGCCATTTCAAAAGCCAAAACTCACGGTGACTAAGGAGCCGAGTACTCTAAGTCACATAGCTGATGAGAACAAAGAGCTGAAGGCTGAGAATGCTAAACTAATAGCAGAGATAGCTGCTATAGAAAAGAGGGAAAATGATCTCAAAAATGTGATTGCATCATTTACAAAGGCATCCAAATCATTGGATGACCTTATTATGAGTTAAAAAGAGTGTGGAGACAAGACAGGCATAGGATTCAATTCCTTTGTACACAGTCAAACTCCCAGAGTGGTTTTGGAAAAAGGATCTTCAAGCAATGAAGCATCTCAAAAATCCAAAACACCAAATGTTGCACCCACATTCACTCCAAAATACAATCACAAACAAACTGGCTTTGGATACAAAGGAAAAGGAAAACAACTAGTTGAGTATGCTGAGAGGACAGCTGAGATGAAATCCAGCAGAGTTCCTCAAAGCAAACTCCAAATAGGAAGTACTCTGCGAAGAATAAACAGAGCTACCAAAAACCCCAGAAGTTTTATCAAAGAAACACATATGATGGGAATGGTAGAAACTACCCAAGCCAACCTGATTGGAATAATGTGAAATATCAGCAAAGACCTATGGAATATAAGCCCAAATGGCAAAGGCCTAGAACTCAAAGAAAGGTCATTCCAAAGGCAAAAGAGCTATCATCAAAGCACACATATGCACCAGGCACTATACTTAAATATCACAACTATCAAAAGAAGGCAATTGCTAAAACACACACACATGCATACAGACAAAAGAGACAGTTGTATGAACCTAAAACCCCCAAGCAATTTGCCAAAGTGAGTTATGATTATGGCACAGATAGATGGCAACCTCTTAGAGTCAAGTCATTTGGCTATAAGTTGGTTGGATCATCTCACAAAGACTAACCCCTCGTAACCAGGACAAGCATGGGTACCTAAAAACTAATTTCCTTGATTGCAAGTTCAAGGAAGTGAGTGCCAAGGAACCTGGTACATGATAGTGGCATTGTTCCGGACACATACGACAGAAACAAGAAAAATATGTCAAAATTCAAGGAGATTAGAGGCGCAAAAGTCATATTTGGAAGAAATGAAGCTCCGGGGAAATAAGAGGCACTTGGATCCATCAAGAAAAATGGATTAGAAATCACAGATGTTGCATATGTTGAAGGCGTCAACTTCAACTTGTTAAGATCGTGCAACTCGTGACAAGGGCTATAATGTTGGATTCAATATGGGAGTGTGCCAAATTAAAGATACTGAATCAAATGAAGTAGTGTTGCAAGGATCCAGACAAAAGAACATGTATGTGGTAGACTTGGTCGAGTGCCACACCAAGCACTTGTCTGTTAGCAAAGAGTACAACCGAATCAAGTTGGCTGTGGCACAAGAAGTTCGAGTCATCGAACTTCAAGAAAATCAACAAGCTTGCAAGGAGTCATCTTGTAGAAGGACTGCCAGACTCAGTGTACAAGAAGGAAAGTGTTTGTGATGCATGCTAGATGGGAAAGCAGATCAAATCATCATTCAAAGAGAAGTCTAGTCCATCTTCAACAAGAATATTGCATCTGTTGCATATGGATTTGTTTGGTCCTATTGAACCAGCCAATATAAGTGGAAAGAAATACACCTTAGTAGTGGTGGATGATTATTCAAGATATACATGGACAATCTTCATGTGTAAAAAGAAGGAAACCTTGCAGAAATTACCTCAGCTGATGAAGAGAATTCAAAATGAGAAGAGTCAAACCATTATCAAGATAAGATCTGATAGAGGAATTGAGTTTGTCAATGGGATAATAACTTAGTATTGTGTAGAAAATGGCATTGCTCATGAGTTATCTGCAGCAAGGACTCCATAGCAGAATGGAGTAGCAGAAAGAAGGAACAGAACACTCGAGGAAGCTGCCAGAACCATGTTAGCTCAAGCATGATTGCCTAAAAGATTTTGGGCTGAAGCCATAAACACTGCATGCTATACTCAAAATAGATGCATGATCAATAGACAGCTGACAAAGACTCCCTATGAAATATGGACAGAGAGAGCCAAATGTTGGGTATGTGAGAATATTTGGATGTAAATGCTTCATCCACAACAATGGCAAAGACAATCTAAAGGCTTTTGATGCTAAAGCTGATGAAGGTATCTTCTTGGGATACTCAGCTGAAAGTAAAGCCTATAGAGTGCTGAACAAGAGGACTATGGTCACAAAAGAGTCTATTCATGTGGTTTTTGATGAACCTAATGTGAATAGAGAAGACATTGAAGAGTTAGCTGATAAGCTGAATCAGCCAACTATGCAGAAGAGTCCCTATGTTGAAGCGGAAGCTGGAGCAATCAATCAAGATGGAGATGAGACAGCTGAGTCTCAAAGACAGCTGGAAAATCTGCAGCTAAATGATGATGAAAGAGCTGCTCAAGACAACACGATTTAGACGAAAGATGAACCCAACCGATTTACTTCAACGATGTGAGATGGTGACGAGATCATCCACGAGAATTAGTCATTGGAAACGTGAGATATGGTTTGAGAACAGATCCGAGCTTAACAAGAAGCAATGTTCACTTGTTTTATTTCCCAAATAGAGCCAAAAGATGTGTCCCAAGCATTGGATGACACACATTGGATTCAAGCCATGCAAGAAGAGTCAATCGGTTTGAAAGGAACAAGGTATGGGAATTGGTGCAGAGGCCAACCCATCAAAATGTTATTGGTACAAAATGGGTTTTCAGAAACAAGATCAATGAAGAAGGATATCTGGTAAGAAACAAAGCAAGATTGGTAGCCAAAGGGTGTTGCCAAGAAGAGGGAATAGATTTTGATGAAACATTTGCTCCTGTTGCAAGATTAGAAGCAATAAGGATGTTTCTTGCCTATGTTGCACACGAAAACTTCACTGTATATCAAATGGATGTGAAAAGTGCATTTTTAAATGGATTGTTGGAAGAAGAAGTCTATGTTGAGCAACCTCCACGTTTTGAGCATAAAACCATTGGAGATAAGGTGTACAAGCTCAAGAAAGCTCAATATGGATTGAAACAAACACCTGGAGCATGGTATAACACAATGTCTCAATTTCTAACTGACAATGGATTCACCAAAGGCAAAGTAGACAGAACACTCTTCAGAATTCAAGATGGGGAGAGTATACCGCTTGTTCAAATATATGTGGATGATATCATTTTTGGATCCACAAACAAAAAGCTGTGTGATAAGTTATCAAACCTCATGCAAGGCAAATTTGAAATGAGCATGATAGGAGAGCTGACATTCTTTCTAGGGCTCCAAGTTAAGCAGCTGAAGGATGGAACCTTCATAAGTCAAACAAAGTACACCAGAGATTTAATGAAGAAATTTGGTATGGAAGAGAAGTCTTCTGTGAAAATACCAATGAATACATCGTCAAGATGGACATGGATGCAGATGGTAAAGTCAGATCAAACAAGATCTGAGCACTTATTGGATCACTGTTCTATTTAACAGCAAGCAGGCCAGACATCACCTTTGCAGTAGGTGTATGTGCGATTCCAATCTGCTCCAAAAGAAAGCCATATGATCAGCTAAATGCTAAGAGAATCCTAAGATATTTGAAGGGATGCCAAGAAGTTGGCTTATGGTATCCAAATGAAGGTGGATTCAAGCTTATTGGTTACTCAGACTCTGACTATGCTGGGTGTAGAGTTGACAGGAAGAGTACTTCAGGAACTTGTCAAATGCTTGGAAACAGATTAGTTTCCTGATTTAACAAGAAGCAAAACTCAATATCCACATCCACATCTGAAGCAAAGTACATAGCTGCGGGCAATTGTTGTGCCCAAGTCTTATGGATGAGACAACAGCTGGGAGATTATGAAATTGAAGAAAAAGAGATTCCAATTATGTGTGATAACACAAGTGCTATTGCAATCACTCAGAATCCTGTGTTGCACTCAAGAACAAAGCACATTGATGTCAGATATCACTTCATAAGAGATCATGTTGAAAAGAAGGACATCACCTTGGAATATATCTCAACTGATAAACAGTTAGCTGACATTTTCACAAAGCCATTATGTGAATCAAGATTTGAAGAACTCAAGCATGAGCTAGGGTTAATTGAGCTGAGTTAACACTCAGAAGATTCAAGGAGAAGAGATGAAACGAGAAAAGATAAAAATGAAGCTAAGTTTATAAATCAGATAAGTGAGTCAGTCGTATCGAAGAATCAGCTGCATCAAGTTAGCTGACAGCTGAGTTGCTTAACAAAAGGAGAGAAGAAGAGTTGAGTCATTTGTGTAGTAAGCTGAGTCATTTATGAGCTAAGTGACAAAAACGCAGTCGTTTTTAATGAGCGGGAATGTTTTTAAGGATGACGTCGGCGTAATAATGACGGGTGCAAATCAAAAGTGCACAAAGATAAGCATATGATTGGATATAAATGCATTAAATGCGAGAAATTAAATGCAATGTGACGTGCTAAATTTGAGCCGTTGATCTTGATCAAATTTCAAAATCCAAAAACCCGTCCTTTCATAACCCTTATATACGGTTTTTCAATCCTCTCTCTCTCTCACTTTTTCCGAAACTGTTCATCTTCCCAAGCAAAAAAAAGCAAACTTTTCTCTCTCTAAAACCCTACAAGTTCTCAAGTCAGTTTACCAAGTTTCATTCGGTAAAACTCACTAAAAATGGCACCAGCACATGATTTCACCAAGCTCGCAAAGCAAATCCACACAGGATCAACTGTGGACTTTGAGGGGATGATAAAGCAGGGTTCCGATGAAACCCTTGTGAAGAAAATAGCAGATAAAATCGAGAAATCTGGACTCAAACCTTTTCTCACAAAGGAGTATCAAATGACATACGTTGAAGAAGTTGCCCAGTTTTATGTTGACGCCGAGGTGCAGGACGAAGGGATTAAGTCCTCCGTCCACCGCAAGGACATATTAATCATTGCTAATGACCTTGCGGAGAATCGCTTTTCTACCGCCGAAGGCATGCGGAGATATATGAAGCCGATGTCAACTTGGCTGCTGCATGGAAGGAAGTGGCCAAACCTGAGTGTGCTGTGAAAGTGGTCTACACAGCTGACAAGAAGCTGCTGAAGGACGATTATCATAAACTTATGGATATCGTAGCTAAGAGTGTAGACATGAAGTTTGGCAGCTTCAATCAGTTGTCCAAAACCAAGCTGATCGTCATGGCTGCGATCATGGAAGAAAAGAAGATCAATTGGGGCAGTAATTCAGTATACAAAGCAGACTCGCTTAACGTTGGCAACAAATCCATCAAGGAGGACGGATCCTTTGGAGGATCACTTGGCTATGGCCTAGTTATTGGCCATCTGATGGAGGTTAAGGGCATTCCCCTTAGACATGGAAAGTCTTTCCATGTAAACAAAAAGATGTTCCGAGCCAACTTGTCCGGCACCCAGAAGAGAGCCTATGCCAAAAGGGCAGATACCAGTGAGGGGAAATCAGCTGACCCTATTGATACAACTGCTTCCTCCCCTCCAAAGAAGAGAGTCGCCTTGCCCAACGGTGCGAAGAAGAAAGTTGCCCTGCAAAGAAAGAAGAAAACGCACACCGCCATCTGCAATGACCGAGTCGCCGCCCATGCAATGGCCGAGGTGGAGAAGGAAGCCCAAATACCTTCTCCGACCATCAGAAAGAAGAGGACTGCCAAACCCAAAAAGGCATCTCCTCAGTCAAAGAAAGATGCTCCGGCCCCCGCCTCCAAGGAATCTGAAGAAGAAGTCTCCGAACCAGAAGTTCCTCTGGTGAGGACCAAGAGAAGGAGAAGACTCACCAAGCTCTCAGAGCTTGAGAAGAAAGATGAGTCTGCCACTCAGCTGGAGAAAATCTCTGAGACTGTTGAAGAAGTGTAGTCTCCAGAAGTGATAAGAAACAACCCAGTCTGCTGAGGATAGTCAACAGAGGCAATTAGAAGACCCAGCTGTGGACAGAACAGCTGAGGAAGAAGAAGTGGCAGAGACAGCATAATCCCCTGTTGAAAGGACAGTGTCTCCACCTGCCACAGATGCTGCTGAAGGAGAAGTGCATGTTTGATAAATGGTTTTATCATGATTTTGATGATTTTGTTTTTATACCAAAACAATGTTTTTTTAAAGGTTGTCCAAATACTCCTAAATGATTTAAAATAGTTTTAATATTTTCCGAAGTATTTCTTCAAGTTTATTTTCGACAATATTGGACAACACAATCAATGATTTTGTGTCAATGGGTTTTTACATTAAAACTATGTTTCTAAATGTTGTCCTAATACTCCCGATTGGTCTAAAATATTTTTACTATTTTTCGGAGTATTTATTGGAGTTTATATAGGACAACACTTTTGATGATTTTGTGTTAATGTGTTATTTCATCAAAACTATATTTCTAATGTTGTCCTAAATACTCCCGATCGGTTTAAAATGTTTTTACGAATTTTTCGGAGTATTTCTTGAGGTTTATATTCGACAAAAATCGGACAACATTTCATTTAGGAGATCGACCGGTCGACCAAAGAGGCGACCAGTACCTGGGAACAAGTTTCGTGAAACAGAAAACTTGAAACCCACAAAAATGGTCAGGGTGACCGGTCCCCATAGGGGGCGACCGGCGATCGAGCCCCCCAAGGACCGGTCCCCCTGATGAATTTTGCTGTGTAATCTCTTTTTTTTGTTTTTAACGCGCGACCGGCCGCCCTATGTTTTGACAAAGAAAATTCGACCGTTTGACAACAGAGACAACATTCCCTAAAATCATGGAGTTGATTTCTAATGACTCTTTTCTTCAATTGTCTTGCAATTTTTTACATAATTCAAGTCCCCAAGAGGAGCCTATCATGTACAAGACAACTCCTATAAATAGAGGAAGATTTGAAGCACAACATACAAGAGAGAACAACACGACACAACAAGATATACTCAAGCAAACACTTGGTCTTATATTGTCATTATTCTTGTTGTAATTTGCCTAGCTTATCACTTTCACATTCTTGAGGTCTAGGCTATTCTTGATTACACTTGCACTCAATTGTATAATTCATTATCGAGTTGTAATCTTGAATTTTTGGGTTATCATTCAACACAAGATATCCTTGTGAGTGTTCTTGTGGTAAGAACACACTTGGGTGATCTAGGTGTTAGGTGTGAGAAGATTGTGGTAATATTCTTGTTGAGGTGTTGAAGAATTTGGTATTCTTCAAGGTTGAAGATTGTGGTAATCTTCACAAGGTGCCGTTGAAGATTGTGGTAATCTTCAAGAGAGATTGTGGTAATCTCAAAGGTGGTGTTGAAGAAGAGTGTGGTGCTCTTCAAGGTGTTGTTGTAAGTTGGTGTTGTATTAATTTTGGTAATTAATAAAATCTTTTATCTTTTTGAAATCCATCCCGGATATACTGGGGTGGTAGAGGATTAGGCCCTAGGTGGGTTGAACCTCTATAAATCGACGTGTGTTGTTTACATTCCGCACCTTTGTTATTGTCTTGGCTTGTTTTGTTCGAAAAAGAGGGTATAATCGAAAAGATGGAGATAATCTATTCACCCCCCCTCTAGATTATCATAACCGCTTGGACTTACAAGTGGTATCAAAACCAAACTCTTTGGCAAGCTCGTTTCACTTCGCGAGTGAAGAGGAACGATCGTCGGCTACGAATGAAGCTCATCTTACCGGCACCTCCACCACCAAGCCACCACTATTTGATTCCAAAATTATACATTTTGGAAAGAAAGAATGGAATGTTATTTACAAGGTTGCGGGTTCGATATTTGGAACATCGTCATCAATGGAGAATCCATTCCAATAAAAGACACACCATACACCTCCAAAGCTCTCAAGGAGCTCAATGATGAAGAAAAGAAAACCATCTCCTTAAATGGTAAAGCTCTCAACATTTTGTATTGTTCACTTTCTAATTTGGAATATGAACATACTGTAGGAATTCGATCGGCACATGAAGTATGGCAAAAATTAGAATCCATCTATGGAATATTTGCAAATGAAGGGAGTAAAACAAAAGCATCTACTTCTCAAAGGGATACAAGTTCAAATCTAAGGAACAAACCTTTTACAACTTCCAACTATGAAGTAGTCGAAAAATGTTTTATGGGCATCGAAGAAGAAAACGAGGTATGTCTTAAACCCTCTACTTCCTATGATATTGTTATTCAAAATGATTATAGTGATTTGCAAAATGATTTTAATGATCTTCAAAATGAATTCCAAAATTTACTTGTTAAGTACAAAAATTTGAAAAAGGAATTCAATGTTTTGAAGAATGAAAAGGATAGTTTATTTACTTCCTATGAATCACTATCATGTGATCACACGACCACACTTGACAAGGTTAGAAACCTTGAAAAACAAAATAGTACTCTTGTTGAGGATATGAATTGCATGAAAAATGATTTATCAAAATCAAACTTGAGTACCAATAAATTGCCCAATATTGTGAATGTTAATGATTGTGATAATTTGAATAGTGAACTTGATCATAAGCCTAATATTGTCAAGCATATGAAAAAGAATCGAGTTCCTATGCATTTAGTAATATTACTTGCATTTATTGCGGTAAGAAGGGTCATACGGTAAACACTTGTCGGGCTAGAAATAGCTCTAATTATTGTTGGAGACCTAAAAGTCTCAAAGCTAATCCCAAAGGACCCAAAAACTTGAGGGTACCACAACACAATGTCATATTAGGTACCCGGTGGACTAATAATCGAAGAAATTCATACCGCCAAGGAAACATCAAATGAACATCTCATTTGATCAAAGAAGGAGAAAACATTTTCAACAAAGTCAATTTCTAAGAAGAGGATATAATCAAAAATGGGAAGAACACAATCCTTGGAAATGTCAAAGACATCATCAACAAGATGATTTTCCAAGAGAAAGACATTTTCGAAAATGGGAAGGCCACAATGCTTGGAAATGGAGCAATTGGAGAAACCACCATCAACATGAAGATTTTCAAACGGGAAGATATCATCAACAATGGGAACGACACAACCCATGGAAATGGCGAAATTGGTAAACCGTATCTCCCTATTTAAATATGCATTTTATTTTTGCATGTTTTTATTTGTGTTTAAATTGCAAAATGAGTTTTAAAATTTATAAGGTCTTCTATATATATTTATGTGTTTTTAAAATACTTTGAAAAATGAGACCTTACATGTTGTGGACTTACTTAGACTTATATGTTTTTATCTCTTATGGATTTTTATAGCATTAGCATTGTTGTGATATCTCTCGTTGCTTAGCCTACACATGTATTATTATGTTTGTGCCTAATTTGGTTTAAGAATTGTGTAGAATTTACATATCTCTTTCAATGGCTATCGTAATATATCAAGAGAAATATGAACTATCGAGATACGTCATTATTGTTATTCATATCATAGACTCTATACATGTTGTGCCATATGCCTATGTGCCATTAAGAGGATGTTTTGTTTTTTTGAAAAGGCATTATTTGACATAGCTTGTTTTATCCAAGATTTGTAAAGGATTATATTTTGTTTTGATAAAACAATTGATCTACTAAGTTATGCATTTTATTGCACATATAAATGCCACTATTCTTGGATACTTATGTCAAACCTCTTGTTCATATGATTCTTGTAAATGAGGTCTCAACTATGTGCTCTCTTATTGTCAAATTTCAAAAGAGACCTTATGTAGCTTTCTTAAGCTTATTTGAACTTGAATGATTTATTAGACTCTTGATGATGCATAGTATGTGGTGCTTAAAATAGTGTATCTATTATTCGATATTACTATGCTCGTGTGCAAAATATCTTGTTAAGATTTTGCAAAAATTTGTGATATGTCGCAACAAGTTTGATGAACAAGACAAGGTTAGTAGCTCAATGATATTGTCAAGAAGAAGGTAATGATTTTGATGTAATATTTGCACTCATAGCACATTTAGAAGTTATTTGCACTTTACTTGCCCATTCTTATTTTGAGAAAATTTCAAGCTTTACCAAATGGATGTTAAATCCAATTTTCTAAATGGTTTTATTCAAATAGAAGTCTATCGGAGTTTAACATTTTTAGGCCAAATGATTTTTATAAAAGGCCTTGTACGGTTGATACAAGTACCCGTATATGGTTTGATAGACTTAGCTATTTTTGCAAAATAATTTTACAAAAGGTAAAGTTGATACTACACTTCTTGTTTTGAAAAAGGGCAAGGTTGTTTACTTGTGCAAATTTATGTTGATAATATTTTTGGTGCTACTAATGAATATTTGTGCAAGATATTTTTCCAAGTCAATGCAAGGTGAACCTAAGATGATCATGATGAGGGAAGCTCAAATTTGATCATTGGAATTCAAGTTCAACAATGCCAAGAAGGTGATTATATTCCACACTCAAAAGAAGAAGTGAGGCATTGAAGAAGAAAGAACCATGTCAACCTATATGGCCACAAATGTGAAAATTGACAAAGGTTGAGGTAGGCATGTTGATTGAAAAATGAATTTGAGGTATGTTTATTCGTTTATTACTCCTTAGACTCAACATTTTATATGCCTTATGTCTATATGCTCGATTTAAAACAATCCCAACGAATCTCTTTAAAGTGCCATTAAAAGAAATTTTCAAATACTTGTAAGGCACTTCTTCTTATGACTTGTTCATCCAAAGTTTTAAAACGTTATTATTTTTCGGGATAACAAGTCCGGTGTAAATTTTATTTTTCAAAATATGGTTCGTCATAATCAAACTAAACATATTAAGATTCGATATTTTTTAAGGGATTGCATGTTTTAACAAAAACTTGAGATGTGTTTAATTCCGTCTCAAGGATAACTCGAGGATTTTTTAATCGCTCACCGCCGAGTATTTTACCTCATTTCGAGCTTGATTATGAAATAATGTATATTGAATACGGTCTACGTTTGCATTTTTCACGTTTTTAAAACTAAGGGGCGAAAAATCGGATTTTTGGATCAAATTTAGGACTTTCAAAACGTAAGCAGAACCGGTGGGGGCTCGGGCAGGGGCGACCGTCGCCCACTAGCTCGACCGGTCGCCCATGCCTGTGACCGGATGCCCTTAGCTATTTATTGGCTTAAATTGCATTGCATTTGAGACTTTGACATTTTGGCCCTTTTTAACTCTATGTCGTCCCTTTAAGTAAATTGCACACAAATTTCACTTCAAATGTGTTTTGTTGCATAAAATTCATATTTTGGGGATTACCTAGCTCGATTATCATCTTCATTTGCTCATCTTTACCGATTAAATGGTAAGATTTCTACTTCCTTATCTCAATTGGGTTGAACCCTTGAGAACTTGGCCTATATGTATTGTCTTGATAAAATTTGTATATGATGGGCTTGTTATTTATGATGTATTGTATTGTGTTTGAACTGATTTGGTGATTAAAAACTTGGCTTGATTACATTTACAAGAGTTATATATATCTTCTTCAATTTTTGACGCCCGCCAAGTGCTCGATAAAATGTTTCAATGAAAAATTCATCACCTACATGATTCTCTTGATTTCAAATGTCTTATGTATTTATAGAGATCATGTTCTTGCCAATCAAATGAGTTTTCATAAGCTTCTACAAGTCGTGTGATTGACTTTTTCCTCCTAATTGGTCTATAAGCTTTAATGTTCAAATAGCTCGATACATCGGTTTAGTTGCGCACTTTGATATGATTATATGATGTTTTTATCGTGCTAACATTCTTTATGATGATTCCAAAGGGGGAGAAACAGGTTATAAACTCATTAGCTCATAAAAGCTAAGTTTAGCTAAACAAAAGAAGCTATAAGCTATGGCTTCCTAAAGCCATAAGTTGTGCATTATACTTAGTCCAATTGTTGTATGATGGACTCATATACTTGTCTAATGATGTTTTGTTGACAGGGGGAGCTTATAAGCTCTTGTACTTAAGATCAATATGTAAAAGCCAAGCTTTTAGCTTGTGGTTGATTGCTTTTACATTACTCTTGTTGTGCATATTGATAGGGGGAGCTTTTGCTATATATGTTTGAATATCTCTACTCCCATCCTTGTGATTATATTGCGTGGATTGTTGTCGCTCACAACGGATAGTTCTTTTTTAACCGGTAAAATTGTTTTGTTTTCAAAATCGACCTCGTTAAAATTGTTTTGGTTTGTAATCATCAAAAAGGGGGAGATTGTTTGATAAATGGTTTTATCATGATTTTGATGATTTTGTTTTTATACCAAAACAATGTTTTTTAAAGGTTGTCCAAATACTCCTAAATGATTTAAAATGGTTTTAATATTTTCCGGAGTATTTCTTCAAGTTTATTTTCGACAATACTGGACAACACATTCAATGATTTTGTGTCAATGGGTTTTTACATTAAAACTATGTTTCTAAATGTTGTCCTAATACTCTCGATTGGTCTAAAATATTTTTACTATTTTTCGGAGTATTTATTGGAGTTTATATCGGACAACACTTTTGATGATTTTGTGTTAATGTGTTATTTCATCAAAACTATATTTCTAATGTTGTCCTAAATACTCCCGATCGATTTAAAATGTTTTTACGAATTTTTCGGAGTATTTCTTGAGGTTTATTTTCGACAAAAATCGGACAGCATTTTATTTAGGAGGTCGACCGACCGGTACCTGGGAACAAGTTTCGTGAAACAGAAAACTTGAAACCCACAAAAATGGTCAGGGTGACCGATCCCCATAGGGGGCGACCGGTCGCACCCCAGGGCGACCGATCGAGCCCCCAAGGACCGGTCCCCCTGATGAATTTTGCTGTGTAATCTCTTTTCTGTTTTAACGCGCGACCGGTCGCCCTATGTTTTGACAGCAAAATTCTGACCGTTTGACAGCAGACAACATTCCCTTAAATCATGGAGTTGATTTCTAACAGCTCTTTTCTTCAATTGTCTTGCAATTTTTTACATAATTCAAGTCCCCAAGAGGAGCCTATCATGTACAAGACAACTCCTATAAATAGAGGAAGATTTGAAGCACAACATACAAGAGAGAACAACACGACACAACAAGATATACTCAAGCAAACACTTGGTCTTATATTGTCATTATTCTTGTTGTAATTTGCCTAGCTTATCACTTTCACATTCTTGAGGTCTAGGCTATTCTTGATTACACTTGCACTCAATTGTATAATTCATTATCGAGTTGTAATCTTGAATTTTTGGGTTATCATTCAACACAAGATATCCTTGTGAGTGTTCTTGTGGTAAGAACACACTTGGGTGATCTAGGTGTTAGTTGTGAGAAAATTGTGGTAATATTCTTGTTGAGGTGTTGAAGTATTTGGTATTCTTCAAGGTTGAAGATTGTGGTAATCTTCACAAGGTGCCATTGAAGATTGTGGTAATCTTCAAGAGAGATTGTGGTAATCTCAAAGGTGGTGTTGAAGAAGAGTGTGGTGCTCTTCAAGGTGTTGTTGTAAGTTGGTGTTGTATTAATTTTGGTAATTAATAAAATCTTTTTCTTTTTGAAATCCATCCCGGATATACTGGGGTGGTAGAGGATTAGGCCCTAAGTGGGTTGAACCTCTATAAATCGACGTGTGTTGTTTACATTACGCACCTTTATTATTGTCTTGGCTTGTTTTGTTCGAAAAAGAGGGTATAATCGAAAAGATGGAGATAATTTATTCACCCCCCCTCTAGATTATCATAGCCACTTGGACTTACAGTGCAGCAGAGTATGCTACCTTCCATTCCTGAAAAGGAAGGGCAACAAGGAGAGGATGAAGATGACGATGTAATTATGTACTCTCCATTGTATCCAGACATCCAGAACCGTCTGCGAGAGTGGAGGAAATGGAAGTCGAGTCGCCGAGGTGCAGTTTGAACGCCCGAATTCATTGAGGAAGAGGAAGAATTGATGAAATTCCTCGGATTGACCACCGTGCTTTAGGCACTTGATGAAGATAATCGCATGGACATCCCCGCATATCTTCAAGGAGAAAGAAAATGAAAGGTTAGTAGAAGAAGCGGCAAGCTCGTGAAAAGGCGAATATATGCCCTCTCTTGGAACCGGCGACCATACTCATCCTCACATTGATATGCTCTCGGGAAGTGATGAGGACATGGATCTTGTTTCTTTGCAAATGAGAAGTTGGACATGCAAAGAAGCTATGCGAGAATCCAAATTGATGCATAAGAAGCGAGATGATGGAAGGACCAGGAGAGTCCTCCAAATCTCTTCTCGAAATTGATCCGTTGGGAGTGGTACAGATTACCCACGATTATTGCCGCAACCACATCCCCGATTCACTCCAGGACGACGGATCAAGGGACATGGCGATGACACCGGGAACTTGGGCACCCAAGTTTAGCCAACCCCTGTTGAAGGTGTCTTACCACCTGCCCCCACGGCTGAACACTCAATGAACATAGCCGAGAGTCTGGAGCAGAGTAACCCCACCATCAGTCACTCAGCTGGTGCGCCAGCTGAGGGGGAAACTCACTCCACTGCAGCTAGGTCGGAGGATGCTGCAGATGACTCCACAATGAAGGAAGGAGGCGAAGTGGAGAAAGAAAAAGAAAAAGAACAACAACAAGTTGTCACTAACGAAGCTCGGACAATTGAATCTGTCCGGTGAAGTGCAACATGACTTTTTGCAGTCGAGGACGCCTTTGTTGCGGTCGAGGCACATGATGGATCGCCCGGGAGTTAACACTCTAGCAATGAAAGTGCAATCCAAGGAGTTGAGACTCTGTGGATGCCATCGCGAGAAGACCCTAAGACAGCTGCGTCTATCGAAGGGAATGTACAAAGCCTCGCTGCAGTTGAGACTGCAGGAGGTAATGAAGGCCAAGGGGAGGTTGAGACTTTCCTAGGTAAAAATCAAGGACAAAAGAGCATTCCTCAAATCATAATTGCTGACTCAGAAGAGGAAATCATCGCTCTTCATGATTCCCGGATAATCCCGATACAACATTCTTGAGCTCAAGACGGCCGAGTCCCTGTTGTAAAGAACTTAGGCCGAGGATGTTCTTCCAAGTACGAGTAAGCCAGAATTCAAAGTTGCTCGTCAAACGTTCAATTTTGATGATGAACCAAGCCCTCAGGCTTCATCATTCTCCGATGACGCTGATGGTGCAGCTGAGGACAAGCAAATTCATTTAGCGAGAATCCATCGAGTCCGAAGAAGGCATTAAGATCGGCCTGAGGCTTAGTCAGTCGGTGGCCAACCCACTCACCAAGGCCCAGCTGAGACCGAGTCATCTGCGCAGGCTCCCAAAGCTGCAGCAGGCTCGACTCAACCAGGCACATCACAGGCACGAACAACTGATCAATCAATACCATATGTGCGTGATGATGCATTCGAAGAAACTTTCCCTTTCTCGATTGAGCTGCCCGATCTTGAAGAAGAAACAACTCGTGAGCAGAGACGCTTCAACATAAGAGCGATCCAGTTATTCCCTCCGATTCAATTGTTCAGATTTTGATTTTGATCTTTTGCCACCGGTGAAACCAAGGTGACAAGCGAGGCGTGAAGTCTTCAAGACAATCCTTGGTGAGATTGAGAAGATTGAACGGCACCAGGCCTCACTGGATATGCGGCTGGACAATAGGGATGCCAACCTCACAAAGCCAGATTTGCGAGGGATAGTGGTCCGAATCGGGAATGGTGTCGTCAGCAGAGATACAATATGATATGAACAAGTCGGATATTTTAAAGCATTGTATAACAAAATCTTTGATGGAGCAATCGATAATCGATAAGAAGCGGAGGATGCGGGAAAATATTGAGAATGCATGCCTCTCATACAATGAGAGAGATGGAGCTGCTGCGTTAATTTCACGAAAAAGAACCTGCGCGTTGAGGAGAATATGAATGCCAAATTCAGCCTTCTCATGGCTGAAATAAAACCGGTGGCGGTGAGTCCAAAGTCACCCGCTCGAGAATTTCGAACAAAGATACTCCGCATGGACTTCAAGCAAAATTCACTATCACCGGATCGGACTTCATGCTTCTTTGGGATGTTTCAGGGTTCATCTCTCCTTTGATGATGCCAAAAAGGGGGAAGAGGATTACGAAGAAGAAATTGAAGGAAAAAGCAAGTGAGAAGCGAGAAGGGTGAAGCGATTGTTGAAAACGAAGGAAAAGCTATTGGGGGAAAGATCAAAGGATGTGACCTTAATGCTTGTTGAAACCCCTCAGCAAGGTCATGTCACAACTAGCATAATCAACAAACTTCCGATGACTCTGCCGCTCCAACACTCGGCCGTGCCTATGTCTCAAAAGAGAAAAATTGTAGAAGCAGAGATGGAGGAGTTCGACAAGAGAACGGATGCCCGTGTTGAAGAAATGTTAAAACAATTCGGAGGCATTCCGGCAGGAAAAGATACAGATGCCATTCCAGATGACGGACAAGAGCCAAGATCAGTTGAAGAGTTCAAAACACTCGAATCCGAAGGATACTTCAAAAACATGTCCATAGCCCAAGCCTGGGACTTGTACTGGGAGAAAGGTCTGAAGTTGTGCGAAGAAGCTGATAGGCAGCAGACTACCAGTAGCCATTATGCTGGTAAACAGAAGACTCCCGTGTAGTATACACCCAGAGGAAAAGGAAGAAGTGGTGGAGGAAGAGGTTTTCGACCTAGACCTTTGCCCAAAAATATTGAATATGTAGATCCAGGCAAGAAAGGAAGGATCTACTGGGCTGGGTATGATGTTGTAGCCAATCTGGAAGTGGAGAGGAAAAATGTTGAATATGTCAAAAGAATCGAAGAAGAAAATAAGAGGCAAACTCAGCTGTGGTAAGAAAGACAAGAAAGAAAAAGAAAAGATGAAGCTGCAAAGAGAGCTTACGAAAAGAAGAAAGAAAGCAAATCAAGAGGAAAAGAAAAGAAAAGAGAATTTGACGAAGACAGAGTGAAGAAGAAGAAAGAAGAAGGCGACTAAAGGACAAGAATGTTATGATCAATAAAAAGATTGATTCTACGCATACATTCTTTGTTACTGCATTGTCTGTATGTATCTGTGATGTTTACATGTTGATTAATTTTTTTAAAATTTTGGCATCATCAAAAAGGTGGAAATTGTTGGGAAATTTATTGTTTAGATTTTGATGAATGCCATGTAAAACTTAGACTAGAAAGTTGGCACCCCATTTTCCTTGTAATTTGCATTGTAATAGATATGGGTGAATGTTTGAGTCAAAGTCGATTATGCATGAGAATACAAGAAGTCAATCAAGATCGAAGTGAAGACTCTCCGTGAGGAACATTTGAGTATGGCCAAGAAAGAAGATCAAGGACTCGACTGAAGGAGTATCGGCTATGATACAGCTGTATGAAGAGTCAGTCAAGTCAACTCAAGCCAAGTCTCAAGTTGAAGTGACAGATGAGTCATCCGAAGCTAACTCGAAGTCACCTGGGGAATAAAAGACTACAGTCAAGTCAAGACAACTGAACGAGATCCGTTGATAAAAGTCAAGAATGTTACTCAGAATAGTAACCTATTAAAGTTGTCAGAGATAAAGTGTTAGTTCCAGTTGTATGCAAAAGGAACAAACAATGGGAAGATCGCACAAGTGTCGAGATCTTTGCAATCCGCAAGACATTAAATACGAGGAAATGTCAACATCAAGGACTGCAACAAGACAAGCCAACGAACACAAGTGACTTTTGAAAATCAGCCTATCTCTTCAACGGGCAGAATTTTGGAAGTTCACTATAAAAGACTGAGGAATCACATTGAGAAAAGGTAACCTGAACCTTGCACACCTGAGATACAAGCAACATTGAAACTGTAACCTGCAAAATATTCTCAAGTTATTCAAGCAAAATCATCAAGCTTAAATCTCGAAGGAAATCGATCCAACACTAAGTTGTGAAGGAAAGACAACTTCAAAGTGTTGAAGTGGAAACTTTTGAAGAATCAAAAGGGGTCTACTTTCTAAGGAGGATTGTAGGAAGGTTCAAGGTCGAACCAATCTCAAGTTATTGGAGGGCTTCGTGATCAAATCCAAGAAGCTTGAGAAAGTAAGTCAAGAGCAGCGGCACCGCCTGTGAAGAAGTCGAGTCGGACGAGAAGCCAATTTGTGTGACCAAGGCATCTCCGGATCGAGTCCAAGGAGCAAGTCGGTGCGTGATCAAGACTTGTCTCTGACTAATAACCACTTTTGTACTCTAATCATTACTTAGTGGATTTCTCCAGGAGTTGGAGAAGAGAGGAGTAGAAGAATTACCCCATCTTCAAACCTCTATAAAATTTACTTCTGTCATTTACATTTCAGCATATTTACATTCCTGCACATACTTTATATCTGCTGATAATTTGCTATCCAACTGATAAATAACAATGTGCTAAAACCAAGTGTTTAAAACAAAGTTAAATCAAATTCAAGGGTGTTAAGTCTTCCGCTGAAAAACTCATCACATCCAAGTTAAGGTCTAGTCTAAACAGTTGAGTTATTCTATCAACAGCTCTATCGAGTCTGTTGAGTGGCTAACTCTGCTGATTTACTAACTTAGTTGTCCCTCAAGGACTTAACTGTGTAATTAACTCTGTAATATTTTAAAAAGGACTAAAATCGAAAAGTTGGTAAGGTTTATTCAACCCCCCCTTCTAAACCTTACTCACACCCCTTGGGACCTACAGGGGCACCCAAGTTTTTAAAGGGTCAAGGACCTACATGCTTGTGAGTTTGGTTCCAAGCGCACACGCGCGCGCACGCCATCGCCGCCACCCACCCACCGGCTAGCTCGGCTCAGGTCGGGTCGGCCCGGGTCCGAGTTGTGGGTCATGGGTTGCGGGCTTAAGCTTCAAGGTCTTTATTCTTTTTGGACCAAAACCTTTAAAATAAATAAATAATTAATTAATTTTTATAATCAATTAAACGATTTACAACTGGAAAGTGTTTGCACCCGAGCACGGGCAGACGCACGGCCCGTGCGTCAGGTCGTGCGTCAGTTGGACCTGAACGCATCCGAGCACGGGCTGATGCACGGCCCGTGCGTCAGGCCGTAATTTTGTCATTTTTGTTCGCATCCACGCACGGGCAGGCGCACGGGCCGTGCACCAGGTCGTGCGTCAATGCGAAGTGCAGAACATATGCGTATGTTCAGTGAAAACATGTCTTTCCGAGCCAAAAGACGTTATATTTCCATACGGGGCACCTGATGCCTATATTATTCGCCCCCTGCAGATGAAATAAACACATGAAACCTGTCATATTGCATTCGAACATATTGACATATTTCCTCCTTCAAAAGCTTGAAAGTCAGAAACAAATAGTTGTTCGTTTTGTTTCGGGTTTCCAAGTGTTGTAAACTCGAAAGTGAAATAATTGTTGTATCTTGGGGACGACGAAGCAGATTAGAAGATATACGGGACGTTTTCGTCTTGCAGAGACTGAATCCAATTCAGGCCTCGACTAAAGCCTAAACACTCAAACATTTAGCCATTTCCGAAACAGAAACCAGATACTTTTTCCTAACATATATTGCATAATATGTTCCATGTTCAACACGTTTACGCAATGTTATTAAGGAAGTCTGCAAAATTTCACACGAATTCAGAGTAATTTGTTGTTGAAGTAAAATGAACAACCCGAAATATTTCCTTCGTTCAAAAAAGAAAAAGTTTAACAAATCATGCTCATGTCATTTATACAAGGTAATAGATAATTACAGAGGTCTGTTGAATAAGAAGATTGAAGGAAGAAAGACATACTTGTTTGGTGAGTTCACAGCGGCTAGAGCAAGACCAATTCAAACTGTACTATTTATTTGATGGCATAGTTGTAATTCTTCACATATTGAGGGTTAAAATAGGAATATTGTGTATTATTTTGAGGACAATAAAGTAATTTTAGTTGTGAGGATAACTTGGTACTATTTAATAACACCTCACATGTGATGTAGTTTTGAATTGAAAAAATGATTAATTTATGGGTCCACCCCTATTTAGCGGGCCGCCATTATAAACCCAAACAGTAAGGGATTCTGACGCACTTTCATCCTTTTATTATCCTTTTTCCATAAATTTGTTCAAAAATCTCTGAAGATTCATGGCCTAGAAACCTCATCCAGCTAAAAAAAATGGCGGAAAATATAACAATCTCCCCAAAAACCAGCATTTCCCTTTCCCTCGCACTTCTCTCCGCCACAACATACCTCTTCCTCCCTCTCCTCGCCTCACCCGACCCGGTGCCCACGCCATGGCCACACCAATTCCACTCGATCCTCTTCATGAACAACAGCAAAGGGGTCCTGCAAGTGACGGACCTCTGGTACGACTGGACCAATGGACGAAACTTCAACATAATCCAGAACCAATTGGGGAAAAAGCTCTACGATTTGGAATGGGGTAATGGGACCTCCTATTATTACACCCTGGATGCCAATAAAGAGTGTATGACCAGACATTTCCCTGTGGGGATTCTGAGACCTAATTGGCTCGATGGGGCGAATTACTTGGGTCAGGTGTATAAAGATGGGTTTCTGTGCAATGTGTGGGAGAAAGTTGATTTCATTTGGTATTATGAAGATGTTGCCACCAAGAGACCCGTTTACTGGGCTTTCTTCACTGGTTTGCCAATTCTCTCTTCTCTTCTATGCTATTTTGGTTTATGCATATTGTGTAGTATTGTCTGATTTACCTTCAAGCATACACTATGTTCCAATATTATATAGCTCTGTTATTGTTTATGTTATCACCTCTAAAGTGGCAATTCTATCGTTATTTGTAACCCACTTTCCGTGAAGTAAAATGTGAGATTAGTATCAAATCGGAAGATTGAAACTGCAAAATAGTGGTATTACATCATTTAAACAAATGAATGAGATTTCAAGAAGAAAGGTGTTTTGTTTTAGGAAGTAGATGCTTATTTTAGATTCTTCCGAAACTGAAACATGAGTCATAAATTGAGAGAGAGGAAGATAAGATGGACTCAAATATAATATTGTTCAAGCTTATTAGGATTTTTATCCGGTTTCAAAAATTGTGTTTAGTTAGGTTGGATTATTAATCAAATTGAACTTAAACGACCTTTACTCGGGCCGTACAAGACACAAGTTTGAGTAAATTTATATTTTAGACATAATTTATTATACTTTTACTAATCGAGTCGAGTCTCATCGGACGAAAGAATGTGCTATGTTAACAAACATAACTCAAACGAGCTCTTAACACTCGAGTTCGAATATAGTATCAAACTATTTTGGTTCATTTCTCAGCTTTATCCACAAGGAAAGAGTTCACAAACAGCTGCAAAAGAGACCATATATATATTGGTGTTAAGGTGTTTGTGCTTTTGTTTTCTGACTTAACATGGATGGCGAATGGTGTGAATATGCAGGGATGATAGCACATGTGATGACCTTTGAGGTTGGAAAAGTGCTTGATGACCCCAATTGGCAAGCCCCTGTCTATTGTTTCCAGGAGGCTAAGCAGGAATATCTACCTATTCTTGAATCAGCATCTGGTTTTCCGATCGACCGGAGTTTGATAACAGATGTCCCAACTATTATTCCTATGCTGATTTAGTAGTGTTAATTTAGTTTCTCCTCGTGTGTATTTATGTGGCCCATCTGCGAAATATACTTCTGTTGCTAGATTCATAACTGGATATCAGATTTTACTAAATTGAATAAGTTTCTAACTTTGTAGCACAAAGCCATGTTGCAGAAGCCATGTGCAACTTTTTCATTCATGAAAAGTCCACTTTGTAATAAAATCCAGGGATAGTTACAAAAACAAACCCTGAGGTTTAACCTAATTACAAAAAAACTGCAATTATCTTTCAGCTTACAAATTCCCCTTTAAAGTACGTCCTTGAGGTTTGTATTTACCTAATAAATACCCTATTATTGAGGGTGCAACTTGTAAAATAGAAACAAATGTCAAAGGGGGAATTTGTATTTTTGAATGAGAATTGAGTTTTTCTTTGTAATTAAGCTAAATTTAAGAGGTGGTTTTTGTAATTAGTCCTTAAATCCATCGATACTTGATTAAATCTTCTCCAAACTTAAACTTGAACTTCAATATTGTTAATTCGAGGGCTCGAAAGCTTGATCTCGAATCAAACGTGATATATTTGATGATATTTGATTTGAATATATGAACTTTTGGTGAAATTGACCTTTTGATCTTCCTCCAAGATGGTTCGACTTCAATAACGTTTACTCGAGGGCTTGGAAGCTTATTCCCGAATCAAACACCGTGATTTGAATGAACTCCGCGATGAACGCCTTGAATTTCACCTTGGACACCGTGGATCTCCTTAAATATATTCTTTTTGCCTTGAGAGAATTTCTCAACCGCCTTCTTGCTTAGATTTCTTCTCTTTTTAATTGTCATTTAATTCTTTGAGAATGACCCCTATTTATACTTGTAGGAAAGGGTCCTTTGATATCTCACATGGCGAGGACTCTAATTTGATTAGTCCTTCAAGATTTAATATTATTTCTTTAATCACAAATTGTGATAATTATCAAAAGAAATAATAATAAATCAAGATAAATCTTGATTTATAAGAAATTGACATTTGACATTCTTTAATTGGCCAATAAATATATATTAAAATATCAATAAATTAACTATTTAAATTAGGAATTAAATTTAATTATTTTTTCAAATATAAATAGAAAATATATAATTGATATTTAATATTGAATCATGTGTCACCATTTGATTGGTGCAAATTTAATTTGTCTACAAATGCCCCCTCGAGACTTGTTCACGGACAACGTGTCTTGGAGTGAATAAGTCACGACAATTGCTCGAATTTTCCATTTGTATTGGAATCTGCGAAAACTCATTTGAACTTCGAGCTAAAAACATCAATTAAATAATTGGATTTGTGATTCATGGGTATTGCTTATGAAACTTCCAATTTGATATGTCAACACTTTTCTTTCTTTTTTTTTTTTAATAACAAAAATGCGGCCCATTGATAAGTTTTTCCTTAAAAGGTCCAACTCATATGCTTAAATTTTGAAGCTCATATTCATGTTTAGGCAATCTCCAACCATAATTCTAATTTAGTGCAACTTTTACACTAAAAAATAGTTTTTTACACCAAATTTGAAATCCATCTCCAACCATTCAACTTCAAATTTTGCACTAAAAAGAATATTCCTTGAATATTCCTTACTACTTCAATTCAAAAATTACTTTATTTAAACCAATTATTTAATAATATAGTATTATAAATAACTATATCAAATGATATGTAGTAAAAATTTAAATAATTAATAACAAGATTAAAGTTAATATAAAAAATTTAAGTATAACATTTAAGTGCTATTAAGTAAATAATAACAAGATTTAAGTAAATAAAAATAAACTAAATCGTATTTTAAACTTTTCATACAAATTAGATATACAAGTAGGATAATAAATATATTTTATAAATAATATTTTATAACATATTTAAATATACAAAAACATTATTTCAAGATTAAAAAAACAAAAAAAATAAAAAAGTTTGGCGCATGAAGCGTGTTGCGCCAAAAAATGGCGCAAAATCTTGTAGCAATATTCAAATTAGCGCAATAATTGGCGCATTGCATTGGTTGGAGGGCAATTTTGCACTATTTTGGAGTTGGCGTAGTGTTTGGTGTGTGCATTGGAGATGGCCTTACACACATTCGGACATTATCCAATTGTCTCAACCCATCCGCATTTGAAATTCATTCTAATAATTGACAATTCTTCACAAATACATGGGCCCACATGATTTTATAAAGTGAGCAAAGACAACTTGAACCGAACTTTAAACTTTTTGCGGCTCCATGTCTTTCAATTAGTCGAATCCCTTAGAGTCCGTCGCGCACTCGAATTCATCCGAAATATTGCTTATAATTCACGATTCATTTTTTCGATTAAACTTCGTATTCTAATTGAGTAGAAACCGACCTCTGACATGTTTCGATTGCATTGGAAAATCGAATTTGTAGAATTCTAATAAGAATAGCTTCTTCTTAATTTTCAAACTTAGGCTTTTTTTGCAAAATTTTTCGAGATTCACCTCCTTAACCCTTCGCTTGCTTAGGAGTTCGATTTCTAATGAATCCCTTTCCAAATTAAATACCAACTCCTGGTGGGTTCTACTTCTTCAATGAGAATTGGGATAATTAGCAATATCCTAAACCAACTCAACGACGGGCTCTCTTCAACATGACTATAAAAGAGGCACACGGGTGCCTTATTTTTCACAATCGAGAACAAATTATTTGATTAATTTGTCGTAGTGCTCAAACTTCATCAATGGTGTTCTTCAAGATTTCTATTGCTTTTTTTTTTTTCGGCCGCAAGTTCTAGCACGTAAGCACCTTGAATGTTGTTAAGTTGGTATTTTACCAACTTATTTGATATTTTAGAGTAGAATTTGATTTTATTTTGGGTGTTTTTAGAGTCGTTAGAGTCCTATTTATTTCAATTAGAGTCGATGTAGAGTCAATGATTTGGTAGCCAGAAATGAAGAAAACGGTGAAAAACGGCTTGAAGAAAGAAGAAATCGCGTAGAAAGAAGGAAAAAATCACACTTTGGCCAAGGACGGGCAAGGCGAGCGCTGGCCGCCTGGCCACAAGCCACAGCGCCGTGGTGTGGGAATGAGAGTTCGGAAGCGAGCATGTGGCGCTGCAGCTAGCCAACGCCCGGCTGCAGCGCCGGGCGGCAATTATCTTGAGAAGAAATGATGGCGCGCAGCGCCCTTGCGGCGATTAGCGGCGATGTGCGGGCGCGCGAAGACACCCATCTTGGAAGCGCCGCAGCACTGCCGTGCGATAAATCGACAAGATTGTTGGCGCCGCAGCGCGCTAGGGGAAAAACCTATGTTCACCTACCCTTCTTGGACTTTTGTGTACTATAAATACCATCCTTGGGGCTTGAAATGGGGGGGATCTTTGAACCCTTGGGAAGAGAATAAAAAACGGCTACAAGACAAGGAAGAAGGATTTGAGCATCTTGAGAAGAATTTGAGAGAAGAAGATTGGAGGCTTCTATCATCTAGAAATAGAGAAGATCCTCTACTCTTGTTCTTATTTTGTTGCTTTTCTTCATATCTTGTAAGATGTATTATTGTATTTTCATGGATTCATTTTCTTTAATCATGAGCTAAACTCTATAATTCTAGAGGATTGATGTAATCTATGTTTGAACTTATGTTTTGAGATTGTGGTTTGTCAATCTAGATCTATCAATTTATTTGTGCTATTTGGATCTATTGCTTCTAAATTATTTGATCAATAATTTAGATTGTTTGGTGTATTTGATTTGACACTTGAGAGAGGTAATTGAATACATGACCGAATGGAATAGCATAACCTAGGATTTCATAGAATTGAGAGATTTGTGAATCCTTTGAAGTCATTTATCAAGATTCATAGCTTTTATTGAGATTTTGATTGGTGATTTTTATAGAGATATTGATTTCCCAATTGCATCTAAAATCATTGGCACTTAAGAAAGGGAATGATTATTGTAGAAATCTTGACTTATAAATTTGATAATTGATGATTGATAAACCATATTGACAACATAAGGGATAACTAGATTCATCATACCTCTAGAATTCATTTAATCATTTGGATAAACTCATTGATATTTTCATAGTCTTAATTTATTTTTAGTATTTTTAGTATAATCAACTCCATCAATTATTGAATTTCTAAATAAAGTTAGACTACTATAATATAGTACTTAGCGATAATTTGATAATTATTCCTGTGGATTCGACAACCTTACTTCTCTATATTAAAACTTGACATTGTAGACTTGCGGTTAGAAAAATCTCTAACAAGTTTTTGGCGCCGTTCTTCGGAAATGATTCATCTTATTTGCGCTAATATTATTACTTAGTAGTTTTACTTTAATTTAGATTGGTTTCTTTTGTTACAATAGGGTCATTGTCATTTTTGTGTTTTCTTGTTGATGCGAAAAAATAAAAGTGCTAATTTAATCTTATTTGATCCGAAATTGAAAGAACGCTTGAAAGATTAGAGCCGCACGAAGAATCGAATTCACAAAAATGGCGAGGGAATCGGTGATGATGAAGACCGCATACCTATTGTTGCACCACCAGGAAAGGGCCATTCGGGACTATTTTCGACCAACCACAAATCAAAACTATTCGGGCATTCTTCACCAACCTATCAATGCGAATAATTTTGAATTGAAGCGGCCCTAATAAATATGGTGCTACAAAATCAGTTTGGGGGTAGTCCGTAGAGACGACCCGAATGCTCATTTGGCTATTTTTCTCGAGATATTTGATACTATCAAAATGAATGGGGTCCCCGATGAAGCTATTCGGTTGAGGTTATTTTTGTTTTCACTTCGTGATAAAGCTAGACAGTGGCTTCAAACCTTTCCACCTGGGAAGAAGTATCACTAGTTGGAATGATCTCACTTTGAAAAATTCATGGCAAAATTCTTTCCACCTAGTAAGATTGCTCAATTTCATCAACTCGACTTTGAGCCACTCTACGAAGCTTGGGAGCGATTCAAAGAATTATTGAGGAGGTGTCCACAACACGGCACGCAGATTGGCAAAAGGTTCAATATTTCTACAATGGTATGAATGGGCATTCAAGAACTATTATAGATCTTTGCGCGGAGAGGTACATTGATGGCTAAAACTCCAAGTGAAGCCATGCTTTTACTCGAAGAAATGGCTGCCAATAGTTATCAATGGCCGTCCACGAAAGATCTACGCCAAGAAAAGTTGTCGGTGTTCTTGAACTTGATACTATATTACTATGTCCGCATTGGCCTCTCAAATTTCCACCTTGTCAAAGCAAATTGCTACACTAAGTCCGGTGGAAAAACAACAATCGAGGCGATCATGGAGATAAGTCAAGAAATTGTGAATCCCGATACGGAACAAGCGAATTATGTGTATAATCGGGGTTTCAACAATAGAGGGAATCAATTGCCGACACATTATCATCAGGGACTTCGCAATCATGAAAACTTCTCGTATAGCAATACGAGAAATGTGTTGCAACCACCTCCAGGGATATCGAGAATCAAGCAAGTACGAGCACACATGTGGGAGAACAAAAGCCATCTTTGGAGGAATTACTTAGTTCATTCCTTGTAGAATCAAGAGCAAGGATGAACAAGGCCGATTCTAACATAGAAAATTTGGGTTCAAGGGTTACAACAATTGAAAGTCATCTCAAATCTTTGGGGACACATGTGGGTCAATTGGCCACGGCTATTAGTTCACAAGAAAGTTGATACGTTTCCAAGTAACACCGAGGTGAACCCCGGGAACATTGCAAGGCCATTAAGTTGAGAAGTGGAATGAGAATATGATGAACCAAAGATGCTGCTCATGCTACCAAAGAACCGAAGCAAGCTCGAAACACTCCAAAATGAAGAGGGCATTGATAAGCAATCGAGAAAAGGCAAAAATTGAGGTAAAACCAATTTCCAATTCGATAATGTGTTACCAAATGCTCTTCCTTTTCCACAGAGATTTCGGAAGAAAAAGTTAGACGCTCAATTTTCCAAGTTTTTGGAAATATTCAAGAAAATTCACATCAACATCCCTTTTGGCGATGCACTTGAGCAAATGCCAAACTATGCAAAATTCATGAAGGATGTGATGTCGAGAAAGAGAAGGTTGGAGGAATACGCGACGGTCAATCTCACGAGAAGAGTGTAGCGCCATTTTGCAAAGAAAGCTACCACATAAATTAAGAGATCCAGGGAGTTTCACTATCCCTTGCACTATTGGTGATTCTTATTTTAATAAATCTCTTTGTGATTTAGGTGCTAGCATTAATCTTATGTCGTTGTCTGTTTTCAGGAAACTTGGCCTTGGAGAAATAACGCCATCCACCATCACATTGCAATTAGCCGATAGATCACTCACCTACCCAAGAGGAGTGATTGAAGATGTGTTGATCAAAGTGGATAAATTCATATTTCCGGCGGACTTTGTGGTGTTGGATATGGAGGAAGATCATGAAATGCCATTGATTCTTGGGAGACCTTTTCTAGCAACGGGACGAGCTTTAATTGACGTGCAACGAGGAGAGTTAACATTACGGGTAAATGATGATGAGGTACTATTTAACATTTATAAAGCAATGAAATTTCAAGAGGAACCTCACACATGTCATTTTATTGATAAGATCGAACAATGTGATCAAACGGAAGTTATAAAACAAGATTTAAAAGATCCGTTAGAACATTGTTTGATTAATTCAATAATGAAATGTGATGAGGAAGATAGTGATGATATTGATTTGCTTGAGTTTATTCTTTCCTTGAGGCTAAAGAAATTGTAAAAAGAAAAACAAAAGGAAGCATTAGAAGATGCAATATTGAAAATATTCCGAAAGGTACTTTAGAACTAAAGGAACTTCCGGAACATCTTCAATATGCATTTTTGGGAAAAGATAAAACTTACCCGGTAATTGTTTCTGCTTCATTATCTTCATCCGAATTGGATAAGTTGTTGCATGTGCTTCGTGAACATAAGTCGGCCTTGGGTTGGTATATTTACGATTTGAAAGGTATAAGTCCTTCCATTGTAATGCACAAAATTTTAATGGAAGAATCTTATAAACCATCTATTGAACACCAAAGACGACTTAATCCCGCAATGAAAGAAGTCGTGAGAAATGAGGTTTTAAAGTGGCTAAAGGCGGTATTATTTATGCCATTTACGGTAGTTCATGGGTGAGTCCAGAGTGAGTTGTCCCTAAAAAGGGAGGTATGACGAGTTGTGAAAAATGATAACAATGAATTAATTTCTACACGAACATCACAGGATGGCAGTATGTATTGATTATAGGAAATTGAATAAAGCTACTCGTAAGGATCATTTTCCCTCCCCTTTATTGATCAAATGTTGGACGGGTTGGCGGGTTACGAATACTATTGTTTTCTTGATGGCTATTCGAGGGTACAATCAAATCGCCATTGCCCCGAAGATCAAGAAAAGACTACTTTTACATGTCCATATGGTACTTTTGCATTTCGCAGGATGCCATTTGGATTATGTAATGCACCGCTACTTTTCGAGGAGGTGTATGATGGCGATTTTTCATGGTATGGTTGAGGAAATCATGGAAATTTTTATGGACGATTTTTCTATTTTTGGTACTTCTTTTGACCATTGTTTGCATAACTTATCTATGGTTTTGCAACGTTGTGAGAAACTCATCTTGTACTCAATTGGGAAAAATGTCACTTTATGGTCAAAGAAGGGATTGTACTTGGACATCGTATTTCTTGTACGTGGTTTGGAAGTTGTGGGGGCGAAGGTTGTGGCTATTGAAAAGCTACCCCCACCTTCAAATGTGAAAGGCATAAGAAGCTTTTTAGGGCATGCGAGGATTTTATAGGAGATTCATAAAAGATTTTTCAAAAATTGTTAAACCACTTTGTAATCTCCTTGAAAAAGATGGTATCTTTTGCTTTGATGAGTTGTGTTTGCAAGCATTTGAACAGATAAAAAAGGCACTCATTTCAGCTCCGATTATGATAGTGCGGATTGGACTCAACCATTTGAGCTCATGTGCGATGCAAGTGATTATGCGGTGGGTGCCGTTCTTGGTCAAAGCGCGACAGAATTTTTAAAGCTATTTACTACGCAAAGCGGGGACCATGGACAACGCCCAACAAAACTACACCACCACGAGAAAAAGAGATGTTGGCGGTAGTTTTTGCATTTGATAAATTCGAGCTTACTTGGTGGGTACAAAGGTGATTGTTTATACGGATCATGCGGCAATCCGATATCTTTTCTCCAAAAAGGATGCAAAACCTCGGTTAATTCGATGGATTTTGCTCTTGCAAGAATTTGATATTGAGATTAGGGATAAAAATGAAGTGAAAATGTGGTTGCCGACCATCTATCCCGCCTTGAGCAACCTCACGAGGTGATTGAGAGTCCAATAAAAGAATCGTTTCTCGATGAACAAATTATGCGTGCGAGACATCATTACCTTGGTACGCAGATTTTGTTAATTACCTCATGGGAGGAGTTTTGCCACGGACTTGACTACACACCAAAAGAAAAATCCTACATGATGTTAAGTCTTATTTGTGGGATGATCCGTTATTGTTCAAGAGATGCGCGGATTCTATCATTCGCCGTTGTGTTCTAAGGAAGAAATTGGAGAAATTCTTCAACATTGTCATTCATCATCTTATGGGGACATTTCGGGCCAACCCGAACCATTTGCAAAAGGTACTACAACTGGTTTTTATTGGCCAACATTATTCAAGGATTGTTATGCCTTTGTGAAGACTTGTGATCGATGCCAAAGGGTTGGTAATATTTCACGGCGTCATGAGCTTCCTTTGACAAACATAATGGAGGTGGAGTTGTTTGATGTATGGGGTATTGACTTTATGGGACCATTTCCGCGTCCTATGGAAATTTGTACATTTTGCTTGCGGTTGATTACGTCTCCAAGTGGGTTGAGGCGATTGCTACACCAACGAATGATGCTAAGGTAGTACTCAAATTCTTGCACAAGCATATTTTTACTCGGTTCGGTACTCCTCGAGCTATTGTAAGTGATGAAGGTACGCATTTTTGTAATAAATTATTTAACAACCTTCTTGCTAAATTTGGTGTGCGTCATAAGATTGCGCTTGGTTACCATCCTCAATCTAATGGTCAAGCCGAAATTTCCAATCGTGAAGTGAAACAAATTCTTGAAAAACGGTGAGTTTTAATCGAAAGGATTGGGCACAAAAGCTCGATGATGCTTTGTGGGCTTATCGCGACGGCTTATAAAACACCCATTGGTATGTCACCATATCGATTGGTGTTTGGTAAAAGCGTGTCATTTGCGGTTGAACTTGAGCATCGAGCTTATTGGGCAATTAAGAAATTGAATTTTAACTTGAAAGAGGCGGTGAAAACCGATTACTTCAATTAAACGAAATGGAAGAATTTCGTCAAGAATCATATGAAAATGCCAAAATGTATAAAAAACGAAAAATGGCATGATCAAATGATTTTGCGGCGTGAATTCTTACCCGCCAACAGTGTTATTGTTCAATTCTCGATTGAAACTCTTTCGAGGTAAACTCAAGTCGCGATGATGGTAGGACCATTTGTGGTTGAACGTGTATTTCCCTATGGTGTCGTCGAGTTGAGAGAAGCGATGGGAATTCGTTCCAAGTAAACGGACAACGATTGAAACATTATTTTGGGAGCGAAGCAAGGAAGTTTTTAAATCTTCCACTTGGTGATGAAATTTCTTGAGTCGAATAGTTGAGTCCGGCTAACGACTATAAATTTAGCACTTCTTGGGAAGCAACCAAGTGATTTTCGTGTGATCGAATTTTTGTGTGATTTTATTTTCTTTTAGTTTGGTGTGTATTTATTTGAATTTTGGTGTGATTTTTGTGTGAATTAATTTGTGTGTGATTTTAAATTTTTGATTAAATTGAAATTTTTAATTAAAAAAAAATTCGAGTTGAGTCGAGTCGGGTAGTTTGTTGAACTATAGAACTACATGACTAAGTAGATTTGTTGATCACGAGTTGAAGTATCGTCACGAAAGCATGCTTTTAAGTAGTGATCTATATTTTGCTTCATTGATTTCATATTCATGCATAATTCTCATTAAATTATTTAAAAATGATTAATGAAGTCGAGTGTTGCTTGCATGATCCCACCGGATTCTAGAACTTGTTTGATCACTAATTGAGGCAAAATCTAGGTGAAATAACATAAGGAAATGATTTAGGCCATCTTTGAATAAAAGCTAGAGCCAAAATGACTACCTTTATGCGATATAATTTCACTAGTGTCCCCTTTTGAGCCTATTAAACCCTGTTCTTTGGCAACCAATGTTTTTACCTTGAGCTTACATGTGAAAATCCTAATGATCCATCACTCATACACACAAAATGATTGAAGGTTGAGGAGGATGTGATAAGTAAGGTAGATGTTCACTCGCATGAAATTGCCGAGAACAAGAAAATATGAAACCCCATTTGTTAAAATATGCAAAAGATTAAGTTTGGGGGTTTGAAAAAAAAAAATAATAAAAATAAAATTGTTGAAATGGAGGCTCGTAAAGGGAGAATAATTGAAAATTCAACAAAGAGTGAAAGTAGCCATTTTGTTTGGCAATTGGTGATTTGAAGAGGTAATTGTGTGTTTGGGTGAGTTGAGCCACTTAATCCTAAATTTTCATACCCGACCCTAAGCCACATTACAAGCTTTGGAAGTCCTATTGATCCATGTGTTATATTAGCCTACATTAGTGGAGATTAGTGGGAATAACAAGCCTATGGAATCCGGTAGTCATTATATTTTGATACTTAGCAGTGGATCATCTTGATAACATTTGATTGCGTAAATCAATTTGAATAATGTAACGGAATTTTCATGAATATTCAACACTTTTGATCACAATGATAAAATGCATGCTTGATTGATAGTGAAATCAGTTTTTAGACAAATTTTATTGGTTTATGGAGTTTTGTAGTTGCTTGTGTTGTTGTTTTGTTTGTCTTTCATTTTGGAGTTATAATTGTTTGAGGACAACCAATAGCTTAAGTTTGGGGTATTTGTTAAGTTGGTATTTTACCAACTTATTTGATATTTTAGAGTAGAATTTGGTTTTATTTTGGGTGTTTTTAGAGTCGTTAGAGTCCTATTTATTTCAATTAGAGTCGATGTAGAGTCAATCTGATTTGGTAGCCAGAAATGAAGAAAACGGTGAAAACGGCTTGAAGAAGAAAGAAGAAATCGCGTAGAAAGAAGGAAAAAATCGCACTTTGGCCAGAGGCGGGCGCTACGGCGCCGCGCCCTGGCACTCCACAGCGCCGTGACGAGGAATGAGAGTTCGGAGCGAGCATGTGGCGCTGCAGCTGCGCCAACGCCAATTCTGCAGCCAGGCGGAAAGATATTGTTGATGCGGGTAGCGGCTGCAGGCAGCGGCGGCAATTGTGCGGAAAAAAAAATGATGGCGCCTTGGCGCCATGCGAAATTGGCGGCGATGTGCGGGCGTCGCTTGCGCCGTGCGATAAATGGGGCGAGATTCTTTGGCGCCGCAGCCGGGGCGGAAAAAACCTATGTTCACCTACCCTTCTTGGACTTTTGTGTACTATAAATACCATCCTTGGGGCTTGAAATGGGGGATCTTGGAACCCTTGGGAAGAGAATAAAAACACTACAAGATAAGGAAGAAGGATTTGAGCATCTTGAGAAGAATTTGGAGAAGAAGATTGGAGGCTTCTATCATCTAGAAATAGAGAAGATCCTCTACTCTTGTTCTTATTTTGTTGCTTTTCTTCATATCTTGTAAGATGTATTATTGTATTTTCATGGATTCATTTTCTTTAATCATGAGCTAAACTCTATAATTCTAGAGGATTGATGTAATCTATGTTTGAACTTATGTTTTGAGATTGTGGTTTGTCAATCTAGATCTATCAATTTATTTGTGCTATTTGGATCTATTGCTTCTAAATTATTTGATCAATAATTTAGATTGTTTGGTGTATTTGATTTGACACTTGAGAGAGGTAATTGAATACATGACCTTGGAATAGCATAACCTAGGATTTCATAGAATTGAGAGATTTGTGAATCCTTTGAAGTCATTTATCAAGATTCATAGCTTTTATTGAGATTTTGATTGGTGATTTTTATAGAGATATTGATTTCCCAATTGAATCTAAAATCATTGGCACTTGAGAAATGGAATGATTATTGTAGAAATCTTGACTTATAAATTGATAATTGATGATTGATAAACCATATTGACAACATAAGGGATAACTAGATTCATCATACCTCTAGAATTCATTTAATCATTTGGATAAACTCATTGATATTTTCATAGTCTTAATTTATTTTTAGTATTTTTAGTATAATCAACTCCATCAATTATTGAATTTCTAAATAAAGTTAGACTACTATAATATAGTACTTAGCGATAATTTGATAATTATTCCTGTGGATTCGACAACCTTACTTCTCTATATTAAAACTTGACACCGTAGACTTGCGGTTAGAAAAATCTCTAACAAATGTATGCTACATGGTTGCTTAATTGTTTCAAAAGGCAAATCACCTTTCTCACCCATTTGAATTGTTGTCTGTTATTATTTTTTTTTTCTCTCTGTTTTTTTAAATAAGAATTGAGACAAATTTGTGCGTTTTGATAGATTAACCATGGTGGATTCCAAAGATATTTCTTCTTCTCTCGGTGTACAACATTTGGTTATTCTTGATGACGGTCAATCCATTGAGAATGGGCGCTATTTTGGCGATTCATGATCCACTTGTTGGTCGATCGCAAAGTTGTGGCCAATGTTGCGAATCAACTTTACTTAAGGGAATGATCTCGCGAGATTCCACCAATCAATGAATCAGCAGTGGTCTTTGCAAGCAACTTATCATTGACAATCGGAGGAGCCAATTTCCTTGCTAATTTTGAGGCGTCGTACCATCAAAGGCAAAGCCACGTAGGAGATGCCAAGATGTGCATATTGCAAGCGACTTGCCACCATCAACAGACTCGCCACGCGGGAAAAAAGCCATAAAGGATGTGGATTTCGCTAGCAAGCATCATTCAAAATTAAGCTAAGTAGACGCCATGTGGAAGCAACTCGTTGAAGTAGGGAGAATCCATGCGGGTCTCGAAAGTAACCCATCGAAGTAGGAGCATCCATGTAGGTTTGGAAGCAATTTGTTGAAGCGTGGAGATGTCTTCAAGGATGTGAAACTCAAGTAAGCATCATTCAATACCAAGTCAAGCGGAGAGGCACCATGTAAATCTCGCATGCATCTCACCAAATAGAGAAACGTCATCAAGTATGTGAATTTTGCAAATAACTCGTCGCCACCGAAGGACTTGCCAAGTGGAGAAACGCCATCAAGGATGTGGATTTTGCAAATAACTCGCCGCCACGGAAGGGCTCGCCAAGTGGAAAATGCCATCAAGGATGTTGATTTTGCAAATGACTCGCCAAGTGGAGAAACATCATCAAGCAAGCGGCCATCGACAATAGGCTCGCCAAGTGGAGAGACGCGTCATCAAGGGTGTGCAACTCGTTGCCAATAATAAATCCTCTAGGCGGGAGGCGCAATCAAGGAGTGGATTTATCAAACAATTCGACATCAATAATAGGCTCATCCACGGAGAGATGCCATCAAGGGCGTGGATTTAGCAAGCAACCCATCACCAACAATATGCTCGCCAGGCGGGGAGACGCAATCAAGGGTGTGGATTTATCAAGCAATTCGACATCAACAATAGGCTCGTCCAACGGAGAGATGCCATCAAGGGCGTGGATTTAGCAAGCAACTCATCACCAAAAATATGCTCGCCCCAGGCGGGAGACGCAATTAAGGGTGTTGAGTTCAAGCAACTCATCAACAAATCATGGCCACCTTTGTCACATTATTGATGGTCGGGCGGTGAACGAGAGAGAAGATGTCCCAGAAAGCTTAAGCTGGAAGAGATTAAAAAGAGTCCCAAATCTTCGGAGCCATAGAAGCCAATGTAGATCACATCGCGCACCACAACAAGCAGGGAACATTGTTGAAGAGGTTCGTTTCTAACTCCTTTTAGTTTACGCAATTAACATAATTCATCACAATAGCATGACTGAACTTAGAAAATTCTAAGATGCCTACGTACCTAACAAAGAGATCAAGTCAAAACGTAGTTCATAAAACATATTTTTTAGAGCCATAAACAGTTTATAATCATGTAGGCCGGGAGTAACATGCGGTTTAGGCTCGTGCGTCATAGAGCATTCATTTAAATTTGAGATATGATGATAGTTTATACTCGTATCAAGGAGGCTTCATTTGAATTTGAGATATATTGATAGTTTATACTCGTATCAAGGAGTAAACATTTGAACTTGACATATGTTGATAGTTTAAACTCATATCAAGGAGTCTTGATTTGAATGTGAGACATATTGATAGTTTATACTCGTATCAAGGAGTTTTCATTTAGATTTGAGATATCTTTGATAGTTTATACTCGTATCAAGGAGTAGACATTTGAATTTGGTATATATTGATAGTTTATACTCGTATCAAGGAGTTTTCATTTGAGCTTAGGATATATTGATAGTTTATACTCGTATCAAGGAGTAGACATTTGAACTTGGGATATATTGATAGTTTCTACTCGTATCAAGGAGTAGACATTTAAATTTGGGATATATTGATAGTTTATACCCGTATCAATGAGTATTTGATTAAACTAGGGATATGGACCTTTTATACTCATGACATGGAGTGTGATTGATAGTTCAGGCTCTTATCAAGGAGCGTTTGGGCATATTTATTTGACATTCTAGATAGTTTAAACTCATATCTATGAGCGTTGAAGAAGCTGAATATGGCTCCACTTTATCATCATCATCATCACTGACATCACTTGGGCATTCTTGTTGGTCAAAGTTCAAACTTATCTCAATGGTATGTGCTCGAGTTGCTAATTCTTCAAAAGTTTTGGCTTTATTCCTTGAAGTATGTAGCTTAAATTTGCAAAGTGCATTCCTTGGATGCACATTTCAATTTGAAGCCTCGACAATTGATCTATGCAATTGAGGCTTAAGTCCCTCCAACGATTGATATAGTCAATGACGGACTCTTCATTCAGCGCGTGAGTTTGTAAGTTCAATCATGCTAACTTGAAAGATGCGTCATGTGATATAGAAACGATTGAGAAACTCTCGTTCAAGCTGCTCCCAAGTATCAATTGAATTTGCCCCCAAGTCGATGTACCAATCAAACGCACTTCCTCTCAAGGATCGGACAAATTGTTTCACTAAGTGATCACCATAAGTCCCAACATCATTGCACGTTTCAATAAAGTGAGCCACATGTTGTTTTGGATTGCCATTGCCATCAAATTGTTGGAACTTTGGGGGTTGATAACCATTGGGCATCTTCAAAATGTCAATTCTCCGTGTGTATCGCTTGGTGTAAGTTAGAGATGACTTAGAGCTTCCATCAAATTTGTCTTTAATAGTCCCCATAATGAACTCCTTGAGTTGGTCAACTGGAATCAGGCCATCAGACGAGACTTGCAACTCCTTTGCGGGAGACTCATCTTTTTCGTTTGGTTGTTGCCTTGTGGATATTTCAACATCATCCGGAGTTTCGACTTCTTTTCCCACCACACGAATTGAATCAACTTGGTCTATCAACTTCATAATTTGGGAGTCTCGCTCTTGAACATGTTTTGTAAGTCCTTGATGTCCCGTCAAATTTGCAAGTTGCTCCTCGAATGAAGTATGTTGGACCACCATGATGCTCGATTTCAAATCTTGAGCTTGTAGAATGTGTGTGCACGTCGAGCGGGCCCAACGATTCTATTTTTGCAGCTCCATATTTGCCACCTTGTTTCCATGCCCCTTCGTTTGTTGGAGGAGTAACTTCATGGTTCAATGACTCGTCATCTTCTCTTGCACCCTTATGCTTGTATTTTGGAGCGGTGGCTTCGTAGTTTGGCATTAAAAGGTCAACATTTGTGGACTTATAATGGTTGGCCATCTTCATTAATATTTGGACGTGATTCAAAGCGAAGAGATGAGAGGTAGAGATTGTCCCATTTGGGCGTGCCAAAAATTTGTAACACAAATTTTTATTGTCTGAAATAACAAACAAGAAAAAGCGCACAAATTAAATATATATGAATCAAAATGAAAATATATAGGTTACAATCTCTATTTCTCCTCCGATTCTTTTCTTCAAGAACAAAATATTCGGAATTTGATAAATTGGAGTCGATACTTGATTTAATCTTCTCCAAACTTAAACTTGAACTTCAATATTTTTAATTCGAGGGCTCGAAAGCTTGATCTCGAATCAAACGTGATATATTTGATGATATTTAATTTGAATATATGAACTTCTTGGTGAAATTGACCTTTTGATCTCACTCCAAGATGGTTCGACTTCAATAACGTTTACTCGAGGGCTTGAAGCTTATTCCGAATCAAACGCCGTGATTTGAATGGACTCCGCGATGAAAGCCTTGAATTTCGCCTTGGACACCGTGGATCTCCTTGAATATATTTTTCTTGTCTTACGAGAATTTCCTCCACCGCCTTCTTGCTTGGATTTCTTCTCTTTTAATTGTCATTTAATTCCTTGAGAATGACCCCTATTTATACTTGTAGGAGAGGGGTGATATCTCATATGGCGAGGACTCTAATTTGATTGGTCCTTCAAGATTTAATATTATTTCTTTAATCACAAATTGTGATAATTATCAAAAGAAATAATAATAAATCAAGATAAATCTTGATTTATAAGAATTTGACATTTGGCATTCTTTAATTGGCCAATAAATATATATTAAAATATCAATAAATTAACTATTTAAATTAGGAATTAAATTTAATTAATTTTCCAAATATAAATAGAAAATATATAATTGATATTTAATATTGAATTTCACATGTGTCACCATTTGATTGGTGCAAATTTAATTTGTCTACAGTTACCATATTAAAAATTTCAACTGCTGCCATTAAAATTTCAGTTCCATGGTGTTGAATAATTTTCAGTTTTCCCCATGAAATATAACTTTAAAAGTACAATTTTCTGAAGCATCGTTTCAATTGAATTTTCTAACTTCTAGTACAATTTACAGGACATGATCTAAATTATCTCATTTTGAATTCTAGGATACATATACAGACACTCGATAAAGATAAACCACGTGGTAAACTTGTAATGAACATGTCTATAATTTTAAACATTCCAGTTACGAATTGGAATTGAAGGAAGGGTTGTTTGACATTGTGAAATATCAACTTGAAGTGGAATAAAAATTCGAGAATTTTTCTTTGCAAAAATATATTTTTAGTTCGGTCTTTAGTAATCTATTAGTTAAATACATGACAGAAAATCCATTATTTAATACGTATGATTATATTATGAATATTTTTTAAAAATTACGGTTAAAATGTTGGCAAGAAATATGGAAATATTTATTATATAGACTCATAGACGTACGGGTATAACACAAATATAAAATAATTATTCGTAAGTAGTAATACGACTTATTTTAATATTATTTATATGGATTATAATTTATACTTATGTTTAGATTATATAAAAATTAACTAATATAACTTTAAATTATAACACAAATTAAAATAATTATTTAGTTAGTATTTTTTAAGTGAATTGTATTTATACTTAGATCGTGTAAAACTTAATATATAATTTTTATATTATATTAAATTATAACTTAACATAAATCCAAATAGTATATTCATATTTTTCTTTTTTGAATGAAACACCTTTTTGAGGGTGGGGGATTAAGGTCACATCCCCAACCTATATAATGATACAACACAGTATGAACAATGAGTGTTTGTACAGTTTACAAAACCAGAGCCTATACAATTAACTAGTCAAAATGAATAATACTAATGTTTTACAATTTTTCTACGACATGAGGGTAACTCCAATTGATCAATCCTAGCTAGCTCAAGAATGTTTCGAGGGATTTCTGGTGGTCTCAAAAGATGATATGTGCGGAATTGACACCTAAGATATGCTACAACATCAACTACATGATCTCCCTCCCTATGAGTGGTATATATCTGTAGGTGTGTGTTGTATATTATTTATAAGGAACCAAAACCCCTTTTATAAATGAAGTCAAAACACAAGCCACTAACATATGTTAGGCACTAAAATAGGGAAGTGGGTAATTTAGCCATTAGTGGCTTATGACTAGAGGATTTAGTTTTAAATCAAAAATGAAAAATATTATCCTAACAGAACTGTCATTGCTGATGGAGTTATGTGATCAGTTGGGTACCCTAAATGATCATTCAAACACGTTAGATTCTTGAAACCCTTTGTTGAAAAGAATAAGAATGGAAATAAAACTTTTTCTGAGAACTGTAAGACGTTACTTATTTTTGTTGGTAATATGACTAAATTTATGGAAGTATACTATGTTTGGTTTGCTGAAAATTTATATTCGTGATGAGAGAGGTTCCACATTAGGTTACTTCTTTACAGATTTTGGGTTATGGCCCTCTGAGTTATGATGTGCGATATGCTCTCCCTCCATCTTAATTTGAATGAACTATTTCAGATAATACATGAACATGAAAATTTGTGTACCTTTATTCCTTTGCCCTCAAATGTGAACATAGATTATTTAGTGGTATCAAATCATTCTTTTTTTAGTGAAAGATACTTTTGGAAATGAAATCGGAGCATTCAAAGCAACCAAATGTCTTAAGCAAAGTTGAAACAGTTGTTGACGTGGCTTCTTGTCCATGTATTTGCAGCCATATGATAGTAACAACAATTAAACTCAGTTTTTATGACACAACTTTCAGTTCAGAGTTGTCAATTTGCTGAGCACCACATTTCATTGCATTCACATCTTGACCTCTCAATTGGATACAACATCAAATCCAACAACATGGGATGAGCCTCTAACAACTTCCGATGATGAAGAAGTCGAACAATGTCTTATGGGCATCAAAGAAGAAAACGAGGTAAGTTCTAAACCTTCTACTTCTTATGATAATGAATTACAAAATGATTATAGAGATTTGCCAAATGATTTTGATGAGCTACAAAATGAATTCCAAATCTTGCTTGTTAAATACAAAAATTTGAAAAAGGAATTCAATATTTTGAAAAATGATAAGGATGGGTTATTTACTTCCTATGAATCACTATCATGTGCTCACACCACCACACTTGATAAGGTTAGAATCCTTGAAAAAGGAAAACAAGACTCTTGTTGAGGATATTAATTGCATGAAAAATGATTTATTAAAATTCAACTTGAGTACCGATAAAATGACCAAAATTGTTGATAGTTGTGATAATTTGAAACTAAAACTTGATCATAAGCCTAATGTCGTTAATCATATGAAAAAGAATCAAGTCTTTAAGCATGTAGGTCATTATCTTCTAAAATTATTACTTGCTTTTATTGTGGTAAAAGGGTCACATGGCTAATTCTTATCGGGCTAAAAATAGCTCTAATTATTATTGGAAACCTAAAAGTCTCAAAGCTAATCCCAAAGGACCCAAACATTTGAGGGTACCACAAAACAATATCATATTAGATACTCGGTGGAATAATAATCGAAGAAAATTCATACCGCCAAGAAGACACCAAATGTCCATACCACAATGAATTTCCAAGAAGGAAATATTATCAACAATGGGAAGGTAACAATTCTTGAAATGGAGTAACTAGAGAAGTTATCATCAACAAGATGATTTTCAAAGGAGAAGATATCATCAACAATGGGAAAGACACAACCCATGGAAATGGCGTAATTGGTAAACCGTGTCTCCCTATTTAATTATGCATTATGCATGTTTTTATTTATGTCTTAATTGTAAAATGAGTTTTCAAATATTTATTTTTAAAAATTAAGGTCTTCAATATATATTTTTGTTTTTAAAATATTTTGAAAAGGAGACCTTGTATGATGCTTATAAAAACTCTTGTGCATTTACTTAGACTAAAATGTTTTGTTATCTCTTATGGATTTTTATGGCATGAGCATACTTGTAATATCTCTTTGCTTGAGCCTACATTTGTATCATTATGTGTTGTGCAAGAATGTTTTGAGAATTGTGTAGAATATATATATATATATATATATATATATATATATATATTTCTTCATCTTCATCAAGAGATGCTTAAACTATCGAGGTACGCTCACCATTGTTATTCATCTCATAGACTCGATATATTTTTGCCATCTGCCTATGTGCTTGATTTTCAAGATATTTCAAAGTATCTCATATAAGTGCCATTAAAAGGATTTTTCGATTTTTGAAAGGCACTATTCGATAAAGTTTATTTTATCCAAGACTTGTAAAGGATTATATTTTATTTGATAAAATATTTGATTTTTATCCTCCACCTAAGTTATGCATTTTATTGCACATATTCATGTATTTATTCTTGGATGCTTTGTCAAAGCTCTTTCTCAAATACTTCTTATAAATGAGGTCTCAACTATATGCTCTCGGATTTTCAAATTTCAAAAGAGACCTTATATAGCTTTCTATAAGCATATTTGAACTTACATGTTTTCTGAAACTCTTGATGATTTGTTTTAAAGCATAGTATGTGTTACTTGTTATATTGTCTCTATTATTCGACATTACTATGCTCTTGTGCAAGATATCTTGTTAAGATTTTGCGGGAATATTTTTTTCGGTATTTCGGAACAAGCTTGATGGCCAAGGCAATATTGTTCAAAACAAGGCAAGAAATTCTCTAAGTTGATGCAAGATGAGCATGATGGGGGAGCTCAACTTCTTCCTTGGACTTCAAGTTAAACAATGCCAAGAAGGTGGTTATATTTCAATCAAAGTATACAAAAAGAACTTTTGAAGAAGTTCGGCATTGAAGAAGGAAGAACCGTTTATCTCTACTCTCCTATGGAAACCTACATCATGATTGATTAAGTTTGAGAAGGGCATATTGGTTAACAAACATATTTGAGGTATGTTTATCTACGTTTATTACTCCATAAGACTCGAATGATTCTTTTACCTCATTTTGTGCTTGTTTAGATATAATGTATATTTTTTATGCCTTATGTCTATATGCTCGACTTCAAAACTATCCCAACGAATCTCATTAAAAGTTAGTCTATTTCAGTTAAAAGAAATTTTCAAATATTTGAAAGAAACTTTTCTTATGGATTGTTTATCCAAAGTTTTAAAACGTTTACATTCTTTTTGATGATTTCAAAGGGGAGAAATAGGTTACTTTCGGGATAATAACAAATCCGGTGATAATAATTTCTCAAAATATGGTTCGTTATTGAACTAAACATATTGAGATTCGATAACTCGTTCTAAGGGATTAAGTTTCTAAAAACATAAAATTGAGATGTGTTTAATTCCGTCTCAAAAGGATAATAAGTGATGCGCGGACATTTTTTTAATCGTTAATTGCTTCCATATTACTCTTGTTGTACATGTTGATAGCCGATTCTTTTACCTCATTTTGTGCTTGTTTAGATATAATGTATATTGAATGAGGTCTATATTTGCATTTTTAAGTTTTTTAAAACTTAGGGTAGATAAAAATCATGATTTTGATGATTTTGTTTTTTTGGTTCAAAATCCTAAATGACGAGAATTTCTTCAAGTTTATTTTCGACAAAAAGACCTCCATGATTTTATGTTAATGTGTTTTTACATCAAAATAATATTTCGATGTTGCCCGATCGGTTTAAAATATTTTTACTAATTTTTGAGGAGGGGATCCGGTGCAACCGGATCGTCTATAGGCCAACACCTCGAGCAGTCGGACCAGATTGAATTTTTGGACCATCGCCCGAGCAAATTCTCGACGAGTTTAAATTGGTTTGTCCCGGACTTAGTCTATTTCATGTTTTTTTTTCACTATTTTCGCACCTCTTTGTAAATTTCACACACAATTCACTCAAAATGATTTTTTATTCTTGTTATTTTCTTGTAAGTTATACATTTTTGAGTTTATATTATTGATTTTTTATATCATCCATGATACCCGACCTCTCCGATTAATTGGTAAGAATTCTTCTTCTTGTCTTGGCTTATTTGATTCGAAAAAGAGGGCATAATCGAAGAGTGTGGTGCTCTTCAATGTGATGTTGAGATAATCTATTCACCTTTCAAAACCCATCAGATTATCGTATAAATCGCGTGTTGGACTTACAAGTGGTAATCTATTCAGTCAAACTCTTTTGACAAGCTCGTTCCACATCGCGAGTAAAGAGGAACGATCATTGGTTACAAATGAAGTCTACCTTACGGCGCCTCCACCAACAAGCCACCACTATTTCATTCCAAAAATTATACATTTTGGAAAGAAAGAATGGAATGCTATACAAAAAGTTGCGGGTTCTTTATTTGGAACACGGTCATAAATGAAGAATCCATCCCGATGAAAGACGGACTACTCACCTCCAAAGTTCTCAAGGAGCCTAATGATGAAGAAAAAGAAATTATCTCCTTAAATGGTAAAGCTCTAAATATTCTTCATTGTTCACTTACATTTTTAGAATACGGTCATATTCGAGGAATACGATCGGCACATGAAGCATGGGAAAAATTAGAAGCTATCTATGAAGTACATGAAAATGAAAGGAGCAACTCAAAAGCATATACCTCTCAATTGGATACAACATCAAATCCAACAACATGGGATGAGCTTCTTACAACTTCCTATGATGAAGAAGTCGAACAATGTCTTATGGGCATCAAAGAAGAAAATGAGGTAAGTTCTAAACCTTCTACTTCTTATGATAATGAATTACAAAATGATTATAGAGATTTGCAAAATGATTTTGATGAGCTACAAAATGAATTCCAAAGCTTGCTTGTTAAATACAAAAATTTGAAAAATGAATTCAATATTTTAAAAAATGATAAGGATAGGTTATTTACTTCATATGAATCATTATCATGTGCTCACACCACCACACTTGATAAGGTTATAATCCTTGAAAAGGAAAATAGTACTCTTATTGAGGATATTAATTGCATGAAAAATGATTTATTAAAATTCAACTTGAGTCCGATAAAATGACCAAAATTATTGATAGTTGTGATAATTTGAAACTAGGACTTGATCATAAGCCTAATGTCGTTAATCATATGAAAAAGAATCAAGTCTTTAAACATGTTGGTCATTATGCTTCTAAAATTATTACTTGCTTTTATTCTCGGTAAAAAGGGTCACACGGCTAATTCTTGTCGGGCTAGAAATAGCTCTAATTATTATTGGAGACCTAAAAGTCTCAAAGCTAATCCCAAAGGACCCAAACACTTGAGGGTACCACAAAACAATGTCATATTATGTACTTGGTAAAATAATAATCAAAGAAAAGTCATACCGCTAAGAAGACACCAAATGTCCATACCATTTGATCAAAGGAGAAGACATCGCCATAATGAATTTCCAAGAAGGAAATATTATCAACAATGGGAAGGTAACAATTCTTGGAAATGGAGCAACTGGAGAAGTTATCATCAACAAGATGATTTTCAATGGAGAAGATATCATCAACAATGGGAAAGACACAACCCATGGAAATGGCGTAATTGGTAAACCGTGTCTCCTATTTAATTATGCATTATGCATGTTTTTATTATGTCTTAATTGTAAAATGAGTTTGCAAATATTTATTTTTAAAAATTAAGGTCTTCAATATATATTTGTGTTTTTAAAATATTTTAAAAAGGAGACCTTGTATGATGCTTATAAAAACTCTTGTGCATTTACTTAGACTAAAGTGTTTTATTATCTCTTATGGATTTTTATGGCATGAGCATACTTGTAATATCTCTTTGCTTGAGCCTACATTTGTATCATTATGTGTTGTGCAAGAATGTTTGAGAATTGTGTAGAATATATATATATATCTCTTCATCTTCATCGAGAGATGCTTAAACTATCGAGGTACGCTCACCATTGTTATTCATCTCATAGACTCGATATATTTTTGCCATCTGCCTATGTGCTTGATTTTCAAGATATTTCAAAGTATCTCATATAAGTGCCATTAAAATGATTTTTCGATTTTTGAAAGACACTATTCGATAAAGCTTGTTTTATCCAAAACTTGTAAAGGATTATATTTTATTTGATAAAACATTTGATTTTTATCCTCCACCTAAGTTATGCATTTTATTGCACATATTCATGTCTTTATTCTTGGATGCTTTGTCAAAGCTCTTTCTCAAATATTTCTTATAAATGAGGTCTCAACTATATGCTCTTGGATTTTCAAATTTCAAAAGAGACCTTATATAGCTTTCTATAAGCATATTTGAACTTACATGTTTTCGAAACTCTTGATGATTTGTTTTAAAGCATAGTATGTGTTACTTGTTATATTGTCTCTATTATTCGACATTACTATGCTCTTGTGCAAGATATCTTGTTAAGATTTTGCAGGAATATTTTCGGTATTTCGGAACAAGCTTGATGACCAAGGCAATATTGTTCAAAACAAGGCAAGAAATTCTCTAAGTTGATGCAAGATGAGCATGATGGGGAGCTCAACTTCTTCCTTGGACTTCAAGTTAAACAATGCCAAGAAGGTGGTTATATTTCAATCAAAGTATACAAAAGAACTTTTGAAGAAGTTCGGCATTGAAGAAGGAAGAACCGTCTCTCTACTCCTATGGAAACCTACATCATGATTGATTAAGTTTGAGAAGGGCATATTGGTTAACAAACATATTTGAGGTATGTTTATCTACGTTTATTACTCCATAAGACTCGACATTTTTATGCCTTATGTCTATATGCTCGACTTCAAAACTATCCCAACGAATCTCATTAAAAGTGCCGTTAAAAGAAATTTTCAAATATTTGAAAGAAACTTTTTCTTATGGATTGTTTATCCAAAGTTTTAAAACGTTTACATTTTTCGAGATAACAAGTCGGTGATAATAATTTCTCAAAATATGGTTCGTTATAACCGAACTAAACATATTGAGATTCGATAACTCGTTCTAAGGGATTAAGTTTCTAAAACGAAAAATTGAGATGTGTTTAATTCCGTCTCAAGGATAACTCGCGGACATTTTTTTAAATCGTTAACCGCCGATTCTTTTACCTCATTTTGAGCTTGTTTAGATATAATGTATATTGAATGAGGTCTATATTTGCATTTCGCGTTTTTAAAACTTAGGGGTAAAAATCGGATTTTTAGTTCAAAATTGGAATGAGAACCACAAAAAGAGCTCCAGGCACTAGTTTGAGGAGGGGACTGGTCGGCCAACACCTCGACCGGTCGGACCCCCTTGGACCGGCCGCCCGAGCAAATTCCGAGTTTAAATTGGTTTTGTCCCAGGACTTAGTCTATTTCATGCGTTTTTCACTATTTTCGGGCCCCTTTGCAAATTTCACACACAATTCACTCAAAATGATTTTTTCCTATAAATTATACATTTTTGAGTTTATATTATTGTTATATCATCCATGATACCCGACCTCTCCGATTAATTGATAAGAATTCTTCTTCTTTATCTCAATTGGGTTGAACCCTAGCTTGAGAATGTACTTCATCTTTGATATATTGTTGGAATCCTTATATTCTTATGTTGGGTATGATGATTGTTGTTGGATGATATTTGTAAAATTACATTTGGTGATGGAAAATTTGGCTTGGTTATTTTTACAAGGGCTATATACATCTTATTTATTATTTGACACCCGCCAAGTGTTCGATAAAATGTTTCTATGAAAAATTCATCACCTACATGATTCTCTCGATTTCAAAAGTCTTATATATTTATAGAGATCATGTTTTGTCAATCAAATGAGCTTTTGCAAATCAAATGATCAATTTTTCCTATTATTTGGATTATAAGCTTCAATGTTCAAATACCTCAATAAATCGGTTAAATTGCACACTTTGATGTGGATATATGATGTTTTTATCGTGTTAACATTATTTTTATGATTCCAAAGTGGGAAAAACAGGTTATAAGCTCTTTAGCTCATAGAAGCTAAAATAAGCTCACGAAAGAAGCTATAAGTTGTGGCTATTAAAAGCCAAAAGTTGTGGAGTATACTTAGTTCATTGGACTTATCTACATGACTAATGATGTTTTGTTGTGGGGAGCTTATAAGCTCTTGATACTTAAGATCTATATGTAAAAGCCTGAGCTTTTAGCTTAAGTTGATTGCTTCCATATTACTCTTGTTGTGCATGTTGATAGGGGAGTTTTTGTTGTGCATGTTGATAGAACTTATCTACATGACTAATGATGTTTTGTTGACAGGGGGAGCTTATAAGCTCTTGATACTTAAGATCTATATGTAAATCTTTGAGCTTTTAGCTTGTTGATTGCTTCCATATTACTCTTGTTGTGCATGTTGATAGGGGAGCTTTTGTTAAATGTTTTTGTATATCTATACTCCCATCCTTGTGATTATATTGCGTGGAATGTTGTCGCTCACAACGGATAGTTTATTTTTAACCGTTAAAATTATTTTGTTTTCTTCATCTTAGGGTCACACGGCTAATTATTGTCGGGCTAGAAATAGCTCTAATTATTATTGGAGACCTAAAAAGTCTCAAAGCTAATCCCAAAGGACCCAAACACTTTAGGGTACCACAAAACAATGTCATATTGTGTACTTGGTAGAATAATAATCGAAGAAAAGTCATACCGCCAAAAGACACCAAATGTCCATACCGTTTGATCAAAGGAGAAAACATCGCCACAATGAATTTTCAAGAAGGAAATATTATCAACAATGGGAAGGTAACAATTCTTGGAAATAAAGCAATGGAGAAGTTATCATCAACAAGATGATTTTCAAAGAAAAGATATCATCAACAATGGGAAAGACACAACCCATGGAAATGGCGTAATTGGTAAACCGTATCTCCCTATTTAATTATGCATTATGCATGTTTTTATTTATGTCTTATTTGTAAAATGATTTTTCAAATATTTATTTTTAAAAATTAAGGTCTTTATATATATTTGTGTTTTTAAAATATTTTGAAAAGGAGACCTTGTATGATGCTTATAAAAACTCTTGTGCATTTACTTAGACTAAAGTGTTTTATTATCTCTTATGGATTTTTATGGCATGAGCATACTTGTAATATCTCTTTGCTTGATCCTACATTTGTATCATTATGTGTTGTGCAAGAATGTTTGAGAATTGTGTAGAATATATATATTTCTTCATCTTCATCAAGAGATGCTTAAACTATCGAGGTACGCTCACCATTGTTATTCATCTCATAGACTCGATATATTTTTGCCATCCGCCTATGTGCTTGATATTCAAGATATTCCAAAGTATCTATATAAGTGCCATTAAAAGGATTTTTGATTTTTGAAAGACACTATTTGTAGGTCCCAAGGGGTGTGAATGTAAGGTTTAGAAAGGGGGTTGAATAAACCTTACCAACTTTTCGATTTAGTCTGTTAAAAGTTTAGAGTTAATACTTCATGACTAAGTCCTTGATGGACAGACTAAGTTAGTTAACCCAGAGTTAGGCACTCAATGACTGATCGAAATTTGTTGATAGAATAACTCACCGCTTAGTCTAAAACTTAACTTGACCTGTGATATGATTTGCGGAAGACTTAACACCCTTGAATTTGGTTTAAGTTTATTTTAATACTTGGTTTTAGCACTTTGTTGATTATCAATTGGATAGCAAATTTATCAAAGCAAATATTGAAATAATATGCGAGAAATTAAAGTCTTTGAAATGTAAATGACACAATAAATTTTATAGAGGTTCGAAGATGGGGTAATTCTTCTACTCCTCTCTTCTCCAACTCCTGGAGGAATCCACTAAGTATTGATCAGTACAAAGTGGTTATCGGTCCGGATACAAGTCTTGATCACACGGTGACTTGATCCTTTGGGACTCGATCGGAGATGCCTTGATCACTCGGATGGCTTCTCGTATGACTCGGCTTCTTCTTCACGGGCAGTTGCCTTGCTACTACAGCCCACTTGCTCAAGCTTCTTGGATTTGATCACGAAGCCCTCCAAAAACTTGAGACTAGTTCGACCTTGAACCTTTCTACAATACTTTGTGGAATGTAAACCCCTTGATTCTTCAAATGTTTCCTCTTCAACTAATTGAAGTCATCTTTCCTTCACATGTGAGTGTTGGATTGATTTCTTTCGTAATGTAGGCTTGAGGATTGAGCTTAAATGACTTGAGAAGGTTATAGTTTGAATAATAGCTTGAAAGTTCCAGGTAACAAGGTTAACCTTTTCTCAAATAGATTCCTCGGCCTTTTATAGTGTTCTTTTGAAAATTTGCCCGTTGAAGAGATAGGTTAATTTTCAAAAGACACTTGTGGTCGTTGGCTTGTCTTGTTGCGATCCTTGGAATTGACATTTCCTCGTATGAATGAGTCTTGACTTTATCGAGTTCGACACAGGTGCAGAGCTTCCCATTGGTTTATTCCTTTTGCACGCTTCTGGGAGTGAGCACTTTAAGAAAGGCAGTATGGAAGTATTACTTGTTTAAGTAATTTTCTTGACTTCTGTGCAACGGATCTCTTTCAGTTGTCTCGACTTGATGCTTTTCCTTAATTCCCCAAGTGACTTGAGTCGACTTCCAATCATTGGATGACTCATTTGTCACTTCAACTTGAGACTTGACTATCTTGAGTTGACTTGATCGACACTTCACTCAGTTGCATCTCAATTTGCACCTTGATCGAGTTCTGTCTTCTCTTCTTTGCCACACTCGGTGCCTCACGGTGGAGTCTTTCTTCTAGTCTCCGGTTGACTTCTTGCATATTCTCGGCATAGCCGACTTAACTCATTTCGACCACCAAATTTCTATCTATTACAATGCAATTTACACCAAAAATGGGGTGCCAACTTTCTAGTCTAAGTTTTACATGGCATTGATCAAAATCTAAAAATTAATTTCCCAACAATTTCCCCCTTTTTGATGATGCCAAAACTTAAAGCATTCATACAATAATTAAAAAGCAAAGATACGTCGGACAATGTAGAATCACAGAATGTATGCGTAGAATCAATCTTTTATTGATCATAACATTCTTGTTCTTTACAACTGTTGTTTCTGAGTGTATATCGAGCTTAAATAGAGCTTAAGGTAATCATGTTATTCTATATCTACGCAAGTATAGAATTTATGCGTTTTATTCGATGTACGAAGACTTACATAAAGATGCATTTACATAGTAAAATACATGAAGGGGTGGACAACAACACTTCATCTCTTTGCCTCCTTCTTTCCTCATCCTATGTCTTCTTCTCGATCTATTTATCTTCTTCTCTTCTTCACCGCTTTCTTTTTCTCCTATGCTTTTCGGCGACTTCATCTCTTCTTTTTCTTTCTTGTCTTTCTTCCCACAGTGAGTTTGTCTTCTATTTTCTTCTTCGATTCTCGTCACGTTCTCAAAGCATTGTTCTTGGCCACTTGTAGGTTGGCTACTTCGTCGAATCCAGCCCAATAGATCCCTCATTTCTTTCTTGGATCTATATATTCAATATTTTTGGGCAAAGGTCAGTCTCGAAACCTCTTCCTCCTCCACGCGCTTCTTCCTCTATCTCTGGGCGTGTATTGTCTTTGGGGCCTTCTTTTTCCCACCTGAGTGACCAAAGCAGAGTGACCCGCAGAGCGATCGCGAGTGGTCTGCTCTGTCGCCTTCTTCACATAGCTTGAGGCCTTTTTCCCAATACAAATCCCAGGCTTGAGCCATGGACATATTTTTCAAGTAACCCTCGGATGCGAGCGTCTTGAATTCATCAACAGATCTTGGCTCGGTTCCGACGTCTGAAATGGCATCAGTGTCTCTTCCTGCCGGAATGCCTCCATATTGTTTTAGTATATCCGTCACTCGGGCATCCATCTTTCCTTCCACCTCCTTCATCCCTGCTTCTACTATTTTTCGACCATGGGTACTACGGAGTGTTGGAGCGGCAGAGTCATCTGGGAGTTTCTTGATGATATCAGAATAAGTCCTTGTTGGGGGTTTTAGCAATCATCGGGTCATATCTTTCGAACCTTCCCCTCAACAGATTTTCCTTCTTTTCTCTTCTTAGTTCTTGATTGTCTTCTCCTTCACAGTTGCGTCCTTCTTCTCAGCTTCAGAACCTTTCAACGCCTTTAGGTATTCCTCTTCCCCCTTTTTGGCATCATCAAAGGAGAGAGGAACCCCTGGAAACAAGCTAGCAATCATGAAGTCTAAGCGGCTGATAGCTGAGTTATGCTTCGAATCTGCTGCGGAGTATCCGCACGAATTCGGAGCGGTGGCATTGATTTATTTTGTCACAGACTTCATTTCAGCCATGAGGAGGCTGAATTTCCTCTCCATGTTCTCTCTACGCGCAGAAGCTCTTTCTTATTAAATTCACGCAGCTGTTTGTGCATCTCGTGTTGTAAGATTCATGCATTCGATCGATGTTTCTTGCATTCTTCTCTTCATATCAAGCATTCTCACCCGCCGGACTAGCAATTTATTGAACAATGTTCAAGTATTGAGCTTGTTCTACGCGCATTGTCTGTTGTTGCCACCATTCCGGATCTCGACAATTATTCCTCGCAGATCGGCGGTAAGATTAGCATCTCGGTTATCCATTCTCATGTCCAGTGAGGCCTGGTGCCTCTCCATCTTCTCTATCTTTGCAAATATGGCCTTGAAAACTTCTCTAACCTCATTTGTTATTTGCCTCTCGGTGGCGGCAAGCGTCAAAGTCAAAGTCTGTTGGGACGATGGTGTCCGTTGGAATAACGGGATCAGATTTATAGAAAGCGTTCTTAATCTCTAGTTGATTCTTCAAGAAGGTCAGGCAAATGACTCAGAGAAAAGGGAAACGATTCTTCAAGCGGATCATCACGGGCAATGGGAATCGCTCAATGATAACTTGTGCTCGTGAAGTTCCCGGTGGAGTCGATCTGCTGCGGCTTGGGGAGCTGCGCGATTGACTCTGTTTGTTGTGGTCTGTTGGGGTATTGACCCAGCTGGCTGAGCCTCAGCTATCTCAACAGCTTCGTCGGTCTCAGCAGGTTTTTCCATGTGAGTTGACGGTCCTCGGCCATATCGGTAAGCGTCATCGGACGATGATGAGATTTGCATGGGTGGCTCATCATCAAAATTAAAGGTTTGGCGAGTAGCCTTAAGGTCGGTCTTACTCGTGCTTGGGAGAACATCCTCAGCTGAGTCTTTTGGATCGGCAATGGGGGATGACTCAGCTTCGTCTTCACCTTCAGATCCCAGAAAGGTTACATCAGGATTGTCTTGGGAATCATGAAGAGCACTTATCTCCTTTTAAGATGGATCAATGATAGTAGGAGGGGTTATGTTCTTCCGTCTCTTTACCCCGGAAGTCTCAACCTCTCGTTGGCCTTCATTACCTCCGACAATATTCAACTACGGCGAGGCCTTGGGCAGTCCCTTCGGCGATGCAGCCGCTATCTTGGGGTCTTTCGAGGTGGCATCCACGGAGTCTCAACTCCATGGATTGCACTTTCATTGCCCAGTGTTAACTCCCGGGCGGTTCCATCATGTGCCTCGACCGCATCGGCGGCGTCATTGGCTGCGAGAGCGATTGGCACTTCGGTGAGACAGTCTCAACTATCCCGAGCCTCTTCGGTGACAACTTGCGGTGTATCCATTTGTTTTTCCTTCTCCACTTCGCCTCCAAGATTCGTTGTGGAGTCACCGCATCATCCCCCGACCCTTGCTGTAGTGGAGGATTTTCCCCACTGGTGGCACACCGGTGAGTGACTTGGAATGGGGTCACTCGTCTCGGACTCGGCTGTTCCCTTTGAGTATTTAGTCGTTGGGGCAAGTGGTAAGACACCTTCATTAGGGGTTGGCTCGACTTGGGTCCCCAAGTTCCCGGTTTCATCACCAGTTCCCTTAACACCTTTTCGAGTGAGCGGGGAAGTGGTGGTGGCAAACAACAGATGGCAATATGTTACACCACTCCCATCGGATCAAGTTCGATTGTGATCCGGAAGACTCCCTGGTCCTTCCATCATCTTTTGCTCATGTAAGATCCTCGGATTCTGCATGGCTTTTGCATTTCCAATTCTTCATTTGCGATCATCGAGGTCGAGATCATCATCACTCCCGGAGAGAACATCGGCGAGAGGGTGGGAGTGATCGATGGTCCCGATGAAAGGACGGATATTGGCTTTCTCGCGTGCCTCGGCCTCTTCTCGCCAATCTTTCCCGCTCCTTCTCTTTAAAGATTTTTAGAATATCCAAACAGTTTTCTTCATCAAGAGCTTGGACCATGTTGTAAGTCCAAGGAAGTTTATCATTCCTCTTCTTCTTCAATGAACTCGGCCTTTGGGATCTTTCCTTGATCGACTTAGCTTCCACTTCCTCCATTCTCGAGGCGATTTTGAATGTCCGGATAAGGTGGAGACAATATCATCGGATCATCGTCATTCTCCTCTTTGACCTTCTCGTAGGGAATTGAGGGTAGCGGGGACTTTCTTTGCCGACACCCTCGGCAACGCCTATTGCGAGGAGGGGATACAACCTGTCAACGGGGAGTTTGCTTTCTCGGTTGCTTCTTGTGTCTCAATGATGTTCGACGACGACACAAGTTTTGTGTCTTGATTTGCCTCTCACTGATCGGCCAAAGCAGACTTGGGCATTGTTTCATCTACAATTTCTAGAGACTCTACTTCTCCAGCAGTCTCAGATCTGTTTTTTGGTGAGTGGGCCGACTCGGCCGGTTTCTCAAGCTCGAACGCTTGAAGAGTCTTCTTCTTTTCGTCCTTACGGAGGGATTTCTTGCTCGGATAAGGTTTCTTCGAGTCCTGGGCGCGGGGCGGGTCTATTGTCTTTTTCGAGGAGTCGGCTTTCTAGGCTTGTCGGTCCTCCTTTTCTTGACAACCGGAGAAAGTATTTGAGGGTTCCTTCTCCCGCTGGCTGCGAGGGGCAGATGACTCTACTGCAGGGGGATGCATCTTTTGTTTTCTTTTTCTTTCTACGGGGGCATCGATCTTCTTGTAATTGCAGGGCAACCTTCTTCTCGGGGAAGAGGAAGAGATGAGTTGTTTTTCAGGGCGGTGATTCCCCCTCACTCGTGATCGCCCTCTTGGTGTAAGCTCTCTTCTATGCTCAGGAAAGGTTAGACAGGAACATTTTCTTGTTTACATGGAACGCCTTTCCATGTCGAAGAGGGACTCCTTTAACTTCCATCATCCACCCAATCACAGGCCATACCCCGGGGATCCTCCAAACGAACCATCCTCCTTGAAGGATTTATTCCCAATATTATGGCAGAGTGCATTGTATACGAACTCGGCCAGTTCACCTTCTTCTCTTCAATGATCGCGGCCATTACGATCGACTTAGTTTTGGGAAATTTGGTTAAAGCTTCCAAATTTGATGTTTATGCATTTGGCAACAATGTCCAGAGTTTGTGGTAGTCCTCCTTCAACATGACTTCTTGTCATTTTGTGTAGACAACCTTCGCAACCGCAATCGGGTTTGGCTACTTCCTTCCACGCAGCAGCCAAGTTAATATCACTTCATAAATCTCCCGGACTCCTTCCAAGAACAAACAATTTTCTCGCCAAATCCTGGCGATTATGGTGAAGTCTTTCCCGTGAATAGAGGACTTGATGCCCTCATCATGAACTTCAACGTTCACATAGAATCGTGCGACCTCCTCCACGTAGGTCATCCGAAACTTCATCGACAAAAAGGGTTTGATCCGATTTCTCCAACTTCTCTGCTATTTTCTTCACAAGGGTTTCGTCGACCCTTGTTTGATCATGCCTTTGAAATCCTGATGTAGATCCCGTGTGGATTTGCTTTCCCAACTTGACGAAGTCGCACGTAGATGCCATTTCTCAAGATTTACCGAATGAAACTTTGAAGAATAATCTTTGAAGATTTGTAGGGTTTTGAGAGTAAAAATGCTTTATTTGCTCTTTAGAGAGATGAACAGTTTTGGTAAAGTGAGAGAAAATTGGATGAAATGGTATATGTATGGGTTATGAAAGGACGTGCGGGTGGTTTTTGAAATTTGATCAAGATCAATGGCTCAGATTTTGCACGCCGATTAACATTTAATTTCTCGCATTTAATGCGGCAAAGATTTAAATCTAATCATAAGCTTGGTGTGCAACTTTTGATTTGTACACATCATAATTATGCCGACGTCATTCTTAAAAACATTCCCGCTTAGTAAAAACGATTGCGTTTTTGTCACTTTGCTCATAAATGACTAAACTTATTCCTTAGTTGATTTAACTCTTCTCTCTTTGCACATAGGTACTCGTTGTCCTAACTTGATGCGATTGATTCTCCGATATCTGGTGATTCACTTAGTTGATTCAAGAGTTCACTCTTTTTCATCTTTTCATGTTCCATCTCTTTTCTTTGAGTCTTCGAGTGTCGGCTCAATTAACCTAATTCATGCTTGAGTTCTTTAAATCTTGATTCACATAATGGTTTTGTGAATATATCGCCTAATCGCTTATCGGTTGAGATATATTCCAAGGTGATGTCCTTCTTTTCAACATGATCTCTTATGAAGTGATATCGACATCAATGTGCTTTGTTCTTGAGTGCAATACGAGATTCTCGAGTGATTGCAATTGCACTTGTGTTGTCACACATGATTGGAATTTCCTTTTCTTCAACTTCATAGTCTCTCATTCTTTGTCTCATCCATAAGACTTGGGCACTGTTTGCCCATGACTATATATTCGCACCGTTTTGTGGAGGTGGCTATTGAATTTTGCTTCTTGCTAAACCAGGAAATTAATCTATTTCCAAGCATTTGACATGTACCGAGGTACTCTTCCCCTGTCTACTCTACATCCAAAGATAGTCGAGTCCGAGTAATCAATTAGCTTGAATCCACCTTCCTTTGGATACCATAGGCCAACTTCTTGGCTTCCTTTCAAATATCTCAAGATTCTTTTTTGATCATCATGTGGCTTTCTTTTGAAGCGATTGAAATCTTGCACATACACCTACAAACAAAGGTGATGTCCGCTTGCTTTGTGTGAGATTGAGCAATTATCCAATAAGTGCTATGTATCTTGTTTGATCCATGGCTTGCCATCTGCATCCATATCCATTTTGGTCGATGTATTCATTGGTATTTTCGAGAAGACTTCTCTTCCATACCAAATTTCTTCATTAAATCTCTGGTGTATTTAGTCGACTTATGAAGGTTCCATCCTCAATTTGTTTTACTTGGAGTCCAAGGAAGAATGTCGACTCTCCATCATGCTCATTTCAAATTTGTTTTGCATGAGATTTGAGAATTTATCACACAACTCTTTGTTTGTGGATCCAAAGATAATATCATCCACATATATTGAACAAGCAAAGATACTCTTCCCATCTTGAATTAGAAGAGTGTTCTATCCACTTTGCCTTTTGTGAATCCGTTCTCGGTCGGGAATTGTGATAATGTATCATACCATGCTCGGGTGCCTGTTTCAATCCATATAAAGCTTTCTTGAGTTTGTATACTTTATCTCCAAGAGTCTTCGCTCAAATCCTGGAGGTTGTTCAACATACACTTCTTCTTCCAATAAATCATTGAGGAATGCGCTCTTCACATCCATTTGATATACGGTGAAGTTCTTGTGAGCTGCGTATATGCAAGAAACATCCTTATGGCTTCCAATCTTGCCACATGAGCAAATGTTTCATCAAAATCTATCCCTTCTTCTTGGCAATACCCTTTGGCTACCAATCTTGCTTTGTTTCTTACCACAGAACCTTCCTCATTCATCTTGTTTCTGAACACCCATTTAGTGCCAATAACATTTTGATGGGTAGGTCTTTGAACCAATTCCCACACTTTGTTTCTTTCAAACTGATTCAGCTCTTCTTGCATGGCTTGAATCCAATGTGTGTCATACAATGCTTGTGACATATCTTTCGGCTCTATTTGTGAGATAAAGCAAGTGAACATTGCTTCTTGTTGAGCTCTGGATCTGGTTTTTACACCTTCTCTTACATCTCCAATGATTAGTTTTGGTGGATGGTCTCTCAGCCATCTTACATCAGGTTGGAGTAAGTTAGCTGGATTCGGATCGTCTTGCGTTGTGTTATTTTGATCAGCTCTCTCATCATCACTTAGTGCAGATTTTCCGGCCATCTTTGAGACTCGGCTATCTCATCTTCATCCGGGTTTATGATTCCGGCCGGCTTCAACATAGGGATTCTTCTCGCATGGTAGGGTCGATTTGATTTTATCATCGGTGACTCTTCAATGTCTTCTCCATTTACATTGGGCTCATCAAACACCACATGGATGGACTCTTCGTAACCATTGTCCTCTTGTTGAGCACTCTGTAGGCTTTGCTTTCACTAAGTATCCCAAGAAGATACCTTCATCGACTTTAGCATCAAAAGCCTTTAAATTGTCTTTGCCATTGTTATGGATGAAGCATTTGCATCCAAATATTCTAAAATATGCAACATTTGGCTTTCTCCTGTCCAAATCTCATAGGGAGTCTTTGTCACCGTCTTTTATCATGCATCTATTTTGAGTATAGCATGTTGTGTTTCTTGCTTCCCTAAAATCTTTTAGCGATCCGCCTTCACTAACATGGTCCCCTGCCGCTTCTTTGAGAGTTCGCTTTCTTCTTTCGCAACTCCATTCTCTTTTTGGAGTCCTTGCTGCAGAGATAATTCATGAACAATACCATTTTCAATACAATCTTCGAGTTATTATTCCATTGACAAACTCAGTTCCTCTGTCAGATCTTATTTTGATAATGGTTTGGCTCTTCTCATTTTGGATTCTCTTCATCAGCTGTGGTAGCTTTTGCAAGGTTTCTTTTTTCTTACACATGAAAATTGTCCATGTATATCTTGAGTAATCATCTACTACCACCAAAGTGTATTTCTTTCCACTTATGCTAGCTGGTTCAACTGGACCAAATAGATCCATATGTAGCAGGTGCAATATTTCTTGTTGAAGATGGATTCTTTGAATGATGATTTGATCGCTTTCCCATCGGCATGCATCACATACACTTTCCTTCTTGTATCTTGAGTCTGGAAGTCCTTCCACAAGATTGCTCCTTGTAAGCTTGTTAATTGTTTTGAAGTTCGGTAACTCGGCTTCTTGTGCCACAACCAACTTGATTCAGCTGTGCTCTTTGCTAGCAGACAAGTGCTTGGTGTTGCAGTTGACCAATCTACCACATACATGTTCTTTTGTCTGCATCCTTGCAACACTACTTCATTAGATTCAGTGTCCTTGATTTGGCATATACCCATATTGAATCCAACATTATAGCCCTTGTCACAGAGTTGGCTGATACTTAGCAGATTGAAGTTGAGTCCTTCAACATATGCAACATCTGTGATTTCTAATCCATTTTTCTTGATGGATCCAATGCCTCTTATTTCTCCTGGAGCTTCATTTCCTCCAAATATGACTTTTGCACCTCTAACCTCCTTGAATTTTGACAGATTTTTCTTGTTTCCTGTCATGTGTCTGGAACAGCCACTATCCATGTACCAGGTTCCTTGGCACTTTTGCTCCTTGAACCGCAATCAAGGAAATTAGGTTTTAGGTACCCATACTTGTCCGGGTCCCGAGGGGTTAGTGTTATAAGATGATCCAACCAACCTATAGCCAAATGATTTGACTCTAAGAGGTTGCCATCTATCAGTGCCATAATCATAATTAACTTTGGCAAATTGCTTGGGGGTTTTAGGTTCATACAGCTGTCTCTTTTGTCTGTATGCCTGTGTATGTGTTTTAGCAATTGCTTTGTTTGGATAGATGTGATATCTCCGAGGATAGTGCATGGGTGCATATGTGTGTTGATGATAGTTCTTTTGCCTTTGGAATGGCCCTTGCCGAGTTCTAAGCCTTTGCCACTTAGCTTATATTCCATAGGTCTTTTCACGATAGTTCACATTGTTCCAATCACTTGGCTTGGATAATTTCTACCATTCCCATCATATGTGTTCCTTTTATGGAATTTCTGGGGTTTTTGGTAGCTCTGTTTCTTCTTTCTGAGTACTTTTCTGTTTGGAGTTTTTTGAGGAACTCTGGTGGATTTCTTCTCGGGTTTCCTTTCAAAGATACTTTGGTTGTTTTCCTTGTCCTTTATAACCAAGGCCAGTTTGGTTGTGATTGTGCTTTGGAATGAATGTGTGTGCATCATTTGGAGTTTTGGATTTTTGAGATACTTCATTGCTTGGCCTAGCATAGAGGAATTAAATCCTAAGCATGTCTTGTCTCCACATTCTCTTTGGCTCATAATAAGATCATCCAAAGATTTAGATGCCTTAGTGAATGAGGCAATCACATTTTTGAGGTCATTTTCCCTCTTTTCAGAAAGTGACTATCTCTCGCTTATTAGCTTAGCATTTTCAAGCCTTTAAACTTTTATTCTCATCACTATGTGACTTAGAGTACTCATCTCTTTAGTCATTTGTGAGTTTTGATTTTGAGTAAATTTGTTTTCCTTATTTAGTAGTGTGTGTGAGGATTTAATGTGTTCAAAGTCTTTCATCATTTTGCCTAATGGATCATAAAGATCGAGTGGGTGATGAAGTGTGTGTGTCACAATCACTATCACTAGAACCGAGTGTGATGAGTTAGAGTGTACCTCATCTTCTTGGTCGGGTTGGTCTTGTTCTTTGGCCATTAGAGGATCAAGGCTTCTTCTTGAGAATCACTTGAGTAGTCGGCTTCACTACTCTCCGAGTCTCTGTGTCTTTTGACTTGACTGTCTCTGATCTCTGCCCAAAGATTGCCTTTTTCCTTTCTTGTCTTCTTTCTCTAAAGACTTTTCTTTCTTCTTCATTCTTGTATTTGTTGACTACAGGATATGGGCAATCAATAGCATAATGACCAGGTTGCGCAATTCCAACATAAATTCTCAACCTTTTGATCTGTTCTTTCCATCCTTGGATTTTCACTCTTTGATACTCAACCTTTTGATGATCTCGCTCTTTTGGGTGGCATATCTTCCCTTGACTTGGAGGGAGCCGAGTGTCTTCTCGGAGGATTCACCTTTGCCTCTTTTGTAATTCTTGTTGAAGAATTTGTTAAACCTTTTAACCATCGGGCAATCTCCTCTTGGTCAATGACTTCCTTGACCTCGGCTCTTTTACTATCCTTAACTATTACAAAGAGCCCGTTTTGGGCACAAATTTTGTCTCCTCTAAGTCTTTTCTTCTCGGCTCAAATTCGTAGGCTTTGAGATCCGAGAATAGCTCATGGTTGGATGTTTTTGATAGGTCCATGGAGTGTCTCGGGGCCATGACTTTCATTTTCCACTCATTTGGGAGACCTCTTAGAATCTTCATACACATTTCCTTCGTGTATATTCTTTTCCAAGTGCGAGATAGCTCATTGGTAATTTACGTGAACCGAGCATCCGGTTGATCAAGGTTTCTCCTGCAAGCATCTTAAAATTTTCAAATTTTTGTACAAAGAACAGAGATAGTTTATTTTCCTTGATTTGCTCGAGCCTTCACAAATCAAAGTTAGCTTATCCCGATTTCTTTTGCCGTTTTGCATGATTTGACTTTGTTGAACATGGCTTTGTCCAAGGTTTTGTAAAGAATATCCTTGGCCACGCGTTGTCCAAGTTATATCTTTTCCTGTCATCATTTGTCCATCCATCTCTTGGTTTTTCAACCATAGCTGGTCCAGGTGCAACATCCTCTTCTTCACCGCAGCAAAGACTCTCCTTGCAGTGTGTTCACCTTTAAAATTTGGAGTGGCCCATCTTCTATCACTATCTACATTTCATCGTGCAATCTTTGATAGATGAGTCGCATCTGAATTTTTTCCGGTCATCAAATTCCTCAATAGTGAACATAGGGATGCGTGTCAAATTTGCTTCCATGATAATAATTTTGCTAAATAAAGAAGTTTTTAAAGATCAAGTGTTAAAGCAAGCTTTGAAAAATTTGGAGATCTAGTTGAAGAACGGTGCGGAAGGCTCAATGAACCAACCGCTCCGATACCACTTGTAGGTCCCAAGGGGTGTGAATGTAAGGTTTAGAAGAGGGGTTGAATAAACCTTACCAACTTTTCGATTTAGTCTGTTAAAAGTTGAGTTAATACTTCATGGCTAAGTCTTGATGGACATGACTAAGTTAGTTAACCAAACAGAGTTAGGCACTCAATGACTCGACCGAGTTTGTTGATAGAATAACTCAACCGCTTAGTCTAAAACTTAACTTGACCGTGATATGATTTCGTGGAAGACTTAACACCCTTGAATTTGGTTTAAGTTTATTTTAATACTTGGTTTTAGCACTTTGTTGATTATCAATTGGATAGCAAATTTATCAGCAAATATTGAAATAATATGAGAAATTAAAGTCTTTGAAATGTATGACACAATAAATTTTATAGAGGTTCGAAGATGGGGTAATTCTTCTACTCCTCTCTTCTCCAACTCCCTGAGGAGGAATCCACTAAGTATTGATCAGTACAAAGTGGTTATCGGTCCGGATACAAGTCTTGATCACACAGTGATTTGATCCTTTGGGACTCACCGGGAGATGCGCTTGATCACTCGGTGGCTTCTCGTATGACTCGAACCTTCTTCACAGGCGGTATTGCTTGCTACTACAGCCCACTTGCTCAAGCTTCTTGGATTTGATCACGAAGCCCTCCAAAAACTTGAGACTAGTTCGACCTTGAACCTTTCTACAATCCTTTGTGGAATGTAGACCCCTTGATTCTTCAAATGTTTCCTCTTCAACTAATTGAAGTCGTCTTTCCTTCACGGGTGAGTGTTGGATTGATTTCTTTCGTAATGTAGGCTTGAGGATTGAGCTTAATTGACTTGAGAAGGTTATAGTTTGAATAATAGCTTGAAAGTTCCAGGTAACAAGGTTAACCTTTTCTCAAATAGATTCCTCGGACCTTTTATAGTGTTCATTTGAAAATTTGTCCGTTGAAGAGATAGGTTAATTTTCAAAAGACACTTGTGGTCGCTGGCTTGTCTTGTTGCGATCCTTGGAATTGATATTTCCTCGTATGAATGAGTCTTGACTTTTTAGAGTTCGACACGGTGCGAGCTTCCCATTGGTTTATTCCTTTTGCACGCTTCGGGATCGAGCACTTTAAGAAAGGCGATTTTAAGTATTACTTGTTTAGGTAATTTTCTTGACTTACAGGCAACGGATCTCTTTCGATTGTCTCGACTTGACTGTTTTTCCTTAATTCCCAGGTGACTTGAGTCGACTTCAAATCATTGGATGACTCATTTGTCACTTCAACTTGAGACTTGGCTATCTTGAGTTGACTTGACCGACACTTCATTCAAATTGCATCTCAATCGCACCTTGATCGAGTTCTGTCTTCTCTTCTTTGCCACACTCGGTTGCCTCACGTGAGTTTTTCTTCTAGTCTCCAGTTGACTTCTTGCTTATATTCGGCATAGCCGACTTAACTCTTTCGACCACCCTATCTATTACAATGCAATTTACACCAAAAATGGGGTGCCAACTTTCTAGTCTAAGTTTTACATGGCATTCATCAAAATCTAAAAATTAATTTCCCAACACTATTCGATAAAGCTTGTTTTATCCAAGACTTGTAAAGGATTATATTTTATTTGATAAAATATTTGGTTTTTATCCTCCACCTAAGTTATGCATTTTATTGCACATATTCATGTCTTTATTCTTGAATGCTTTGTCAAAGCTCTTTCTCAAATACTTCTCATAAATGAGGTCTCAATGTATGCTCTCGGATTTTCAAATTTCAAAAGAGACCTTATATAGCTTTCTATAAGCATATTTGAACTTACATGTTTTACTTAAACTCTTGATGATTTGTTTTAAAGCATAGTATGTGTTACTTGTTATAGTGTCTCTATTATTCGATATTACTATGCTCTTGTGCAAGATATCTTGTTAAGATTTTGCAGAAATTTTTTCATTTTGAACAAGCTTGATGACCAAGGCAATATTGTTCAAAACAAGGCAAGAAATTCTCTAAGTTGATGCAAGATGAGCATGATGGGGAGCTCAACTTCTTCCTGGACTTCAAGTTAAACAATGTCAAGAAGGTGGTTATATTTCAATCAAAGTATACAAAAGAACTTTTGAAGAAGTTCGGCATTGAAGAAGGAAGAACCGTCTCTACTCCTATGGAAACCTACATCATGATTGATTAAGTTTGAGAAGGGCATATTGGTTAACAAACATATTCGAGTATGTTTATCTACATTTATTACTCCATAAGACTCAACATTGTTTATTTATGTCTATATGCTCGACTTCAAAACTATCCCAAATCTCATTAAAAGTGTCGTTAAAAGAAATTTTCAAATATTTGAAAGGCACTTTTTCTTATGGATTGTTTATCCAAAGTTTTAAAACGTTTACATTTTTCGGGATAACAAGTCCGGTGATAATAATTTCTCAAAATATGGTTCGTTATAACCAAACTAAACATATTGAGATTCGATAACTAGTTCTAAGGGATTATATTTCTAAAAACGAAAAATTGAGATGTGTTTAATTGTCTCAACTATAACTCGCGGACATTTTTTTAATCGTTAATTGTAAAGTACATTACCTCATTTTGAGCTTGTTTAGATATAATGTATCTTGAATGAGGTCTATATTTGCATTTCGTGACGTTTTTTAAAACTTAAGGGTAAAAATTGGATTTTTGGTTCAAAATTCGGACGGGACCACAAAAAGAGCTCCAGGCACCGGTTTGAGGAAGGACCGGTCGGCCAACACCTCGACCGGTTGGACCCCCTTGGACCGGCCGCCCCAGAGCAAATTCCCGAGTTTAAATTGGTTTTGTCCTGCACTTAGTCTATTTCATGCGTTTTTCACTATTTTCGCACCCCTTTGCAAATTTCACACATAATTCACTCAAAATGATTTCTTCCCTGTAAATTATACATTTTTGAGTTTATATTATTGTTATATCATCCATGATACCCGACCTCTCCGATTAATTGATAAGCATTCTTCTTCTTTATCTCAATTGGTGAACCATTGAGAATGTACTTCATCTTTGATATATTGTTGGAATCCTTATATTTTTATGTTGGATATGATGATTGTTGTTGGATGATATTTGTAAAATTGCATTTGGTGATGAAAAATTTGGCTTGGTTATTTTTACAAGGGCTATATACATCTTATTTATTATTTGACCTCTACAAGTGTTCGATAAAATGTTTCTATGAAAATTCATTACCTACATGATTCTCTCGATTTCAAAAGTCTTATATATTTATACAGATCATGTTTTATCAATCAAATGAGCTTTTGCAAATCAAATGATCAATTTTTCCTATTATTTGGATTATAAGCTTCAATGTTCAAATAGCTCGATAAATCGGTTAAATTGCGCACTTTGATATGGATATATGATGTTTTTATCGTGCTAACATTATTTTTGATGATTTCAAAGGGAGAAAGCAGTTTATAAGCTCTTTAGCTCATAGAAGCTAAAATAAGCTCACGAAAGAAGCTATAAGCTGTGGCTATTAAAAGCCAAAAGTTGTGGAGTATACTTAGTTCATTGGACTTATCTACATGACTAATGATATTTTGTTGTGAGGGGAGCTTATAAGCTCTTGATACTTAAGATATATATGTAAAAGTTGAGCTTTTAGCTACCGGTTGATTGCTTCTATATTACTCTTTGTTGTGCATGTTGATAGGGGAGCTTTTGTTGTGCATGTTGATAGGACTTATCTACATGATTAATGATGTTTTGTTGGGGAAGCTTATAAGCTCTTGATACTTAAGATCTATATGTAAAAAGTGAGCTTTTAGCTTACAGTTGATTGCTTTCATATTACTCTTGTTGTGCATGTTGATAGGGGAGCTTTTGTTAAATGTTTTTGTATATCTATACTCCCATCCTTGTGATTATATTGCGTGGAATGTTGTCGCTCACAACGGATAGTTTATTTTTAACCAGGTAAAATTATTTTGTTTTCAAAATCGCCTCTTTAAATTGTTTTGGTTTGTAATCATCGAAAAATGGGAGTTTGTTAGATAAATATTTTTATCATGATTTTGATGATTTTGTTTTTATACCAAAACAATGTTTTTAAATGTTGTCCAAATACTCCTAAATGATTTAAATTGTTTCTACTAATTTTTAGGAGTATTTCTTCAAGTTTATTTTCGACAAAAATTGGACAACACTTTTGATGATTTTATGTTAATGTGTTTTTACATCAAAACAATATTTCTAATGTTGTCCAAATACTCCCGATCGGTTTAAAATATTTTTACTAATTTTTTGAGTATTTCTTGAAGTTTATTTTCGACAAAAATTGGACAACATACATGCTTGTGTGTAACCGGTCGCCCTATAGGGCAACCCGTACTGGAGATATGTTTTGAAATAGAAAACGTGACGGAAGAAAAACCTGAGGAGGTTGACCGGTCGACCTTGACGTCGACCGTACACTGAAAGAGAGAAATCGAAACCAAACTCTCTCAGTATTGAATTTTTGAAGGTTGGACCGGCCCACAAAGGCCGAAGGCCGCACCCTAGGTCGACTGGTCGAGCACCCTTGACCGGTCCCCTATGTGTTTTTGCCATTTCATTTCTTTTTCCATATTTGTGCGCGACCAGTCCTATCGTTTGACAACAAAATTCTAACCGTTGTGCAAGAGATGACGAAATTCCTTAAATTGTGGAATTGATTTCTAACAGCTATATTCTTCAATTGTCTTGCAATTTTTACAGATTTCAATCTCCTAGGAGGAGCCTATCAAGTTCAAGACATCTCCGATAAATAGATGAAGAGTTGAAGCAACACTACAAGATAGAATACTACAACACAACAAGAAACATTCAAGCATACACTTTGCTCTTACATTTTCTATATTCTTGTTGTATTAGCCTAAGGTCTTACACTTTCACATGTTGAGGTCTAGGCTTAATTCTTGATTACACTTGCACTCAAATTTGTATTGTTCATTATAGAGTTGTAATCTTGAATTTTTATGGTCATCATTCAACACAAGATATCCTTGTGAGTGTTCTTGTGGTAAAAACACACTTGGGTGATCTAGGTGTTAGGTGCAAGAAGATTGTGGTAATTTTCTTATTGGAGAGTGTGGTGCTCTTTGAGGTGTTGAAGAATTTGGTGTTTTTCAAGGTTGAAGATTGTGGTGATCTTCACAAGGTGGCGTTGAAAGAAGATTGTGGTAATCTTCAGGGAGATTGTGGTAATCTCAAGGTGGTGTTGAAGAGCGTGGTGCTCTTCAAGGTGATGTTGTAAGGTGTTGTTGTATTAATTGTGGTAATTAATAAAATTCTTTTTATTTTTCGAAACCCATCCAGGATATCTTTGGGGTAGTAGAGCACATAGTCCCTAGGTGGGGTGAAGCTCTATAAATTGACGCGTGTTGTTTACTTCGCACTTTCATTCTTGTCTTGGCTTATTTGATTCAAAAAGAGGGCATAATCGAGAAAATGGAGATAATCTATTCACCCCCTCTAGATTATCGTAGCTTGGACTTACCATTACAATATACACAATTTGAATAAATAAAATTAAAAATATTTTAGGTGGTTTTGATGTTAAATAAAAGTAGAGAAAATACATTACTCCTTTATGATCGAAAAATTCTCACTCGATTAGTAATATGCAATTTAAAAATTAATTTATTGATGGTTGCTAAAGAAATAATATTGAAAACAAGAGAGTTTCATATTTTAGTTTTATTGCAATTTCATGTATATTTTATTTTAATTAGTCATATCAAGTAAAATAAAAAGTACAAAATAAAAGGAATAAGATTAACATGAGGAAAAAACGAGAAGTAAAACAAGTTTGCCGCGACAAAAACGTTACCTTTTAAATTTTAACTATATGTGTTAATATGACTTTTACTTAATTTTCTATATATAACATTATAAGTTTTAGTTTCTAATTTATTATTTTTTACTATATTATGATTTCAATCTTTCGATTATTTTATATCCTATAAATTTTAAGAACAAGTGCAAAAAGTGTTAAAAGTTATATATATAAATTTATTAAAAAAAAACAAAGAAGACAAGCGTAATTAAAAAAAAATCCATATGTATTAAGTTGATATTTATGATAAAACTTGAATGTCGTTTGAAAATTGCACCCTTAAAAATTATAAGTTTAAAATATCAGTATGATACATATTTATAATAACAAGGTATACCAAAATAATTAAATTTTAATAAAATGGTGTGAACGAGTGAAACATAAGCTAAAATTGGATTCGTCTAAAAGATCATATCTGCTATGCAAAAGAAAAAATAAGGGTAAATCTCACTTTACCCCCTATACTCTCATTGAATATCACTTAACCCCTTGTACTTTCAATTGTATCAATTTACCTCCTTGTACTACCAATTTGTATCACTTTACCCTCTTATATATCCTCCAATTCATTTATTAAATAACCTAATTATCCCTACTATTATTTTAATTTAACCGTGGCATCAAACACACACACACACACACAGAGATATATATATATATATATATATATATTTTGGACAATTTATTTGCTATTTAACAATTTGACTACATACTAGTTCAAATACTAACATAACATTCATAAAAACTAAGTAAATCAAATAATTACAACAAATAAAAGTGAAAACTAAGAATAAAAATATTGAAAAATAAATGGTCATACTTGACATTAATGAGTTGAGATTGTTCTAAATAATTTTGGGGTTAATCTCTCTCTCTCTCTCTCTCTCACACACACACACACACACACACATATATATATATATATATATAGTTTAGGATTAAACCAAATGAAACATATTATAAAGATTCGAAAGAATAAAAGTAAGTAGTTAAAAAACAATATGTGGATCATAGTGGGAATTCTAAAGAAAAAGTAAATGGCTTTCATATAATATGTATAATTTGATATTTTCGATAAAAAATCTCAGTTCATTTTAAAAGCACACATTTATGACTTATAAATATTCAAGCACAAACGCAATTATTATTAAATTGGATACAAATTATTCTATTTTTTACAAAATCAAATATTATAAAAAACTTCAAAACAAGAATTAGAAATGGAAAATCACCGTATGTATATGAAATTATAAAAAATAAATAAATAAACTAAACTTATTTAATATAAAATAGTTTGATATTTATGTCAAAGATTAATATTTCTAAAATTACATGTTAATTTAGGTAACAATATAATAATCAAAATATTCAAAATAATATTTATGTATCAAATTTATTGTGTTAAACTATATATAATAATAAATTGGAGTGAAATGACCATGAGTGTCAAGTAATATGAATTATTAGGGAATAAAGAGCGAGAAGAGAATAGTTAAAGGGGTTTTTAACACTTAAAATCTCAATTTTTGGTAACTATATTTTCTTATTTATCAAACATTCAATAAAAAATTTAAATAAAGATTAAATTACTATATACCATTTTCTCAATATAGACATTAAAAATGGATTGATAATTATATTTTACAACAAATAATATGATTTGTAAAAGAGATTAAATGAGATCAATTTTAAATTTACGATCTCTTCAAACATATATAGATTAGTTTCAGTATATTAAGAATAATTGCAACTTTCATAACTACACGACTCATAAAATTTACAACTATATAAATAGTAATATAACCAAAATAGCCAAATTAATTCAATTCCAAGTATAAACTCTAATAGTATAACGTATCTTTCTAAAATTTTATGAAATTTAAAAAACTATATTAGTTTTTAGTTTATTATGTATAACTTTTAAAAACATAAGTTAATGCAAAATAAATTCAAACATAAAAGTTAATTAGTATTATATTTAATTATTGAAGATTGACGTGTGAAAATTGTTAAACTTATTTTTTCTTTCATAAGGTGTCTTTGGTTTTATTATTTATTAAATAAAGATATTTTATGTGCAATGAATAGAGTTTCAAAACTCGATTTCGACTTATCACTTTTCATAGTTTTATTTAATATCTCGACTCTCGATGAAAATAATAAATTAACTTTTTTTTATATTTCAGGTTAATGTTTATTATTTTTAAGACATGAAATAGGATGATTACAAACTTTAAGTTTAAGTGTTAATCATAAAATATATATTGACTTTGTTACTAGAATTAAAATAATATATGAATTTGTTTTACATATATATTATATTGTAATTTTTTACATTTCTTTAGCCGAATAATGAGATAGAATAAAAGAAGTAAGCACATGCAAGTATAAGAATTTCACTAACCTTTATTTTATTTTATTTTAGTTAAATAACAATAACAAATAAAATGTGATATTATGATGGATTTTGGTATAATATTTCATTAATTATTTTTTTATTAATGCGATAACTTGTATGTGATTTACTAATCATTAGCTTATGATTTATAAGCTAAATTATTTGTATGATTATGTAAAATGCATCCAATGATATCAAATGTAAGAGAAAATACTTTTCTAGCCATAACAATTAAATAAAAAACCGATGAATGTGATTGTTAGCTAATATAAAATTTATTGCATTGTTATACTAATTATAAAATTTTTGTGGGATTGAGTTCTTCAAAATGATTATTTAACAATTCATATCGATCTATAGTTAAAGTAAAGCAAAATATATATTAAATATTGTGTAATATTTGAATTTAATTAATATTAATCAATAAAATTATTAAATAATAAAATTATTTTAGTAAAGTCTGTGGATCACGTGCGACACACGTGTTTCTTACTAGTTACAAAAATGTCCATAGGTTTTCAAAATTACAAAAAGCTCTTCCGAGGTTTGATTACGTATTATACTTTACTCCTTCATAAGAAAAATATTTCACATCTCTTTACATTGGTAAAATATTGCAATTACTTCCTTACATTTAACACAAATTTTATAATTTTCAAACCTCTTTGGAATTTTTGTAATTAACCCAAATTTTAAGGCATTTTTTGTAATTATCCCTTGCCAAAATGCAACTATCATAAGTAAATGTATTACGATATGAAATATATTGTGGTTACAAAAGTAATTGCATTTTGCAATATTACTTTGTGAAATCCATTGAATTTACTAGTTTGGAGTGGAAAACAAATCAAACTATTTGTCAATTTGAAATTAATGGGTAAGGGCGTATGGTCTGGTTTTATTAACATAACAAACGTAATTTTAACATATTTTTTTGTTTGATAGGACGTCAATTTCAACTATTGACCCACAAGTAGAAAAATAATAAAATATGTGTAAAATTATCGAATTGCTCAAGTGTAAAATAAATTTGAACAATACAATGTTGATTCTACTCATTCGCTTATACCCCTATTTACTATATTGATGGGAAACATTGTGGTGACTTGTTAGAAATAATGTGCGGCCCGATCGGTAAGTATGAGAGGCCAAAATCCTTATGAGACCAACTTAATAAAGAGCCCAAATGAGTTTGGGCCGACCTATAATGAGAAGATCGATGTATGAGAGACGCCGTATAGGGACGAGTTGTGGCTAAGAAGATGGCGAAACCAACGAATCCGTCTGTGAAGATCAGTCGAGAACCCAAAAAGAGCGACTAGCCAATTGGGCAAGTCGAGCCGTTAACCCAAAGGTCGATCTCTTGGCCTTCGGACGCATTTGATTGTGAGAACCTTTGGCGGAGCTAGAAGGCCAGGAATGGGCCAACCTCTAGATATGATTAACTTGTGGATTTATAGGCTTCTATGATCCACTTTAGTAAGCCTAAACTAATGGATGAGTGGGCCTTTGTTGTGAACTAGACTAGACGCGTCTCCCAAAATAATGAGCTTGGGAGACTCGAGGCTCGTGAATAATGGTGAGCTCGATCCGATAGAGGGGTAAATAGATCTACCAGTGGGTAGTCAGAAGGCTAACTCCGTAAGATTGTGACATGTGTCCCATTTTGATTTTTTTTTTTTTTGGAAAAAAGAAATACATGCACATGTCGTAGTGGGACTTAAGCAAAATCACAAGAGATTGGACACTACCCACTTTGGTAACATCTCATTACCCTGGTCTCATGTTAAACCTGTCTACACACTTTTCATATTGTTCTACTTTCATACTTTTCTCTCAGAGTGATTCGACTTGAGCGACGAAGATGGTGCGGCGAAAAACCTTTCGGCCCCTTTTGTAATGATAGTTTTGCGGGCTTCATGTCGGCGCACATCGGAGTTCGATTTTATTGAGCAGTGGGCAATTTCCGACCAACCAATTGGTGCCAAGGTATACCGGGAAACCCTTACGACCCCTTTTTTAATGATAGTTTTGCGAGGCCGAGTCGACGACATCGGAGTTCGGTTTTATTGGACGATGGACAATTTCCGACCGACCATATATGATGAAATATAATATTGTATTAAAATAAGAGAATGTGTGTTCTTACGCACGTTTATCCTTTTATCCTTTGTCCATAAATTTGTTCAAAAATCTCTGACGATTCATGGCCTGACAAACCTCATCCAGCTAAAAAAAATGGCGGAAAATATAACAATCTCTCCAAAAACCAGCATTTCCCTTTCCCTTGCACTTCTCTCCACCGCAACATACCTCTTCCTCCCTCTCCTCGCCTCATCCGACCCGGTGCCCGCTCCATGGCCACACCAATTCCACTCGATCCTCTTCATGAACAACAGCGAAGGGGTCCTGCAAGTGTCGGACCTCTGGTACGACTGGACCAATGGACGAAACTTCAACATAATCCAGGACCAATTGGGGAAAAAGCTGTACAATTTGGAATGGGGTAATGGGACCTCCTATTATTACACACTGGATGCCAATAAAGAGTGCATCACCAAGCATTACCCGGTGGGGATTCTGAGACCTAATTGGCTCGATGGGGCGAATTACTTGGGGCAGGTGTATAAAGATGGGTTTCTGTGCAATGTGTGGGAGAAAGTTGATTTCATTTGGTACTATGAAGATGTTGCCACCAAGAGACCCGTTTACTTTGCTTTCTTCACTGGTATGCCAATCCTGTGTTTTCTTCTATGCTATTTTGGTTTATGCATATTTTGTAGTATTATCTGATTTACCTTCAAGCATACACTCTGTTCCAATATTATAGCTCTGTTTGATTTTTGGGACATATACCCTGACAAGATTAGAAAGAGATAATTCTGTTATTGTTTATGTTATCACCTCTAAAATGGCAATTCTATCGTTATTTGTAACCCACTTACCGTGAAGTATAATGTGAGATTAATATCAAATCGGAAGATTGAAACTGCAAAATAGTGGTATTACATCATTAAAACAAATGAAATGATTTTTTGTTTTAGGAAGTAGATGCTTATTTTAGATTCTTCCAAAAAGGAAACATGAGTCATAAATTTTGAGAGAGGAAGATAAGATAGAGTCATATATAATATTGTTCAAGCTTGTTTGGATTTTTATCCGGTTTCAAAATTTGTGTTATGTTAACAAACATAACTACAACGAGCTCTTAACAATCGAGTTCGAATATAGTATCAAACTATTTGGTTAATTTCTCAGCCCCATCCACAAGGAAAGAGTTCACAAACAGCTGCAAAAGAGACTCTATATATATTGGTGTTAAGGTGTTTGTGCTTTTGTTTTCTGACTAACATAAATGCAGGGATGATAGCACATGTGATGACCTTCGAGCTTGGAAAAGTGCTTGATGACCCCAATTGGCAAGCCCCTGTCTATTGTTTCCAGGAGGCTAAGCAGGAATATCTACCTATTCTTGAATCAGCATCTGGTTTTCCGATCGACCGGAGTTTGATAACAGATATCCCAACTATTATTCCTATGCTGATTTAGTAGTGTTAATTAGTTTCTCCTCGTGTGTATTTATGTGGCCCATCTGCGCAACACTTTTCTGTTGCTAGATTCATAACTGGATATCAGATTTTATTAAATTGAATAAGTTTCTGACTTTGTAGCACAAAGCCATGTTGCAGAAGCCATGTGCAACTTTCCATTCATGAAAAGTCCACTTTGTAATAAAATCCAGGGATAGTTACAAAAATAAACCCTGAGGTTTAACCTAATTATAAAAAAACTGCAATTATCTTTCAGCTGTACAAATTCCCCTTTAAATTGCTACAAACATGTCCTTGAGGTTTGTATTTACCTAATAAATACCCTATTATTGAGGTTGTAGCTTATAAAATAGAAACAAATGTCGGGGGAATTTGTATTTTTGAATGATAATTGAGTTTCTCTTTGTAATTAAGCTAAATTTAAGAGGTAGTTTTTGTAATTAATCCTTAGATCCATCTTTGGCCCAGAATGCGTAAGCAGAATGCCTGTGTATGTTGGAGGTTAAGTTCCCCTGAGTTTTCAATTCTTTACCTGTTCAACCCTTAAAGCAGTTAGTTGCATAGAAAATTGATTCCTGAGCAAAATTCGTTGTATCAACTTATCAGTTCCATAGTCACCATATTGAAAATTTCTGCCATTAAAATTTCAGTTCCATGGTGTTGAATAATTTTCAGTTTTCCCCATGAAATATAACTTTAAAAGTACAATTTCCTGAAGCATCGTTTCAATTGAATTTTCCAACTTCTAGTACAATTTACATGCAGGACATGATCTAAATTATAGTATTTTGAATTCTATGATACATATACAGACACTCAATAAAGATAAACCACGTGGTAAACTTGTAAGAGGAAATTACACTAAACTCCCTTGTACTATTCGCGTTTTTACACTTTACCATATGAATTATTTTTTGTTACACTTTACAATATGAACTATGTAATTTTTTGCATTTTGCCCTACATGGACATTTTTATCCCTAAAATTTTATTTTTCTTAAAATAATAAAAATAGTTCATTACGATCATATCCAACTCATCATGCTTTCTCATAAAATATTGATAATCTCTTAAATTCATACATTGTTTGACTAAAATGTAGTTGAATATTCTGGTTAGTGAGGAATATTTTCATCGCTAATTGATTTGAAATTATATTGTTTATTTTTTCTTTTTAATTGGTTAGTGATGAATACTTAAAATTGGTCGCTAATGCCCAAAGTTAGCGACAATGTTTTGATTTTTTTTTGTTTTGTTGGTATGAACCATTGTGATGCCTCTTAAGGTTGAGTGTAAGTAGGAGTCATAAAAATGTACGGGTGACGAGCAACCCAAAAACTATAGCGAGAATACCTATCTAAATTTCATTGAAAGAATGTATGAATTTAAGGAAATATTAATTTTATATATGATAACATGATAGGCCGATGACCATAATGAACTATTGTCATTTTTCTAAGAAAAATAAAATTTTAGAGCAAAATTGTCGATATAGGGCAAAGTGCAAAAATTTACATAGTTCATATGGTAAAATATAACAGAAAATAGTTTATATAATAAAGTGTAAAAACGCGAATAGTATAAGGGGTTTAGCGTAATTTCCTCAACTTGTAATGAACTTGTCTATAATTTAAACATTCGGGTTACGAATTGAAATTAAAGGAACAGTTGTTTGACATTGTGAAATATCAACTTGAAGTGGAATAAAAAAATTCGAGAATATTTCTTTACAAAAATATATGTTTAGTTCGGTCTTTAGTAGTCTGTTAGTGTTATCGGCGGTGTTTGGTTTTCTGGAAAAATAGATAGAATTAACGGGACAGAAATTTAAGTCGAGGCAAAAATTGGATTCTCTATCTTCAAGACGAAATTGCCCCATACACAAGTACTAACGGTTTAGGCAATCGTCTCTAAAGATATAACGACTTTCAAGTTCGACTTAGCATCACTTGCGAAAGTCGAACTTACAGCGAGAACTTTCAAAATATAGAGAAGGAAGATAATGAGACAATATGCCGAAATGCAGATTTTCGGGATGAAAATGAACATCCTGAAGGTCTGTTTATATAGAAATCCGGATGCCCTTTCAGAACAGGTGCATCCTTTGGTCCGAATCGATCTGGACTGTTATATAGAAATCTGGATGCCCTTTCAGAACATGTGCATCCTTTGGTCCGGATCGATCTGGACTAAAAGCTTCTGCACACACCTCTACACACTGAACAAATGCGTCCAGTCAGATGCGAAGTGCAAAGTGCACCTCTAAAGCACCAAATACGACTATGTGCGACTTGCGTGGGCCCGGCTTTGAGCTAGCTAAAGGCTAGTCAAAATTGACTTGGTCAACTAGGTTGTACCATGAAGCTTCACATGATTACTCCTTATTAGTGGTGAAGCTCTATATAAACAAGTCAAACATTTAATATGCTTTCCATGTGGGATGTGTCTTCTCACATTCGACCCTTTTATATTCCATATATAAAAGGCATTTAGGTGACTAATTTTATGTATTAATTTCTCATTCACCCAAAATTGGTTTTGAGAAATTCAAGATGCTAAATCCATCTATTTTCCAAAACTAATAAATGATCCCACTTAAATAATTGGTCAAAATCGGTCAAAACCTATTTTATAAAATCAATTTCCAACGATTAGTTAAATACGGGATGGTAAAATCTATTATTTAATACATACGATTATATTATGATTATTTTTTAAAAGTTACGATTTAAAAATAGGCAAAAATATGAAAATATTTATTATATGGACTCATAGATGTACGAGTATAGTACAAATATAAAATAATTATTCGTAAGTAGTAATACAACTTATTTTAATATTAATTTATATGGATTATAATTTATACTTATGTTTAGATTATATAAAAATTAATTAATTTAACTTAAAATTATAACACAAACTAAAAATAATTATTTAATAATAGTTAGTATATTTTTAAGTGAATTGTATTTATACTTAGATCATATAAAACTTAATATATTATTTTTATATTATATTAAAGTAACATAAATCCAAGATAATTATATAATAATAATTAGTATATTTATATGTTATTAATATTCTTATTTATTAATTTTATATATTTTTATCACACTTATAAATGATATGAATGGTTTTTAAGTTTATTTACTATAAAAATATTAAAATAAAATATTATTTGCCAAGTATTATACGAATGACTATAATACATTAATACGTCTATTAAACATTTTGTTTCAAAAAATACAGAAATTTTAACAGCTCTAGAAAATATGTATGGGAAATGAAAGTATTTTTTGATTATTCATATGTACGGATATTATATGGGTATGAAGGGCCGCTCCTATGTAAGGTGGAAGAGTCGGCGACTCGGCCCGGAAAAAATTATAAAATTTAGGGGCCCATATTTTTGTATACCTTGTTGTAGTGATATAGAACATAAGTAAGATTTTGATCAAAAAATAAGTGTAGCCTGATGGTTGGTGCATCCACCTTAAATTTTGTTAAGTTCAAGCACCTGCATTCGAATATTCTCGGTTGCAATTTTTTTTTATATTGTGATTTAAATAAAAAAATTAAAACATCTCCCACTAAGAATGAAGGCCCAAGTTCTTAGGGCTTTGTAGCCTTTCAAGTTGCTAATAAAACTATCACATTTAATTTTTCTTAAGGACCTAAATTAAAATTTCTCAATTAAAAAGATAAAAAAATCAAAAAATATTATTTGCTACAAAACTTGATTAATTTTTTCACGCCAAAAATATAAGGCGAGTTATATATAAATAATTATTTGGATTTTTTAACATGAATGCCATTTTTTTTTTTTTTTGAGGGAGATGTCATATTATTTTAACTATAATAGAACTATTCTACATAAAGGTACATGCAGACTTGGGACTTGGAGATCAAAATGGAACCGAACCGATATTCGGACCGAAAGATCTCTCGAACCGATATTCGGACCGAAAGATCTCGAACCGAAAAACATCCGTTGACTTTTTGACTTTCCCCAACCGCATCGCATCGAAAATATTTATGGTACGGTTTTGGAGATTTTTCAAATACCCGTACCGAGAACCGTACCGAACCAAGGACACGAAGTTAGAACCGATTTTAAAGATTTTATATAAATACATATACATTAGTTCTATGTTGTTCTTATTTTGATATTGAATTAACTACAAACTATTTGAAATTAAATTGATTATAAAGCATATTTATGAAAAAACCATAATACTGCAACTATTATGAATTTTAAAAAACTTTGATATTAATAATAGAGTAAATCATTTGAAATGAAATTAGTTAAATGATTAGTAAATTGCACTTAAAAGAGAAACAAGTAATAGTATCATATTATAACAATATAAATTTTTTTTACCACATCACATAAAATTATAAATATAATTTTATTGATTATGTTAAGTTGTTAAGTATGAGACATTGAGATTATAAATTTATACAAGTTTTTATTTCATGTTAATTTATAAAAATTATTAGTTAATTATATATGTTTTATGTCAATAGAAGGACAATTACCCAAAGAATAGACTATTATTGTATTATAGAGGTTATTAAGTTTGGAATTTTGGATTGTGTTACCTATTATAGTTTTAGTTTTTATTTTGAGAATACGCTAAAAAGAGACTAGAACTCTAGAAGTATATCAGTTTGGTGATTTTTATATTGATTTTTTTTTCTTCCAAATTTGTATGTTTTATTTATGGCTAATCTCCGAATCTCCATCCCGAACCGAACCGAACCGTCCCCATTTTTTTTTCGTGGGTTGGTCCGAGATTTATTTTCAGAATCTCGATTTTGGGACGGTTCTCGAGATTTTCAAATCTCGAACCTGGCCCCATCACTGCACCTACATATTGCACATTATTTTTTTTTAATTGTTTTATGTTGTCTTTAATTTTTGTATATAAAAAGGAGCCCAATTTAAAGTTCAACTTAGACTAAAAAAATTGATAGGATCGGCCCTGCGGGTATGATACGCGTTTAACTAACAAATTAGTATAGTAAAATCTAATAAAGTTGTATGTTATGTTAGTGCAAAATATGATCCATACAAAATTTCCTTTATTATAACTCGGATTGGAAAATGCTTATTGGCTATTGAAAACGAGCAAGTTTGAACCAAAAATTGGACCTTAACTTGGGCCTTGGACCACAATCTGACCCAATCCTTTACCACGCCACCCACAGGCCACAGCTCTGTAATATTTTTTCGGGTAAATCTCACTTTCTCTCTCTATACTCTCATTGAATCTCATTTTGCCCCCTTATACTTTCAATTGTATCATTTTTTTGACCACTCTCAATTTGTATCACTTTACCCCCTCGATACAATTAAAATATTATTTTATCCTCATATTCCTTTATTAAATAACCCAAATGTCCCTACTATTATTTTTAAATTAATTTAATGGCATTAAATTCATATGTTTATTTTTGGAAAGTTAATTTGCTATAAAATAAATTTAATATAGTTCCTATTAAATAACTATATTCTAGATTTTTTTATGTTAACTAACATATTCATACATATTCATTTTTGTTTCCATGATAAATCTAAAAAATGTGTATTATATTTTAAATAATATTTTGTAATATAAGTAAGCTATTTGTATTAAGTTTTTCATCATTAATGAATTATAATAATAAAATTTAAAAAATATAGATAATTGTAAAGACATATTTGATAGAAATTATGTTAAATTAAAGAATATTCATTTTAGTATTAAGAAATTAACCATTAAAAATGACTTTTTTTTTTTTTCTGTTTAACATAGTTCTCATTTCAAATTAACTTTCACAATTTAATTAGTTAATAATTAATTAATGTTAAATTTATTTAAAATATTTATATTTTATATTTTGTTTGCTAATTATTTAACTTTATATATTTTCTGTATAAATTACTATATAACATGATATTTTCTATTAGCTAATGCATTTATACTTTAAATTTCTTATTCATCACAAACTTAAAATTATATATTACATATCAAATGCATTTTTATTAATGATGTAAAATATTATTAGTAATTTTTCAATTATTTAAAAAAATAAATCTAAATTTATTAATATTAAATACTTTTAAAATAATTTGTTATTTTACTAAAACTAATAGATGAGAATAAAATGGTCATTTCATAAAGGAATGTGAATATAAAATATAATGTTATAATAGTGTAAGAGCAAGAAAGTGATACAAATTGAGAGTATAAGGGGATAAAATGATATAAATAAAAGTACATGCAGATTCAATGAGAATATAGTGGGTAAAGTGAGATTGTTTTTCCCTTCTCTTAAAATCAAGAAAAAATAAAAATAAAACCAAAATTAAAATCAGAACCCCTCTTCAGATTTTCCGAAAAATTGATGATGGGTGGACAGAGACAGAGTGAGGATTGAGTAGAGCAACATCATGTGCAACGGCTCGGTTTCGGGTTCGGACTCGGACTCGGGCTCAAACGGGTGGAGCAAAGCCAGGGGAGTAGTGCTTAAAACACTGGTGTTAATCGGCGGCGCGTTGTTGCTGAAGCGTCTCACTAAGTCCACCACTCGTTGGGACCACACGCGCATCGTCGCCGACTCACTCGCCGGCGAGAAGGTTACTTTTTGTGTACTTTTACTGACGTTATTGTTTATTTAGTGTGTTTTGGTTTTCATCAGTGGTCGTTGATGGAATTTGAATTCGTAGTTTTCAAGGGAGCAAGCTTCGAGGGACCCTGACAATTATTTCAATTTGAGGTACTTGTTTGTTTTTTTTGCCTACAGGAATTTGCCCTAAGTTGTTTTGGAAGCTTTACAATTGTAATGAGATTGATTGCGAAATAGACTTTACTCTCGTTTGCTGTTACTTTTTGACGAGAGGGATGATATATGAATGATGATTGGTGTTTTGTGTTGTCAAGATAAGTATGTCAAAGCTGGAAACTTTGATATTTGTTCGACCTTGTTTAATGGCGTGGGACTTGGGGACTTAAGGATTTGAGTTCATGAAAAACCTATTCATTTTTTAAAATTATTATGATCTTTTTGGTGTGAATTCATATATGAGGTTCGGTTCCGGCTTCGAAGCGAAATTAATCAGTATTTCTATTTTGATTCTATCTAATGAAATGGGTACTTAATGAATTTTACCTATCTAAGAAATCTTGAGTTACTTTTTTGTCTTGTTTGTTAAAAATATATCTTTTCCTTTTTGGCTTTTTGTTTTTGTAGATGGCTTTCGTGCCCAGCAGCGGAAATGGTGGATGGTTCAAGGGTTTTGTACTTTGAACAGGTACAATTTGCGATATCAACTTGAATTTGTGTACCGTGTTGCATGACTTTTTTACTTTTCCCCCTTGAAGGAGATTTTGAATGGATTTTTGTGTGGACAGGCATTCTGGAGAACTCCTCGCAAACCTTTTCGACAGGTACTTTATTGACCTAGTTCAAGAGTTTGAACCTTAGACAATGTTGATGCCTGCATTCTGGCAGCTGTAGCCTTTAATACGGTGATGCAGTAATACATCTCCAGTAATTTTTCCATCTTGAAATGAAGTTACACTGTAATCAAGCTTTTCTATTTTCACCAATTGGATTGCTTTTGTCTGTTTCCCCACGTTGTTTCATGTTAACATCTCAATAATGAGAGTGGAATTTTCATTCACGTGGAAAATGTATTGCCTAATTTCTACTTATTAATATATTCTAACAGCGTTTTTTGATGCAGAGATTTTTCATGGTAAAACCTTGTTCAAAGGAGATGAAGTGTGATGTTGAGGTTAGCTTCAAACCCATGCTTTCTTATTCAACTATCTCTAGATATTAGTGGCTACAGATGACAATCTTTGATGTGATTCAAGATATTCCAGTTGCTATATGATTAACCTTTTCTAATACTTAATTTGACGATCAACACCCTGCTCAATGGACAGCTGAGCACATATGCAATCCGGGATTCAGAGGAGTACAAGAACTTTTGTGATCGGTCAAAAGACCAAAGGCCACAGCCTGAAGAAGTTATTGGGGTAAGTTCGTTTGTGAGTACACTTTAGTTATGAACCTGAAGAATCCTATTCTATCAAGTTTGATGTTTCATTTTTGTTACCTCTTATTAGTTTTGAAGATCTCATTTTTGCTAACTTGTGTACCATTTTACATTTAGTGCAAAAGCATTCTTCATTATCGGCTCATTATGATTTAGATCTATTGTGTCCCTCTTTTATTAGTTTTGAAGATATCAACTTTAGTAACTTGTCTGCCTGTTTAGATATGGTGGCAAAGCAGTTTTCATTATCAGGCTCATTATTTATTTGTAAATTATGGATATCCCCAATAGTCATTCTTCCTCCTTTATGCTTCCTTCCTCTGATTTCGAGAGGAGGAGGGAGTCCATATATTGTTGCTTCCAACTGAGTTAACAATTAGTCAAGCACTAGAGTAATGGGAATCAAAGGAGTGAATTAGCATGATGAGAGGACGCTCTATGTCTTGAAGTGCCACAGTAGACCAATTCGTTTCGTGCATTACTTGTAAATAGTTTTGCTCTGCACCATGGTTGTAGTTGTTCTTTGGAGACATGTTTTCTTTTGGGGTAAGCTGACACTTTATTATTACCCAAGTTCAACTTAGGATTTATATACAGTTCAAAACGTAAAACACAGTTCAGATCAGGAGTCTAAAATTGCAATCACAGAACTTCACATTAATTCATAGCGACAACTCACAGCTTCCAGAACTATGCCAAATTACATTTCAAACTGCTATGTCACTTCCATAGAGCCAATATACGGTTAAAGCATTCTTTAGTTCCCTATAGCCATGTTTTAGCCTTGTGAGAAAATAATATGCTTCAGGCCCTTAATTCTGCATCTTACTAAATCGAAAATTTGCTTTGGTACAGATAAGACATCGTCTTAAGCTTTCCCCCTCTAACATCGTCATTTGAATTTTTAAGGATTTCTGCTGTTTGATGAGATTTTAAATCATTGACTTGGTCATCCTCTGAAATAATCTTAGTCCATGACCATGGTCCTTGGTTTCCAGATCCACCCCATTTGGTTCTGGATAGAGGGACCAGATTTCTCTCTGTTTTATTTTCTCTCTGTTTTATTTTCTCTCCTAAAGTAGCATCATTTTAAGCTTAGTAGCAAGACAAGTTTCAAAGTTCTCGGAGATAATGAGTGGAGTGATGTATCCCGTTGGAGGTTAGACATATGAAAGAAAGCCTCAGAGAATAGAAGAGAAGTGAAGCAATCCGTCTTCCTTTACTTTGTAAACATGTTATTTTCAAAGCAGAATTGAGATCTCTTTTTCCAACAATAACAAAACTGTAAATAAATAATGCTTAAAGAAACTGTCTTTAAGTTTTTTCAATGGCAAAAGCCAAAAAGTTACCTTTTAGTATTTTCGCTGGTCGCTGAGTGGAGTGAGATGTATGTAGCAATAACCAACTTGATCTGTTGTCTGTGGTGTAAGATTAAAATATCAATGCCCAGGCTAACTGAAAAACTGCATATCTCTAAAAGTTTGTGCAAGCACACAGTGATTTATCCTGTCTTTTACTGTAGCCAACCGTGAATAGAAGTATAGAACGATGGTCTATACAGTGTGAACCGCCTGGTCCGGAAAAGAAAGCTAAATATCAAGAAATGGTAATTGAACGTTCACAAAGACACCGACGGGTAGTTCAAATCTTGCATAGTTCTGCTACCTAAAAGTTTAGCTGTGTCTTCTGCTCCTTTTTTCCTCAACTGGAGTATTGTCCAACTGTGGATCATAGAGGGAACTTACTCAGGAGGTCATTGCTGAGTCTATCGTTTATTAGGATTTTCTGTGGGTGGTGGTGAAGAAGAATTGGAATGGTATTTGGCTTTTCCGTGAATCATAAATTTGATTTACTTTCACTATTCTTGGCTCATTTTTTTATCTTTTGAGGGGCAGGGGTCGTGATGGAGTGAAGGTGGAGGGGTAGGATGGTGGGCGATTAGGGGAGGTGATTTGAGATTCATATTGATGAGACATTTTGGATCTCAAGTAAGACCCATAACCTTGAATTTCCTAAGCATCAATCACGGGTTGTTTATTGGTGCTTGTTCATTTGGTCATATGCTCTTGGGTAGAATTTAGTAGCCAGAGTGAACCTAGAAGTGTACCCATTATTGTTGATATATGAGGAGATTGATTTGGTTTCGTGGACGTCAGCTAGGTTAAACATGCATTAGATATTGTCTCAACTACGCTTTGGATTGGCAGTATCTTTTTGTTGTTTAACTCAGCAAATATTTTCAATGCAGGACATTGCGGAGCATTTGACCACCATTTACCTCAAACGTTGTGATCGAGGCAAACGTTGTTTATATGAAGGCTCAACTCCTGCAGATGGATTTCCTAATACATGGGTATGCCTGTTGATCCTGTTGTTACAGTCCTATCAATATTTTCCTCGTTAATTTTTGCTTTCTTGGGCGGTTGTGAAAATTGCAGTAGTTTTTTCTATGCTTTTTAAATGCGCTTTAAATATTGCAGAACGGAGCATCATATTGTACCTCGGAACTTACTGTTTTAAAGAACAGCGAAATACACTCGTGGGACAGAGGCTACGATGACAGTGGAAATCAAGTTAGTTTCTTTAACCAAATATATTGTTCTTCAATTGTGTATTTGCTTGACTTAGACCCATTCGTTTTGTTTATTTTCAGGTTTGGGGCGTAAAGGATGGTCCATACGAGTTTAAACCTGCTCCATCGTCAAGTTTTAGTGACCCGTTTTCGTCTTTAAATTTTCCTCCCCAATTCATGGAGAAACGGATAGACGGTTCGTTCGTCCTCCAAGAATGATTGATTTTTCCATAGACCACATTATGTAAATTAAAAACTTGGCAAACCTTAGTATACATTTCCTTAATCTCCTATATGTATTTGCTCTCACTATTTGTTGTACATAAAATGTCTAATTCTTTTTGACTGACCTAAAAGTAGTATAAGAAAATGGTGCCCTTGAGAATCTATCTCGTTAAGGTAACTACTATGTAATGATTATTATTAAAGCCAATAAATGCGTTTTCAGTTATCATTGAACTTGGAATCATGTGGAATCGAATTTCTATGATACTCTGAGTGTGTAAAGCAATACATTGTTTTCTGACTAGAGTAAGAGATTTTGTCGACTCATTATTTTGCCCATTTTTCTAGATAATTTTCTCGTCGTGCTGTTTTTTTCTTTTTTCTTTTTAACGATATAGTTGTATCAAATATCAAGCCCCCTGATAAATTGTTTATCCTGTTGAGGTCTTCAATATGGCAGTTGAATTATAATGTTGCACCACCAGGGATAGAGAATTGAACATCGATAACAGAAGTTGAAAATTAAATATATATTTTTAGAGCCAAATACAAAAAAATTAAAAATTGAAATACAATGAGTTTCTGGTCTCTGGACATTGATTCAAAATCTGCATTAGCTGAACCTTAGACAGTGCTGTTGAGGTAGAAATACAAACCAGCTAATGCTGCAGCTCCAAGTGCTATTGCAAAGGGCAATGCCTGCCTGCAGAGGTCAAAAACAATTTATGCATATTTATTCTCGTTATTTCTGTGGAAATAAAAACCAAAATATTGAAGCTAAGAAAGTTGAAAAAAATAATATAAAAGACAATATTCATACCCAATAGCTTCATCTCTCTTAATCTGAGCTTTCCTGGCTTTTCGAACCTCAGTGTCATTAACATTTTTGTTGACTGCTGGCTCATATGCCCTAAACCTCCTTTTGGGGCACCACAAACTGCAACATATCCATGAAATCCAAGCACATTAAATCATGAAAAAAATGTGTCATGCCTCAACAAATTTGACACCAAATCTAAGTGAAAGTTGGATAATTGAGAATAGAGTGAACGGTAGTGGTAAATAAAACTATGAACTCAACAAAAGATTTAACTTATGTGATTCTTTTTAGGGATAATCATAAAAACCACCCTGGAGGTTTTAATTACAGAAAAACCCACCGGTTTCTTAAAATTACAAAAAACCATGTGAGATTTGATTTTGCTTTACTTTACGTGTTCATAAGCAACATTTCAAACGCGTGCGCCCCTTTTATATTTGTAAAAATGTTGCAATTACTCCCTTTCATTTAACTTAGAATCAAACTTAAGGTGTTTTATTTTGTAATTTTCAAACATCTCTAGGTTATTTTATAATTAACCGAAAACTCAGGGGTAAATTTGTAACTATCCCTTTTATTATTTATGAATACATACCACGAGCCGGTGGTGAAAAATGTGTTGATGGTGCGGTGTCAAGATTGTTTATTTTATTATTCTTTCTTTACTTTTATTTAAAAAGGGTGAAGATCTTAAGAAATTTATAAAATAAATTAATAATTTGGACAAGATAATCCAAGATATTTGAATGGTTGCAAATTTAGTTCAGGAAATGAGTAATGTACCAGGACAGAAGTACTTATCAGGCAACTTCTCAAAAGGGGTTCTGTCATTGTAGATATACCTGCATTACCAATCAAATATATAACTCCTTAACAACATATAAAATATTAAAAATATTAATATTTAAGAAGTTGTACAATCTTCCAATTGCAAAATAAAATAAATAAATAAATACCCGCAATCACGGCAAATATAAGCTTGCTTGGAGGCCACACGCATAGAAAATTTTGGTGCAGTAGCTGGAACAGTTGAGACTTGAGAGGGCATCAATTGGTGGAGAGATGAAGAAAAAAAGGACGATTTGAGAGCGAAACGGTCGGCCGGCAGCCGTAGGCCGGTGGTTCCCGGCGGAGATGGTGGTGCAATGGACTTGGCTCCATAAAGACTGGTGGATGCCAAGGCCATGTCTATTGCTATTTTTTTTAAGGTAGCACTTTTTAATTGTTGAATGTTATATTTGGCTAAAATTTGAGGATTGTGAGAAGATAAGAAAATGGTGTTTGCATATGAGGCCTACGTGAAGCAATTTGGTTGTCTACAGTCTACTACTTTGTGGTGGAAGTGTGGCCATCATACTGCCCCATAAAAGTTACCCACAGGTCCACACCCACTTTCTGGACCTTTCTTCTTATTATGTTTTTATATACAAACAAAAGAGAAAGAAAATCCACATCAGCGACTATGGTCAGAATTGTGAACACGTGCCCATCATGTGCATTTTTGTCAAAATTTTCATTTTCTAACTAATGACTCAAATCGAGTTGAACCATCTTGTTTCCGTCGAGAAATATAGAGAAAAATATTTTTTACCCTTCAAACTTTGCTTATCTTTTCACTTCACCCTTCCAAATTTTAGTTTGTGACACTTTGCTTCCTAAACTATGAAAGTTTTTATACTTTACCATATATGAACCATTTTGCCCCATAATTTTATTATTTTATAACAATTGTTGTAGTTATTCATCTAAACTTCAATTTGTGGCATATTACTACATAATTATAAATTTATCCAATTATTCAATAAACATAAAATTTTGCTCCACAACAATTTGTTTCCGGATTTTCGAGAAATGAGAATCCTCATTTTTCTCGACACCGTTATCGACGTGCGTTTTGGGTGTGGCGAGTAAATATGTAAAAGATTTAACACGTGGAAATGTAAACGTGCGTAACGTGTGTTTATTTCGGCTTCGCCTTTTTTTGCATAATGCCGAGCCGAATTATCGGTCGGTCTTTTTTTTACAATCGTACTCTTTTTTTTTTTCTTTCTTTCTTTCTTTCAATCCCCTTCAATCTCTCTCTATCGACTTTTTATACCCTGAGTCGGTGGGTTTACAATAGTCATCTTTGCACTAACTATTCATTAATTAGTAAAATAATTAAAGAAAGACACATGTCCCTCTCTAAGCTGTGCATGTCAATCAAAACTTGCCACTTGTCGACTTCTCTTTATAACTTTCTCGACATGTGGCGTTTCGATACCAATAAAGCGTTAAGCATGGGCGTGTGATTATTTTTATGAGTCCTGTCGCGCATGCGCTTTCCCGTCGAAATTTGGGCTCGGGGCTCGGCGGTAGTGTTGCGGTTGGGCTCGATAGCGGGCGAGCCTAATTGCGTGACTGTCGTCGCCACAAGACAGCGATTCCGACGTCACCCGCAGTCTCTCCTACTCGACGTGCCGGATGATGACGTGGATTAATTTCTTCCGGCTCGGCTCGGGTGTCATCAAAGGCCCCAAGTTTAATTAGAGAAGAATTTTCAAGTCGGAGTTAAACTTTAATGCTAATGATAAACATTTAATGGGAAACGGATTTCTCAAAGGTTTTGTTCATTCCGACATCCGTCGCGTAGTGATTAATGCCCAAACGGCGCATTAATGGGTTGCCATAACGATGAATACGTGGCATCTTGTGTTTGGACCACCTTTGCGCGCAGAATCGAAAAGGCACGCGATTCTATCGTGGGCGTGGGGACGTGGCGTTTTCTAACATGTTTGGCGGCTTTTGAGTTTAAAAAGGCGCGTTTTTTTTTGAATAAACATTTCGTTTATCGAGGGAACTCCATCTATAAATACCTCTGTTTCCCTCCATTATCCACTTTCGCAACCATTAACCTTTGAGCTAAAGTAACTAAAACCGAAAGCGAGTAAATTTGGTCGGCTTCCAAAGTTCGAGACTTCGAACTTAGGTATTTTTTCAAATACTCTCCCTTTACCTATAAAATGTCTTCTTTTGAGGATAGTAGAGTCGTAGTTATAGTGTAGAGGTTGAAATTGAAGATCCTCCTCCGAACATTACGTTTATTTCTCACCAAAGACACGGCGATCTCCGTCTCACGCCCGAGCATTATTCGGATATCTTCTCCGATTCTTCTCGAGGTGGAACGTCTTTGGAGCGGACGATACTATCTTTGATCCGACGCCGGTGACCGTTTTTAGAGAAGGAACAGCCAGATCGACCGCACAAGAGAGTTCCGCCGAAGAATCACCAAGTGTTGATTTTAAGCATACCAGCAAGAAGAAGAAAATATGGACCCATCGAGCGGAGCGTGATAACGTGGAGCGGGTAGATGAACCCTCCGGCGATTCGGCGGAGAGGCCACTAGGGCCCATGGGCCACCGTAATGGCGACGGCCGAGGCAAGGAGGAGGCCCTCATCTTCGTGTCGAGCCTCGGTGGACGCCGAGTGATATAAACGATATCCCGAGCATGTTGATGATTCGGGAGGTGGAAGAGCTCGTGAGGTACCGTATTCAAGTGGCATCAATTTTGGGTACCGGACGACACGAAGTTCCCAAGACCCGTTGGGGTTGCTTGGCCGTATTTGCCGCTAAATTCTTCTATACGGGTTGAGATTTCCACCGCCGCTTTCCTTACGCGGTGGTTTTGCAAGTGGGGCACGATCCACCCAGTGCACCCTATTTCTTGGGGCGGGATCATCGGCCTCCTGGTGATGTTTCACCTGGAAAAATATCCTCGCCCCAAATTTAAGGAGATGAACAGAGCTCTTTATATGGCGAGCGACTCCTTCATCTCGGGACCACCGTCCGGGTGGTATTATGTCTGGACCCTACTGGGGTATCCGGACGGCTTGGTGGAAGGTCTCCTTCATCTTTGAAGGAGTGGAAGGATAAGTGGCTCTGGGTGGCGAGTGGCAAGCTTGCGTGGGAGATGGAGAAAAGGAAACCGTTCTTCATCCCCCATCGAATTTTGTTTTTGGTTACTGATAAGTCTTATCTTTTTTCCTTTATCCGATTTTTTGTCATTTCTTGTTTCCTTTTGTGATTGACTTTTGTCTTTTTACCTTTATAGAGAACTAGGGCATCAAAGGGGCCTCTGTCGGCCACTTTTATTCGGCGTGGAAAATATCCAGGCTCGGGGCATCATGGATAAAGCGGATTGAGAGGTTGGCTCGAGGCCAACTTGGCCGCAATCGCTGGAGGCTCGCTTTCCGCCCGACCTCGAGGCCGAGGGGCGGCTCGGGACGAGGTGGTGAGCGGGAGGTGGAGGTTGAGAGAGAGCCTCGGCAGAACCCTCCCGTAATGAAGAAGACGGCCCCATTCTCCGGGGAGCGGCGGCGAGGACAGAGCGAGCTGCGCGCCTCTCCGCGACGGTTAGTCCTGTGGGCAAATCATCCGCACCCGTTGGGCAAACGCAGACTCCGTGAGCCGCCGAGTGCGGCTGCCGCGTTCGAGGTAAACATTGTATTTTTACACTTCCTTTTGAAATGTTATTTCGTTTTCTTTTGACTATTAACGGTGGTTGTTTTTGTAGGCGCGGCTTGGATTTGCGTGCATGCCTTCGCGGCGTGAGGAACACGGCCGCTCGGCGAACTAATCGGCGGCGATCACGGCCACCGTAGATGCGGAGGCGGCTCGGAGAGGCGATATCCGGCCGGTAAACGTCCGCTAATAGAGTGCGGGAGCGAGTGGAGCCTCCTCTTCAAAGGAGAAGAGGAGGAATTGTGATGGAGGAGCCGGTGGCCGATGAAGGGGTTGGTCAAACTGGGCGGGAACATCCGAACAGGCCCCGGAGAGAGGGAGGTCCGCGAACTTTCTCGGATGACTTCGGCGGGGAAGGTCACTTCATCCCTCCAAGTCAAGTGAGAGATGAATATTGCGAGGGAATTATTGAACTACGCCCTCGATGGTTTGTGGAATTTGTTCGATGTGCCACGCCGAGCGGAGGAGCGATAAAGTTTTACCGGAGGCGGGTCGGGCCGCGATGAGTGTCGGCTCGTGCCTGGACAAAAGGCATCGAGCAGTCTGCCGCTCGAGATCAAGCCGAAGAACAAATTGACGCCATGGCAATGTCCGGGCGGATGATTGGGCTCTTATGGCATGCGATTGGGGAACTCGCGAGCTAGAGAAAAATATGCCGATCCGGAAAGGCGGCACGGGGACTGCAGGAGGCCTATGCTACCCTTCAAGGGTACAAGAATCGTTAAAGACCCAGCGGATGAGGCTACGGCTCGGGCCAACTCGAGAGAGAAACTGCGGCAGCGAGGGCGAGGCAGCGAGATCGGGCCCGAGGGTTGAAGAGGAGCTTAGGGCTAAGGTTGCCGAGAGTTGGGCGTCACCGCCCGGCCGAGGAAATGGAGAGGCGTCAGCCGATGTGCGCAGAGAGGCCGAAGAGACTACTCATCGGCAAATTGAGGAAGCTCGCACACAGCCGTTGAAGCTTACAAAGACTACGAGGAGTATGCATTTATGTTAACTCGCGCCACGCGACCAGCCCGTGAGAAATTCTCGATTTGGTTAAGGGTGGGCGGATTGTTGCTCGGCCTTGAGGAAGAAGATCGGCCCTCCGGAGGTGATCTCGATGCTCTTCGGCCGAACTTTGTCGAGGCTCCTAATGCTCAGTGGCTCTCTCCTCCCGGACGTGGAAGAAGTCGCCTCCAGTGCCGTTGAAATTCCGCCCCGCTCGTCTTGATGTTTGCCCCTTTTTATTTACATGCTTTCATATGTACTCGTAGGTAGGTAACTTGGCTTCGTGCTTTAAGATGTAATGGGCTCTGGCCTTCCTTATGTAAATACTTTTGAAGTAGAAACGAATCGTTATTTTCCTCACCTTTGTGTATGTGTTTCAAGCTTTTTGCATATGCTTGGCTCTTCTCCTTTTTGTAAGATTGTTGCTGTCTTCTTTTTCCTTTTATATTCCCAAGTATGGGGCTCGGTTCCCAGTGCTTGAATAAGGGCTTTACTTGCTTTAATTGATTCTCGTACTCGGTATATGAACCCGATCTTTAGTTTGTTTTTGGTACTTGGTGTATAAACCAAGTATTCATTTTGCGCCGGTGTGTACATCGAGTCTTTGATTTGCGCAGTGCGTAACCAAGTCTTTGATTTGTGCTCGGCGCGTAACCAAGTCTTGGTATTGTGCTCGGCACAGAATCGAGTCTTTATTTTGTGCTCGGTGCGTAACCAAGTCTTGGTATTGTGCTCGGCGCATAACCGAGTCTTTATTTTGTGCTCGGTGCGTAACAAGTCATGGTTTTGTGCTCAGTAGCGTAACAGAATCGAGTCTTTATTTTGTGCTCGGTGCTTAACCAAGTCTTAGATTTGTGCTCGGTGTGTAACCAAGTCTTGGTATTGTGATCGGTGTGTAACTGAGTCTTTATTTTGTGCTCGGTGCGTAACCAAGTCTTGGTATTGTGCTCGTGCGCAGAACCGAGTCTTTATTTTGTAAGGATAGATCCGCCTTGTGGGCATGTTGCCCTTTTTCATCGTGCAAAGGGCGTACGAGATGACGTTTCGGCCTTCGGCTTAAGCCGAGGCGATTTTCTTGTCCTCGGCACATAGCCGAGGTGAGTAAAAACCGTTTCCTTTAGAGAGCTCACGAAATATCGGATGAAAGGATAATTCCTTGGAATCCTATCCGGATCATAAACCGAGATCTTTATTGATAATACCGTTTCGGGTATGCTACATTCCATGGATGCATAAATTTTTCTCCACTCAAATATTCTAGCCTGGTACGCCCACCGGATAAGGCGTGGCGACCGAAATGGGCCCTCCTGGTTGGCTTCAATGGGTGGTGAACGCCCGTTATCTTTTTCAACACAAGATCGCCGACGAAATCTTCTTTCCTTTACTTTCGAATTGTAGTACCTTTCACTCATTTGTTTATATATCTGCGTTTTTCATCTAAGATGCACCTTTTTCTTCGAGCAGTCAGCTCGGCTCGAGCACGGCCTCATTGCGATCTTGAAAAAATTTGCAATTCTGAAGGTAGGGGCTCCAATCTCAACAGGAATCACCGCCTCGGCTCCATAAGCTAAAGAAAAAGGTGTTTCTCCGGTGGCGCTCGATGCGTGGTTCGTATGACCATAATACACGGGTAGTTCCTCCGCCAATTATCTTTAGACTCCTCCAATCTCGCCTTCAAGGTATACTTGAGTATTTTATTAACGGCCTCAACTTGTCCGTTCGACCGGGATGGTATGGAGTTGAGAAATAGTTTTTATGCGGAAACCTTCACAAAAATTTGAAACCTTCGGTTATCGAATTGTTTCCCATTATCCGTAACAATCGAATGTGGTATCCCGAATCTACAGATAATGGATTTCCATACAAAGCTCACAATCTTTTCCTCATCTATTTTTGCGGATGCTCGCTCGGCCCATTTTGTGAAATAATCCACTGCCACAATGGCATACTTGACGCCCCTTTGCCGGTGGGGAGTGGTCCGATGAGGTCCATTCCCCATTTGGCAAACGACCATGGGCTAAATACGGAGGTAAGTTGCTCAGGATGATATCTAACTTTGTGGTGCAAATCTTTGGCACCTCTCGCATCTTTGACGAGGTCGGTTGCATCATTTCTTAGGGATGGCCAATAGTATCCTTGCCGTATTAATTTATATGCCAACGTCTGGGCCCCAGCGTGGTTCCCGCATATTCCCTCATGAACCTCTCGAAGTGCATAATCGCCTCTGTCTCGGAAAGGCACCGTAGGAGTGGGACGGAGTATCCTTGTTTGTATAGGATGCCATCTACTCGTAAACCGAGCCGCTTGGGTTCGTAGTGTTCTCGCTTCACTTTGTTTCGAGTTGAACTCCTTTCTCTAAATCTTGAACGATTGGGGTCATCCAGGTTTGTTCGGCGGTTTTGATTGTATATATCTTCTTTTCGCCAAGTGATGGGGCAGACAGGTTGTGTGAGCGGTGACATCCGCGATGGCATCCGTCCCTGGCCGGATCCGAGCCGAGCTAAGGCATCCGCCTGCATGTTTCGGCTCGGGGCACATGTAAGACTTTTGTCTTAAAGTGTGATAATCTCTTCTTGACCAAGTCCAAATATTGTGCAATTTTTTGCTCTTTCGCCGTACTCGCCGTTGATTTGATGAGCGACCAACCGAGAATCACTTTGTGTACCAATAGTTGTTTTAGGCCCATAGAAGTGCCATCTCTAAGCCGCCGAAGTGCCTCGTATTCGACTTCGTTGTTCGCAGGAACCGAAATCGACGCCGAGCAAAGAGCACTTTTCATTTGGATTGATTATCACGATTCCCCCCCGCTCGACTGCGGTGGGAAGAGTCAATCAACGAATAATTTCCATTCTTGGTCTTCCATAACTTCCAATCGTATGGAAGGTGTGAATTTGGCCACAAAGTCGCCTAAAGCCTGTCTTTTTTATTGACGTGGTTCGTATATAATATCAAACGACCGAGTTCGACGGCCCATTTGATCATCCGACTAGAAGTATCGGTCGGTGTAGTACTTGCTTCAGATGGGTAGTTAGTTCAAGACTATAACCTTGTGCTCTAGAAAATATGGACGGAGTTTCGGCGCCGCGATGACTAGCGAATAAGCCAATTTTTCCATTGGTGGATAGCGAGCTCGGCGCCATGTAACGCTTGGTTTGGTATAATAGACCGGATGTTGAATAGAACCATCTAACCCGATTAACACCGGCCGATAGCGTATTCGGATACCGCAGTACAAATACAAGTCCTCCTTGGGTAGGTTTTTGCAATATAGGAATTGAAGAAAGGTGTTGTTTGAGGGATTCAAAGGCGATCTGTGCTCGCTCGTCCACTCAAAATTTTTACTCTTTTTATAATTTCAAAGAAAGGTTTGCACTTGTCCGTGGATCGTGAAACAAATTGGTTAAGGGCGCCAATCGGCTGTTAGGCTTTGTACCCTTTTACGAGTTCGGGGTTCTAGATCAATTATGGCTTTTATTTTGTCCAGGTTGGCTTCGATTCCCCTCGGCGACCATATACCCTTTAAATTTACCCGAGCCGACCCCAAACGTACACTTTCTCGGGTTTAACATCATCTTGTACTCTCTCAAAAAGCAAACATTTTATTAAGATCGTTCGGATGATCGGATATGTACTGATGATTTTACCAACATGTCATCTACATAGACTTCCATAGTGTGACCTATCATTTTTTCAAACATCTTATTTACTAACCTTTGGTAGGTCGCACCAAAGATTCTTCAACCCGGGGCATCATCTTATAACAATAAATTCCACGAGCAGAGAAGAATGATGTATTTTCTTCGTCTTAAGGTGCATTCGTATTTGGTTGTAACCCGAGTATGCATCCATGAAGCTCATCGATTCAGGTGTCCATTGTGGCATCCACCATATAATCAATATTTGGCAATGGATAATCGTCCTTAGGGCATGCCTTATTCGGTCGGTAAAATCACGCACGGCGCGCCATCGCCATTGCTCTTCTTTACCAAAACAGATTGGCAATCCATCGGGGATAGAGGGCTTCCGGATGAATTGATTGTCTATTAACTTGTTAACCTCGGCCTCAGTCTTGCTTGTCTGTCAGGGCCGAGCTTACGCTTTTCTCGGATAGCGGGCGGAACGTTAGATCAATATTGAGGCGGTGGCATGCATACTTAGGGTCAATTCAGGCATGTCGCATGAGTCCATGCGAAGACGTCAAGATTATTTTCCAAAACTCAATCATTTCGGTTCAATATGGTTCGGGAGATCATGACCAATACGCATTGGCGCCCGCTTGGCCTTCCAACGTTGATTGTATCAACCTGTTCTACTGGTTCCGCCCATTTTCTTTTCTTGCTCTGCCCCTCTTTGATCTGTAGGGGCAATTCATCTTCAGTGGCCGGCTCGTTCTCGACTGCCGGCTCGCCTTCTTCCATCATCGGCTCCTTCCCAGGTCGACGACCTGGATTATCCTCCTGAACGATCACCACTTTCCGCTCGGACTCCTCCTTGGGCAGGGGATCGCCTTGTGTGGTTCCATTTGGTTTGTACTCGTTCCACCACGTTAATCTCTACCGGTCGGAGTTTGAGAGAGCATTCTCGTGACTCCCTTTGATTCCCTTTATGTATAGCCTCGCCATCAGATGTTGGGAATTTTATACAAAAATGATATATTGAAACGGCTGCTTTTATATGATAAAGCAATGGCCTCCCAATGATAGCATTGTACTCCGAATCGGCATTGATTATTTTGAATGTTGTCATGATGGTCCGTTTATGCAACCCTTGTCCCATTTGGATGGGCAAATCAACTTCCCCGAGCGGGACTATCATTCCTCCTCCAAACCCAGGAATGCTTATCGTTGTATGGACGGATAAAACTATCGTCCACGTTCAATCTTCGAAAAGCTCGGACATAAATGATCGACGACAAATAGCTTCCGAGTCGATCAAAGTGCGTGGACCGAGAATACCCAAAATCGGTGCGAGTAATGACCAGGGGGGGGAATGAGGATGGACCACCTGGTCGGCATCCGCATCCGAGAACACAAAGTGGCGGTGGGTTGGCCTTCCTTGATTTCCGCCACCCGAACTTGCCTTTCTACGTTGGCTATGTGCCTAACATCGCTTTCCTTTTTCATTGGAGCGGCTATCTCGGTTTGTGTTAGTATTGATCCGATTTACACTAGACATCATGAGGATCTCCCTACCCTGGTTTTCGCAGGGTGGCGGCAGGAGAGCTGGATTGGTTACGCGCTCCGGATTGATACACTGAGCGATCTTGGGGTGGGGGCGGTAGTTCATGAACGTATCTTTTAAGACCGCCTTGCCGAACAATCCGCATAATTTCTCTCGATTAGATCTCGGCACTCATCGGTATCGTGACCTATTGATTTATGATAGGCATAATATCGGCGTGAATCTAATTTTGTCGGCTCGACCTTCAAAGCCCGAGCCGGAGGTAACAAATTTAGACCCATGACTTCATTCCATATGGCTAATGGAGTGTGGGTCAAAGTACTCCTCGGTCTGCGGCAACTTCGGCTCGCGCTTCCCGGGCGAGCCCTAAATCCGTGGTCGGGTTTTCCGAGAATGGTCTAAATCCCGACCCGGCCCAACCTCTTGGTTCTTTCCTTCCGTCTTTCTCACGCCCCGGCGGTTTCGGGGCGGTTTGCCATAGCTTCTTTGGCGCGCAAATATGGCATTCGCGCGGACCAAAAATTCTTGGTATGAAGTCGCCCCGATTCATGGATGGAGTAGTTAAACCAAGTCTTGGGCAAGTCCGGCCATGGTGCGATTAAAATGGCGTCATCCGACACCGGTTCCATCTCTCGAACTTGCTTGTTGAACCGAGAAATATAGCTTTTCAGGGGCTCGTCCTTCCTTGTTTGATGTTCACGAGGAGTCCTTAGGTGCGGCTCGGACTTTGGACGTTAAGAAATGCGTCGTAAGCGGAGGCCAGATCCCCATGCCCGAATGGACCCCTGTGGTAGGGTCCTAAACCAACGGTGAGCTCGGTCGCCCAGTCGAGTGGGAAGGCCTGCGCAGAGGATGGCATCATTAGGATTATGCAGTTCCATTGTTCACTTGGTTTTATACCATTGATTTGGGCTTCAAGACTTGAGTTTTGTGTTGTTTTTGAGTATTTTGAGTCATTTGAGTAGCCAAGACATGTTGAGAGCCAATTATATTGAGTTTATAGTCATAGTAATGAATCGTGTATCAAAAGAAGTACAAACGAACAAACAAAGAGAGATTGATTTGAAGAAACGTCCAAACGCGTCCGAAATTTCCATCACTGGCAGCGTTTGGTATTTTGGCCATAACTCTCTCTACAAAATTGATATTGAGATGATTCAAGTGGCTATGGAAAGCTAAGAGATAGAGCTACAACTTTGAAGAAGGGCTCAAAAGCAAATTCCAACATTTGGTGGGTGAAAACTCGGGCGGGCGCTGCAGCAAATCTGGCCCACTCTGGCGCAGCGCCCAAGACAGGGCAGGCGTTATTTTTTTTTTTTTTTTCCAGGTGGGCGCCAGCTGCCATCCCCAGCGCCGCAGCGCCCGGGCGGGATTTTTCTTTAAATTGCTGGGCGCATAACGCCCATGCTTGTGGCGCCCTTAGCCCGGGCGGATTTTCCTATGTTTGCCTACCTTTTTCTTGGATCTTGGTGGGGTTATAAATATAGACACTTGGGCGTGATTTGAAGGATCTGGGGACCATTTGGAAGACAACAAAACAACAAGAAGACAAGGGAGAAGAATGGAAACATCTTGGTACAAGCTTGGAGAAGAAGATTGAAGGCTCTTATCATCTAGAAATAGAGAAGATCCCTCAACTCTTGCTCTTATTTTGTTACTTTCTCCATATTTTGTAAGATGTATTGTTGTATTCTTATGGATTCATTTTCTTCAATCATGAGCTAAACACTATAATTCTAGAGGATTGATGTAATCTATGTTTGAACTTATGTTTTGAGATTGTGGTTTGTCAATCTAGATCTATCAATTTATTTGTGCTATTTGGATCTATTGCTTCTAAATTACTTGATCAATAATTTAGATTGTTTGGTGTATTTGATTTGACACTTGAGAGAGGTAATTGAATACATGACCTTGGAATAGCATAACCTAGGATTTCATAGAATTGAGAGATTTGTGAATCCTTTGAAGTCATTTATCAAGATTCATAGTTTTTATTGAGATTTTGATTGGTGATTTTTATAGAGATATTGATTTCCCAATTGAATCTAAAATCATTGACACTTGAGAAAGGGAATGATTATTGTAGAAATCTTGACTTATAAATTGATAATTGATGATTGATAAACCATATTGACAACATAAGGGATAACTAGATTCATCACACCTCTAGAATTCATTCTCCCATAGATTTAGATGTTTATATTTTGATTAGTTATATCTAGTTATTTTTATTTATAAATTGAGACATCCACCTATTATTGATCTCACAAATATAACGTAGGTAATTTATACTTGGTACTTATACACGCATTCCCCTGTGGATACGACAACCCTACTCATATCACTATATTAAAACTTGACACCGTAGACTTGCGATTAGAAAAATCTCTAACAAGTTTTTGGCGCGTTGCTTCTTGGGAATGTGTTTTGTATGATATCAAGGTTGATTGCCTAGTTGTAATTTGACTATTTTTTTTTTGTTTTTTTTTCTTTTCTTGTTTTAATTTTGTGTAATTTTTAGGCACATCGTTGGATGGAATTCTAATGTATGCATATACGTGGCCAACCGATGATGCTTGTGATTTTGGAAGTCAAAGTGTGAACCATTTTGTTCCTTATTATCCACCTCAAGAAAATGTATGGACCCAAAATATGGCAATTCATGAAACCTTTCATCACCCACAAGAACAATTGTCTAGCTTGGAAGAAATACTTTATCAATTTGGATGATTGTGAAGTAAGAAGGCGACAAGATGAGATAAAACGCGTCGGTCGAGTTGGAAAAAATCTTGCTTTGAGTTTATCGAAGAGTGTAAGATAAGAAATCGAAAGTGATGATAGATTACTACAAACCGAGGCAAGCATTCAACAAATTGAGATTACATGTCAAACTATGTCAAAGTTACTCCAACAAATGATTGACCAACTTAATAATGAAGAGTCGTCATCATTCTTAGGACTGGTGAAATAGAAAATCATGAACATGAATTGCCCATTATGAAAAAGGTGGACGTCCTTCAAAATTTGGGAGACTTTTGAAGAGTGCAATCCGATCTTACAAGAGGAGGAGCCACATCAAATTAACTCGGGGAGTATCTCTATCTCTCACTCAATTGAAAATCCTCATATTGACAAAAATATGTGCACTCTAGATGTAAGCTTCAATACAAATGTATCAAATTTTAAGAAGCATACACTTGAAGGAACAATGTTTGAAAATGGTGATCAATTAACATGTTCTCTGATTTCATGATATTTAATGTGAGTAAAGATAGAAATATCTTTACTATGATTGATAAACCATTTATCATCATTAGGAACACATTTGATTTCGAAAGACCATCAATATTGTGATCCTTAATCATCCACGTCTTTCATACTTTGAAGGATCGCCTATATTATTGGAAAATACAAAGGCGTGGCATGGCCAGACACTTATTTTTGGATCCTGGTTGAGAATCGACAAAGTCCTGGTGAAGATCGTAAACTTAGCGCTTCTTGGGAGGCAACCCAATCCCTTTTATTGCTTTCTTAGTTTTATTTAGTTTAGTAGTTGTTTTTGTTTTTCTAAGTTTTTGCATTATTAGTAGTAAGTTGCATCACATTTCACCCCTCTTATTTGTGCAAATCCCACATATCTCACTCCATCGTCACAATGGAACACTTTAACACCACACACACATTCTTCATCTCATTCACTCATTATTTGGTAAGTTTGCAACTTCCAAAACCCACCCCATGGTTTTCCCCATCTTGTGATTTTTGGTGTGATTGGATTGTAGAAGTCTTTAGGATAATTGTGTTGATGTATGGATTGTGGATTGGTTGATCATCTTGACTTAGGTTTGGTGTTGAAATTTGGGATTGAATTGAGTTATCCATTACATTTACTATCTTTGCCCAAATTCATGCATATGAGGTGTTTGATGAAATGCCCCAATGACGAGTTTCACATTGTTTAGTGCTATTTTGCATCTCCATGCTTATCTTTTTGACATGGCACTATATTTTCTACTTGGGTGCATTTTGTATGTGTTGTGATTTTTGATTTCTCACCCATAACCAAGTTCCTTGGTTCCACGAGTTTTGTTTTCTTGTCTACCTTGCTAGGTTGCAAAGATGCGAAGCCAAAAGGGTCGGGCCAAGGCGAAGGGAAAGAACAAGACCACACCTCGGAGCATACAACGCCCACGGGCTTGTGCGCTAGGATGCATTTTGAGCTTATACGAGACACCTCATACACGTAGTGGTATCACATGACTTAATGAGCCTTCGCTCCTCGGCTACCGGGAAAGTCCTTTTTCCCACCTCTCCATTGGGACAATGTCGTTTTAAGTTTGGGGGTGCGATCTGTTTTTATTTTCATCAGTCGGTCTTGAGTGAAAAAAAAAAAAAAAAAAAGTCTAGAGTTGAGTCGAGGCGTTTGTTAAAGCTGAAACTGCATGACTAAGTGAATTTGTTGAATATGAGTTGAGCGGTCAAAAAGAGCATGTGTTTGAAGCGTGATTTAATCTTCTTTCCATTAATTCCATCTATATGCTTAACTCGATGATTTATTTGGGGATGATCTATGCAATTGAGTGGTTCCTTTATGATCCCACCGGATGCTAGAACTTGTCGATCACTAGTCGAGGCGAAATCTGGCGAAGTAACCATGAGGAAGTGATTTAGGCCATCTTTGAACAAGCTAGAGCCTAAAATGCCTACCTTTGCATTATATTTTTCCTAGTGTCCCCCTTTGAGCCTTATAAACCCGTTTCTTTGGCAACCAATCGAATACCCAGAGCCTAAATGTGAAAATTCTAATTACCCATCACTCATACGTACACACATAATATAGAAAAATATTAAAGGTTGAGGAGGGGATGATGAGAAGGGTATGTGGTTAATTGAATGAAGTTGCCCGAGAAAAGAAAAGATGAAACCCCATGTACGCAAAAGAATAAGTTTGGGGGTTCGAAAAAAAAATGTGAAAAAAACAAATCAACGGGATTGAAAGTTCATAAACATTGGGGTGTCAAAAAAAAAAAAAAAAAAAAAAAGTGAAGGGTAGTGCCTATTGATAATTCAAGTGTTAATTGTGTGTTTGGGTGATTTGAGCCACTTATTCCTATATTTTCCTACCTTACCCTAAGCCCACATTACAAGCTTTAAAAGTCCTATTGATCCTTGTGTTACATTAGCCTACATTAGTGGAGATTAGTGTGAAAGACAAGCTATGGAGTCGGTAAGCATCTCATCTCTATATTCAAAAAGTGGATCATCTTGAAAACACTTGATTGCGTGAATCTATCCGGATAATGAAAACGGGGTTGGCATGAACATTCCATCGTCATGATCACATTGTGAAAATACGCGCTTGATTGATAGTGAAACGAAATTTGACGAATGAGTTTGGTTGTGAAGTTTTGCGAGTTTGTTTGTATTGTTCTCGTCTCGTATTTTTCATTTTAGAGTTGTAATTGCTTGAGGACAAGCAATATTCTAAGTTTGGGGGTATTTGTTCACTTGGTTTTATACCATTGATTTGGGCTTCAAGACTTGAGTTTTGTGTTGTTTTTGAGTATTTTGAGTCATTTGAGTAGCCAAGACATGTTGAGAGCCAATTATATTGAGTTTATAGTCATACTAATGAATCGTGTATCAAAAGAAGTACAAACGAACAAACAAAGAGAGATTGATTTGAAGAAACGTCCAAACGCGTCTGAAATTTCCATCACTGGCAGCGTTTGGTATTTTGGCCATAACTCTCTCTACAAAATTGATATTGAGATGATTCAAGTGGCTATGGAAAGCTAAGAGATAGAGCTACAACTTTGAAGAAGGGCTCAAAAGCAAATTCCAACATTTGGTGGGTGAAAAACTCGGGCGGGCGCTGCAGCGCCCAAGACAGGGCAGGCGTTATTTTTTTTTCCAGGTGGGCGCGCAGCTGCCATCCCAGCGCCGCAGCGCCCGCGGCGGGATTTTTCTTTAAATTGCTGGGCGCCGCAACGCCCATGCTTGCTGGGCGCAGCATTGGCCCGGGGCGGATTTTCCTATGTTTGCCTACCTTTTTCTTGGATCTTGGTGGGGTTATAAATATAGACACTTGGGCGTGATTTGAAGGATCTGGGGACCATTTGGAAGACAACAAAACAACAAGAAGACAAGGGAGAAGAATGGAAACATCTTGGTACAAGCTTGGAGAAGAAGATTGAAGGCTCTTATCATCTAGAAATAGAGAAGATCCTCAACTCTTGCTCTTATTTTGTTACTTTCTCCATATTTTGTAAGATGTATTGTTGTATTCTTATGGATTCATTTTCTTCAATCATGAGCTAAACACTATAATTCTAGAGGATTGATGTAATCTATGTTTGAACTTATGTTTTGAGATTGTGGTTTGTCAATCTAGATCTATCAATTTATTTGTGCTATTTGGATCTATTGCTTCTAAATTACTTGATCAATAATTTAGATTGTTTGGTGTATTTGATTTGACACTTGAGAGGTAATTGAATACATGACCTTGGAATAGCATAACCAGGATTTCATAGAATTGAGAGATTTGTGAATCCTTTGAAGTCATTTATCAAGATTCATAGTTTTTATTGAGATTTTGATTGGTGATTTTTATAGAGATATTGATTTCCCAATTGAATCTAAAATCATTGACACTTGAGAAAGGGAATGATTATTGTAGAAATCTTGACTTATAAATTGATAATTGATGATTGATAAACCATATTGACAACATAAGGGATAACTAGATTCATCACACCTCTAGAATTCATTCTCCCATAGATTTAGATGTTTATATTTTGATTAGTTATATCTAGTTATTTTTATTTATAAATTGAGACATCCACCTATTATTGATCTGTCAAATATAACGTAGGTAATTTATACTTGGTACTTATACACGCATTCCCTGTGGATACGACAACCCTACTCATATCACTATATTAAAACTTGACACCGTAGACTTGCGGTTAGAAAAAATCTCTAACATCCATCCATGCTAAGTACTTGTGGACGTGAGTGGTGGATCGATTTCCCCATTGTAGAGACCGACTGGGGGATTTTCAACTTTGGCGGTAATGGGGTCGCCAGGATTACAGGGAAAATGGCGACATAACAATTTGGTTGGTTCATTGCTTGGGGCGGTCTTCGAGATCTCGCCGCCAGGACCGCCTTCCAGTTCGTTCAAACGACGACGCAGACGGTGTATTTCTACATCCGTTCTGCCATAGGCTAGGGCCTTGGATCCGATTGACTTAGCTCGCTCCCGCTCATCCGGAAACCCGAGGAACTTATCGATCGAGTGGGTGAAAAAGATCAACTCCCGGTCGTCCGGCGAACACTGAGTGGGCATGGCGATGTCGTGTTGGCTCCGGTGAGTGACTCGCTACACGACTTTGCCCTTCCTCATTTTTCGCGGTCGCCTTCTCGTCACGACGGACACGTTGTTTATTACCTAAATCGCGGCTGGAAGCCGTCATGAGAAAGCCCGGGAATTTGAGGATTAATATTAGCATTTAGTTGTGGGTTGAGTGGGTTAGTATTTGCAAGTAGTGGAAGAGGTGCTTGAGAGTTTGTGGTAGCGAGAGTTTGTGATATGAGTTGGTTCATTTCTTTGTACAAAAGTTGGGTTGGCAATTAGGCGAGCGAAAGGAAATAAAGTAGTGCTCCCTTTTCTCATTTGGAGCATATTTTGGCCATTAGTAGTCGGCCGGTTTGGTTGTTCAAATGTTGCTCTTGATCCAAACGAGCATTTTCTCGGCTGTTGACTCATATTGTTATGAAAAGGTTAAACGTTAAACTTTACCTGGTTTTCACTTAACTTGCTTTTGCTTGGAATTTGATTTGGACCAATACGGCCCCCTTCATCTAGCGCCAATTTGTTGGCGTGCGTTTTGGTCAACAAGCCGAAATATGTAAAAGATTTAACACGTGGAAATGTAAACGTCGTAACGTGTGTTTATTTACGGCTAATTCTGCCTTTTTGCATAATGCCGAGGCGAATTATCGGGTCGGTCTTTTTTTTACAATCGTACTTTTTTTTTTTTCTTTCTTTCTTTCTTTCTTTCTTTCAGTCCCTTCCTTCAATCTCTCTCTATCGGACTTTTTATACCCTTGAGTCGGTGGGTTTACAATAGTCATCTTTGCACTAACTATTCATTAATTAGTAAAATAATTAAAGAAAGACACATGTCCTCTCTAATTGTGCATGTCACCGGTCAAAAACTTGTCACTTGTCGACTTCTCTTTATAACTTTTCGACATGTGGCGTTTCGATACCAATAAAGCGTTAAGCATGGGCGTGTGATTATTTTTACGAGTCCTGTCGCGCATGCTTTCCGTCGAAATTTGGGCTCGGGGCTCGGCGGCCGTGTTGCGGTTGGGCTCGTGTAGCGGCGAGCATAATTCGTGACGTGTCGCCGCCAAGATTCTTTGGCACGTCACCCGCAGTCTCCTACTCGTACATGTCTTTGGACTGATGACATGGATTAATTTCTTCCTCGGCTCGGGCGTCATCCTGTTTTGTTCGTGACATTGTTACACTACTTAGATCTAGTCTCCATTCAGAGGTTTTAAATGGATCATGTCAGGTTTCCAGCCTATAAACTCAACATGGCATACTTTTTCAATGATCTCATTCCAAGTATATGTCCGTATACAAATTGGGTATTTAGATTGAAAATGAAAATAGTCCATTACTGTATATATCGCCCAACATTCTTCCGTAAAATTAATAAATCCCTTAAAATTCATACCTTTTTTGACCGAAACAGCACCGGGTGAAATGGTTCGCAATCCACCAGTTGGAAAATTACTGCCCCTAGACCATTTGACAAACAACTCGCACTGTTCAACTTCAACCAACATGGGAGATGATCTACAAGTTATCCAACTCCTTCAGCAACTGCTCAGCACAACCTTGGTTCGTTTCCTACTCCAGGCGTATAAAGTTCTTCAAAGGGATAGACTAATAGAACATTATGAACACATGTTGAACAAAAAACCTTTATTTATTAAGAACATAACTTAAAGAAAACTTATTACATCAGTAATCTCCTTTTGGGAGGAGAATACCTATTTAGCCTCTCATACATAAGGCTTGCACTCCCTTATACATAAACTTAAAACTAAAAACACTCTCAGAATTTTTAATCACTCAACTATATTATTACAAAGGATTTTATTTTTCTGAAGTCTAAGGAAGATATTCGATGTCCTCAGCCTCCAGCAAATCTTGACATTTATAGAAGTAAGAGACCTCTATGTTCTACATTATTGCCTTCAAATGGATGTCCTTTTCATCTTTAATCATTGCTCCACTTGCAGTAATTAGTGGGCATCCAACTTATTTTCACATGGAATGGGCCCTCTCTTGTTTGGTATCAAAAGCTTTTATGAAAACTTCCAAAACTTTGCTGACTCCGCCCTTCGTCTTGTAGTGGCTTGGACGACATCTTTCATGGACCCACTTTTTGGCTTTTTGCTGAGTGGGTTGTTACCTGTCTGGAGTCACATGCCTCCACTGACTTTGTCAAGGAATCTACCCTTTTGGTGGTCCCCGAAACTTTGGCAGCTTATGTGATTTGTCTTCTCCGTCGTCGGGTCGTCTCCGATCGACCTTTGGCCGGAATCCTTTGCCAAATTCCGGTTCCTTCTGGTTTAGACACTCGGGACAGAACCAATTTTTCCAATGACCAATATGGGCCATATTGCAATATTTCCGGCGAGTTTCTTTACTCTCCGATAGCTTGTTTTCCCACAGAAGATTTATTTTCTTCTCAAATAAATCTTCCGCAAATCTTGTTGTTTTTCCTGTCATGGTGTTTAACAGGAACGATCCGTTCACTGTTCTGATAAAATTTAAACGGAAACTTGACTTTGTCCATCTCAGTGAGATAGACCCATAATCCCCATGCCCTTCTCGTTGTGATCTGATCTTCTGTAAAGGTCATGGCTAATTGGACTTCTTCTGAATTCGCCTCCTTGATATTTTTTAAGGCTATTTCTTCTGGTCGGCGAAGCCTAATGTAATGAAAGGCTTCATGACTGCGTTTTCCGACAGACTCTGGAGCTGCACTTATAAAATACAGTTCCAAGGTATTCCCTCGTTTCAAGCTGTCATTGTTTGCCCAACACTCGTAAACTGCTTCGTGGATCCATTTTGGCAATTGCTTAATCTCCGGGAAGGCTGGTGAAGGTGTATAGATCGTGGCCAAAACCCCAAACTCATACCACCATTTTACTTCTTGTGTTTTGGAATTTGGAAGCATCCATACCCTTGGATATTTTCTAGAAATATCGATCTTTGCTCTTTCTGGAGATATCCCTTGCCTTGTGGTCAATTTCTCCCAATTTGTTTAATATTCCTGCCAAGAAGAAGAAACTTTAATCTCGTTAGTATCAACCTTAGAATTGCCCATCATAGGTCTAAGATTGATCTCTTCGTCCTTTATCCCGGACATGCTGGGTTGACATGATAACTCGGGATTTGACTCTGGAGTATCATCTTTTCCTTGGGCGAGCATTTACGCAACTTAGGACTGTGCTAGAGATACTTGAATCCTCTGCTACGGGTTGGGGAGTCCCACGCTCTAAACGCTCATTTTGCTTATTAGCGGCCCAGAGGAGTGACCCTTGAAATGCCAATCTCAGATGAGAATGAGATCGAACACAAGCTCGTATGCGATCGGTTAATTTGTCCCGATCCTTCTTTGTAACCTTCCAGCCAAATCAGCATTGATGGCCAGAGTGTCAAATTCTCGAAGAAACATCTCAAGATGATCGCCAAGGTGTCTTGATGCTGTGAGGATGAAATCAGCTTCAATTCCCTCCATCTCTTGTTAGAAAATCTGCAAGAACATTTTCATGAGATTTTATAATGACAATATCATAATCATAATATTGGCATTCAGTTTGCCATCTAAGTATTCTAGCATTTTCGGGTTTTGATTCAATTTTATTTTCAGAAAAGCTTTGACACTTGAATTATCAATTTTTAAAGTAAACTTTTTAGCCAGTAAAAATAAAGGTCATTTTTTGAAAGTCTTTTTGACTGCAAAAAATTCTTTCTCGTTTATATGCCATCAATTTGCTTCACTATCTGTAAAAAGACCGCTGCAATATCTGCATGGCACTTCGCCTTTTGGGTGGCTTTTGTATATAGAACCGGTTCATCTTCATCTTGTGGAATTGCATGTTTTGGAAGCTTTTTACAAACTTCTTTAAGCTGCTTTATTCCTTCTTGATGTTCACTTTCCCATTTGAATACGACATCTTTTTTGAGCAATGGGCTAAACACCTTCATGTAATGTCTTTAGATTGTTTATGTACATTCAAAGAAAAATTAACAACTCCAAGAAAACTCAAGTCGCTTCTTGTCTTTCAAAGTGTATCCGGGAAATCCTTGTATCTTTTCTACAATATGGCTTTGTAGGATGATTCCAGATTCATCGATTTCAATTCCGAGGAATTCAATCTGTCTTGTAGCAATTACTGCCTTATTTTCTAAAAGCACTAATCCTTCCTTGTGATAAACATCTGAAAATATTTCCAAGTGTTTGAGATGCTCCTCCATGTTCTTTGATGCGATAAGGATGTCATTAATATACACTAACATGAAACTGAAATAATCCTTGAATCCATCTTCCTTTGATATATCTGGGGTGCGTTAGCCAATCCCATAGGCATCACGTTCCAAATATATAATGTCCTTGTGGTGTGGAGAAAGCTGTGAACTTCTTACTTTCTTCCTCCATCTTAATTTGGTAAAATCCAGACTTGCAATCGAACTTTGAGAATATCTTGGCACCTTTGATACAATTCACCAAATGTTCTCTGATTGGGATATAGTATCCGTCGAACTCCAAAATGTTATTAATCCCCTTGTAATTAATAAAAAGTCTTGGCTTTCCTCTTTTGATTTCTCCATAGTTTCTGACTAAGAATCCTGGACTTCTGTATGGAGAAACTCCTGGTGAAATCAACTTAAGGTCAAGATGTTCCTTAAGTATCTTCTGTATATCCTTACGATCCTCTTGATTCATAAGGATTGGTTTGAATCCCACGAACTCATACTCTTTTCCTGGTTTTACTTTTAAGGAAGCTTTGAGCTCGTTCTTATCCCACCATGCCAGAGAATTTTCATTATAATTTCTCTGGATCTTCTTCTTGATATCCTCGAGTGATATTTGTTCTTCTATGGTAATATCACTCTGTGGATTCTCCATTAGACTCATCATTAATTCAGCAATAGCCCCTGGAGGTACTCGTTCTTCTCCTTGTATTCTAAATGAATACAAGTCATTATCCCATCGTTTTATATCTTTTTGCTTCGAACCATATTGTCGAAAGGATAATAATGCATCACCAAATCTTCTTTTATCCGTCATTTTTGGATTTCAACGTTGGCTTCATCACCACGCTTGCTGCGAAAATTGATAGGCATTTTTCTGTAAAATGCTTCCCGCAGTCTCTGGACAATAATCTTATGATCACATAATATTGTGAAAATAAGTTTTCTTGTCTCATTTTCACGTGTCTTAAATATTTGTAGGAAATTGTTTCCTAGCAAAACATCTGCTCCTGTATCGTGGAAATAGATTGGTGGCGTCTTCACTTTGTACCATGGGGTACCACTGCGCCTCCGATCATGATTTACGCTTGTTTAATTCCTCTATTAAGAAAAAGAATTTTTTTAGAAAAATCTCTTCCCGCAATAGTGGTAAATCTTCTCCAATTTCTTTAGAAAAACATCCGGCCTTGCGGTACATATTCGCACTGAATCAATATAGCGAAAAAATACTGCGCCTTGTATTCGATATATAACATCCCGATAGAAATGTATATGGAGAATAGGCTAGTGGTCATCGATTCAGTATCTTTTATCGCCCCATCGTAAACTCTATTCTTCTTGTAATCTTTCCCAAGGTTTATGATCCTCAAGAAATTCAATACCCGAGATTAAATGCTCGGGATTTTCCGCTACTCTGTGATAGTCATTTCAATTTCACCTATTTTCAGGCTTCCTTGATACCTTCCCACTATAGGTTGTTGGAGATAATATAGAACATCACAAGGAAAAATATTATCCTTTTGAGTGATGTCGAATATTACTTCAACTTCTCTCCATATCCGGGCATTTCGAGTTCTCTTTTGTGTTCAAAATATAAGGATATCTTTGAATTGTACTGCCTTTTTTCTTCCCAAGGCTACGCTACTCATCATTCTGTCATGTTGGAAAGACATCCTCCTTGGCTTAACTCTAAGACTTCGACTTTTGTTGAAGACTGGTTGATCTTGAATTTGCATGTCGATCTCTTTTACTGTTGGAGACTCAATAAGTTTTGGTAGAACTACCTTGGCAAAGTCCTCAAAGATTCTTGGGACTTCAATAAATTTATTTCTTAAGAATACTTCTGAATGATGTGTATTTGAAAGAGCATAGAAAATCTTGTATATGATCGAATAAGGTCTGTTTCATTCTTTCATCAAATCTATCTTTTTGAAATCTTGATGAAGGGTCAGCGCTCTAATGAAATCTCGATCTCCCAGATTGTATGCAATTCTAGGATAGACATTAAATGCCAATTTCCCTGCATACAAATTTCCTGTAACCGCTCCAAGGCATGAATCCTTAAGATTTGAGATTCGCTTGTCAAAAATAGCAAGATTGAGTGGCGAATCTATTCCTTCTTCGAATGTTACCTTAATAATAACTCTTATGGCTCCGATATGAATCCATGAGAGTGTATTTGCAACTTCTCTTTTAACTTTGCTTTTGATCTCCTGAACTTCTCGGTAAGGAACCAACTGCATCTCAATCAGGTTACTTGTAAATTCCATCAGAATGGAAAATTCTCCGGTTGTTACCCTGTGAATAACTTGGTGTTTTCTATTACGAAACCCAATATTATCCAAAGCGTTTTCCATCGCTCCAATTGTAAAACCATCATAAATTTGAAGCTTTGGATCTTCCTTCATAATTCTCATAAGAGTCTTATGAGAGACTGTAGTGTGAGAGAGGAATCCTAACATATCTTCCCTAACCGTTTGCTGAAGAATTTCGTCTTCACTCTAATTCTGTACTAGATTCACTTCCATCGTCAGAATAGATCTCTTCTTCATAGATGCTTTCATCTGAGGGTAGATCCTCAAATTGATACACCTGTATAAGATCTTGATAGTAGACAACTTCTTCGATTTCTGGTGTATCTTCGAACTATCTGACTCCTCGTTTTTTATTGTCTGGGCAATCAATTGAGATATGCCCTCTTGCTCCGCATGTCCAGCAATTACAATCTTTGAAACTTTCATTAGCTCTGGTGTGAGATCGCCTGAAAGTTCTTCTTCCTGGGGTTCTGCTGGTACTTCCTTGATTCAAACCTGATGAAGAGGCTCTACTCCGACATGGTGTTGGTCTCTGCCCTGATTTGTAACTTCAGGCCTTATGTTTTGACCAAAACCTTCTAGGTCTCCATGAAGACCTACTCATTTTGCTGCTACTTCCACGGCTGTATGGATGGCTTCTCTCCTTCTTCTTCTTATGCCGCGTGGTTGACCTTCCACAACTGTTGGGATATCATCGTCTACGCAACATAGATGAACTGCTTTGTTAATTCCTCGTAATCTCTTGTAATTCTTGTATAGTGCTGCCTGATGGCACCATTCAGATAACTTGGCCTTTAGGAAATACATTCTTCTAGCCACTATATCTAAATCAGTTGCACTCTTGTATTCCCTGATAAGCATTTCTCTCCAGGGACTCGGAATCTTCGCAAAGAATAGCTGCAAAGCTTCTCTGTCTCCCACCTTGGATTTCCACTAGTACTCGGTGAATAACTTGATATATTCGTTAATATAACAAATATCATTTAACTCGAGGCAGTAGAGGGCTTGTTTGTATCTTTTTCTTTTTTCTTCTTCTAATCCCTCAAAGTACCCTATGCCGATAAAATGGATTTTGAATAATTTGGCCATATTATCGACAATTTCTTTCAATGATTCTCTAGCTGTGATCGTGTTTTTTATATATGCTTCGGTCATATCCCATGCAATCTTTACCGTTCCTTTAAGACTCATCTCAAGGAGTAAGATGAATCCTTCATTCGTAAGATCGAGGGTACCTGCTGCAATCCTCATAGTTGATGCCCACTCATCAATAAAGACTTCTCGATTTTTAAAATCTGGGATATCCAGATTTAACATCAATCTATAGGGATGTATTGGCTCGAGCTGCGATCTTCCATAAGGCGTATTATGTATATTTGGCCTTCTGGAAGGTTGTCGAGTTCCTGTAATAGGATCTCTACTTGTAGTGAAATCTCCAGCATGAGGCATTCTTTCATCATGGTCTCCATGATTTGAACCCTTACTTTATGCAACGTTGGGATTTACTGGTGGTGGTGGAGGTGGTCTTCCATGTTGGTCAAATGTAACCAAAGCTGATCCATCTCCTGCATTCATCTTTAAGTCTACAATTCCTAATCCTGCGAAGGATTCTACAAGGCCATGTAGATCTTTAAGATTTATCTTCTCCATATCCATCACCTTTAGTTTGTGACGGATTTTCCCTTGATGATAGCGATAAGCTTTTTATCATCTGTCATTTTTCGTATAACGTTCGGTTGGTTTCTCTTGTTGGTGTAAATAAGATACTGTTCCAAAATCAATACGTTTCTTTCCTCCAGATGAACTTGGTTTGTCTTCCAGATTCTTGACTCATTTCTGAATATCATGAAGGATTTCAAGAGTTTTCTTCTGATATTTCACCATCGTCTCCATCTGATTTTGGATCTGATGAACTTGTATTGGTAGATGAATATGGCGGTTGCCATAATTATGCACTGTTTTCTGGACCTCTCTAAGATCTTCTGAGAACTTAGACTTGTCTGGAAGTATCTCGTTCCATTCTGGTACTCCATCAGGAATCATGATTTTGATGGGCATTTTCATGGACTGCTTCCTGACGGTTCATCAGATCGACATATAATATCTGATTTACCGTAAAGAAACTCAGATAATATGCCGCTTGTCTTTCGCAGTGTCTCAAGGTTTCCTTATCGGCTCCTGCAAGTTCCTTTTAAACATATTGGTTGTTCCAATATGCTATATTGTCCTGGTGTTCTCGTGCACACATCGTTAAAATTTGACGATATGTCCTGTAAGGTAGACATCTTGGACAATTTTTCAGATCCATATTTTTGGAGAAATTCTCTTCACTAATTGTTAATTACATAAATATAATAAATTTAACTAAATGTTCCTAATAAACCTAGACTCTGATACCATTTTCGAGGATCGCAAGACCTTGAGGAGTAAATCTAGAAAATACAATAATATTTATAGCTTAAGTGGTAAAGTGCAACAATCTTTAAAGTTTAGAGGTCAAACTAAAATAAACTTTATTGTCCATAGGGGTAAATCTATAATTTTTAGGCAAAGTGTAAAATTTTACAAAGTTGGGATGGCAAAGTGCAACATTTCAAAGTTTGGATGGCAATGTGTAATGAATAGCTTATTTTGGGAGGTAAAAATTCTTTATCCTAGAAATATATAGGGTCATAATAGAAATATTTTTGACTGTTTCGAAAATTGTGTGATTTGTTGTATTTTCATTCTGTCCACCTTCATTTTCTGTGTGAATAGTGATGTGATTTTTTTTTAAAAGTGAAAATTGGATATATAGAGAAGAATAATAATTGTATTGATGTGATAGAGAATCTTTTAGAGATGTTAATTGTTTGTGGATTTTTTGTGGAAATAATAGTGTAAATTATAATATAAGAAAGTTGAATACAAATAAAAAATTGAACAAAAAATAAGCAATATGGATCTCATTTTATACATTTTCTTATCAAGATTAAGAGAAAAATAACAAAAATGAAATTATTTATATGAATAGGATGAGGAAAGATAAATAAATAGTATAATTGGGTATTGAAAAGTGTGAAAAAGAAAGAGAAAGATGATTTAATTTGGGAAAGAAAAGAGATATTCTTTAAAAAAACAAAACTCACTTTTTTCACAAACAATTACATCTCTATAATTTTTTCTCTAAAAAATGAAAATTTTGGAAAATTTCTCACAACCACTCACAACCCTAATTATGCCATTTTACCCTTCTTATTTCGATGTATTACGACCAAATACACATCCTTAATTTGTTCCATGTCACGTCGTAAATTTTCAATTTTAGCCTTTTTCCATCAACTTAATTTCTTGAGCCAGGCTGATTTATTTTCATTATTACTTTTCCGTATTCGTCATATGACTAAAAAACTATTTCAAAAATCAATTTATAATAGACATAATAGTATCTGGTTGACCTCATTATTAACTTGATTAAGATATTTAAAGAAGCAAAGTTGAGTAAAAAATGAATAATATTTAAGTCAATCGAAATATAATTTTCATAGTAAATTACCTCTATTTACATTTGTCTTTACCAAATATTGTTTTAGACTATTTTACAAGTTTATTTAATAAATTCAGGTTCTTATTCTCAATGTAATACAATTACAATAACCAAAATGTTATTTTCCATAAAAGTTTAGCTCAAAGTACAATAAAATGCTAAAGAAATTACTGCAAAACTCCAGTGGAAGATAGCTTGTTGAAAAACCATTTTGGTAACTGTTTATAACAATCCCTAATGTCCAACTTACAACAAATGCATGGTAAATTTACAAAATTCCTTAGAAGACATGACTTGTTATCGGAGCTGCATTTGAATGATTCTAATGGGCCTCCACTATACATAATTGACATGACTGAACAAAGATCCAATGGGCCTTTAGAATAGGACCATTCTTTGACTCTAACTCAGACATCAAGTAATAATGCTTATTAAACTGGACTTTAGTAAGTTAATTTCACCCCATTTGCAATTTCTGGATTTATTCCCAGCTATGTTAGTGCTGTGTTTTCCTAATTTTTTAATTTTTATGTCTAGTGCTGCACTTAATTGAATATATTTTACATTTGATATATATATATATATATATATATATATATATATATATAAGAGCGAGTTAAGGATGAACACAATGAGACCCATGAACAGTTAAAATTTTAAAAATATTATAAGATGTCGAAATTTATATATATATATATATATATATATATATTAATTAAATTTGACCAAACATCCTTTTAGAGATAGATGGGTTGGCGTAGGTAGTTCATGTACTTGAATTTTCAGTCTAGGTCTAAGATCAAAGTTGTTTGGTTTGTATTTAATTTTACTATAATAGTTCATCCAACCCTAAAACTAGGCCAAAAAAACACATAATCGTGTAATAAATTTGTAGTCAAGGGAGCCATCACTATTGAAAGCAAAGAGCTAATTTAATTTAATTCAGCAGAATCGTGTAATATCCGTTGAATGATACACTTCGGTCAATAATGCCGACAACTTAGTAATTCCTCTACCCTAATTAGTTGAAATTCAACCGTCTGTTGACATATTTTTTTGGATGTAATAGACGTGTTTCCTGGTTTCTCTTTGCTCCAAATTTATTAAACTATTTTTTTTTCGTTCATGTGATTTTATGGGAGTGTTTGAACAAACTTTGGCTTATAAAAGAGTAAAAGTAGTTGAGAATCAAAAGTTGGTAGTGTATGAAAATATAATCAGAAATTGGAAATTAGAAACTGAGTGTTTAATTGGTGGAAAATATTGTACACGTAAAAATACTTTATTTATTTGTAAACACTACAAGAAAAAACCAGTTTACCTACAAAAAAATATGTAGGTAAGTATATTAAGAAAATTGTAAAGTGTAGGTAAAATCATTGTAGATAAAATCATTGAAGGTAAAATAAATACCTACAAAATCTAAAACTATCAGTAAATTGAAAAATTGTCGGTAATGTTGTCGGTATAATTTGGGGGAAAATAATATTTTTGTTATGTAGGTATTCTATAGGTAACTGTAAAATTTAGTAACAAAATCATTTCTGTCGGTAAATTCTGTCGATAAACTGGAATTTTCTTGTAGTGAAAAGTCACATCAGAAACAGAATTAGAAACCTAAATCACATATCTTCCTGTTTTTAAATTGTGATTAAATTAAATAGAATGAGAAGCAGATCAAATAAAGAGACAGTCCCTTCGACTGAATCATAAACAATTTAGGTTCGAGCATATGTAGGTCATCCATATGAGACAAACCTATTACTCAAACTTATTTGAATGCTTAGGTCTAGTTTGTATATGGTTGATCAAATAGGATTATAGGATTATTACAATCAGGTTATAATTCAAGTGAACTCTTCCATAAAGTTTAAGTGGTTCATCTAAAATAATCATAAGTATTTTACGAGCACTTAATTAAATCATCACAATCCAAGCCTCAATTATACCTATACCCGATTATTAAACTCTCCATAGAATCCTATCGTTTACGTTTTTATTTAAGAGTTATATATATGTCTTTCAGTTAATATCAACTCTGGATGATAGATTATTATGGTTGCAATTGAATGACTTTTCATTATGTTTATTAATTTTTTAAATGAATAGTTGTGAAAAGTTTTAAAAAAATTGTGATTTTTTTGGGAGTATGATTTGATATAGTATCAAAATGTGATGATGATAGTGTTGATTACAATGTATCGGTTACAATGGGAAAACCTTCACAATGGCTCAATTACAAACTGGAAATGAACTATTCTATTACAAATAAAACAGAATCGAATCGTAAGTTTAGTCGAGATACTATCTCTATCCGCAAGACAATTACGCCCCGGCTAGTGCTCACGGTTTGACGTGATTGCCCCCAAAGATAAACGGGCCGCCTTCCGTGGTAGTAGCACCACTAACACGTACAGCACCGCCCGACGGCCCGGCCTCGAGGCCGACGAAGCCGTTTCATCTCCCTTTAAATAATCTTTACATAATGCCCATTTATGTGGCTACCTTCGTGTATTAATTTCTCACTCACCGAAATTCGGTTTTGAGAAATAAAAATACTACGAACATCTACTCGAACGTATATTAATAATATATAATTTAATCCTCCATAATTAAATATTTAGCCACTGAAAAATTGGTCAAAGTCGGTCGACACCCTCTTTATCAAAACCAAAATTTCCAACAATCCCCTACATGAGTGGAAATTAATGTATGCATGAATCGACACGCAAAACCAGTCCTCAAGAGACAATATTGCATTCGGAAAGGTAGCTTATGGCTTTGAACCTTCCGTAGTCAATACCATCGGTACACTTTGGCGCTTAGTGGACGCAATGCCTTGAACTATTCCCCACGATGTATAACGAGTCAACAGTATTAACACAATAAGGTCTCAACACCTTCTGTTCTCACGTTTTGTGTCCGTTTCGGCCATGGACACCACTTTGGATTCATAAGTGTTACTTTGAAGTGGCCCGCACTTCTCACTTATATAGGTGATCTCCTATCCGAGTATCCTGCCATACTCAACCTCAACGAGGTGTATGAATCATTAAAATTCAAATGACTTAGCCTTACCACAACTTAGCGGGTGTTTCAACACTTGGTTTTGCTTTTTAAGGGATGGGTTATAACATTGTCTCCAAGTGTTACAACATAACCTTCATAGTTTAGTTTTCCCATTGAACCAAGTTCTTGGGATCTCCAGTCATCATGGTTGGGTTACCACTATGATAGTTATTTTTACTTTGTGGACTTCAAGCCCATTCCCTCTAGCAATTTACCCAATTGATCTCGATTGATCCTTTTGTCAAAGGATCGCCAAATTGTCTTTTGACTTTACGTAGTCAATTGACATCACACCATTTGAGATCAATTGTCTAATGGTATTGTGTCTCCGACAAATATGTCTAGACTTACCGTTATACATATTGCTCTGTGCCCTTCCTATAGCCGCTTGGCTATCACGGTGAATCATCACGCGAAGGCACAAAGCTTCCTCCAATATGAAATATCTTCCGAGAAAGTTTCAAGCCACTCGCTTCTTCACCGGCTTTATCCAAAGCTATAAACTCAGATTCCATGGTGGACCGAGCTATACATGTTTGCTTCGTGGACTTCCACGATACCACACCACCTCCAATGGTGAATATGTATCCACTAGTTGAATAAGAATCTTTCGAATCAAATCCAACTAGCATCACTATATCCTTCAAGTACAAATTGGATATCTTGAGTAGTATAGCCCATAATCCAAGGTATACTTCAAGTATTTTAACACCCTGGTTAACGCTTTCCAATGCTCATGGCTTGGATTGCTCATGAACCTACTCAACATATTTACGGGGGTAGGCCAAGTCGGACGTGTACAATTTGTGATGTACATCGATCGCCTATTATACGTGAGTATTCCATCCGAGCCACTGGTTCTATTTTATTAGCAACTAGATTTATACTTAAATCAATGGGCGTCTTTGACGGTGAATCGTCAAAAGCATTGAATTTCTTGAGCACTTTCTCCACATAGTGGGATTTCGACAAGATAATTCCATTAGGAGTTCTCTGATTTTTATCCCAAGGATTACATCAAGAAAGTCCCCATATCCTTCATGTCAAAGTTCCTCTTAACATTCTTTTAGTCTCCATGATAGTATCATGACTACTCGCCCATGATTAACAAATCGTTCACGTATAGACAAACTATGACAAATGCTTTCGATGTCCCTTGACATATACGCATTTATCACACTCGTTGATTTTAAATCCATTTGACAACATCGTATTGTCAAACTTAAGATGCCATTGTTTTGGAGCTTGTTTCAGTCCGCATAAGGATCTTATTAACTTGCACACCTTCTTTTCTTAACGGTGCAACAAACCCTTCAAAGTTGTTCCATGTAGATTTCATCATCTATCTCTCCATTCGTAAACGCCCGTCTTGACATCCATATGATGAATCTCTAGATTGTGCAAGCCAACAATCGCGAGAAGCACTCGAATAGACGCAATCCTCGTTCATCGAGAATAGGTGTCATAGAAGTCATATCATTCTTTTGTTTAAAGCCTTTGGCTACAAGCGTGCTTTATACTTATCAATAGTTCATATGCTTTATACTTCTTCTTTAGGATCCATTTATATCCAAAGGTTTATGATGACAGAGGAGATCAACCAACTCCCAAGTATGGTTTTGCATAATAGACTCAATTTCACTATTGATAAGAGCGGAGCATCCGGACTACTTAGAGCCTCTTTAATCGAGTTTGGCCCACCATCTAACATAAATGTTATGTAATCGGCCCAAAAGACTTAGCCGTCTTAGACCTCTCTTCTGCGTCTTGTTCTTCACTAATCGGTGTTGAACCACTTGCGCTTTCGTGAGTTCTTTTATTAGTACTCACTTCTAACTTTTCTCTACAAGGATAGACATCCTCAAAGAATACAACATTCCTTGATTCGATTATGGTACCTTGATCATTTCCGGATTTTCTAACTTATGTATCATAAACATATATGCACTACTTTGGTATGCATATCCCACAAAGACACAATCAACTGTCTTTGGTCCAATTTTAACTTGTTTTGGTTCAGGTATTTCTACCTTAGCCAAACACCCCCACACTTTAAGGTATTTATAAGAAAGCTTACGATTTTTCCACAATTCGTAAGGTGTCTTATCTTTCCTTTAAGTGGTATTTTATTCAATATGTGGTTGGTCATTAAAACAACTTCCCCCACATATTCAGGGTAATCAGGAACTTATCAACATGGCATTCATCATCTCTTTTAGAGTCGGTTTTTCGTTCAACAACATTGTTAGGATCGTGGTGAATATGGTGCTATTGTTTGATGAATTATGCCCGACTGGGTACATAGTTCTTCAAATGGGGCAACATATTTGCCACCTCTATCACTCCGAATTATTTTAATCCGGCTGCCAAGTTGATTTTCAACTTCATTTTTATAATTCTTAAAAGCCTCTAATGCTTCATCTTTGCTTCTTAACAAGTATAAGTAGCAAAACCTTGTGCAATCATCAATAAATGTGATGAAATATTTTTACCACCTTTAGTTTGCACAAATTTTAGATCACACACATCAGTGTGTATCAACTCTAAAGGTGAAGTGCTCCTTTCAACCGAATGAAATGGTAATTTAGCCATTTTAGCTTCAACACAAACTTCACATTTTCTTTGTGAGTTTACTTCAGGTAAATTAATTAATTCTAAATTTACCAATCTTTTTATAGCATTCAGATTTACATGTCCTAATCTAATATGCCATAAATTAGAGCACTCAAAGAATATAAAGAAGAAGATTCATTCTTATTCATATTCTCGCCAAAACGGCGTCTGTCATTACATTCATTTTGAAGTCCTCCTTTGTCTAGATAACCCTACCAAGGAACTGTCCAAATTTGCTAAGTACAAACTTTTCAGACTCAAAAACTAGTCTAAACCCATGGTTGACCAAAGAACGAACTCGAAACCAGATTTTTGCGGATGTCCTGGGACATGCAAAGACATTCTTGACCTTCAACTCCTTTCCGAAGTAAGCTTTAGCACCACCGTTCCAACGCCAAAGAACATCAAGAGGCGTGATTCCCCATATGGAGTTTCCTTCCGGTCGATGGGATGTAAGAAGAGAATGCATCCTTATCAGAACAGACATGGCAAGTGGCACCGGTATCCACAAACCATTCTTTCGGGTTATCCACCAAATTGGCTTCAAACACTACCGCCGACATGTCAACGTCTGTCAGCTCCCTTTCTTCAACCACATTGGCATTGGACTGTGGTTTGGTTTTCTTTTTCTTTTGGTCGACGGCAAATTTTGCCATATGGTTCGGTTTGCCACAATTGTAGCAAGCTCCCTGGAATTTTCCAGCTGCCGGTTTCTTGCCTTTATCGTTAGGCCTTTTCTTTGAGTTACTTGATGAGCCGTGCTCCATCAAGTTGGCTTTTGACTCCATAGGGACAAACTTAGACTTAGAGTCAATCCTCCTATTGTCTTCCTCAATTCTGAGTTTGACAATCAGATCCTCTAGTCCCATCTCCTTTCGCTTATGTTTGAGATAATTCTTGAAATCCCTCCAATTTGGGGGTAATTTTTCAATCAAGGCGGCCACTTGGAATGCTTTCGGCAAAGCCATTCCCTCGGCAGAGATTTCATGTAGGATTAACTGGAACTTCTGAACTTGTTCCATCACGGTTTTAGAATCAACCATCACAAAATCCAAGAACTTACCGACAATAAATTTCTTTGTGCCGGCATCCTCGGTTTTGTACTTCTCCAAAGAATCCACAATTCTTTGGAGGATTTCACAGCACAATACACACTGTAAAGTGCATCACTAAGTCCGTTTAGGACATAGTTACGGCACAGGAAATCACCCTGGCCCCATGCATCAAACGCAACACGTTTTTCAGCATTCGTTTCATTTTCAGCAACTACAGGAGCGTCCTCGGTCAGATACGTCGCCAGACTCAGAGTAGTCAGGTAAAACAACATTTTTTGCTGCCACCTCTTGAAGTCGAAACCCATGAATTTTTCGGGTTTCTCAGCTTGAGCAGGAGGGATGATTGGGGTTCTGCTTGTGCTTCCCATCGTGAAGTTCGGATAATTGCTTTGCGATTGTTGATAACAAAGTTACAGGATCGGGAATCGGGGTTCTGCTTTTGCTTGCCATCGTGAAGTTTGGTTAATTGTCTTGCGATTGTTGATTACAATATATCGGTTACAATGGGAAAACCTTCACAATGGCTCAATTACAAACTGGAAATGAACTATTCTATTATAAACAGAAACAGGAACTGAACTGTAAGCCGAGTCGAGATACTATCTTTATCCGCAAGACAATTACGTCCCGGCTAGTGCTCACGGTTTGGCGTATTGCCTCCAAAGATAAAACGGCTTCGTCTTCTGTGTAGTAGCACCACTAACACAGAAGCACCTTCGAACGAAAAAGTGTTGAAGACTGGTTGCTGGACTTTTTTGTGCAGAATGCAGAAATATGGCTTTGTGTATGAATATTTGATGTGTACCAACTGCAATGCACTCAAATGAATTTATAGAAAAACACACTGCAAGAGATAACAAAAAGTAGTGGGCATTAATCCAATTGTAACATCCCAGATGTTACACCCCACTACTCTATAACAGACAAGTAGTGGGCTCTTTTCAGATGACCACTTCTGTTGGAGTTACTAACTCCAACAGTCACACGAATCTGGACACCTACAATGTCCAGATTCATTGGGCTCCAACAGTCCAACAGTCACTCGAATCTGGGCCAACCCGGGCCCAATAGGGCCGGACGCCCCAGCCCAAGCCCTAGGCCCATGCCCATGGCCCGTGCCCTGCCCGAGGCCGAGGCCCGAGGCCGAGGCCGAGGGCAGTGAGCGCAGCAGCGTGTGGCCCACTTGTGATCATCCATTTGTGTTATAGTTCATACAACAAATAACACCTTCTAGTAAATAAACTAGGATAAACTATGATTTTTATTCCATGTGGGATAAGGCATAAGCCTTTCATCTCCCTTTAAATAATCTTTACATAATGCCCATTTATGTGGCTACCTTCGTGTATTAATTTCTCACTCACCGAAATTCAGTTTTGAGAAATAAAAAATACTACGAACATCTACTCGGAACGTAGATTAATAATATATAATTTAATTCCTCCAGAATTAAATATTTATCCACCGAAAAATTGGTCAAAGTCGGTCGACACCCTCTTTATCAAAATCAAAATTTCCAATGGATAGTTGATGTGTGATGATTATCTATATCTATATTTGTATCTATATGATTTGATGTAGTATAAAAATGTGATGATGATAGTTGATGTGTGATGATTATCTATATCTATATTTGCATCTATATATTATATTATTACACTACTATTAAAAGTATGAATAGGTTGGAAGGTTTCTTGAAACTTTTGATTGTACAAAAGTATCCCTTTAACATAGTAATTTTAATTTGGGGGTAATGAAGTGATTGTGGTATTTGTTTAGCTTTTGTTTAGTTACAAGACAAGTGACCTTTTATATCCCAATTTTTTCTTATATTTTCTTAAGTGGTAACATTTAATATTTTTTGAATTTTTAAATAATATCAATTTCATATTAAACTACATTTCGAAAGTTTCCCAACCATATGTTATAAGCATATATAGAAGACTTTGTACGATAAAATCTTAACAGTTTAAATTTGAGTATTATGCAAAGTTGTATATTTATATTTTTTTTTGTATTTTAAACAATTAAAATTTATTTATAATAATTCTAGGGGAAAATGAAATATGAAATTACAGTTAAAACAAAAAGAAAAAAATAAACATTCTAATCATAGAAGGTGTGATTAAATAAAAACGAGAGCAAAATGCATGCTCCACGAATTTTCTTTACGGTTACCATGCAAATACTCTTGATCTATCAAATATATCTATAAATTTTAACGAATGTAACCTTTAATATTTTAAATCTTAATTTAGACTCAATTATATATTTAATAATTTTGAGGATTTTGTTTAATAAGACATCCGATCATTATCATAATAAATTTTAAAGAAAAATATATTTAAAATAATATAATAGTCTCACGCTCAAAATTATATCTAAACTAATTATGAGATAAAATTATAATTTTTAATGTGGAGGTATAAAAAAGAGCAGTCTTTGTTTTATTTAAAATGTATTCATATGCGTTTTTTTATTTTTTATGGCCTGAAAAATAGGAGTGAATTAAGTACCAAAAAAAATGACAAAGAAAAAAGATGAGGAAAGACCGAATAAATTTTTTGCAGCGAAATAAATGTTCTTTTAAAGCAAGTATATTAAAAATAATATACAAACACTACAACAAATTAAGGAATTTGAGACGTTTTCTTTTGGGACGCACCTGAAATCGTCTCAAATAGAGTCCATTTAGTGACGTTATATCAATATCGTCTCAAATAGAGTATAATTTTCAAACATCCGCGGGTTTTTTTTACGTGACGAAACATTGAAGATTAACGACGTTTTTATATGTCTGAAAAAGGTTATTGATTTAGGACGCACATTAAATCGTCTCAAATTGAATTCTTTTAGTGACGTTATTTTAATATCGTCTCAAATAAAGTATAATTTTCCAACATCCCTGGGGTTTTTTATTGTGACAAAAACTTGAAGATTAATGACGTTTTAATATGTCTGAGAAAGGTTATTGATTTAGGACGCACCTTAAATCGTCTCAAATAGAGTCCTTTTAGTGACATTATTTTAATATCGTCTCAAATAAAGTATAATTTTCCAACATCCCCGAGGTTTTTTATGTGACGAAAAATTGAAGATTAACGACGATTTTATACGTCGGAAAAAGGTTATTGATTTAGGACGCACCTTAAATCGTCTCAAACAGAATACTTTTGGTGACGTTATTTTAATATCGTCTCAAATAAAGTATAATTTTCCAACATCCCTGGGGTTTTTTATTGTGACGAAAAATTGAAGATTAACGACGATTTTATATATTTGAAAAAGGTTATTGATTTAGGACATATAAAATTCGTGAATAATGGTCTAAAATATGCTTTCTGTAATATTTTTATTAATTTTTGAAGCCAACTTAGCATTTTATTCAATTGGGTATGATTGAATGAGGATATTGCATGGTGCACATGTATATATATTGATGGTAATATTTCTCAGAATGATTTTTGTATATAAAGCATCTTACCTTGAACCCTTTTTGATGTACATAAAGCATCACTGTTTTCCCATATACATGCAGTTCCAGGATCATAAATCAATTAATCATTTCAGCTATTACCTTGAACCCTTTTTGATGTACAATTTGATTTTATGCACTTTCAGTTGTTTGTCTTTGAAATTACAGGAAGAAAACTATATGAATAGAGCCATGATGACAAATCAATGAGTGATGGAGAGAGAAGCTGACTAATGCAACTCATCAGCCTTCTTAAGAAGATTGAAGCTCTTTTTTTGTCTTCTAGGTGACAAGTATGAATGTTTTGACAAGCATGAGCCTTGATAGACTCTGTTTAGTTGTCTTATATTTTGTCTTGTAGAAACAATGTTATTTTATTTTGAAGTACGATTACAAGTAAGATGCTATTAATTTGAATGAATGAAACTTTATTTTTTTTAATGAATTTATATTGATGTTTATGTCTTATTCTTAGGGCATTTTATTTCGCACTTTGTTACAAAGTTTACTATACAACTAGAGGACATGGTGGGTCCGAAAAACAGAAGTTCTTTAGGGACGAAATAAACGTCCTTGAACCAATGCCAAATATATGGACAAATATGAAATCGTCACTAAAGAATGGTTTTAGAGACGAAAATAATCGTCTCTATACTAGTTAAATTTAAAGAAATAAAAATGTCGCTAAAACGTTATTTAGGGACGAAAAAAAATGTCTCAGAAAGTTATTCAGTTAGGATTACTATCTTTTGGGACAAATGACAAGACGTCCCTAATTATCTATTTAGAGACGAAAACGTTCGTCACAACATGTAAGATAGGGCCAACTGGAGGATAATACGTGACGTTTTTATTTCGTCTCAAAAGCCAAACCTTTAGAGACGTTATTCTGATTTCGTCTCTAATGACTTTTAGCGACTGGGATATTGTGACGTCTCTTGTGACATTTTATATTCGTCTCAAATATGTATTTGCGACGTTTTTGGGACTTTTAGTGATGATTTCATTTCGTCCCAAATTACCAATTTTCTTGTAGTTTAAATCTCATGCTGAAATAAAAAATAAAAATAAAAAGTAAGCTAAACCTCGATAATAGCAATATTTTTTAATCTAACGAGATAAATTTTTAGATTTAATGTGAAGGTATAAGAAAGAGTAATCTCTTTTTATTTTAGTTGTTTTCTTATGCCTTTTATATTTCATCGCCTAAAAGATTAATGGACGAAAGTACAAAATTAATTAACAAAGAACGAAAAGAAGAAAGGCGGAGCATTTTTTTGCGGCATATTAAATGTCCATTTAGACTCTAAATATGGATAACTAAATGACTCTTAAAAAAATAATATTTACATTGCCTCACATCGAAACTTTGTAACTTTGGTTTTAACATTATTGTTCTTTATTAAGATATAATATGATTTCAATCTATATAACCAATAGAAATTTATGATTTAATGACAAAAAATAAAGCCATAAATTAGTAATTCAAAGAAAAGTTAAGTGTGATAGAGTTAAAATTGGCATATATATCCTATTAACAAAATTTGAAGAAAATATTTAGAAGTCATTCAATACATATTAATTTGAGTTTCTTAGTGATATTTGAAAGCGATTTAAAATATTAATTTGAGTTTCTTATGATAAAATTCACGAATCAAATAAATATATTTAAACAATGTTTTTTTATCTATTAAATATCTATACTATATTTATACTTTATTTTTCTATATATTTATCTATACCTATATTAAAAGTGTGAATTGATTGGATGATTTCTTGAAACTTTTGATTAGTAAAAATATATTATGCCATAGTCAATGTCAAAATTATTTCCTTTTTTCAAATTTTATTATAAGTCCAATCACTTCATTTCAATTAAAAACATTTATTTACTACTATGGTGGGATATTGTTCAAAATTTAATACTTAAGTTATCAATAGATAGTTTCGTGTTTAACTACACGAAACATATAAAAGGTTCAAAGATTAAAAGTAAAGAGTTAAAAACGATATATGTACCTATTGGGGCAAAACCTATATTTAATTATTTAATATATAATTTGATTTATATATTAATTTAATATTAATTGCCCAATGGACTCTTAATAAAATATCCTGGCTCAAAGGAGTCTGGATCGCCCGTGGGCCAATTTCTCCTATACGGCCCATAGGGCCCATCTCCTAGGTATAAAAGGTTCATCCTATTCATTTGTAAGTATATTCTCACATTTCGATAATTGCACACGCATTTAATTCAAGATTCAATTACTTTCTTAATTATTCTCTCACTTACCGTTTGACTTGAGCGTCGAAAGGGCCTTCCCCGGGATAACCCGGCGCCCTCTAACATTTGCGTTGTGTGCAAATAAGTTCCCAATCGAAGAATTTCCACTTAGAAGAAGAAGACTTAAAGACTTCCTCTTGGGAAGAAAGACTTTATTATGTAGGTTCCAAGGGGTGATAAGTAAAGTCTAGAAGAGGGAGGGGTTGAATATACTTTACCAACTTTTCATTTTAGTCCTTTTATAAATTCAAAGTAGACTCAAGTAAGCTAAGTCCTTAGTGGAAAGCTAAGTTTACTTACACAACAGAGTTAGCCACTCAACAGACTCGACTGAGCTGTTGTTAGTATAACTCAGCTGATTCAGTTAACACTTTAAAAATACTGTTGACTTGGTACAGCGGAAGACTTTAACCCTTAGTTTTGAATATGTTTTTCAACACTTGTTTAAGCTTAGTTATTATCAGTTGACTTAGCAAATTAACAAATAACAATTATAATAAGCAAGAAAGTAAGTGTGTTGAATGTAAAAGACACAAGCAATTTATAATGGTTCGAGGATAGGGTAATTCCTCTAATCCACTCTTCTCCAACCCCTGAAGGAATCCACTAATGTAACTTTGACTTTGTTACAAAATGGTTACATTCCAAGACAACTTTGATCACACAACTAACTTTTCCCTGGAACTCGAAACTTTCTTCACAAGACGGCCGCCTCGCCACTTCTCGGCCTCCTTCAAACTTTTGGATTTGTTCACACATGACCCTCCAACAAGTTCAAAGCCTTCGGTTTGATCACGGAACCTTACTACACCTCCTTCAACCTTGGAGAGTAGACCCTTGTTCTTGAAATAAGTTTTTCCTCTTCAACAAATGAAGTTGTCTTTCCTTCACTGAATGTGTTAGATCGATTTCCTTCAAGTTTCAGGCTTGAGGATAATATTTGAATGCTTGAGAGATATTGCTTTGCTTTGCTTGATTTCTCTTTTGTGTCTCAGATTGCATAAGTGTCTTCTCTCTAAGAATTCCTCGCCTTTTATAGTGGTGGTTTGAAAATGTATCCGTTGAAGAGATAGATGCATTTTCAAACTCCACTTTCAGTGATCGTTGGTTTGTCATGTCTTTGCTAAAAGATTGATGTGGACTCTACCTTGAATTTATTGCTCTGCGGCCTTTCCTTAAACTCTACAGATTTCGTACATCTCATTGGCTCCTTGCTTTTGCACTCTTTCAAAGAAACAACTTTAAGGTAGGTCGACACATGCCTATTTCAAAGAAAGTTTTGACTTTGTTTGACAACGGATCTCTTGACTTTCTTGATCCTTTCACGCATAACCCATTTGACAAAGAAACTCCAATGATTTTGGAATGACTTTTTTGTCGATCAAACCGACCGAGATAGTTTTTTGTCATTTGATCGATACTTGACTTCACTTCACTTAGCTGCCATACAGATGTGTCTTCTCTTTGATCTTCAGTCGAGTCCTGCAATCTTCAACTTGGCTGCTTCCACTCAGCTTACATAGTCCTATCTATTACAAGTTGATTTAGAGTTGAATTGGGGTGCCAACTTTCTAATCTAAGTTTTACATGGTATCATCAAAATCTATTACATAAATGTCCTAACATTTTATCAACATTATTGAATTGGAGTGATCTGTCTTAAAAAGCAACATCATTTTGGAGCCGTCTATGGGAATCAACCAAAGCACACAGAGATGCAAACTCGATTACAAGCACGGGAAGTCGGATCTCAAGCTGCAGGCCGTGGGGCTGGAGACCAGCAAAAATATCGACCACCTGGAAGACAAGGGGTCAACCCTCCTCCTCCTGGAGAAGTGCCGTCCCCTTTTCCGTTTGCAGGGAGGGTCTTGCCCCCTCCTCCCGGGAAGGGCTCTACCCAGAAGAAATTTGCCTAAATCGAGAGGCCTTACAAGATTTGTTGGAAAAGACTGCCCAGAAAATAGCCCAAGACGTATTGAGAGAACAAGCACCCATAGCTGGAGCACCCCCGCACCATGCTCCACCGGCAGACAACAATCAACACTCCATGGGAGGAGTAGGCGAGAATGATAACCCAGGACTAGGGAAAGATTCATCAGAGGATCGAGAGACAAACAATGAGAATGCCTCGAGACACCAACCAGAACCCCCGTAGGCGCACGATCACCCTCAAGCAGGGGAGTCGAGATCTCCCCATATTAGCCAGGCCAACTCCAGGGCACAGTTGTAATAAGAAGAAGTCACTTCAGCCCAAATGTGCTAGTGGAGCCTCTCCCTTTGGGGATAAAGAATTCCAAGTTTTATGCTAAAGCCGACTTGTACGACATGACAGACGCGGTCTATTGCAAGATTTTTAGGACCATCTTGACGAAAACATCTCTCTCTTGGTTCAACCAACTCCCAGTTGGATCTTTTGATGGGATGGACAAGCTCATTGATAGTTTCATGCATCAATTATCCATCAATAGGAAATGCCTGAAGATCATTGCCCATCTTTTCCAGATAAAGCAGAAGGAGGAAGAGCCCCTGAGAAACTATATGAAACACTTTGTGGAAGGGGTCAATGAAGTAGCCAATGTGTAACACGAAACTCTGTTGGGGTATTTTGCAAATGTAACCTTCATCAAAGAAGATTTAAGGAGTCCATAGCAGCAAACCCTTGCCTCTCCGGGAAGAATTACTTGACCTCGCCGAGAAGCATATTTGGGTGGAATAATCCACCAAGCCTGCTGTAGGCCATAAGAGAAAGATAAGAGAAGAAGAAAAATCAAGTCCCAAGAGGGACAACAATAAGGACTTGAGCAGAAAGAAAGTCAAATATAAACACACCCTGTTGAATGCACCACTGGTTAACATCATGTACGTGGCCCAAAGGTAAGTAATCATAGAACCTCCCAAAGGGTTGAGGGACAATCCCAAATGTGCTCAATCCAATGAATATTGCCGCTTCCATCAAGATAAATGGCATGCTACGGAGATGTATTGTCACTTAGCTCATAAATGTTTCAAATTTCTTCATTTATTACTTGACTCTGCTTCTCTCTTCCTTTGATTCGATTGAATGATACTCGGTTGTCCAGCTAATACGATTCAACTGATTAGCCACATACACCGTTTCACTTGGTGAATGAGTGAAACCTTCTCGATATGCAATTCTCCCATCTTTAACTCTTGAATGTGTTTTATGAGCATCCTAACACAACTCAATCAATCCAAGATCATTCTTAAGTTCTTCAAATCTTGATTCACACAACGGCTTTGTGAATATATCAATTAATTGCTTCTCGTTGATATGTATTCCAATGTGATGTCTTTCTTTGCAACATGATCTCTTATAAAATAATATTTGACATCATTGTGCTTGGTTCTTGAATGCAATACTAGATCCTGGGTGATTGCAATGGCACTTATGTTATCACACATAATTGTAATTTCTCTTTCTTCAATATCAAAGTTTCTCATTTTGTTGCCTCATCCACAACACTTGGGCACAACAACTTCCCCGCAACAATGTACTTTGCTTTAGCTGTGGATGTAGCTATTGAGTTTTGTTTTTCTTCTTGAACCAAGAAACCAATCCATTTCAAGCATTTGACAAAAAGTACCATATGTACTCTTTTTTGTCAACTCTACATACAACATAGTCACAGTCTGAGTATCCAATCATCTTCAATCCACCTTCTTTTGGATACCATAAGCCAACTTCTTGGCTTCCCTTCAAACATCTTAGAATTCTCTTGGCCGCAGTCATATGACTTTCCTTTGGAGCAGACTGAAATCTGGCATATACACCTACAACAAAGGTGATATCTGGTCTACTGGCAGTCAAGTGGAGCAATGATCCAATGAATGCTCTATATATTGTTTGATCAAACTGATTTTCCTTCTGCATCCATATCCATCTTCACAGAAGTATTCAGGGAATCTTCACAGATGACTTCTCTTCCATACCAAAATTTTCAAATTTCTAGTATATTTGGTTTGACTTATAAAGGTTCCATCCTTCATTTTATTGACTTGAAGAACTAGGAAGAAAGTCAGCTCTCCCATCATAATCATCTCAAACTTCCCTTGCATAAGGTTTGAGAATTTGTCACACAACTCTTTGTTTGTGGATCCAAAGATAATGTCATCCACAAATATTTGAACAAGCAGTATACTCTCTCCATCTTGAATTCTGAAGAGTGTTCTATCAACTTTACCTTTAGCAAATCCATTGTCTATAAGAAACTAAGACAATGTATCATACCAAGCTCTTGGTGCTTGCTTCAAACCATATAATGCTTTCTTGAGCTTGTAGACTTTATCTCAATAGTTTTTCTCGCTAAAAACCTGGAGGTTGTTCCACATAGACTTCTTCTTCCAAAAGTCCATTAAAAATGCACTCTTCATATCCATTTGATAGATGTGAAGTTCTTGTGTCTTTGCATAAGCAAGAAACATCCTTATTGATTCCAATCTTGCAACAGTGCAAAGGTTTCATCAAAATCTATTCCTTCTTCTTCGCAATACCTTTTGGCTACCAACCTTGATTTGTTTCTCACTACGGATCCTTCATCATTCATATTGTTTGAATACCCACTTAGTTCCAATAACATTTTGGTGAGTAGGCCTTTGAACCGATTCCTAACTTTATTCCTTTCAAGCCGACTCGCTCTCTTCCCGCATAGCTAGAATCCAATGTGTGTCATTCAATGCTTGTGACACATCCTTTGGCTCAATTTGAGAAATGAAACAAGTGACAATAGCTTCATGTTGAGTCCTGGATCTGGTTCTCACTCATTTTATAACATCTCCAATGATTAGCTCTAGTAGATGGTCTCTCGGCCATCTCACATCCGGTTGGAGTAAGTCTCTTGGATTAAGTCTTCTTGCTGACTAAGTTGTCTTGAAATGACTTCTTCTTGAACACCATCATTCAACGCAAGCCTTTGTTTTGTCTTTGAGATTCAAACTATCTTATCTTGATCGGGGTTGAGTCTTCGATATTTGCTTCAACGTAGAGACTCTTACGAATAGTTGGTTGATTCATCTTGTCGCCTAACTCATCAATGTCTTCTCCATTTATGTTACGTTCATCAAAACCACATAGATAGACTCTTACGTGACCATAGACCTCTTGTTCAAAGACTCTAAAATCTTTACTCTTAGTTGAGTATCCCAAAAGATACCTTCATCAACTTTAGCATCAAAAGCTTTCAAAATATCCTTGCCATTGTTATGAATGAAACACTTGCTTCCAAAGATATGAAAATATCCAACTTTAGGCTTTGTTCTGTCCAAATTTCGTAGGGGTTTTGGACGGTGCTTTATTAATCATACACATATTCCGAGTGAAACAAGTAGTGTTAATGGCTTCAACCCAAAATCTCATGGCAATCCGACCCGGTAAAAACAAGGTCCTTGCAGCTTCCCTTGAGGGTTCATTCCTTTTTCACCACTCCATTCTCTTTGTGGAGTTCTTGCACTGATAACTCATGAGCAATACCATTCTCTGCAATACTAAGTTATAATCCCATTGATAAACTCGGTTCCTCATCGGACCTTATCTTGATAATGGTTTGGCTCTTCTCATTTTGAACTCTCTTCATAAGTTTTGTGGAAGCTTTTATAATGTTTCCTTCTTTTTACACATAAACATGGTCCATGTGTATCTTGAATAATCATCCACCACAAGTAAGGTGTATTTCTTTACACTTATATTGGTCAAGTTCAACAGGACTACATAAATACATATGCAATAGATGCAAGATCCTTGTTGAAGAATGACTTGGCTTATCTTTGAATGAAGACTTGATTTGCTTTCCTTCCGCATGCATCACGGATGCTCTCATTTTTGTACACTTTGAGTCGACAATCATTCCACAAGATGACTCCTTGCAAACTTTTGATTGTCATGAAATTCGGGTGACTCGGCTTTTTATGCCACATCCAACTTGATTTGGTTGTGCTAGTCTTTGCTAATAAGCATGTACTTGGTGTAGCAAAGAGACCAATTCACTACATACATGTTTTTATTTCTTGTTCCGGATAGCACAACTTCATTAGATTCAACATCCTTGATTTGTCATACACACATGTTGAATCCTACATTGTAGCCTTTATCACGAGTTGGTTGATACTCATGATTGAAATTGACCCTTCAACATAAAGGCATCCGTGATCTCCAATCTATTTTTCATTATGGATCCAATGCCTCTTATCTCCCCGGAGCTTCATTTCCTCCAAATATGACTTTTGATCCCCTTGACTCCATGAAGTTTTGATTCTTCTTATTCCCGGTCATGTGTATGCGGAACATCCACTATCCATGTACTAGATTCCTTGGCACACTGTTCCTGAACCGCAATTAAGGAAATCAAGTTTTAGGTACTCAAACTTGTCTCTTGAGGGGTTAGTGCTATAAGGTGATCCAACCAACCTATTGTCAAATGATCGGCTCTAAGAGGTTGCCAACTATCGAGTTCCATATTCATAATGAATCTTAGCAAATTTCTTAGGAGCTTTGGCACATACAACTGTCTCTTTAATCAGATCTGTGTGTGTCTTTGGTGCATTTGCTTTCTTTGGGTGATATGAAAACTTTTGTGCATATTGGGCATTGTTCTTGGGTGCATATATGTCTTGATATTGGTTTCTTTTCCTTGGGAATGACTATATTAGTCCGAGGTCTTTGCCACTTGGGCATGTATCTTATAGGACTTGGCTAATATCTCACTTGATTATTCAAATCAGCCTGACTAGGATATATTTTATCATTTCCTTCATATGGTTTTCTCTGCTGAAACCTCTGGGGATTTCAGTAGTTCTGCATTGCCTTCACAGAATATTTCCTGTTTGGAGTCTGCTAATGGACTCTTCTTGATTTCATTTTTTTGTCCTTTCAAGATATACTCTGTTGGCTTTTTGCCTTTGTAGCCCATACCAACATGTGTGTGCTTGTGATTGTAAGTGGGTGCAACATATGGTGCTTTTGGTTTTTGGACCCCCCATTGCTTGAGGATCCTTTCTCCAAAGTCACTCTTGTAGTCTGAGCATTGACAAAGGAATTATGCCTTATCTACTATTTCCTTTTGAATCATCATTAATTCATCCAATGTTTTGGATGACTTACTGAGTGATGCAATCACATTTTTCAAATATTTTTCCCTCTTTTCCTTTTTAGCTAAGTTTGCCATGACCTTAGATATCTCGGCCTTGACTCTTTGTTGTCATCATTTATGTGATGATAGTACTAAGCTCTTGATCATTTTGTGAGTTTGGCTTTTGTGCTATTTGTTTTCCTCATGTAAGAGTGTGTGTGAGGTTTTCATGTGCTCGAAATCTTTCATCATTTTTCCAACTGAATCATAAAGATATGTGGGTGATGAAGTGTTTATGGCACTATCACTATCATCAGAATGTGAGCTAGATGAGTTAGAATTTACCTCATCTTCATGTTCTTTAGCCACGAGACATATCAATGCCTATTCTTTCGTATCGAGGAAAGTCCGCCTCATTTCGTCCCGACTCTTTTGTCTCCTTACAATTAGCTGTGTTAGGTTCAACAACCACCATGACTTTCTTTCTTTCTGGTCTCTTTTCTCTGAAGACATTTTTTTCTTCCTCATTTTTGTACTTGTTGGTGGTGGATAGGAATAATCAACATGAAAGTGTCTCCGCCGTCTCTGATTCGCACTGAGTTCTCAACGTTTTGGTAATCACCTCTCTAATTGTCAGCTCTCTTTGGTGGTCTATCTTCCTTGCTCTTGGAAGGAGCTAAGTGTCTTCTGGAGGTTTCACCATTGTTCCTTTTATGGTTATTGTTAAAGAGCTTGTTGAATCTTTTGACCATCAGGCTTATCTCCTCTTGGTCAATGATGTCCTTGGATTCAGCTTTCTTGGATTCTCCAGCCAATAAAGCAGTTATCTTGGGTACAACTATCTCTTCTTGCTCTTTCCTTCTGAGCTCAAATTCATATGCTTTTAAATCTGAGAATAGCTCATGGTTGGAGGTTCTTGTCAAGTCCATAGAATGGCTAAGGGCCATCGATTTCATTTCCACTAAACTGGGAGCGACCTAAGGATCTTCATATACATTTCGGTGATCCAGTTTCACTGCGCATTTTAAAATTTTCAAACTTTTGTACAACAAGCTGTTAGCTTATTCTCTTTAATTTGCTCTAAGCCTCGCAAATTAGAGTAAGCTTCTCCCATATCTCATGAGCAGTCCTGCAAGATTTCACTTTGTTAAATATGGCTTTATCAAGAATTTTGTATAAAATGCCTTGGCAAAATTGTCCAAGTTTTATATTTTTCTGTCCTCGTTGGTCCATTCACTGCGTAGCTTTTCAACCATAGCAGGCCTTGGTGTAGCAGGTGCTGCATCAGCCTCTCCTTCAGTAGCGGGGGAAGTAGCTCTCAGAGTTGTATTGACTTTTATGATTTGTATGGGTCCATCTTCAATGTCGAACCATATTTCATCATGTAAGATGAGAGATGTGCTGCATGCGAATCTTCCAATCATCGAGACTCCTCAACAAAGTGAACATGGGAATGCGAGATAAATTTGCTTCCATGATAATAACTTTTGAAAGAAAGTTTAAAAACAGTCAAATGTTGTATCTTTGAAAAAGAAGGAGATCTAGTTCAGTAACCAGTGCAGAAGGTTCCTTGGACCAACCGCTCCGATACCACATGTAGGTCCCAAAGGGTGTTTGTGTTAAGTCAGAAGGGGGTTGGATAGACTTAATCAATTTTCGATTTTTGTCCTTTAATTAGAGTTTTGCACAAGTAGCGCAGTTTAGTCTTTGATAGACGAGTTAAGTTTAACCTCAACGAGAAGAGTTAACCACTCATGACTGATCGAGTTGTTGATAGAGTAACTCGGTGAGTGAAGTGAGTTTTTAAATATTGACTAACTTGGTTTTAACAATGTAAGACTTACACCCTTAAGTTGAAATATGTTTTAAAACACTTGTTTAGGTTAAGTTATTATCGATTGATTTAGCAAAATTTATTAATCGTGAGATATAAAATATACAAGAATTAAATATCTTTGAAAGTAAATAGGCACATAGCAATTTTATAGCGGTTCGAGGATGTGGTAATTCCTCTACTCCACTCTTCTCCAACTCCGGAGGTAATCCGCTAATGCAAATCGTGTTACAAAAAGGATAAAAAGTCCGAGCAAGCCTTGATCACACAATCGACTTCACTCCACGGGAATCAACTCTTCACGAGACAATTTTGTCTCGCTACTTCAACTCCTTTGAATTATTGGATTTGATACGAAGCCCTCCAACAAATCCAAAGCCTGGTTCTAATTTGAACCTATCGTAATTCCTTCAACCTTGGATGTGCGGACCCCTTGTCTTCAAACAAATTTTCTCTTAAAACGACTTGAAACTTTTCTTTCCTTCTTTGAAAGTGTTAGTTAGATAGACTTTGAATTTTAGGGCTTGAGGATAGAGTGTATTGATTGAGAGTATTTTTGCTTGAATGCTCTTTGCTCATTGCTTGAATGTTGCAGTTATTCTCTCAAATAAACTCCTCGACCTTTTATAGTGGCGGTTCGAAAATATATCCGTTGAAGAGATAGACACACATTCAAACTCCACTTAATGGACATTGGCTTGTCTTGTTGTGAAACAATTTATATTGACCCAACCTTAGTTTAATCCTCGCTGAGTTAGCTGAAACTCTGTGACATTATGCAAACTTCTCATTAGTTTCTAGCCATTTGCACTCTTTCAAATAAACTTGACTTTATGGTTGAGTCTGTCTTTTTCCACTTTGAGTAATGTTTTGATTTTACTTATGAATGGGCTTCCAGACTTTCTTGAGTCTTTTTTTCTTCTTGAACCTCTTTACAAATCATCTCCAAACATCTGGGATTGACTCAATATGTCTGTCTCACGATAGACACAACTTTTTGGTACTTGGTCGTGACTTCTCTTCGACACTTAGCCGCAACAAAGCTAAATCTTCACTTTGTCCTTCAGTCAACTTCTGCAATCTTCAACTTGCCTGCTTCGACTCTACTCATAGATCTTATCTATAACATAGTTGAATTTACAATAGAAAATGGGGTGCCAACTTCCTAATCTATGTTTTACATAGCATCATCAAAATCTATACAATAAATTTCCCAATACTCTATAGGCTCAAGTTTTAGGGATAAAGTATATTAAGTTAAAATCTCAAAATGTGGCTAACAATAAACAAAGTTAAGTCTTAAAGTAGCTAACTAGGGAATCATTAGTTCATAGGTAGGTTTTTTTGGGCTAAGTAGGCTAACACAAAAATAGCCTTAAATCATCTTCTCAAACCACACACACATGTAGTTTCAATCAAGATACCAATGCAAGTTCTAGAGTTCTAACATCATGAATGACACACTCCGCAAATAAAAAGACTGCATATCATAAAAGCAGTTAAAGGCACAAAATCTCATAGGATTATTTTTCGCATCATGTTCAAATATCAAATTTTCTCAATCAACCAAACACGCAAAAGACATATTTTCAAAAATTTATCACATATTCACCAAGTATTTCTTCTCATGAAATCAAGTGTTCATAGTAAATCATACAAAGGCTTCCTATAGTAATTCATACTTCTAAATCTAACTCACACAAAAGCAATAAACGTCTAAAGTAATAAACATGCTTAAAATAAAAATTAAAAATTAAAAATTTATATGCAATTTTAAATGCTTCTACATGCATTCAAAATGCAATCCAAACATGCAACAATACAAAATCACGCATTCTTGACAACCCCCATACTTAAATAATGTTTCGTCCCAAAATCATAAGGAAGTTATCAAAACAAATAGAAAGCGCGATAAGTACTTACATCGACTATTGTGGTATAGGATAGTGGCCTTGCCCACTTTGCCATTGCTCTATTGTTGTCATTTGTTCTAATATTTTTGCTCGAAAATTCTCAAAGTGTTTATATGATTTTGCACCTTCAGTGGAAAATAATAGTTCATGCGCCCTTGGATATGTATCGCTTGTGCCCTGGAATGTATATTGAAATTGGTCCAAAAGAGGTTTACGTTCACGTGAAGCAGGGAGTTCGTCCGTCAAATTTGAAACGGGAGGATCACTTCGCATGGTTTGGCCGTGCAAAAGTACACGTCTATGTGAATGGTTCCGAGATCCTTTCTTTGGCACATGTTCTTCCGCTGAATCTAGATCAACCATATATTCAAGTATATCATCGTTAATAATATTAAAACACATACTTTGAGACCCATTTAGGTTGCTCATCAGAACATCTATCTCTGGCCCTTCAGTGACAAAAGTAATTGTAGGCTGCTCATCTTTTTCTTTTGCACTGTCTCGGTTGATTTCTTTGGGCTCTCATATTCAACACTACTCCTCAGATGAATGGCATTACATTATTCTCTTGGTTTGATTTCTTTTGCCTCTTTGATGTTGGCTTCCCACTGCTGTTGCGATTTGAGCCATTTGTGTCTCCAAATATTTCAACCTTGTGTTTATATTCGTGTTCAATTGAGCAACTTGTTCCTCGATCCTGTTCAATCTAGCTCATGTATCTTCAACGAATGAGGCTAACATCTCTTCTAGAGATGGCTTCTTTCCATTCGGTGATATCATGGATGAAAGCATAATCATGCACTACTTTGCACTCAATAAGAACAATGTTAAAAATAAAAAAATTATGCTTCAATTAGTTAAATCTTTCAATCCCCGACAACAGCATCAAAAACTTGATAGTGAAAATCTTTTCAATATAGCGCAACTGTACGGTGTAGCTAGCAGATAATAGCGAGCAATGTCGTATTCATCAGGGATTGAATATGAAACACATAAAGTACAATAATGTCATACTCAATTTCATTGAAGTGGTGAAAATCAAGAAATTGTTTATCTAAACTAAACCTAACTTATCAAGTAAAATATCTAAAAATTGTTAAAGACCCGAACTTCAAAAGTTTTCAACAAATACAAAAGCAACCCCTTGGAATATAATTTCAACATGCTACATCAATGTTAATTCCAATTAATATTTCATCAAAATCAGTTTCTGTTTATCTATGGGTTCAATTCATAAAGTAGTTTATTCCGTCTCTCAAAGAAAATAAACAGTTGATTAATACCAATTGCTAGTATCCCTACTCAACAATTAATATTAATTCCAAAAAGATCATATAATTGAAGTAAACCCCCAAACAGTTATAAGTCTCCTGACTCTATACCCATTTATGTTATCATTTCGTTTTTCATAAGTTAGAACTCATCTCCCGAAATACGAACTAATAAATAAGACATGCAAATTATTGATCAGATAATTTACAAGAAACAGACACTCGAATTCATAAATAGAACACAAAAACCAATTAAGAGAAACAATCAAATTAGATTTAACATGAATCCACAGTTTTGATCATGCCCTAGGATCAAAAAGATTTAGCCTAACATATTTGAGAACAAATTCATAGACAAACTCAAACAAAAGATCTAAACTAATAGCATATAACCCTTCTTATCAGGATGTATCCTTCTTCAAAGTCTTAAACTCTTATGCCTTTGTAGATGCGAAAAATCTTCTTTCGTTCTTCGTTGAATTATGTTTCTCTCTCACAAGTATTTAAAATTGTGTATTTGATGAGTGTAAAATATACGTGCATTTGAGGGTTTAAAATGATATATATTTGATGCATTTGCACACATATTTAGTCTGTTTTGCTTGGTTTCCCTTGTTGGGCGTGATACTTCGTACTCTTATGAATTTTGCAGAAAATGGAGCTAAATTGGACAAAAGATGATCGCATGTTTCAAATGATATGTAAAAAGACAAGGTATGAGAAAAGATATGAGGAAAGAAACATGGACGGTCAAACAAAAGGAATTTCTTAAAAATGTCAAAAACGCTAACAGTTTTCAAGATCTTTGGTAGGGTTTAGTATTTTGGCCATAACTTCCTCTACAAAATTTATGTTGAGGTGATTAAAGTGGCCATGAAAAGCTAAGAGAAAGATCTACAACGTTCATGAAGACCTCGAAGCTAATGCGGACAATAAAATGGTCAAAAACACGCCACACGGACGGACCGTGTGGTATCACACGGCCGTGTGGAGTGGGTGTTAAAATCACACAACCTGTGAAAAAGGGATGAAAACAGGGGACGGAACCGGGGGCCACATGACACGGCCGTGTGAGACCACATTGGCGTGTGGAAAAGGGCTGAAATCCACACAACCGTGTGGTTCCACATGGCTTGGCCGTGTGGGACTCTACAGACAGCGTTTTTGGAGTTTTCTCCCATTCAAACTCTACAAGTGATCTCTCCAAGCATCTATTTAAAGGGACTAAGGCTGAATGAATTTTCATCATCATACATCACTCTCTACATAGAAAACACATCAAATAACACAAGAATGAAGGAATCAAGAGCTTCGAGGCAAAGGGCTAGGTCGCGAAGAACACCACAAGGCTTTCGCATCTACGAGCACAAGAGCTTCGAGGGCTTGGAGGAGAATCCATCATGACAAGAAGGGGTTATCTTTCAATATCTAAGAACTCTTGTTTGTGCTTATATGATATCGTAATATTGATTCAGATTTGTCTATGAGTTTGTAATCAATGTTTGGCATATTTTTTTGGATCTTATGGGCATAACCAAAACTGTGGATTTGTATTAAATATGATTACTTGTTTTCTTAATTAATTCATGCGTTCTATTTTATGAATTCTAGTGATTATTTATAATTGCTTTTTATCTGATCAATAATTTGCATGTCATACTTCTAGTCCATAATCCGACCAAGTGAGTTATAGTAAGACAAAAATCGAATCCAGACATGAAACATGTGTGACATGCGTGTTTGTGGGGAGTCATTCAATTCACAAATCTTTTTGGAGTTAATAAGAATTGTCACGCGTCACTGCGGTATAATTGTTATTAATCAACTGTTTATGCACCACGACCAGGGGAGTAAATGATATTAGGAATTTGAACCCATATAATTGCATGAAATGGTTTTTAAAACTTTATTTGCATTTAATATTGAAGAAGCATGTTGAGATTATGTGCCTAAGGTTGCTCCTAATGATGTTGAAAATGCTTGTGGGGTTCACACATTTATTTCTTTTTATTTTCTTTATTTTTCGATTTTTTCCTTAGAATAAAATAACTTGATTTTTGGTTGCTTCAATAAAATTGGAATACGATGTTATTATAGCTTTAAGTGTTTGAGATTCAATCCCGAGGAATACGACATTGCTTGCCATTATTCTATAAACTACACTGTACACTTGTAGTTGTATGAACCAAAACTATTTTTGGCGAACAAGTTTTTGGCGCCGTTGCTGGGGATTGATTAGATTCTACTTAGATATAGTAATAAGTAGTTCAATCTTAATTGAAGCATATTTTTTTGTAAATATTTTTTTCTTTTTTCAATTTTTTTATTTTTTCTCTTTTTCGTTTCTAACATCGTTTTTTGTTGAGTGCTAGACTGGAATCTTTGGAGATGCAAGAAGCCCAAATCGCTGCTGCAGTGGGAGGCCAACATCAAAAGGGCAAATTCCCAGGCGATACTTAATCCGAGAAAACAGAGCAACGTCATTCGTCTGATGGATGGTACAGAATATGAGGGCTCAATGATTTCAACCGACACGGTTCAACGAAAGCGATCTTTAGAAATGAGTCGGCTTAAGACGAAAAACTTAGCGCTTTGTGGAAGGCAACCCAAGAAACGTCGCGACAAATCCGGGGTAAAAAAACGAAAAAAGAGAAAAAATAGAAAAAACGAAAAAATAGAAAAGAAATACGAAAAAAAAACAAACTCGCGCGGGCGTGTGGAGCACACGACCGGCCGTGCGATCGATCTGCTCCAAAGATTTCAAATTTGACGGACAAGCTCCGGCTTCACGGAGAATGACCAGGTAAGTACTCTTTACGCATTCCTCTTTTCTTTTGATAATTTTCTCATATGTTCGGGACAAAGCATATTTTAAGTTTGGGGGGTTGTCAAGAATGCGTAAATTTGTACTGTTGCATATTTTGCATTGTATCTAGGACTGCATGTAGAGCACTTTGCATTATAATTTTAAAAAAAAAAAATTGATTTTTTGTCAATTTTGTTTATTTTTTTTTTTAGCACGTTTAGTTTTAGCACGTTTAATTATTTTTGTGTGTGGTTTTTCGGTTCTTATGCCCAACTCCCTATGATTTTACTATAAATATTTTATGGTATGAGATAACATACTTATGAGAATAATGTAATAAATTCTTAGGAGGAAAGTTATTTATTTGCTTGGCATGTGTTATGAAAATTGGGTATTTGAGCATGTTGCGAAAAATAAGCATGTGAGCTTTTGTGCCTTAAATCCGCTTTATATTATGCATACTTATTTTTTCTTGATTGTATCATTCATGATTGATAGAACTCTAGAAATTGCTCTAGTATCTTCATTGAAACTATGTGTGTGTGCAATTTTTGAAAATGATCTAAGGCCATCTTTGTTTAGCCTACTTAGCCTAAAAACCCTATCTATGAACTCATGATTCCCTAGTTAGCTAAGTTTGAGCCAAAACTTTTATTCTGAACCACATTTATCTTTAAAATTTACATGTTTTTAATCACTACAAATTCTTGAGCTTATAGAAAATGAATAAGTTTGGGGGAGATGTGGTGAAAAATTTATGAGAAAAAAAGAAGAAGTTGGTAAAAGAAAGAGGGATGAGCGATTTGGGTAAATGAAAAAAATACATGAAGCTCGAAAAAGAAAGAAAATCTCGGAAAGAAAATAGAGAAAATCGAGCAAAGCAAAAAAAATCTGAAAATTGTGAAAAATAAGAGCTTGAGGCTAAAGAAAAAAAAAGAAGAAAATAAGGATAGAATTGAGTTGAAAAAACCCGATATTATGATGAATTAGGGTTGGTGAATTGAAATCTGTATGCTTAAATTTCTATTTGCTCAAGTCAAGTCACTTAATCCAAATTAACCTACCCTTACCAAAGAGCCTACATTACAACCTAATAAAAGTCCTTTTTGATTCTTAGATTGTGCACACAAAAATGGTCGAGATGTTAGGCGATTTGCAAGCTATGGTAGTTCTACTTTCTATGAATTGAATTTGAGCGTAAACACTTACCATACACTTTTGAGAGTAGAGTGATACACCATTTACTCGTGAGTCGCAATGTCAAGTACTCGAGAGAGTATTAATTATGTCGAGTTTATGAATAATGACTCTTGATGATGAATTACATGGTTTCTTGAGTATGGAATCAAATGATTTAATGTTTATAGTGTTCTTGGGTGTTCTTTCATTTTTACCCCTTATATTGTTTTTCTAAATTTGCTCGAGGACGAGGAATGCTTTAATTTTGGGGGATTTTGATGAGTGTAAAATATACGTGCATTTGAGGGTTTAAAATGATATATATTTGATGCATTTGCACGCATATTTAGTCTATTTTGCTTGGTTTCCCTTGTTGGGCATGATACTGCGTACTCTTGTGAATTTTGTAGAAAATAGAGCTAAATTGGACTAAAGATGATATCATGTTTCAAATGATATGTAAAAATACAAGGTACGAGCAAAGATATGAAGGAAAGAAGCATGGACGGTCAAACAAAAGGGAATTTCCTTCAAAACGCGTCAAAATGCGCTAACAATTTCAAAGACACCGATGACAAGGTTTAGTATTTTGGCCATAACATCTTATACAAAATTGATATTGAGGTGATTCAAGTGGCCATGAAAAGCTAAGAGACAGATATACAACTTTCATGAAGACACCAGGAGCTAATTCGGACAATAACACAATCAACAATACGTCACACATATGAACCGTGTGGTATCACACGGCCGTGTATTAATACACGATCAGGTCGTGTATCTTGTTTTTGTCTCTGTTTTGTCCTAAAGCAAAGTACACGGCCGTGTACTATTACATGGTTGGGTCATGTATTCCATCTCTAAAATTTCTTCCCTTGAACAAGTCGCACGAATATAAAAAATCACACGGATACCGAATACACGGTTGTGTTATAATACACGGGCATACCGTGTTTTTTGTTCTTCGTCGTTTTCTTCGTGTAATTGATCGTCTCTTCGTATTCGACATTCTTGTCTGGGTCGTCCTACTGATATCTTTGGAAATTAAGCTCCATTTCCTGTAAAAATCACAAGAATACACAATATCATGCCAACATAGGAAATCAACTAAAACACACTAAATATACATGCAAACGTATCAAATATGCACCAAAATAAGCCCCTAAATACACGTATATTTTACACATATCAAATCCCCCCAAACTTAAACCATTGCTCGTCCTCGAGAAAACTAAGACAATAACAACATATAATGGGGTAGATAGAACAACACAAGAACACTACAAACACATAATTTCAATCAAATCAATACTTTAGTAAACATGTAAATCATCATCAAAAAGCTATTAATTGCAAATTTGGCATAATCAATACTCATCCGGGTATTCAACATCGCGACTCACATGATAAAGTGTATCACTCAACTCTCAAAGTAAATGAAAAGTGTATACTCTCAAAATCAATTTAGTGAAGTAGAACTACCATATGCTTGCAAATCGTCTAACATCTCTCCCACTCAAGTGTGCACAATTTAAGAATCAAAAGGATTTTTCTTTGGTTGTAATGTAGGCTCTTTGGTTAAGGTAGGAAAAATATGGATTAAGTGAGTTGACTTGAGCAAATAGAATTTACAGCACATAGACTTTCAATTCACCAATCCATTTTCAACTAAAGAAACATTCTTTCGAATTATTTTCTTTTTCAACTCATACTCCTTTTCCACCCATTTCTTCTTTTTCATTCTTAGGTCATTGCCTTCTTTCTTTTTCCTTAAGTTCTCAATTCTCAATTTTCCGAATTGTTTTCACTTGCCCAATTTCTTCTTGCTCTTTAAAAAAAAAAAATTCGAGCTTCAATCATTCACCTATGCATGGGCTCATCCCCCTTTGCCAACATTCTTTTTTTTTCAAAATTAAACCACATCTCCCACAAAATAAACATCTCTATAAGCTCAAGTTTTAAGGATAAATATTTCAAGTTCAAAGCTCAAAATGTGGCTAACAATAAACAACGTTAAGGCTTAAAATGGCTAATTAGAGAATCATGAGTTTATAGGTAGGCTTTTAAGGCTAAGTGGACTAAAACAAAAACGGCCTTAAATCATCTTCGCAAATCGCACACACATGTAGTTTCAATAAAGACACCAATGCAAGTTCTAGAGTTCTAATATCATGAATGACACACTCAAAGAAAAAAAGATCGCATATCATAAAAGCAATTAAAGGCACAAAAGCTCACAAGCTTATTTTTGCATCATGTTTAAATACCAAAAGCAATAAACGTGCTAAAGCAATAAACATGTCTAAAATAAAAATAAAAAATATTTAAAATTTATATGCATTTTTTAAATGCTTTTACATGCAACCTAAATGCAATGCAAACATACAACATTACAAAATAACGTATTCTTGACAACCCCCCAAGCTTAAATCATGTTTCGTCCCGAAATCATAACGAAGTTATTAAAAGAAAGATGAAAGCGCGATAAATACTTACATCGACTATTGTGGCAGAGGATAGTGGCCTTGCCCACTTTGCCATTGCTCCATTCTTTTCATTTGTTCTAATGTTTTCGATGAAATTTGTCAAAGTGTTTATATAATTTTACACCTTCAACGGGAAACAATAGTTCCTCCGCCCTTGGATAGGTCGCGATTGTGACCTAAAATGTATATCGAAAGTAGTCCGGAAGAAGTTTATATTCCCGTAAAGCAGCGAGTTCATCCGTCAATTTTGAAACCAGAGGATCACTTCGCATGGTCTGGCCGTGTAAAAGTACATGGCCATATGAATGGTTTCGAGCTCCTTTCTTTGGCACATGTTCTTCTGATGAATCTAGAGAACCACATATTCAAGTATATCATCGTTAGTAAAATCGAAACACATACCTTGAGACCCATTTAGATTGCTCATCGGAACATCTATCTTCGGTCCTTCGGTGACAAAAGTAATTGTAGGTTATTCATCTCTTTCTTTCGCAATATCTCGGTTGATATCTTTGGCCTCTCATATTCAAAGACACTGCTCTCGGATGAATGTCATTACATTGTTTCTTTGGGTTGATTTGATTATCACCTATAAATTTGCCTCTTTGATGTTGGCTTCCCACATCATTGCGATTTTAGCCACTTGTGTCTCCAAAGATTTCAACCTTGTGTTTATATTCGTGTTCGGTTGAGCAACTTGTTCCTTGATCCTATCTATCTTAGCTTTCATTGTTGTTCAATCTAGCTCGTGTCTCTTCAATGAATGAGGTTAACATCTCGGCCCGTGAGATGGCTTTTCATTCGGTGATATCATTGATGAACGATAATCACGCACTACCTTGCACTCAATAAGAACAATGTTGAAAATAAAAAATAAAAAAATTGTGCTTCAATTAAGATTGAACAACTTATTACTATATTCATGTTCAATTTTCAATCCCGTAAATGGCGTAGAAAACTTGATCGTGAAAATATTTTCGCGATACCACAAGTGTATGATTTAGCTAGCGGATAGAAATGATCAAGGTCGTATTCTCGAGAGATTGAATACGAAACACATATAGTATAGTAATGTCGTACTCCAATTTTATTAAAGCGGTCGAAAATCTAAAAATTGTTTATCTAAACTAAACCCCTAAATTATCAAGTAAAATATCTAAAAATTGTTAAAGACCCAAACTTCACAAGTTTTCAACAAATACGAAAGCAACCGAGGAACATAGTCTCAACATGTTTCATCGATGTTAACTCAATTAATGTTTCATCAAACCAATTTCTTTGTATCTATGGGTTCAATTACTAAAGTAGTTTATTCCTCCTCCCAAATCAAATAAATAGTTGATTAATACCAATTGCTAATATCCCAACTCAATAATTAATATTAACTCCCAAAAGATCTTAGAATTGAAGTAAACCCCACAAATAGTTATAAGCCTCCCGACTCTATACCCATTTATGTTATGATTTTTTTTTGTAAGTTAGAACTCATCTCCGAATTATGAACTAACAAATAAGACATGGAAATTACTAATCGGATAAGTTACAACAAACAAGCACTCAAATTCATAAATAAAACACAAAAACCGATTAAGAAAATAATCAAATTAGATTTAACATGAATCACGGTTTTGATCATGCCTCGGATCGAGGAAGGATTTAGCTTTAACATATTTGAGAATAAATTGAGAGACAAACTTGAAATCAAATAGTTTGAGATCGAATTAAGCACAAACAAAAGATCTAAACTAATAAGATAGACCTTTTTGTGTTAGGATGGATCCTTCTTCAAAGTTTTGAACTCTTGTGTCTTCGTAGATGGGAAAGGTCTTGTGTCGTTCTTCGTTGAATTGTGTTTCTTTCTCAGAAGTATCTAAAACTATATATTTCCAGGTGTAAAATCGTGTAAGGTTGTGTGGCTTGGTCTTCCTTTTATAGATGCTTTGAGAGATCACTGGTAGAGTCCCAACGAAATTATTAAACAAAATCCACCGCCAAACAAAATACACGACTGTTTATTAATACACGATCAGGTCGTGTATCCTGTTTTTGTCTCTGTTTTGGCCTGAAGCAAAGTACATGTGGGTCGTGTATATTCTGTCTCGAAATTCTTCCATCGAACAAGTCCCACGAACGTGTAAAATCATATGTATACCAAATACATGGCCATTTAATAATACACGGGCAAACCATGTTTTCTGTTTTTCATTATTTTCTTCGCGTATTTAAGCATTCGGCATTCTTGTTCGGGCCGTCCTACTTATATCTTTGCAATTTAAGCTTTGTTTCCTGTAAAAATCATAAGAATACGCAGTATCACGCCCAACAAAGTAAACCAACTAATACACACTAATATGCATGCAAATGTATCAAATATGTACCAAAAGAAGCCCTAAATGCACGTATATTTTACACGTATCAAAGGTGTGTAAACTTGTTAAGTGACTTTATGGACTAAAACAAGCACCTGTGAATGGCGAAAATTTGACATAACTATGTTGTCAAATGGTTTCAAAATCAATGAATATGACAAGGGTCTACATTAAGGGTATTGTAAATGATTACGTTATTGTATGCCTTTATGTAGATGATATGTTGATCATCGGTAGTAGTCATGATTTAATCATGAATACTAAAAATATGTTAAAGAAGAACTTTGATATGAAAGATATGTGATTATCTGATGTTATACTAGGGATTAAACTATCTAGAACTTCAGATGGAGTTGTCTTGTCACAATCCCATTATGTTGAAAGTATACTTAGAAAGTTTAATGCTTTTGATAGTCTCCGGAAAAGACACATGTAGATCTGATTCTACACTTAGCCAAGAATAAAGGAGAACCAATTTCTCAGCTGGAATATGTAAGGATAATTGGCAGTCTGATGTACTTAACAAATTGTACACGTCCAGACATTGCATATTCAAGGTGAGTAAGCTTAGAGTTCACAAGTAACCCTAGTAAGGATCACCGGAAAGCCTTGACGAAGGGTACTTAGATACTTAAAGTATACCGTGAACTATGTAATACTTTATACGAGATATTCAGATGATTAGAAGGATCCGTGATGCAAATGGATATCAAAAATAAAAACTCCAAGTCCACAAGTGGCTATGTGTTCTGATAGGTGGAGGAGTAGTGTCACGAAATCTTCTAAGCAATCGTGTATAGATCGATCCACTATGGAATCCAAGTTCATTGCTTTAGATAAAATGGAGAATAAGCTAAATGGCATAGAATATTCTTAGAAGATATTCCTTGTTGGAATAAACGGTCGTCTTTATATTGATACATTGTGGTAGTCAATCAACAATTGGAAGGACACAAAGTAATATGTATAATGGTAAGTCCAGATATATTAAGTCAAAGACATATATTACAATTGATCTAGATATATCTCGATTGACTATGTGAAGTCAAAAGAAAACCTAACGGACATTGCATTAACTAAAGGTATAAATCGAGATCAAATGTACAAGTTGTTAAGATGAGTGGATTTAAAATCCACAAAATAAAAATGTTCATAGCGGCAACCTAACCTTGTGAATTAGAGATCCCAAGACCTTGGTTCAATGGGATAACTAAGTTATGAATATTCATCGAATACTTGGAACCCGTTTTAGCTCATTCCAGAACGTTTAAGTGAAAAACCCCGCAGTATTGTAAGGTTTAGTTTATCTTTTAATTATTCATATACCTAAAAGGTCGAGATGACAGGATACTCCTTATAGGAGATCACCTATGTATGTGAGAAGTATTGGCCACTCCTCTTGTAATACTTATGATTCTAATATATGGTCGAGGACCGAAATGGACACAACGTGAGAACAAACGTGTTAGAATCAGTTATTGTTAAGTATTGTTGTCTTGTTTACACAAGCGGTTGAATAGTTCAAGACATCGTGTCATTAGCGGCTAGTAATCCGATAAGTAAGGAAGGTTCAAAGTCGGAAGCTACCTATCTAATGCGATAATGGTTTATCGGAACTTTAGAATATCTGCATACATGAATGCATTAATGTTCATTCATGTGGGGATTATTAGAAATTGACTTAGTAAAAATGGGTTTTAACCCGATTTTAACCAATTATTTAAATGGGATCATTTGTTAGCTGTGAGAAATGAATGATATTATCGTAATCTACACGCAAAGTAGATGAATATAACATTTTGAATTTCTCAAAACTAATTTCGGGTGAATGAGAAAGTAATGCAAAAAAATAAGCCACTTAAAATGCCTTTTATTCATGGAAATATAAAAGAGTGGGAATATAGAATGGCATATCCCTCATGGAAAGCATGTTAAATACTTGTCTTTTTTATATAGAGCTTCACCGATAATAAGTAGTAATCATGTGGAGCTCATATGGTACACCACTAGCGGACAAGTCAATTTTGACAAATTTCCGACTAGCTCAAAATAGCATCGGGGCCGGTGCGAGAGCATAAATCGGCCCGAGCGAGCGGACCCAGGCCCGCACGCCGCATTCTTAGTCACATTGGACGCTTTAGTCGAACTTTAAAGTCATTGTATCTTAGAGACGATTGTCGAATCATTAGACTTATACGAGCAATTTCGTCTTCATGGAGATAGTATTCAATACTAGCATCAACTTTAATTTTTGTCCCATTATTTTATCTAATTTTCGATAAAAGCAAACACCGCAAACAACAATCGCAAGGCTGAAATTATATTTTCTTAAAAAATGAAAAATAGCGGTTTCACTACGATGCATTCTTTGCTCTATGCGAAAAATCGCATAGAAATTTTTAGGTGTTGATTTCAAGAGATGGCAACAAAAAGATGATGTTCTACCTAACTACGTTGGAGTACTTCCTGGATTCTTGAAGGAGGACCCTCCGATTCTTGAAGAAGATCCAAAATCGATAAAGGATTGTTGTAGATGCTTTGACACTTGATAATTTTCTCCGCCAAAACTATATTTTGAATGGGTGAAAGACACCTCTATAACATCACAATTCATTCAAAACATTAAAAGAGATGTGGGACTCTTTGGAAAAGAAGTACAAAATAGAAGATGTCGACACAAAGAAATTTATTGTTGCAAATTTTCGATTTCAAGATGGTTAATACCAAAACGATAATCAACCAAGTTCGGAAATTCAGATCATACTTCATGACTTAATGTCGAATGGATGATTTTGAACGAGTCATTCAAGTGGTTGCAGTATCAAAAATTATCGCCGTTGTGGAAACATTTTAACTACCTCAGCGCAAGCGCAGGAAATGGGACTTGATGATTTGATAAATCAACCGGATTGAGGAAGAAACCAAAATCTCAAGTCAAAACTAGCAAAATTGGAATGGAGGCCAAGGCTAATCTTGAATAATCGAGCACTAGCAAGAAACGGAAGGGAAAAGATAAAGAGAAAGCCAAGAAGTTTAAAGGCAATTGCTACAACTGTAGCAAGTCGAATCACATGACCAAGGATTGCGGCCGATATCCTAAGAAAAGCAATAAAAATGGTAACCAATAAAAGCCAATGTGACCAAGGATAAGTTTGTTCTCGATAGACATGTTTGAGCTCGATCTCACTATCATTGTATTTGAAGCCAATATGGTGAATAATCTAAGGGAATGATGGATAGATATCGAGCTACTACTCGCCATATTTGGCCGCGATAACGAGATTTTTCCTACACCCAATAAATGAAATAAAGTTGTTCATGGGAACTCTTCGACTTCCAACATCATAGGACATGGAAAGGTTGTGCCGATGATGACTTAGGAAAGAGCTTCGCTTTGTGGATATATTGCATGTCCTTGGATATCAAGAGCTTTTAATTTTAGGTCCACTATTAAGTAAGTAAGGCCAGATTTGGACTAGGGTTAGAGTCCGACAAGTTTTTAATGATCAAGAATAGTCAGTTTCTTTGTAAAGGGTAACTTGATAAAGGGCTCTTCCAAAATATCCGTAATGAATGTTTTTCCACAAGAGGCGAAGAATAAGAATATTACTTCGCTTACTTATCAGATTGTTTTAATTTATGGCATGATAGATTAGGATACGTAAATTTCAACACAATTAAAATGTTAGTGAACTGGAATTAATACTGGGACGTTTAAAACCGATTCATACAATAAATGCGAAGTTTGTGTTAAAGCAAAATTGACTAAAAATATTATTTCATTCGGGTCAAGATGTACCAAACCACTGTGTTGATCCACACAAATGTGTGTGATTTGAAACTTGTGCAAACTCGAGGTGGAAAAAAGTACTTATAACGTTTAATCGGGACGATTGTGACAATATAATGTTATGTTTATCTTTTGAAAAGCAAAGATGAAGCTTTAGTAGTTTTTAAAACTTATAAGAATAAAATTGAAAATCAGCTTAATTTGGAAATTAAGATGATTCACAAATGATAGAGACGAAAAAGTATATGTTGCTCCATTTGAAAAATTACTTAATCGTATATTTTATTAAATGACAAATTTCCATACTCACCTCAATTTGTCCCCGAGGGCAATGATTTTCATTCACCAGAAATATTCTTGTGAGCTCAAACATATTTCCAACAATAATTGTGTAATAATAATAGTTGCTATAATTTTTAATAAAAAAATTGATGTGATCGATAATCGAAAAGTGCGATAAGTAAACGTGTATTTTGAAAATTTTCACAAACTCTCATGTTGGTAGTAAAATATTTTTTGATGGAAAATTTTGCAAATACTTTATACAATCAATCGCAACATAAACTTTGCAGGTATCGAGGCATTTATAAGTTCCTCTGAGTAAATTCTTCACTGTCATGGAATTAATTGGTTTTCCTTATAAAAATCTTCATTTTTTATTGAACGATATGTCACCCATCGTTAGGAAATTGATTAATTAATTATCTAAGCA